>OX467316.1:5010000-5635000 GCA_950108535.1 Agriphila straminella | reverse complement strand
GGCTATCAAGATCACGGTTCGCAAGGCAGATCGTCACAACCTGTATCTTATGCCCTTGTTTTCATGGTTGCTGGAATAAGAAAAAAAATAAAGCAGCCTATTGCATATTATTTATCTGGCGCTTCTGTCACTGCAGATAGATTAATGGTGCTTATAAAAGAGGTAAGCTATAAATTATTGCAATTACTATCACTATCGAGTCTAGTCTTGTGATTATAACTAAGCCACCAAACATTGACCATAGTAAAAGATAGCACTGCGAAAGATTGAGCTGTTTGTGATTATCAAATTAATTCACAATTAGTTATTATGTTGTGGTTGTGCTGATGATGATTTTATCTGTTCCTCATTGCATGTTTGTTTTATTTCAGGTTCTAAGAAAATGTCATGAATATGGCATAAATATAGCTTCCACTGTGTGTGATATGGATGGAGTAAATAGACGGGCTCTAACACTTTTAGGAGCAACCGCTTCCAAACCTTTTTTTAAATATCAGAACAAAGAAATTATCACACTCTTTGATGCACCTCATTTAATTAAGTGCTTCAGGAACTTGTTTCTTAAATATGACATCAAATGCAATGTTGATGTTACATCTGCTCGAGGAGAAAAAGGAGCAGGTAAAATTATTATTATTATTGTTTTATAGAACTTAATTTATTTAATAAAGCAACCCTAACATTGCGTTTATTCCGCATGGACCCTAGGGAACCTTTAACCAAAATAAAAAGTATTTTAATCTACGTAACTACTACTAGGTAACAACTATCTGTGTCCCGAATTTCTTCCAAATCCGTTCAGCTAAATTTAATTATTCTGATCAAATTTTTAAATGAATCCTAATAATAGGTGCTGTCGGAAACCTCATTTTTAGGGTTCCGTACCAAAGTGGTAAAAAAAGAACCCATATGGTGTGACTCAGTTTGTCTGTCTGTCTGTCACAGCTGGATATCTCGAGAACTACTAATGTTATCAACTTGAAATTTGGAATAGTTTAAGATGACGTTTGTCCAACTATTTTGCAAATAAAAAAGAAATTATAAAAAAACAATTTTTTTTTTTACAACAGGGACCGAAAAAGGGTCTTAAGTTTTAAGTGAAGCGACATGAGGTATCATTATGAAAGAGCTAATACTGCTATAATTTTATTATTCTACAGCTCTGCAGTGTATTTATTATGATGGTACGGAAACCCTCGGTGCGCGAGTCCGACTCGCTCTTGACCGGTTTTTCTACATTCAAACATTTTTTTTTCAGGTTTAGCAAGTTGGAGCCACATTCGTCAGTTCTATGAGTTGGACAATGCCAATAACAATTTTGTATTTGCACCCTCCCTTAAACAAGAACACCTCAACCCAAACACCAAACAGAAAATGAAAGTGAAATTAGCAGTCCAAGTTCTCAGTCATACAGTTGCAGCTGGCATGTTCGCAAAAATATCCCAAGGTATTTTTTTTTGCTTATTTGAATTCTGTGAAGAATTGATCAAAGTATTTATTTATAACTGGGCAACAATAGTAAACTATATAAGGATGTTACATGCAGTCCATTCCTACCTACTAAAACAGGTTGGGCAGCTTACCATTTGATGAGCCATGCTGATTTGCCACTATTCTATTTTCATTATTCCTAGCTGTTTGAGTGTTTGTTTAATTTTGTTATGTCTCTGACCTGTGATATTGTCAGTACCCTAATCCAACTGTTTTCTGAGATATCTTCAATGTACAGACCCGGCTTATTTACATTTTTATAATTTGTATAGATTACATGATAAAAAAATATTTCATGATAAATACCTACACCTTTTTATGAACATAAATTTCAAATATCTATTTGTTGCAGGTGAATTAACACAAGATGCTGTTGTCACTGCTGATTTAATTTCTAAAATGGACAAGCTGTTCGACACATTAAACAGTGACTCGGCTGATCTGCGGAGAGGGAAACCATATGCTACCAACATTAAGGCATCTTCTCCTCATTTAGGATTTATAAAAGAAATGAAGGCGTTTATTCAGAATATTGAATTCGTTGGTGCAGCACGCGCGCCACCATCACAAGAAGGCTGGCAGTGGACATTAAATGGTGTTGAAAGGTTGTGGCAAATTCTTCATAAAAAGCACAAAGATTTAAAAAGCCTAGCCATAAGGAGGCTCCAACAAGATCCTTTAGAAAATTTATTTGGATGCATTCGTGGAAATTGTGGTGCAAATTGCAATCCTACAAGTGGCCAATTTGTAGCCGGCCTAAAAACTGCAATTTTAAGCAATTTGTCACACATAAGCAGTGGAAATAATTGTGAAGTCGACGAAAATGACGCAATAATTGACAATTTTAAAACATTTTTAAAAGAAAAAAGTCATCATGCTGACCCTGAAGAACAATCAATTTCTTCAGTGACAACATGGCCACAATTAGGCGATATAGACGTCAACATGTTTGATAAATGTGGTGGTGAAACACAGGCGTGCACATATGTATGTGGTTACATTGTAAGAAAATTAAAACGAAACTGCCAAAATTGTATGTCTATTTTCACCACCACTGAGCGAACATCAATGCATATATTCACTAAATTTAAAGAATATGTTGACAATAAAGAAGTGTTATTGTATGCTAATAAATATTTTGTGCTCTGTGTAGAACAGTGTGCCACCGCAGTTAACGATTTTTTAGAAAATAATGCATACAAGAAACAGTTATTAAAAGAATTAATTATATTTATGAAAGATCAAATAAGTTTTGATTTTTTAAATAATTGCACAGAGCATAAAGAATGTAATTTAAATTACATCGTAAAAACTGTTGCCTTTATAATAATTAAAAGGTTCTGTATACTTAAAAATAGAGCGTTTGCACCATTTGAACCACTTAAAAAGAAAATCAATATTTTAAAACATCAGTAAAAATCCGATTTGATGTGTAGTCTGATTCAAACCAATGTAGAGTAATGTATTTTTGTCGTTCATTTAACATTAATCGAGTTATTGCTTTACTTACCAATTAACATTTAAAAACTAGTTTTATTATAAACTTTTATTTTATTTACCTTGAAAACAAACCTAGCAAGATTTTTTACCGTTTCTCTATATTGAATTGGAACAGATTTTTTATTTTTATACGAATGTTTTAGATTTTAATTACCCCCAAATAACGTTTTAACTAAGGAATTGGATATAATTGATTAGTAATGTAGCAACAAATAGTTACATTATAATTTTATATGTATCTTTCAATCCTAGTTTAATAGTTATAAATAGAAATAAGCAAATTGTCTTACAATGCCTTGAATTCTCCAATACTTTGCATCCTTTTTATTATTGGTTTTAAAACAAAATAGGTCACTTTTGGTTTAATCCATGCAGCATATTGTATGTTTTTTAATTGCGAACCAAATGATTTGATAGGTACTCCCTAGCTAAACTCAGTCAGTCAGTCAGTCAAACGAATATAACTTGTATGTAGTAAAATTAATATCTAAAGTAACAAAACATTTAAAAGTGTATATAATTGGCAGAAATTTGGTTGCAATTATTCATTTTATGGAGTTCTACCAGGATGCATACTTTTCAGCAGGACACATTTGGTTTTAAATTTTATAAGGATCTAAGATGTAAAAAATATAAGTATTAAGTAAAACATAATTAGTAGGTACCCTACTAATTATATTTCATGAAACATTCATCTGTACCCAACTGAGTTTCATATCATACAATTTAAATAAGTCATGTTTTAAAACTTCTATAAGTACTATAGTTACCTACTATAATGGTGACAATATAATATAACATATTAAAAACAAGTTTTTATTGTCATCATATTATAGTAAATAATTGTATTTATGTAAACAATTTCCTCAGTTGCGTACTTACCGAATTATACGTTAATTTCAATCATTAAGTTGATTTATTTAGTTAATCCGTAGCAACCTTTGATATTCATTTATAAAATGTTTTAAAAATTTCATTAAAAGTAATATTATCTAAGTAAGAATGTTTTAAAATTTCTGAAAATAAATTATATTTTTATAATATCTAGAATTTTCTTTCAATCCTTTCCTTCAAATTAATGCGTCCTGTACTACAGAACTAAACTTAAGTAATACGCTTATCTAGTGTGTACTTAAGTTTAGTTCTGTAGTACAGGAATATAATTTTTTATTAAGGTAAAAAGATAGAAGAGAATTTGAATTTCCCGCTTTATCAAAAAAGACCGGGGGCGCTCAACAGAGGGCGTTTGTGAATGGACATTTTTTTTGTTTGAAGTTGACGTTCTTCTCCCCTGAGTAATTGTGTTCTGTGCTCAAAATACTCAACAAATTGATGACGTTCATGCAATTTTTGACGTGACAGACTGTCTGTCATTATGACAGACAGATCCTCTTTTTTTTAAGTCTCATGGCAGTGGCATTGTAGTACTTAATGCCAACGATTACCGTCATTCCGGGGCCTATTTCATAAACATTATACGGCTCACATCACAGTCCACACGAACTCGCGCGCGTACGAGACGGCCGCGGTTCCCGCAAGAAAACGGCGCGAAAATTATAGCCCTCTACACGTGCAACCTTTCGCACTTACGTTTGCGGATTTGACTGAAATGGACGAAGTTACTGTTGCTTTGCTGCTGCTTTGACGCTGTGTAAAATTATTGATGTGAAGATATGCTACTAATATTATAAATGTAAAAGTTTGAATGAATTACTCAAAAACCGACCAAGTGTGTGTCGGGCAACGCGCCATAGGGTTCCGTAGTTACCTTATACCATACCATATTTAATACCACTATCATTTTGCAACTGTAAAAATACCTTTTTTTTTCAGTGTTGGTATGATTGACAAAGTTATATTTGCGGTTTTGAAAAATATAATATATCTCAAAAACTAATTTACTATATATTGTTCAAACCAACTTTCTTTGAAAGTTTTTATTAAGATCTATAGCATATATTTTTTTAGATTTTTCACTCTCTTATTTCAAAAGTTAGAGGGGGGGACACACATTTTACCACTTTGGCAGTGTTTATCTTTCAAACGGTTGACTTTGAGAAAAAATTGTCTTAGGAACCTCAATGTCATTTTTAAACGTACGTACGTGCCCGTACGTATTGGTATGAAGAATTTTTTTTTTCAGTTTTAGTTCCATGTATAGGGAGCCTCCCTTAATCTTTTTATTTTTGTGTTAAAATCGTTAAGCGGTAAACAGAATACATCTACCTACTAAGTTTCAACTGTGTAATCCTAATACTTTTAAAATAAAATGGCTGTGACATACGGATGGACAGACTAGACAGACAGACAGACTTGACGAATCTATAAGGGTTCCATTTTTTTGCTATTTTGGCTACGGAACCCTAAAAACTATTGATTTGATTTTAATGAGGCAAGCAGATGGCTGCCCTATTTAATAACGTGACAATTTGGTTTACATTGCAGGGGTGGCTATGAGTAGTTTGTTCTTTTTTTCTAATTGGTTGACGAAAGGATATAAAATTGTCATGACAGGTCTGGATCAGCAGATAAGAAACCATTCATAAGTCTTTCAGTTCAAAAGCAGGGGGCTTACCATCAGCAAATAAAAAACCGTTCAGTTCAAAAGTAGACCTTAAACAGGACTGCTTTCATACTAACCGTTGAGGTCATAGTAAGAAAAAGTAAAGCAGTTCAATATAAGCCCTGCTAATAAGAGCTCATAGTAAGGCCCCACTCCTTAAACAGGAACTACATGAACTAAACTTGAGCTAAAATCGAGGTCATGGTACGAAAAGTAAGGCAGTTCAATATAAGTCCTGCTTTATGAGCTCATAGTAAGGCCCCTGGTGACAAATTGACACTTTTTTAAACAGGCCCTAGATTAAAATATAAGAATGACATGTTATTTCTTTTTATCCCGTTCAAAGGAGGATCTTACGTTCCTTCCGGATTTTTTAAATATCCACAATAAAATTGTTCACGTGATTCACAATCGCAACAAGAGTCCGCTTGTCACTGTGTCTCGCTTGTCACACACAACATGCGTTCTTTTGACGCGGACCAAAAACCGACACCGGACGGGGAAAACGCCACGAAGCGCGATCGCGATGCCGCGAAACCATCCACACTCGCGGTTCGCGGCCTTTCGCGGCGCGAGTGTGGAGCCGACTTTACACAAAGCTATAATACAACGTGTAACAGAAAGGGGCTATCAACCCAAGAAGATTGTAGATAAACAATCTTCTTGTATCAATATCAACCCGCAGGCTGATTATCTAAATAGAAACTATTTAGCGACCGGTTTCTTTTGCATTTGACATACATTGCTACTTTTCTTTGGTATGTTTTTTTACCCAAAAAGAAGTAGCAATGACTCTATCCCATACATCTGTCAAAAGAGACCAAGTTCATGAGTCAAGTTTCTAATGGGGAATGTCCGAAAAAAATCAAATCAGACATTCCCCATTAGATAATAAGCCCGCCAAAAGGAAGTCACCTACTTACTCGTGAAACTTGAACACCTTCCAACAGAAAAAATCAAATAAAAAAAACTTTTGAACTCACCATACAAAATTTTGGTGGCAAATTCAAATTTTCTATGGAGTCCAGAATATTTTTTTCGATTTTATTTTTTTCTTAAATTATGTACTTGTTGTACGAAGTACTTATAGGTAATTTCCTTGGTTTAATACGAACCAGTATAGCCAGCGTCAGCACACTCACCACCGATAATATAATACTATACAACGTGAAACAGAAAAGGGGGTATCAACATCTCGTGAATCTGAACACCTAACAAAAAAAATTTAAATCGAAAAAAAAAAAATTGGACTCTTCCTTGAATCAAACTCAAATCTCTGCTTGACTAGTTAGAAAGGGATGGTGCTATTAATCGCATGTAGCGCCATCCCTTTCTAACTGTGCTCTAGCAGAGATTTGAGTTTGAGTTTCATTCTAGCATGAAGCCATTTCGTAAATTATATTACCTCATCCTACTAATATTATACCAATCCGCATTGGGCCCGCGTGGTGGGTTATTATGGCCCATCCTCCTTACCACCCATAAGGAAGGTATGTGCCCCAGCAGTGGGGACATAAAAAAAAATGGCCGATGGACTAATATTATAAATGTGAAATTTTGTGGGTTTGGATTGTTTGTTCCTCAATCACGCAAAAACTACTGAACGGATTTGTTTGATTGGGCACACAGATAGTAGAGATACTTTTTATCCCGATATTCCCACGGGAACGTGAACCACGCGGGTGGCCGCTATTAGTAAGTCATAAATATGGGTAATCAAATGATAGGCTTTGATGAGCACATTCCAAAACAATATAATTTGTCACTAAAATGTGTTAAATAAAAATAAATAGGTACAAAAAATATTATGAACACAACTGCATCCAAAAGTTAACTTCTTTCTTTGCACAGACCATACAACAAATATTTGGTTTAAAAATTGTATTACGGAATGGTCCCCTGACTGCAATGACACTTATTATTTAACTTTTGGCAGGGCAGTCCTATTCTTAATGTATTTTTTTTATATTAAGATAAATAATACCGGTGTTAGGTTAGGAGCACCCTAGCAAAAACTTTCAGGGCATAGTCTCTATTCTGAACGAAAAAATCTTAACTATGCATTTGCGCCAGGACAGGTGTTCCAAAGAGAAAGTTGCTTAACTCTTAAGGGTAGAATCATCCCTTAAAGTTTTTGCTAAGGTGCTACTAACATAACACCCTGTAAGTATATTAAAAAAATACTAGAAAATAAATGCTCGGATGGGACTTGAACTAGCACAAGGGTGCTGCAGATTCCAGCCCAATGTACTGACCAAATGCTACTGAGTAATAACAAGGATCAGCTAAATTTTCTAGTAGGTAGGTACTTTTTACTTTTTCGCTGCAAACCAGTGTTAATTTTCATCAATGTAGGAAATAACCTCGACACTGGTCTATCTATGCGTTGGGCCAAAATCCCAAGGTTGTGGGTTCGATGCTACGGGTGAATCAATTTTTTCTAGTATTTTTCTAATTATATTACTTATCTTATTTAACAATGTAATTTAAATGAATTCTGTAGCGCCTTATTTTTAATTAACAGTAGTTGGTAAGAAATGTTGATAATAGCTCTTAGTAAATTCTGTCATCAGATCAGGCATTGCTTCTGGGAGTGTTGTGATCAGCCTTGCAGGACTGCCGGAGTATCTTGCAAATGAAGGCACAACTGTTTCTGCAGGGAGCACTGAATTATCTTCTATCATGCAGCAATCTTTTAACACGCATCTTCGACCCTAGAAAATAAATTAAAAACAAAATTAGTAGGTACGACCGGCTACTCTGTGCCACTTTGCAGAAAAAATCGTGTGAGCGCGTATCGCCCCTGCGCTAAGCGGGACACGCGCGCGGGTCGATATAGATTGCTGGTTTTCCGACGGACAGATGCTTGCAGTGCATGAGTAAGCTCTAATCTATGTAAACGTATAATATCCGTGACGGTGCGGCGGCGAGGCGGCGTGCAAGCGATTTTAACCTTAGTAGTGGTAAAGGGGAAGTGTTGTCGATAGTACTTAGGTGATTGAAAAATGCTGTTTTATGGTAATTTATAAATACTATGGCCATACTAGTTCATTATCTATTTAAAAGTGTAAAAGTAAAAATAATGCAAGTATTTTAATAAGAAAGCAAGTTAGTTGATACTGGTAGGTTTTTTGAGATTCAGAAATACAAAAATTTTCTCAAAAATCTTTCCAAGTGAGTATTTTAATAAGTTTTCACTAATGCTGTTTTTTTTTTCACTTTAAAGGTCTCTGCCCACTACACGGTACCAAGCTAGGAACGTATCAGGCAAAAAAATATTCTTTGTATTGGAAAGTATGACACTATTTCCACTAGATCGTCCCGTCACCAGCCATGCACTTGCCATATTTTTCGATACAAGGATTTTTTGCCTGACATGATCCTAGCACGGCCACAATATGGTACGGTGTAGTGAGCAGAGACCTTAATTGGGAAAGAATACTTACAATAACAACATTTTTCCCAATGTAAACATAAGACCCAACAACTGCAGCATTCACAACCGTATTTTCACCGACAAACACATGGTCACCCATTTGAAGAGGGAAAAATGCCACTCTGAAAAGTAATACATAAATATTATGAATACAGAATAGTGTATAATATTTTAATCCAAACACAAAAAAAACTCATTTCATTCATGATACATCGCACCTTTGCGACAACAATGTGACATTCCTGAAACTGCAATCTTCCAGAAGGCTTTCTCCAAATTATAAAGAAGAACGCCTTTATTGAGATGTCACATTGTGACATCTCCTTGAAAACGTTTTTTCACCATTTGGAAATTTGGAAGTAGCCTCTTGGAAGGTTGCTGTTTCAAAAATATCATGTTGTCGTCGCAAAGGTGCGACATAGTCCCAAGAAAACAGGGTCTGGCATTCCGGGAGTAACACATGCTTACCATAACAAGCAAAGATTGAAAGATTTTTTTCTGTCACACTCATTACAATAGTGAATTTTAATTGAGATTTGTTTGTCTCTTAAAAAACTAAACAGTTCAAGTTAAAGATGATTGAACATAATTTTCAATACTGAGAGGATGTAAGCCTGTGTTACCTAAGTGACTTCCTCTCTTGGAAATCTTGGAATGCTATACCTGGCACAGTATATTATTGTACCCTTAGAATAATAACACCTAGAAGCCGTGTCCTTGTATGCAAAGTGAGGCAACTAATACTAAGCCAGAATGGCTTAGTTTCAGATTTATATCCTTCATACATTACCTAATCTTAACTAAAATCCTAATAATAATATATAATATAGTAACTAATCTAATAAATGTAGGAAAATTGAAACTGTTTTGTACTTATTCGGTTTGATTAGGTAATAATGGAGAATAAAAATCTGAAAACGGGGCCATTTTGGCTGTTTTAGTTGGCTCACTTTGACAGTGCGCTTTATAGAGAACTATCGTTCTAGGTGTTATTATTCTAAGATTGTACCATGATTCATAATAATGCAAGGCTAGTTTTTATTTTATTAAAGTAGGCCAGAAGGTTTAGGAATACATACCCCTTGCTGAATTTTTTGAAAGGTGGTCTGATAACTGATCCTTTGCTTATTATACAAAACCTTCCAGTTTTCACATTAGCCAAGTCTCCTCTTATTATAGCATCACTTTGTACAATTACTTTGCCGTGTAACACTATGTTTTGAGAACCACAAAGCACAGTTTGTCGGCTAACCTTGTTTCCTGACGCCTGTGAAGATAAGAATATTTTGAATTTATTGGGTACGGTGCTGGTAAACAAAAGATGAAAGTTCCTTCAGAATAAAATAAAATATTCTTACTGTTTCCACGTACTCAGACTTATTATAGTATGTATCTTGAAGTTCCATTTTTTCTTAGTATTTCTATATTCACAAACTAGTTTTTTATAAATAAAGGTTAAAAAAAGGGTAATTGGCTTGAATTTATACGGGAAATAATAAAAATCGATCGAATTTTTTTACCTATTGTTAGCTGTCATTATGACATCATCAAACTTCAAAGAGTAAAATTTGACACCGATCTGACAGTTAATATGTTGCCAGGATGCTTAAAAATACCCTAAAAATATTTATTAACTTTTAAAACTCGAAAGGATTTACCTATAAATTATTGTGAAACTAAGATTTATAATACTTACGGTCGAATACTTAAAGGCTTCATAGCTTTAAATCTTTCCTCCTTAACTCTAAAGAAGCTCTAGTTTCATAGAGTTTCTGTCAAATCTGATAACTTTTAGGTGCGAGCACATTATGTCAGGCTGCAGCTTTATAAAAATATGAAAAATAGTACCGCTAAACTGGGATGATTAGCAACTCTGCGGGGCCTATTGACAATGACGGCATAGAAAAATACAAAAATCAAAATGAACCGCTTGTAGTCTTCTCAAAGTTGTCAATGAGGTATCTAGAGAGTGCGAGTGGGTACTTAAGCCATTTTTTCAGAAACTTGTTTATGGTGCATAAGGTGTGAGTGTGAACGCAATAAAAGTCCTTTCGTCTAGTGGTGGGCGACTCGAGGCAAAAAACCAGGGTAACCGAATCCAGCCCGTCAACTCAGGTTGATTTTGTCCTAGCCTGAGTTGACCCGATATTTATACAAAAAATATTCTGATTCGAGTTGCGTACGTACCACACGGGCCGAGCTCAGTGTGTGATGTGTGTATTACTGCCCCGCGCTCCACCATCCAATCGCGAAATCGACCCGAGCGAGCTCAAGTCACAACACAAATGAGTACCTAGTATTTTTGTTATTATAATTTTAATAGTAGTAGGTAGTTTGCTCTTATATTCGAATGATTAGATTACAACTTAAGAAAGGCCTTTTTAGGCAAATACTGACTGCAAACTGATAAGTCTATCAAAAATGTCGCTGCTGTTATTCACCCCGTATGTGTTTATCACCCCTGCCTGTCACGGTACATAAAAATAATTTAAGTTCTCCCGCTGCGTTAAGCGGGACACTCGCACGAGGCGACATAGATTAGAACATACTCATGCACTGCAAGCATCTGTCCGTCAGAAAACCAGCAATCTATATTACCGCACCGTGTACCCGCGGCGGGATCTCGGTTAAGGCCCTCTGCTGCGTTAAGCGGGACACGCGCGCGGGGCGACATAGATTAGAGCTTACTTCTTCTTATCGAATGAGGAATAGTGGCCACCTCTGGTGTTAGAGTTTATCAAGCCGCCTGTGAGGCCTTTAACTTGGCTTAACGACTATTATCAGATGACAACAGCCGGGATCGACGGTTTAACGTGCCCTCCGAAGCATGGAAGCGCTCAGTTGTAATGCCATTTAACGGTCACCCATCCGACACCTGGCCGGACTGAGCGTTGCTTAACAAACGTGATCTGTCAAGTTCCGCCATGAGCGCTTCGAGCGAGAGCTTACTCATGCACTGCAAGCATCTGTCCGTCATAAAAACCAGCAATCTATATTCCGGCGCCGTGTACCCGCGGCGGGATCCCGCTTGACGCAGCGGAGGGTCTAACACAGCGGACGCTATAATTCGTTCCATGGAGTTTATCAACCTTTTGTTAATGATTTACCCATAAACTAGGGAAATTTTAGACTGGCAATTATTCCTTACTTTTTAAAGAGTAATTTCTCCAAGGAGTGGCATTCTTACAGCCTTATTTTATTGTACGTTCCGAATCAACCTAAAAAAAAATTATACTTTATCGTTTGTTTGTTTCCTTTTCATTTTTAAAACTAAAATTAAAAACAAAGTAAAAGTGGCGGCAATCAAATAAGTTTTTCTGTTGTTCGTGTTCTCCTTGACTTATTTATTTACGAAAGTAAGTTTATTTCTGAATAAAAAGCTAGTAAACTGAAATAAACAAAACATTTTGGTAAGTGTAACAGTGTTACTGGGATATTTTTGGACCTAATAATGGATAGATATGTTGTTCGTGAACCTAGAGTAGGAGCTGGTAAGAAATATTTTGTATAATAAAAAAATAAGTAGGTACCTATGTAGGTATATTAATTTACTTTATTATACCTGATATATTGATTTACTAAGATACCGTTCTATTTTTATTTAGTAAAAATTGTTATGATTATATTAATGACCTACCCAATCAAACTCTAGTAGGTGTAGGTAATGTACCTACTTACTAAACTTAGGTATTTTCTCTCACTAGAATATCCTCAAGGAAATCAGCCTATGGCGTTTAGAGGTAACGCTCCCAGGAACAACACTGCCATGATGTGAGTTACTTAAGTCTTATTTATTTTGCAAAGTTATATTACTAAGTTACCTACCTACTATTATTATGTACCTACCTAATTAATGTTCTAAAAACCAATGTTTACCAAAGAAAAAGGCCACAGGGAAAATAATTCAGAACTGAAAAAGCATAATAAATTTATTATCTATACTTACTTAATTATTTACAAAAAAAAAACTTTTTTAAAAAACCACGTTTTTTAAAACGGACTAAAACACATAAAAACGGCGTAGAAAGTAGAAAATATTTTTTACCGTAAAGATTTATGGTAGAAGTTTTTAAAAAAAACCTTGCCTTGAAAAGACAATTTTATTAATGATAAATCGTTCAAAATGCGCCCCACGTTTTTCATTTTAAAACTTCTGCATAGTGTTAGAAATCTTTACGGTAAAAACTCATTCATACTTTTTTGTTCGTTTTTAGGGTTCCGTAGCCAAAATGGCAAAAAACGGAACCCTTATAGATTCGTCATGTCTGTCTGTCTGTGCGTCCGTATGTCACAGCCACTTTATTCCAAAAGTATTAGGATTACCTACACATGTATTCTGTTAACCGCTTTAAGGGGGGCTCCCCATTATGCGGGGTGTCTTTAAATAGGTCTTTAAAAAAATGACATTGAAGTTCCTAAGACAATTTTTTCTCAAAGTCAACCGTTTGAAAGATATTCACTGCTATAGTGGTAAAATGTGTGTCCCCCGGTCCCCCCCCTCTAACTTTTGAAATAAATTGAGAGTGAAATATCTAAAAAAAAATATAGGTAGGTATATGCTATAGACCTTAATAAACACTTTCAACATAAATTGGTTACGTTATGGTAATTAGTTTTTGAGATTATAGTAGGTACATTTTCCAAAACCGCAAATATAACTTTGTCATTCATACCAACACTGTGAAATCAAAGTTATTTTTGTAGACGAAAAATGATAGTGGTATAAGGTAAAGAACTACGGAACCCTTTGGCGCGTGGCCCGACACGCACTTGGCCGGTTTTTTATACTTTTCGTTGTCGTTCGTTTATTTTCAGTTTTGTAATTACAAGTACTTACCTACCTACTTATTTTATATATTTTTTTTTTACTTAGACCCGAGAATATGTATTACGGCGGGTACGGTATGGAGCCGCCGCCAATGTACGCCGATGGCTATGTTAGTGTTCAAAACCGCATGAATGCGCCTGTGTTTACTCCGATGAATGTAAGTTTTCTATTATCTAAGCATTTGCTATATTCCACACATCCACGTCAGCCATTCCCCCTAGTCCTCAAGAGGGGGATGGCCGTTTGCCTAGTTCTTCCCAAGTGCCGGGCCAGATGAGGCAGCAACACTAGGACCACATGGTGCGTGCCACCACGGTCCCGTAGGTCCTGAGTGTTAGTGCGGGCTTTAGTAGGGGGTTTAGTGGGTAGTGCTCCGGCGAGTCCCACATACCTCGGATGCATAAACGCATTCCCCCTAGGTACTTTACAAAAGGCCTTCCTTATTATGGCCCATCCTCCTCCTTAAATGGATAAGGAGGATGGGCCATAACCCACCACGCGGGCCCAATGCGGATTGGTGGGTGTTAACGACTGCAAATGCAGCCGGGAATAACAGCTTAAAGTGCCTTCCGAAGCACGGAGGAACTCGAGATAATATTTTTTTGGTCATCCATCCCATGATCGACCATTGCGAAAGTTGCTTCACCTCCACAATCGCAGGGCTAGGCGCTAAACCACTGCATCACAGCTAGAGCTCTTCATTAATCCTTTCTAATAAGTATTACAAATCCGAAAGTAAGTTTGTTTCTTTGTTTTTTACCCCCTTACTGATCATCATGAAATTTTGCATTCACGTTGTCAAGGGTACAAAAGGACTTAATATACTAGGGGGGACTTAATATACGATAGGCAATTTTTTTAAACCATTTTTTCTTCGTTGTTATTTCAGTTACAGCTCTTTATTTTCAATGGTGAAACCGGGACTTAGTAAATCTTAATCGAGTATTTTATGTATAGGTATACCTTCTTTTTTTATTTATCTACAGCCATGCTTTAAATCTTCTATAAAAGGGTTCCGAAGCATTAAAACAACCAGTGTCATAGTAACCACAATATCCGAGCAAGGGCTGTCGCGCCCCCCGCGCCCACGCCCGAAGGAGTTGCATTATGAAATTCAGTACAACATTATAACACTTGTTGGATGATATTATGACGGAAGCGCGCGCGGCGGGCGTGAGCGCGAGGGGCGCGACCAGCCACTCGCTCGGATATTACGGCTGACATGACACTGGTTGTTTCAATGTTGCCAATAAGCCACCGTTTCGAAACCCTTCATAGAGGATTCATATTATCATGGGTGTAGATAAAGCTAGTCTTGTATGCAACTGACATAAATTAGATAGGTATTAAAACACTCATTTGATACCTACTATTACGACACTCGGCTTTGCCTCGTGTGGGTTTACCCACATTCGTGTTTTATCATGAGGGGTACCTCATTATACTACAGTTGCATAATTTGCTATTAATGTTTTATTCCAGCGTCATCCAAATCAAGGCCAGATGATGTCCGGCATCGACCCTCGATACCTCGCTTCATATTCCGACAACAGTGCTCCTTTTATTGTATCAGGTATAAGTTTTATGAACAAAAACAATAATAATTTTGCAAATTATAAAAGCAACCTATTTTTGGCAAAAAAAATTTTTTTTTATACAACATAACTGGGTTACCACCCGTACTTTTCGGGTACCTACTCTATACTTTATGAGGAAGATAAAGTACCTACTTACGTGAAAATACTTTATTTCTATATTGCCCAAAGAAATAAAAATAATGTTTATAAAGGTAAAAATAAATAATAGGTACCTACTTTATTTCCATGTCCATCAGCCATTTTTAATGTCCCCACTGCTGGGGCACAGGCCTTCCTTATGGGTGGTAAGGAGGATGGGCCATAACCCACCACGCGGGCTTAATGCGGATTGGTGGGTGTTAACGACTGCAAATGCAGCCGGGACCAACGGCTTAACGTGCCTTCCGAAGCACGGAGGAGCTCGAGATAATAAATTTTTGGTCACCCATCCCATGACCGACCCTTGCGAACGTTGCTTAACCTCCGCAATCGCTGGGCCAGGTGCTAAACCACTGCGCCACCGAGCTCCTCCATACAATTATTTCTTATTTATTTATTTCCATACAATGTACTTTTTTCTACATTTAGCAACCAATTATACTTTATTAGTCCAAAAAAGGTGGCATGGCAACCCTAAACATAACATAAGAAGAAATAATTTATATTTTATTATTAGGACAACAAATGCAAGAGGAAAGACCTTTATTCCCAGTGAACTTCGGTAATGACTACGAAAACCGTAATCTCGTAGCACCTGATCGTAGCAAAACTAACGTATTTGTACCTCAAGTTGCGATGGGTAAGATTAATTATTTATTTGTTTTCACCGTAAAATTGTGAATACCGTTATATTCTCTATCTTGCGATATTGTAACATAATGGCAGGATAATTTCGCTGATTCACAAATCGACCACCACTTAACTTGGCGCTAGTGTAGATGGCGAATTATCTTATTTTTTTTTTCTTCCAACACAATATTTTGGTTTTCTTCAATATTTAACTGTCCAACTTTAATGATGATAATTATTAGTTTCAACAATTTTTAGATATCATTTAAAATAAATGAGAAAATTGGTCTCCAGCAGCACTAGCGCCACCAAGCGGGATAAATTTTGTGACATCCCGCCGTTGGACTGTTTGACATGGTTTGACTTCGTAAGGTTTTGTTTATCTATCGAAAATGATTGCGTTAAATTGTAACCAGTAAATTACGGATCACAATTTTTCACTTACTTATACTTATAGCGTTACTTATAGCTGTTACAGCTGATAAGTTTCTTGCGCCCGTTCTTCTTGTCAGCTAACAAAGTCTAGAACGGGTGGTAGGAAAATATAGACGATTCAAAAGTACTTAATAATTAAGTTTATTTGTATAAAGCTTATTTTGACTTTACTTGACTCATCAGTTTACAATTTCGCGAGATAGATTATGATCTAACGGTATTTACAATTTAGGTAAAAAAAAACAATTTCATTTAATACGATGCGTACGATGCTGTACGATATGTCAAACTACGGAATCTTAGCTTTAATAAATTGACTGTTCTGTTTAGAAATAGTGAAGCCAAACGAGATGACGCCAGCTAACAAAGGTCATTCCAATGTAATTAGCAACAAGTCACAAAATAACCATCAGTTTAAAGAAACTTTTGGCCAAGGATTTCAAGAAAAACATGCGAATGGTAAGACGTTTTTTAACCACTCTTATTATGATCCTAGTAGCACAAACAGACTTTTGATGTTATGGTACGCAGAAGTGTAGTGGACTAATTTTCTGTTATCACAATTATGAAAAAATAATACAAGCTAACTCTGTTGTATCACTAGCAAAACCAGCATTTTGATATGAGTCCTCTATGTCCTTTGCCTGTAATATGTGAGTTGCTTTTACTAATACTCGAGAGTGACTGTAGTAAGCAATTTTGTATGTAATTTGGCACAGCGCCTCTGGCGGTAACTACACTAAACTAAAAGTTGTCATACAAATGTCAACTACAACATCTGTATCGAAGCGTAAATGCGACAGAAACTACAGCCACAAACAAAATAGAAAGTACTACTACAGCTAGCGAAAATCATTGAACTAGCTCTACCATGAGTTGTTGTACCATGCAAACTGTTTTCACTACCGTACAAACTATCGTTTTCTCTCTTTTACTCGCATTGACTGTGAGCAGTTTAAGTATCCGACAATTTTCGGTAGCGGAAACTTTGCATCAACTCATGGTTTTTCGAAAACAGTTTGCATCAACTCATGGTTTTTCATCAAAAAAGAAAAAGAGAATCAATAAATTAGTCATTAGTTTTATGATTGTTTTAATTTTGGACTTATCGGAGCTAATCGCTTATCACCGTTCCAGATCGCGTCAAATCAGCTGCCTAAAAATATTGAATTAGTTGAGCAACCCTTTCAGGACCTATATAACATTTTTAAAACAACTTCGATGATATTGTATCATTAGCAAAAAAGCATTTTGATATTGGATCCGTACCCTCTTAGCTCTTAGTCGCTGATTGCGCCTGTATCGAAGATTCATCAATTATAGTGCTTGACACCCGGTTAAGACGAGACGCCGTGTTCTCTTAAGCCAAGCTTTATATGGGTTCAACATATTTATCTATACCTTATAGTAGAAGTGGTTGAAAAATTGGATAATCATAGAGAAAATTGGGAATGTGTATCACAGGCTGTGGCAGTATGTTAGGAATTCGGATGGTTTCTTAGGCGGTTATCCAGCATGTCCATCAGCCATTTTATGTCCCCACTGCTGGCCACAGGCCTTCCTTATGGGTTGGTAAGGAGGATGGGCCATAACCCACCACGCGGGCCCAATGCGGATTGGTGGGTGTTAACGACTGCAAATGCAGCCGGGACCAACGGCTTAACGTGCCTTCCGAAGCACGGAGGAGCTCGAGATAATAAATTTTTGGTCACCCATCCCATGACCGACCCATGCGAACGTTGCTTAACTTCCGCAATCGCTGGGCCAGGCGCTAAACCACTGCGCCACCGAGCTCCTCTTATCCAGCATTATTCAATATAAATAGATAATCATAGAGAAAATTGGGGATGTGTATCACAGACTGTGGCAGTATGCTAGGAATTCGGAAGGTTTCTTAGGCGGTTATCCAGCATCCAGGTAAGTGAACGTGGTATGGCCGCCTGGACTAAGTATTAAGTACAACAGCTACAGCCACTCTCAATTTTGTGTACGCATACCGAGCTACTTAATGATTGTTTGTTCTGTGGCATAAGTATATATTTAGTTCTGACTCCTATAACAATAAGTACTTAGTTAGAATTAACATGGTGATGATTTATGATTTATTAATTCGTTGAACAGTCGCGGAAGCTCTATCTAGCTCAATAAAACAAATGACGAAAGGGTAAGGGGACGAATAGGTATTTTAAAACACACTTTATAATTTTGTGGAAAAGTTGTGAAATTCTAAATCACCACTAAACTTATAAATCCGGTAAATCCGCCCCTTGAACTCGGAATTAATATTGAAATCGATTTCCGAAAGTCGTGAAATATTCGTCTAATTAATAGAGCTCAAAACAAAAGAGGTTGATTATACCCCAAGTGATTAAATCCCTATTAAGAGACGAAAGATCGTACATTACCGGCCTTAGAAATAGCTGATCACTTTAGTACTATGTCACACTATCAAAGTGGGGCTACGACTTAAAAAAAACAAGCCTTATAGTTGATATGACAAAGTACTTAAGTTAATCTACTTTTAAAGCCGATTACCATCGAGATATTTGAACTCCCTGTAAGTATTATAACCCATTGAGGGTGTAGATCCAAGTATCTAGAAGTTTGTCTTTACAAGTGAGTTCTCTTGAAAATACGGAGTAATGAGCTTGTTAAGAGTTAAGGGCTTAGCTTTCACACGGATAAAATACTTAAAATACTTTACGTGTAGCAGGATTTAGGCGAGTAAGAATACGAGGATTATAGTTACGGCATGTTATTCTTGGAGATAAGTTTTCGGTGTATTAGTTAAAGATCTTATTGTTGAGTCTTTGCACCGGCACCGGCTTACTACCATGCTAATCTTCATTTAATGCATGCATGCAATGTTGTTTACCCATTTGTTTCCAACGTTCACAACAATTTAATCCATAGATAAATAACACAACACATACACACTAAACTTAGATCGCTTTGGTGGTTTATAATAATTCTAATTACATTAATAATAAATAGATTATCCTTTTCCATAGACAGTCTATAGTTGAACCAACCCATGGTTCTTCTGAGAAAATGTTTAATTGCATTAGTGAAAACAATTAAAACTTAGTTAAGTACAATGTTATTCAAAAACTTTTTAATAAGTATTTTACAAGTTGAAGTTACAACACTATTATAACGGCGTTAACTTACAAGCAGTTGGTAGAAGTTACTTGGAAAATCTGTGTTTTAAATTAATAATAGATTTTTTTTTTTTGTTTCAGTTACTTCCACTAAAATTCAAAATGAAATCCAACCTAAAAATGAAATCCAACCTAAAGACGAAACACTACCGCATGTTATGACACGCTCAGAGAAACTTAAGGTGAGGTTTAAAAAGAGTTTTTTTTTTATTTTATGTGGTTTTTTCACAGATTTCGATTAAGTACTAATTAATTTACTAGGTAGACAGATCATTAATTTGATTGAAATACTGTCCTTTTTAACTAAATCAGAAAATAGTGCTATTCGGAGCATTTGAAACATGCCATTAGAATTTTAAATAGTTAAGGAGCAAATTAATAGGCAAAGACGATGCGGCATGGGCATGGCACATATCAGACTAAGTATTGAACGTTGATCTAGAGATGGTCTTTATTTCCTACGTAATAAAAGTTGTTTTCTAACTTGATCTGCTGTCGTGTTTCTAATGAATCAAATCGTTGTTGTATAGCGAGTGATTTTCGAAGGTATCAAAATAATTTTGAGGCTTTATCAACGATTTATCACCACTTTAAATTAAAACCTATGTGATGTGCATGTAAAAAGACGATTTTTCAGTTTTGTTCCACTCAGTCCTTAAATTACAAATTATGATAATGACATAGAGTCATCAATTTATCTAGCCTGAGAGCCACCAGGTATTTGAATTTTCCGGGTCAAAAATTGAAGTAAGATGTGGTAACTTTTAAAAATGTGGTTAAAAAGTTTATCTCTGCTTTGAAAAATATTATTATAACATAAACATAGACCAGAAAAAAATAATTCTATAAGTAAGAATGGTCTTACGGTTTGCTTCAAAAGAAACGCCGTAAGAAATAGTCTGTAATAAAATAAATGACTGCTGCTTTTCTGTTTCGCTGCCGCTACAGTTTTTGTTTTAGTTAATAATCTGGACGAAGAAACAGTGAATTTTTATGTCAAGATTGTTATTTACGAATTCGATGTATTTATTTTTATTTTATAAGTAAGTAAAAAAACAGACATAGTTTGCATGTGTAAATAAAATAGCAAAAAAAAACTGGCAGCTACCATTGACAAACTCATTGTGACGCCTGTTTTACAGTTTTTAATTCAGAAGTTAATGGATAGAGTAAACAGTATATCAGTAGGTAATTAGGTTAGTAAATAACATTACACTTATTATCACAGCGAAATCTAACCGAGATTAACATATCAATTACCTTAATTTATATTTGAGATATTTTGTAAAAAAGAAAAGGTGAAAAAAAACAAAGATTCACAGGTTACAATACCTCCGTTTCAATTTAGCTAAAACGCCCTTAAGAAAATGTCGTGGTTATTCTCACAAACGTAACCAGCGACCAGCATTATTCAGACGAGATGATAAAAACCTACATAAAACAAAATCCGAAAGAAATTGTAAGCGATAAAAGTAATAGCAAAAATTTTTCTACTTCGTCATCGCGGGTTCTCGCCGAGTTAATATAGTGGACGAGGAAATGTGGCCAGTAATATCCTCTGGTTTATCTTGTGAAGATTTTTATAGACTGCTCTTAGCATAACTCTGTTGGTGATAAGTTGGTTCCTAGAAGGATGAACGGAATAAGTTTTGTTAAGTATGACGAAATTTTGTCACAAGCAAGTTCCTTAGTCAATAATAATTTATTAAAATATTTTTTTTTTAAAAACACGTTTTTAAACGGACTAAAATTTATAAAAATCAGACTAAAAACATTAAAACGGACTAGTAAAAACAAAATAAAAAAAGAACTTTACTAGTCCGTTTTAATGTTTTAGTCCAATTTTCATAATTTTTGTCCGTCCGTCTTGCTCTAAGCAATCTTTTTGCAATCTATAAAATTTTCATACTAAATAAAAAGTGTCTTTTGTCATTTTGACGAAATGATAGATAGATAGATAGATAAATTGTTTATTTGTTGCAATACACATAGAAACATCTGGTAGTACAAGAATAACATATATACGAAAAAAACAAAAAACATGATGATCGATGTTAATAAAGTGTCTTTCGAAGTAAAACAAAGAGTGGAACAGTGGCAGTACGCCCGATGCAATATCCGCCCTCTCTTTTTATTTGCCGATGGTTGGATTTTCTTCAAGCTTCAAGTTTTTAATGGTGTTACAATTTGTAGAGTAATGGACTTCCTTGAACTGTGGTCAACGTAGTTTTAAAATTAAATAGAAATAATGGTTTAACAAAAATAAGTCATTATTAGTGCGATGCTCATAACCAAGCAATATATTTAGTTGATGGGGTCGTTTTCACATAATAATTAAGAGGATTGTCAAACAAGCGGTCTCCATACAAACGGCGATAACGTTTCCCACTCTCTAAATCTTAACCTACAGCAATGAATTTTTGGTATGTTTTTGAAATGCCTAAATACTAGGGCTGTACGTTTTGATTTTTTAAATATCTATAATAGATTTCGAAATATTTGCATTTTAGTGATTTCATACAAAACACAGAAGTGCCAATATTTTCAAATCTACAATGAATATTTTAAAAATCAAAACGTACAGCCCTAGTTTTTAGGCATTTCAAAAACATACCAAAAATTCATTGCTGTAGGTTAAGATTTAGAGAGTGAGAAACGTTATCGCCGTTTGTATGGAGACCGCTTGCTTGACAATCCTCTTAAGGGGCCGTACAACGTCAAATATACATAATTGAGCTACGATTTCACACAGTATCACTTGATTAATCGGTCCCAAAAATAGTGTAGATAGTAGTACTCAGTTATTTGATTAACAGAAACATGCATGATATTGATAGCTTAAACTTTTCTTGACAGCAAAAAATCTGTGCCAAAAAATTAATGCTGTGCCAACCAATAAATAAACATAGGTAATATAGGTATACTTAATCTTGAAACTATAGTTTTTTTGCTTGTCAGTTTTCCAAAATAAGAAAGGGCAAAAATATATAAATGCACTTTAAAAATAATGTAACACACTTTAAAATGTTAAGCTTCAAAATTTATTGAATGAACTATAAAAATTATGGTTGCCACTATAAATATGCTAAGCTTTAAAATTAATACTTTGCACTATACAATTTAATTGCTTAGCTTTAAAATTAATACTTTGCACCATTATAACTTTAGTGCGGTGCGACGACGAGCGGGCGCAGCGAGAGAGGAGCCGAGGAGGAGGTTAGGTTCCATTGCGACCAACAACGCCAGAACCGACCAGGGGGTCAAGTCTGCTAATGTTTTCGTCAAAATTGTAGTTCAATGGTGTTTGAATGGTAATGCTTTTTGACACAGTTCTTGTTTCTTATACCCAAAACCGAAACACTTTGTGTTTTTAAACTCAAAACGGAAACACATTGTGTCTCGATTTTGGGTTTAAGAAACAAGAACTGTGTCAAAAAGCATTACCATTCAAACACCATTAAACTACAATTTTGACGAAAACATTAGCAGACTTGACCCCCTGCTAGCGTGTATGCATTATGCCACAAGTTGTTATCATCTTGCCTTTTCATTTTAACAGTGGTCAGTCTGGCATGGTTGGACACAAACTGGACACAGTTATAGTGCAAACCATTATTTTTGTAGTGATAATATTAAATTATAGATCTATTATTATTTTAAAGTGCTGACAAAATTGTTATAGTGCAAACCATTATTTTTGTAGTGATAGTATTAAATTATAGATCTATCATTATTTTAAAGTGATGATATACAATTTTATAGCTGGTTTCATCAAATTTAAAGTGCTATTAAATACATCCCAATAAGAAATAGTTTATTAGTAATCGATTACCGGTTTCAATAATTTTGATAATTATTTCTATAGAAATAAATTTATTCCAGCCTTTTACGCCCTCTAAAGGCTTTACAGAGAAAACGACACGAAATTATTAAATAAAATAATAAAGCTTACCTACAGCAAATAAAGAGGGAATATCGTTAAATTAAAAGCAGTACACCGCATTAATCATGGCTTGACAGAATCCATTATTAATTTCGAGGCATTAATTCTCCAAAAATCGAAGTTTTAAAACAAATAAGTACTACCTACTTATTATTTTTGTGCCTTGTGAGTGATTTTGAAAACCAATTTGTCAGTCATTTATGTGAAGTTTCAACACAATTCTTCCGCAAATTATTAATCAAAAACGCTTAAATTAATCACACGTTACACAGGCTTTTATTAAGTAACATTAGGGCCTATTCAACGTACATCATCAAGTTAATTTGGGCCCAACGAAGACATACAACCAAAACGCCCTTTTGATGAGGCTCCTTTGTTAAGGATTAATCTTAATTATTACTAAACCTAGCGGCCGCCCGCGACTTCGTATGCGTAGACAATTTTATTTTTCTATACCCTCGTTTTTTTTCTAGATGAAAGGACCCTTTGTCCTTTTCTGTACCCCTAACAACGCGTATGTAAAGTTTCATGATGATCAAAGAAAGAAAGAAAGAAAATACATTTATTTTAAACAACACACAACGATACACAACATTACAAAGACAATACAAAAACTAAATTACATCAAAGGCTAATTAACAATAACATTGCGCATCGTCGCATGATGTCAAAACTGTACTCGGCTCAGTATAAGCAGCAGGCAAGGCCAGCTGCACTGATATTCTGCCGAGCACCGTAATGACATCAGGACCGAATAACACAGAATTTAAACAAATAATTATATAAAAAGTTTTTAAAAATATAAATAAACACATTCTTTCTTAATCTGTGCAGTGCATTTCATAGTCTGTGGTCGAGCGCACACAAACTTAAACTAATCTATGACACAAACGCAAACTTTGACACATGACAGTTCAGTTCAGTCAGACTAGTTGAGTAGTTAAAACGTGAATGCGTAACAAACAAACAAATAAGCAAACTTACTTTCGCATTTATAAAATTAGTTAGGATTATATTGTTACGATGTGAACTTATAAATGGAATCACTGGATTAATACTTTTGAATTGCAGGCAAATTACAGGTTTTCGGATGAAATCAAAGCCAGCATTAGTAGGTTCAATGAGTATGCTTAAAAGCTTTTGTCTAGTCAAGACTCACAGATTTTTTTAAGTGGTGTTTTCTATCGTTGACTATAATAAGGGATAGGATCGATCTATACACGTACGAACGACACGTACGAACTATTGCTCACCTGCGGGTGGCGGATGAGTAACAGCATTATTCTCACAATGAGAATCAACACGACAATGGGGTTGGTAAACTTTTTCAAAACTGTTGTGAATATATATTTTCTGGTAGCTTTTGGCTTTGGAGGAATAACAAATTGCGGAATTATATAATGCTTCATTTTAATTTAAATAAAATTTTAAATGTACAGCATAGTACAATAAATCACTATTATTACTACGGCTGTATGCGTACGTAGGTTATGCCTTTGCTCCAAAGACTTTCTATGTTGTTGCTCAAAACAAAAAAAAAACAAAGGTATGATTACTCTTTGTCACTGTCTCTCAACAATTCTCTTCGAAAAAGTTTACCAACCCCATTGAATATATCAATTTTGTATATCACATCAAATACAATATCAATATCTGAGTAAATCTCTGTTTTAATTTCTCAAATCCATCAAGAAATGACAAAATTATTAAAGATTTAAAAAGTGAGCTTAAAAACACGGCCGGCCCTTGCGGATCATGCGATGACGTCACGTGCCACGATCTCCCGCACAAACACCTGCCGCCCCGCTGAGCGGTGCATGTGGCCGATGACGTCATCAGCCAATTGTGAATTGGGGAGCGTTTTGAGAATGCGACACGAAAATCGCTCTATCTTCGTCATTTTTGGTCCAATTTCAATAATTCTTTCACTGAAATAATTTATATTGATGTGACTGAAACTCTACATATTTAACTAAAAACTTCGTTGATCCTCATTACCTACTTATAATCTTTGGTTTATGTCAAAGTGTGTAACTCTGATATTGCAAAAGTGTGCATAGAAAAATTACTGCTTGTCAATCAAATGAAAGATTTGCTTGTGTATTAGAAAACAAAAATTCCGGGAATTTCTTTTGTTATTTTGTGGCGGCTTAATTTTGTATTGTGTAATTCAGTTAAGTTTATTTTAGTTTTGTTCTGTCGTTTATGTTTTATTATTCCTTGACATTGTAATTTAAATACTCTATAAAATATACCTACATACATAAATATATAAATTGTAATTATTAGATTTAAATATTAGAATATAATTTTGTAAAAATTAAGCCGCCACATTTTCACTCTCGGCAAATATTTTAGTTGCAGTAAAATACTATGTCTTATTTGAAAATATAGTTTCTAGACCAAATGCATGTGTCCTATTGAATCCGTATTGCTTATATCGGGTATAAACTTTCTATTCTACCTTATACCAATCCTACCGATACTGTTAATGTACACTTTTACAGTATCGGTTAGATTTCCGGGTTTCCCCTTTCAGTATTACGATTCAATATTCCAAGTTTATGATTATCGTTTCGGCTAAATGATAGAAATGTTCTGTAGCCCTCAACCTCTTGCCCAACGGCCTAGTAAATCATAAAAATGTAAGGTTTGAGATCTTTTCAGTTTATGAACGTCGGGCCTAAAGTTTATGTAGTCAGTGTTGTTTTAAAATGAATATTATGTTGAATTTATTTGCTACATTTATGAAAATGCATATTAACATGCTGTTGGGTCAGAATCAGTTAGTTTAATAAAGCTAAAGATGGAAAATTAAAGTATTATCGGTTCACAGCAATAAACATTTTAAATGCTCATGATTATGTATTTATTTTTGAGGTGCCAGACTTATTCAATAAAAAATTCACAGATTTTACAGTCCCCGCAAGAATCGGAGCATTAAAAATGACCCAAAAATTTACGAAAAACCAAAATCAAATAAAAAAAAGTTACCAGTTGGTTTTCAAAATTCAAACGTTCACACGTGTCTCGATAAATTCCTCAGCTTTTGGTACTATTCCCATCTCGATCCTCCCAAAATCCTCGGAGATATGACTAAAAATACGTCTCAGGCGATTTGCATCTGATAACCATTTTCAATGGTAAAACAGATACTTATTATGGTTAAAATTAATGTTTCTGAGAAACTAAAAACCTACAAACATTCATTAACAAATCGATTTGCACTAAACTTATGAGTCTTTCCCAAACTCAACCCGACTAAATTAAACGGTCATATAGTAATAAACTTAGCTGTCATGCCATACTAATTATACTTATTTGGAGGCCATGCGCTAAATTATCTTGGTCGAGTTTGTAGGAGACGGATGATAGACTCAGCCTTTCTATTGTCTAACTTAAAAATCTATCGCAATCACTTTCAGGATGTACATTGAAGCTTTTTTTGGGCACAAATAAAAACTTGCGAAAGAAATGCAGCAATGTGTCACATCCATCTGTCAAACGAAAGCGATTGCAATAGATTTTTGAATTAGACAATCAGTCCCCTGATCATTCATAGTTCAAACCCTAGAACCAGCACCGTTCATAATACTCGTCCTTATTAAATTTTTGTATGAAATTTTAGGCGTTACAGAAGTCTGGACCAAGAGCGTTTTCGGGTCCAATAGAAAAGATCCTCAAATGGCATAAGTCACTGCAAGAAATCGGTGTTCTTGTTATTTACGAAATCGTTGGTAAGTTTTTACTTAAATAATAAAAAACAATCTATCCCTGAAACACATTGCAAATCGACACTTACATTGGACTCAGTAATTTGATGCGTAATTAATAAACTGGGAAAGGAAAATATTGACGGTATCTCAAAACTTACATACGTACTAATGGAACTAGTTTAAAAATGATTATTTTTTAAATTCCGTGACTTTTTACTTATAGGTACTCGTAACATTACTATTTATGGATATTTCTTATCAATATCTACCAAGTCTTTAAAAGTAACATCACGAAACTGCCGATACTAATGTAATACTTTTGATTAATCACACCACACCACACATCTAGGCTTTAGAACTGAAAGAAAAATAACTTTAGTATCTACACCATTACATTATTTATATAACAGACGCACTAAAGATTGATGAGTAATAAAGTCGGAACTGAAATCCTTTGGGGTTACTATGTTTATTCGTAGTGGAGTGCGTGAGAGTACGGCAAAGTTGAATACCACTAACCCTTGATTGATCAGGCCCTACAGCAAAAATTGGCTTTCTACAATTTGCATCGCTGACCATAGACAATCACGGCGTTTTTAAATGTCAATTTCATACACCTAATGTCATGTCACTTCTATTCTATTCGAATATGTAATCGAAAAGCCAAGCATTAAAGGAGTCGTTCTTTCCTGGGTTTACATTTTTTAAACTTTCCCACACCCACAATATTTTTTTTTCTTGTAGATTTCTTTCGTGGGACAAGGTTTCCAAAAAGAAAAAAAAAATCCCTGCAAACATAAATAAAAAAATATTTAAAAACTCAAATAATCGTGTATTTCCTAATGTTTTCGCTTTAAAATGAAAGTGTCTTACCATTAATTTTACTCTCCCGAGTATATCAATATATTCTAATGCTTGTTATAAGTTTTTACTGTTGATTTAATTCTGAAAATCCATTTTGTGCGGCTGCCGGCTGTTAAGGGATATTCTTTTGCATTTTTATTTCTATTAAAATGACTACATTGGCTGTTGATATGTCATTTTATTTGATATCTGACAGCATCAATGTGACATGACATATGGCAGTAAAAAATCGATGTAGCCAAGGTAGAAAAACGTTTTAGGTTGCTGTTTTATTAACTTTAACTGTCCAACTTTAAAAAATAAAAAAAGTATGTTTGCAGGTTTAAAAAATATATTTGTACATGGACAGATTCCTTATTTTGTTCTCTTTCCATAAAATATAATTTTATGACCGTAGGCCACGGGTTACCCAAATGGGCCCAGCCTCCATACAAAAATGGAACATCTCCTTTGTATTTAAAATAATGGAACTGTTTGTATTCCTAAATTGACCCAGCCGGATCTCAGAGATGGAAGGCGACACCATGAAAACTCAAAAATCGTGAAACAACCAGCTGTTTCATACATTTTCGTTATAAATTTTTGTATAAACAGTTGATTCAGAAAAAAGTGGTTCAGTTTGATGGTCCCTATCTAATTTCGGCTTTAGGGGTTTTTGTAACACGTTGTATTTTTATTATTTGTAGCAAAGTGCGTGAGCGTACGGCCAGGAGATTCCTGTGCGAAGAATTTGGTGATAAGGGATGATAATGGACCAGCCATGCAAGTGGTTTACTATGAAATTGACTTCCTACTGCCTGAGTTGAAGCCTCCGTGCACTGTGAGGTGAGAAGTTTGAAGTTCTTGGAGTAATTTTTTAGGATTTAGGAATTGACTATTGGGGAACCTGTTTATTTTCAGCTGATACATTGAGAGAAAGATATCAATTGCCCGTATTATTTGTAGTTCTTATGTTTTTTACTTGTTATTACATGTTATTATTTATTTACTTATTTACATTTGCTACGAATTTAGCTATGCAATGGTGCATTGATTTTATGTACAAGGTGTACTAGCCTTTTATGTTACGGCTAAAAGCTGGCGTGCGGTTTTACCATGTTTTGGCCGGTAACATAACACAACCAACAAACACTACATACCCAAACACTACGCTCTGTTTTATGGGGTTTTTTTAACAATATTGATGCCTCAGTTAGGTAATCACCAATCGTACGAACACATTATCTTTGTCCATGTCCATCAGCCATTTTTAATGTCCCCACTGCTGGGGCATAGGCCTTCCTTATGGGTGGATAAGGGGGACGGGCCATAACCAACCACGCGGGCCCAATGCGGATTGGTGGGTGTTAACGACTGCAAATGCAGCCGGGACCAACGGCTTAACGTGCCTTCCGAAGCACAGAGGAGCTCTAGATAATAAATTTTTGGTCACTCATCCCATGACCGACCCTTGCGAACGTTGCTTAACTTCCGCGATCGCTGGGCCAGGCGCTAAACCACTGTACCACCGAGCTCCACAATTTCTTAAACATATTTCCACATTTGGTAAATAACCCTGTATGAAATATACAGGTAGAAAATAGCAGCCCTTTACGAATTTCTTGCCGGTTCTCAGGTCTCGTTTGGGAACCAATGGCGTAGCTTCTTCGCCATAATGATTTTTTAATTTTGAAAACTCCCAAAAATACTATTTTTTTGAATATTTTTTGTGAATCCTCTAAAGTGGCTTAAAGTTAGCTTTTTTTAATTCCAGTCTGTTACACAAACAAAGTGAGTAGATCGTAGGCGAAACTGTTGCATTTAGTTCAACAGACACCCCGATTAAACTGCATTTCTGTTCAACAAAACAGGGTAGTAGGCAGAATGATGGCCGGCACATGTCGCCTGCAAGCGTTCAACGTGCGCCTGGCGACAGGCGACGACGTCGCAACGTTGCCGCGCCGCGCCGCCGTAGCCGCCCACCATGTCGCCAAGCTCTGCAAAGAGTATGGAGTGAAGACCGTGAATTAAATTTTAATTATTAATATTTTGTATTTAAAAAAAGTACCTTCTTACTTATATTTCATTTGAACGTGGTAATACTAATTGTAATTTGTAGTTAAAAATAAATTGTCATTTTGCTAAAATATACTTTTTTTTATTTACGTGAATTTAACCTAACCGACATTATTTTCCTTACGATGACTTGTGTAGCTCTGTAAAAATTACGAAATTAATTTCCGTTTACGGTATCCACTAATTTATATTTTCACTTTCAACCTTATATTTATACTTAACTAAGGGCTGATTTTTCAATGCCTAATTCTACGAACAATAGGCCTACATAGAGCTTTATCCGTTTGATAGCGTATTATACAGCCAAATTGAAAATGTTTGTCATTTTTGTCTGTCACATTTTTGAATGACTTTTATTAGATTTGGTTAATATTTGGTGACAACCTCCGTGGTCGAGTGGTTTGCACGCCGGTTTTCAAGGCGTCACCATCTCTTGAGGTCCCGGGTTCGATCCCCGGCTGGGTCAATGTTGAAAATGAACTTTTCAATATTGTCTCAGGTCTGGGTGTTTGTGATACCACCGTTGTTTCTGATTTCCATAACACAAGTGCTTTAGATACTTACCTTGGAGTCGGAGCAATGTATGTGATGTTGTCAAATATTTATTATTATTTATTATTTATAAAATAAAGACCCTTCAGATCTAGAAATCTAGACTCAATCTACTGTCTCTTAATCTTCCTGTTAAAATAATCTGCAAATTCAAAGGATTTAAGCTCAAAAAACTACACTTACTCATAATGGATGAATGAAGTTCAAAATCCTTCTTATACATTTGAGGAATGCTTGCACATAACCGCGAGTCAGAATGAGCCCAATTGATGTGATCACGGATTGAGGCAGCTCCTATCAACTTGGGAAATCATTTCACTGTTACAGATAATCTAATTGGTTTCAGAGTCGGGATTATTCGGGAAATCTTAAATAAATTTAAGATTTAATATTTTATTTTCATTTGTTTTTTATGTACGAGTTTTGAAACTAGTAGTAAGTAGGTACGTAAAAAAGAAAAAAAAACGAATCAGATGAGGCGAACGTATAATACTTGGATATATTATTACCCGACTACGGCGAAGTCAAAACGGAGGGCATATGATTTTTGACCTGTATGTATGTATGTTCATCTGATCCCGCATAACTTCAATAGGTAGGTACTTATTATAATTTGACAAATGAGGTATCGTTAGAAGCGTCTTAATCGTCCAATGAACATAAGCTATATGACGTTACATTGAATCGAATAGGGCGCCCTCTACAATACTAGTCATGAACTAAAAAATTTTTTTTAATGATGCATTGTTGGGTACCGAATGAAAGAGCCACTTGAAGGAAGGCCAAATATTTTATACCAAAATACCTTAATCCAAAACTATCATTCTCTTTTGAGCCATTTCTGGTGGCAGGCGTAATGATTGTAATAGCTGATATCATTTCATAATGATCATTGATTATATCGTTTGCAGGATGATCTAATCGGACTAAACTTAGCCAAACATTAACAAGCAGCAAATGATATTTTACATGCTTTAGTGGTTTTAACCAATTTTAAACGTAGGTATTCGTTTATTGGGTCACTTTGTCTATATTTTGTACTATTTGATGGTTTTTCGCTCTGTTATGTCCATGATGAAGGCACTAAAGGTAATTCTCGAAGTCTTTGCAATTTTATTATTTTCGAATGGAATTGAAGGGTCGGCATCGGCAGTTAGCAAGCCGAAAGATTTTGTAAGTATTGTAGGATACCTAATACCTATGTAATTTGATTGAATGAGACTACCTGCCCGGTGTAACAAGACACTCGACGAAGCCGAGGTCTACGTATTCTGCCCATCATCAGGACCATTTCTGTTCAAAATTATTGCTGGGAAACGATTTTAATTTTTGGTGTTAAAAAAGCATTGCATACATTTCCACGCAATGTAACGCGTTCAAAAGACCGCACCTGCGAGTGAATGCTACTGCGTGCGGCAGAGTTGAAAGGCAACGTTTATGTGCGTGCTCATGAAAAATATAGGTAGGTAGGTACATTGAGTGATGACGTTTTGAAGCCGTTTGTTACGAAATACATAAAATTTTGATAATGTTTGTGTAGACAAAAATTAGAAAATAACGTATAAAATAAGATAACATAAACATTTAAAAAAAAAAAAAAATGACTTTGACCTTCAATAACTTCGTAGCTATTGGTTTCCCAGGTATAGTCTAACAGACAAAAATGATCCTGATGATGGGCGGAATTTAGTTCTTCGGCTTCGTTGAGTGTCTCGTTACACCCGTTATGTTTTTTTTAAATCATGATGCAAATCCACCTTGTGTTTCACAGTCTCAGGGCTACAAATGAAAATATTAAATCAGTGACTGTATCTTTAGCTGCACAAACATCTTTCGAGAAAAAATCGTGCGTAAAAAAACTCGATTCTATAGAGTAATTTCTAATCTTAAATGGAAAATTGTATGCAAGTATAGCGTCACCGCCGATATCGAGTTTTTTTACGCACGTTTTTTTCTCGATAAATATTATGTGCTAAGGTTACTAAAGATAACATTACCGTGGTACCACAGAATATACAAGGTGTTTGGTAAAAGCCTTATAAAGCTGAATGTGGCAGATAGGGGCCATCAAACTGAACAACTTTTACTATGGGACCAACTCTGAAATCGAGAAAAAAAATCTGCTGTTTTATACAAAAATTAATTGCGAAAATATCGAGATGTATGAAACAGCTGATTTTTTTTCGCGATTTCAGAGTTGGTCCCATAGTAAAAGTTGTTCAGTTTGATGGTCCCTATCTACCATATTCAGCTTTTGCCTTTACCAAACACCTAACAGTACTAACGGTTGGTACCATAGTATAATAATAAGTATTGTGGTATAGGTACTGATCATTTTACGCAATGGAAAATAATTATCATAATAATATCTACCTATAAAAAATTTCCATATTTAGGGTCCATATGACTTAGTATGGAACAAAGTGGACTCTTGTCCAGATTTCAGAAGGATGACGTCCTTTAAAATTTCTTTGAAATTGTTTCATGAGCCAAATGGAATGGCAAAACTTGCAGTTAATTATACGACCAACGAAACAGTGCACGTTGATAAGGTTAGTTTTATTTGATCTTATAAAGGATGTTTGTTTATGGTAGATAGGGGTACCATCTTGGACTCCAAGGGTACCTTGCATACAAGCCCGGAAAATTAGTATGAACCCTGAAAACCGCCAATGGCGGAGTTATTTCTATGGAAAATTGCTAAGTGATAACCCTAGATGCAAATAGACTATTCTTTTCGATTCGGCCTAGGGTTGCCAGTGTTGCCACAGTGCAGTTCTTCTTCTTCTTATTTTTAGTTTGGCAATCTACTCTCCTCTTGGGAGTAATTTTTGCCAGTGTCAAGTGTAGAATAGTTCAGTGGTAGATATTGTTTCAATTTTCATTAGAATGCGGGTGCTTGGAGCATTTAGCACCAAGTTTATCAAGACAGTTTACTCGGTAAGTTCTGCCGAAGTAGAAGTACCACTACAATAAAAGTCTCAACATCACATAACCAAGATCGCGTCTATTTCAATTATCCCACATATTGTTCAGTTGCGTAGACACTTGTACCTCAAAACTGCACCAATTTAAAGACACAATATCCACTATGAATCAATTTGTAAAAAAAATAAAATAGTCACCAAACCGAACTCGATAAAATGGCGCCAAAAACTCCACAGTGCAGTTTATAGTAAATTAAAAGTAAAAAAAGTGGTGATTTTTAGAGTTTATAATAATTTTCCGGAGTTGTATGCATGGTACTGCTTTTTTATTAATATCATTCTTTAATATGAGGGAGGATAATATGAGGGAAAAAAAAATAAACCACAAAAAGCTTTATTTTTTTATGTTTACAAATATTTAGCTGTAGCATTTTTTATTGTAGATGAAATAAAGGATTTTGAATAATGAAAAGGAGCGACGTGTTTTGTGGAGCTACAGTATTGATAAACCTTGCACTCATTTTGTCATGGGACACTATTTATATAACATAATAGGTAACGATCGATGCATAATCCAAAAGGTAAGCGTAAGCAATAAAGAAAAACACATTCTTGGTTTAGATTAATCAAAATAATTTATCAAATATGCGCATGTCCTGATTGAACTGAAGTGTTTATTTATCTGGGTGCCGCCTCCAATATTTTTTTAAAGTAAGCTTAAATCCAGCAAGTTTGTTTTAAGCTCTAAATAATATTACTTATTCGCGGGTTCGATTCCCGTCCGAGAAGTGATCTAATCTAGTGCGAGTCATATTTTTTCTAGAGTTATATTATTTAGTATTGTATAAAAATAGCATGGTGAATGCTAATCTCAAATTTAAAAATTATATAAGTACATACAGTGTGTTTTTTGAAAAGTGATCAAATTTCGTGGTATGACTTATATCATCAAACTGATCAACTTTGTCTATGAGAACAACTTAATCAGATCAAAAAAATATTCAGCTGTTCCATAGAAAATATCAATATCTACTCGACCAAAATGTATGGAACAGCTGATTTTCTTTTGCTCTGGGCCCTATTCAATAAAACTTACAATTTACAATAATTACAGTGGCCCTACCATGAGTTGATGCAAACTGTTTACGTTACCGTAAACTATCGGATATATTGCTCACAATCAGTGCGAGTGAAAGAGACAAAACGATAGTTTACGGTAACGTAAACAGTTTGCATCAACTCATGGTAGGGCCACTGGTGACAGGTGACAATTTTACAAGTTTCTGTTCAATAAAAAATACAAGTTACAAATTTGTAATAGTGGAAAATTTACATATTATTTTTTCGAATTGAACTTACAATTTTACATATTTCTGTTCAATAAACATTTTCCTGTTACAGGTGACAATTTACAATTTTGTAGGAAAAACTGCTTTATTGAACGCATAATTGTATTTACAAGTTTACTTATTTGTAGAATTGTAATACATTTCTGACAGGTGACCTCACCCTCGGTAAAATTTTATAACTCGGCATTATTGTTTTTGTTTTAGCTGCTTTTTTACCAAAATCAAGTAGTGAGAGTAGTGATAATGATGAAATCATGCAAATCGAACGACAAAGAAAATATTTAAAAACTTAATAATTTTTCTTTTGATGTGACTGATTTCACATTTAATGAGAAGCTTAGGGTAAGCAAGGCAACTATCGATTATTTTAAAATTCTAAGATTTTTGAAATCTATCCTCGTTAATTAAGAATCTTCAACAAAAATTTACAAATATATGTAATTTGTAAATTACAACTACAAATTTGTAGATACAATATTGTCATTCTCGTTTCTACATATGTAAACGTTTATTGAACAGCATTTATAATTTTGACAAATATGTCACTTATTGACAAATTTGTAGGATTGTAAGTTTTATTGAATAGGGCCCTGATTAAGTTGGTCCCATAGACAAAGTTGTTCAGTTTGATTTGATGGTCTAAGCCACACCACAATATTTGATCACTGTTCAAAAAACACACTGTATAGCTGTTTCATCTTCATCAATCGAGGTAATTCCCCACATTTATAAGAGTGGGATACTAGAAGAAATTCGACGATGCCACTGGTGACTCGGTAGCTCAGCGCTCAGAGCATTAGCTTCAAAAGGTCACGGTTTCCTATAATACTCAAATTCGTACCATATCTTTCAAGCTTGTTTTGTGCTGGGATTGCTGGGAATGAACGAATGATACACATTCGTTCATTATTAATATAGTGCGCTTATTCGTTCACAAGAGCCAATATAAATCTTATATTCATTGTTAATTTTCAGGCATCTAAAAGCATCGAAGTCAGTTTAGACGTAGCTAATACTGCAATGTTTGGAGAATCATTTTTCTATGGAACTTATATTCTAAGAGCATCACTTCATGAGAAAAAGAAGAACTTTCTTTGTGTCACCCTTTCATTTTCATGCGTTAAAAAAGTTTAACTGTCCACAACTTAAATTTAGGTAAAGGAACGTTTTATTTTACTAGTTAGGTACTATGGGCAACAGCGTCGCTTAATTCTTCAAGATTCAAGCCCCGGAAAATGAGACACAATAGATTTTTCATCGCATTATAGTGATTCGCGAAAAATTTAACTCCTATGATACCAGTGCAGTGGTTAGGCGACGCTGTTGCATGGTTCCTACGGTAGACGGAACGCTGGGCTTCTACGACCTGTCATTTTTTTTCAATCATTTTTAATCTTTAAGTCGAGCAGTTTAAGGTTCAAAATTCACTGTAGATTTTGAAAATTTTGTATAGCTTGATATGCTGCTGACTGTACATACCTATACATACAAGGTGTAACAGAAAGGGAGTATCAACCAGAAAGGAGGTCAATGTACTCGTGAAACTGAACACCTTCCAACAGAAAAAAATCGAATAAAAAAAATATTGAACTCTCCATACAAAATGTTGGCGGCAAATTCAAATTTTTTATGGAGAGTCCAAATTTTTTTTTTCATTTGATTTTTTTTCTGTTGGAAGGTGTTCAGATTCACAAGTACATTGACCTCCTTTCGGGTTGATATTGATACCCCCTTTCTGTTACACGTTGTATTGTTTGTAATCAATAGAAAGTAAAAACGATAGTACCTATTATTATAACGGGTGTAACAAGACACTCAACGAAGCCGAAGTCCACGCATTCCGCTTATCATCAGAATCATTTTGTCTTTTAGACTATACCTGGGAAACCAATAGCCACGAAGTTATTAAAGGTCTGCCTAAGTCAAAATTTTTTTTCAATTTTTTTATAAAATCTTATTTTATTTGTTTTTTCCTAATTTTTGTCTACAGAAACTTTATCAACACTGTATGTATTTCGTAACAAACAATGACTTCAAATCGTCATCACTCAATGTATTACATGAGCACGCACATAAACGTTGCCTTTCAACTCGGCCGCACGCAGCTGAGTAGCATTCACTCGCAGGCGCGGTTTTGTACGCGTTACATTGCGTGGTAATGTATGCAATGCTTTTTTAACACCAAAAATTAAAATCGTTTCCCAGCAATAATTTTAAACAGAAATGGTCCTGATGGGCAGAATACGTTTACGTAGACCTTGGCTTCGTTGAGTGTCTTGTTACACCCGGTATATTAAATATTCACTAAGGCTAGGTAGGTACATTATTGCAAATACAAAGCCCCCGAAATATATAAGATAAATTTCACGGCACTGGTCAAAAATTTTGTACTGCCAGCAAAAAAATCCATGATCGTTGACCATGCATGCCGATCGATGCCAGCAAAAATAAAAGTCATATTTTTAATATAATTTTTCTTGTTTCTTTTTTTGCACATTCTATACATTATGAAGTTACCAAGAACCAAGATTGCCGTTTGACAGTACTATTCCTATTTGGTGCGCATAGTGAATATCAACATAATTGTTGTGAGCAACAGAAAGATACGAATGTTGTATCGTGCAAAAAAATTATCTATTTAAGGCGACTATATATCCCTCAAGTGGCGCCCTCATTTTAATTATTGCTCGCTAAGTACATAATGTATTGAAAATTCACATGTACAGATTGAAGCTAAGGTTCTATCGTTTATTTACAAACAATGACCTCAGTAAAATATAGTTCGTAGTAGTAGTAGTAGGCACAAGAGCAAAAAGTGGCCACTTTAGGCACTTTTGCCTACTCTTACTTCAAAATAAAAATCTATATTCCTGCCTGAGCGATTACAGATTTGCTTTTATCTATAAATTAATGTTTCATAGGATTGTCAATGCAAAAATGAAAAAAAAACCGGATTTGAATTTGATGGTAATTATTAAAGTCAATTAACATTACGTAGAAAACGAGCATGGTGAATAGACAATCATTATAAATGGATTATACTTATAGTATTGATTGATAAATATTTCTTGGAGTGATTTAACTACCCGACCTATTATTCACATACTAGCTAAGCTAAGTACTACAGGGTGATTTTTTGAACACTGCACAAATTTTCTGGGGTCAGAAAATCAGAGCGAAAAAATTATCAGCTGTTCCATAGAAAACATCGATATCTACTCGGAACAAAATGATTATTTTTTTGCTCTGATTAAGTTGGTCCCATAGACAAAGTTATTTAGTTTGACGGTCTAAGCCACACCACACAATTTGTGCATTGTTCAAAAAAATACTTGAAATAAATTAATCAATTTTTTAATCACAAAGAAAGCCTAATACAAAGTTAAACTCAGTCATGTAAGATTGTTCTGAAATAAATACAGAAGAAATATTTTCATATAAACATTAGGGTGGGTCGAAATTTTTTTTTTACAATTTTGATTTGTAATAGTGCGGAAAACGTGACCTGGTTGTAGACTAAAAAGCTAGTATTTTTTTGATATATTTTTGATGCTTTAAAGTACCCGCATTACGTTTGAAATTTTAGATAATTGCTACAAATCTGCCCTTTTCTTAGACCGTTTATCTCAAAAACTAAATGACATAAAATGATGGTAAATGGCTTAACAAATAAAAGATACAATCAGAAATGATAATTAAAATTAAAATCTTATAGACTAAGCGGGCGAGAAGTGCATGGGAGTGAGGGGAGAGTTGACGAAAAATCTCCTTTTCGCACGTAATTGTTTGAGTACTTCACCTACGTGAAGTAAATGCTACTTTCTTATTTCGATATTTTGCATGGTATTTGTTTATTATATAACATTGGTGCATCTCGGAAATTTCGGATAATACCCGTAAAGCCACAAATTGACCTATTTTTAGAGCTTCAGAAGACCCACTTAGACTTAGCTTGAGGGCACCACAACAGGACCTCGTTTTTATCAGGAATACCACGAATACCACGAATTAACTGAAACTACTCGCTACGTTTATAGTTAAAGTTTATTCTCCCATTTGGTTCTAAATTAAAGGACACCCGTTATGCAAAAATAGGGCAAGACACTTCTGGAAATTGGTATTTTATTCTAGATTTATCTTCCACAAGAATCGTTGATCCTGTTATTAGGTGAATGCATTTTTGCACATCCGGGAGAACTGGCTTTTGGCATGTTATCTGATGAACAGACACACGTGCGAGAACTCGCTGCTAGCAGCATCTAATTCAAGTCAGCTTCGGGTCTTGGAAGTGCTAAAGATCAATTTGAACATTTCATGCATAGAATTGATTGTCTGGCAGTAAACTTATTCTCATCAGTCACCATATTAAGCGATGTTTCGAATGAAACTCTTCTTTCTATTGTGGAATCATAGACTTCATCATTACAATTCTGTTGTAATGATGAAGTCCTTTTTCTGTGGCTACTATGCCGTACCCGTAGCTGCGGGCTGTGAAGACAGTTACAGAGATGTCTTTACAATTTTGCCACTAAAATACGAGATATTCTTTTTCGAAAGCAAATGCCTAAGTTTGAAAGTAAGAAAGATTTTAACCAAATTAACCGTTATTTGAATGATTTTTTTAAATTTCTCTGCACTTAATAAGTTGAATTATCATATTTAATTATAGTGTGTTGTCCTTAACTGTGGATTTTTTAATAAAAAATATCTGACTTTCTTTTAAAACTGATTTTGACGATGTGAACAAGGCACTATCGCAGGTTCTTGCTTGGTTTAATGTTAATAATCTCCAGCTTAATGCTAAGAAAACAAAATGTGTTAAATTCGCTTTACCTAATGTACAGGCGAATCCCACTGAAATTGTTATCAATAATGAGAAATTAGATTTGCTCGATTCAACAGTTTTCTTGGGTGTTACTCTTGACAGTAAACTTCAATGGAATATGCATATCGCAGCTCTGGCTGGCAAGCTTAGCTCTGCTGCCTATGCCATTAGAAAAGTTAGACAGTTAACAGATGAAGAAACTGCCAGATTAGTGTATTTCAGTTATTTTCATAGCATTATGTCATACTGTATTCTTTTATGGGGGATAGCAGCCGATATAAATACTATTTTTGTTTTACAAAAACGAGCAATAAGAGCTATTTATCAACTAAGTTCTAGAACATCTCTTAGGGATAGATTCAAAGAGATTGGTATTTTGACAGCAGCATCTCAATTTATATTAAACTGCATACTTTTCGTGCGCCGCAATATTAACTTATATACAAAACATAGTGATTGGCACAATCGGAATACCAGAAATAAAGACAAACTTGTAATGCCTCAGTATAGATTAGAAAAAGTCCGTGGTTCTTTCATAGGTCTTGGTATAAAGTTTTATAATAAAATTCCAAATAATATTTTGGATTTACCATTTGAAAACTTTAAGTCTCATGTAAAAAATTGTCTTCTCAAAAAAGGATACTATACCGTTAAAGATTATTTAATTGATAAAACAGCCTGGTCGTAGATTTTTCTATTCTATGTGAAAATTGAGGGAATTGTCCTACCTACTTAAAACTTATTGTAAGCTTTTTGACTCGACGACGCCTTAATGCGAGTAGCTTTAGTATGTCATGCTCACTTTAAACATTTCTGCGGTGGTGTCGTGTGGGGCGGGTCGTTACGTTCCCTCAAATATGGTTGAGCGAAGCGATGGCTGGTCCATGCGTCATGCTCGTGAACGGGTGCTGCCAGTGGGAATGGGTCTGCTTCTGTCTGCTTGTACTAAGGGCGTCGTATATTTATATATATTTTTTTCTCTGTTTGATGTTATCAATATGTATGGCACTTCTTATTCAAAACATAAAACTAATAGGCAAGTAAACTTTGTTATGATTTCGCTTTTTTTTTATTGCAATCATTTTGCTTTCTATAGTCAGTAGTTTTTGTAAGTAAAGGCCTATGAAAAGCTTTTGGATATTAGTTTTCAATTCAGTGCCTTAGGATGGGTAGCCTAAGTATGTCATGCTCTCTTTAATCATTTCTGCGGTGGTGTCGTGTGGAGCGGGTCGTCACGTTCCCTCAAATATGGTTGAGCGAAGCGATGGCTGGTCCACGCGTCATGCTCGTGAACGGGTGCTGCCAGTGGGAATGGGTCTGCTTCTGAGTACCTATCTTAACGCATATTGAATTGTAAGAATTGCGTTTTTATTGTTATTTTTTATGTCTTGTCTCAAGTATTTTTTGGTAAATTTTGCCTACTTAGGTGCACTTTCGAGTAGCAGACATAGTGATTACTGATTTCTCAACTAGTTGAAAGTTATTTACTCTCACAATTACCTATCCGATATGTAGTAGGTATTTAATTTCAACCTACCTACCCATTGTGTACAAACTTTAGTTAATTATTGTGATGGAAAATGACCTCACTTTAAATGTGGAGCTCATTTTTCAATGTTGACGACTCTGTATGAAATATACAGGGAGAAAAAAGCAGCCCTTGACGAGTTTCTTGCCGGTTCTTCTCGTTACAAGGTCTCCCGCTCAGGGTTTGCGAACCGATGGCGTAGCTTCTTTGACATTCACAAGTGCTTGTAACAGCCTAGACTGAATAAATGATTTTTTGATTTTGATTTTTGATTTTTAAAGTCAAGAAAAAAAAGTAGTCCAAGCAATTCACAAAAAAATGAAAATTTTAATTTTTCAAAGTCAATGCGCGGGTAGAAGGAAACCACTTAGAAAGCTTTTTATTGGTTATTTTATCATTATTAGAGGTGGATCACGTTTTTATTACTATTACAAAACAATCAGATCCAAAAAAATCCCCATACAAGAGCGACCCACCCTAATAAACATTGATAATTAACTATACATATTAGTGGCTCTGTGAGTTGTAGATCTCGCGAGTCTGTCTTTGCATAGCTTAAAACTTAATAAAATGGCTGAAATAATGTTGTTTTTACTTTTTCAACCCCCTTATCCCAAAAGGGAACTCCGGTAACGAATATAATGTAAGTACATTTTGAAAAGTTAATAAAAGTTTATTATAAAAAAATCATCGTCATCATCATTTCAGCCGCACGACACCCACTGCTGGGTATAGGCATCCCCCAAGGATCTCCACGACGATCGGTCCTGCGCTGCCCGCAGTTTTTTCAGAACCATTCCGCCCCAAGCGGCCATCGGTTCTTCTCGCAACATGTAAAATTTTTAAATGTAAAATTTAATAAAATATAATTATGTATGTCTTTAGTTTTAAGGTAAGAATATACATCACCTACATAATATTATAAAAAACTAAAACCCAACTACGGAAAAATCGTGCTCTAAAAAGTACGAAACAATAAAATATTCGAGTCCAAAGTTCAATAAAAGGATAACCGTAGTCGATTCTCTCATTAATTTTTCTTCTTTTTTATACAAAAAAATCATTTAAAAAGGAAAATTGAGGTTATAATTTTGATTTATTTTGACATTTTATGCTTGTTTTTCATGACAATTTATTTTATTTACTTTTTCCACTGACCTGTTTTTTTTTCTATTTAACTTTTCTCTGTCAATTAAACATAACAAAACCCCAAATTGTTATTTTAATGAAATTACCAAAAAATATTTACACCTAAATACTTTAATTAAACTTATTTTGTTACCTGTTTCCGTTCCGACCGCGGAAAATCCGATCCCAGACAGAGGTTCAGAAGAGTTCATGAAATCCCTATCTCATTTAATAATGAAAGTACATCTTTCATAATCTAAATACTTGCGTAAAAAAAGACTTAAAAGTTCTGTGGAATAAACTTACGATATACGATTAGCTCACAAAGACAAAGGCATGTAGCGACAAGGGAAATCATTTCACCGTGATGCAATATTTCGATAAACTAAGATAAGCCCTCATATCGCAGTTACTTGAATTGAATGATGTGATATCTAAGAACCAAAGGTAAGAATCTACTATAGTTACACAATGTACTTTAAATAAGTTTCTAAAATTGCCTGCTAATAATTTTTGTCGACTATTGAAGCCTAACAAAATGGTACCTAGGTAGAAAATGTTATGTGAGTGATTGAGGAAACTTCAAAACGTGTTTAACGGCTTTTAGAATAAAAAAAGGAAGATGTACTCCAGCCCCACCCGACTTTAATACACGTGTTTTATTATAACAATGATAATGCGTATCTAATGATTTGTATATTATTTCTTGCTTTTTAAAGGCAGGTTTTTTGAAGTCGGTTTTTTTGTTTTTTAAACAATTTTATTCTAAAATATTCAAAGTACCCAACTGTTGTTAAGTTCGTTCTTATCTAGCTCAAGTCAATTTTCGACTCCAATTCGTGGTTTGATTTCCCATTTTGGCAAATTTTCAACATCTGCCCTGGAGGCTCACTCGGATTCTTCCTAATGTCGTTCGGAACCGCTCTGCATGCGTTCCGAGGCATTTGAGATAATATTGGTCCGTAAACACTGCTATCAAATCTTGGGTACACGCCAAACGAGGTACTCATTACATTACCATCAAGAATTTGTTTGGAACGAGGTTAAAGACTGCAGATATCAATATCCCATTACAAAAATTGTTAAGTACCTACGTGATCTTTTTTCAACAGGTTAAACAAGGGACCATGAACCTTGAGGTCGGGAGGCCTATTATACCACAGATAACAGAATACTATATAGCCTTTTCCCAGTAGTTGGTATCGTGCGGCTGATATGATGATGATGAAACAAAGGAAAAAACAATATAAACACGTGGAATTGTAGGAAATTTTAAACCACAGTGTCGTCTGGATCTACCCAGCCATAGATAAATCTGCACTATAGACTGAGATGCGAGTGCGATACGATATTTTATGGGGCTGTAAATCAAAATATGCATGAGCCTGCGCCTTCAATTTACACCGTTAAAGCAACTCTACATATCATACTCAGAGCAAATGTATTGTTTTAAAATATTCAAGTGAAAATATGCTTTTTTGAAAACCCTAAAAATTAATACATGTAGGTAGATAATTTTTAAATTAGCATATACCTAGTAGCTTTTAAAATAGTAATTTTTAAAATAGCATTGTGAATGCAAAAATCTCAAAATTAAAAATATACCTAGTAGGTTTAAACAAGCAATGCTTTTACAGATTTATATATGATATGAACCATTCCATCAGTTTCTAAAGATGCGTCCTAGCTAGGTGATTTATAACGTTGAAACCATTGACTTATATTACTGGTTGAAACCGACAAATGTGAAATTTATGATCATGTAACATGGAGAGAGAAAAGAGAAAGATGAGAGTGCTTCTGTCTTTGAAATTTAATCTTTGTAAAATATGGCCATCACTCGTTATAAAACCATGCGAAAGAAACTTCATTCACTGTGACAGATTTTTAAAGTAAAACTAAGATTAATAAATTTGAGAAAGTTGTTTCTTAGTTCAAGATTTTTCAGGTTTAATTTCAAGGTTGAGAGATCAGGTATCAGAAATATGGCTCTGAAAGTATCGTCTGGATTAATTCCCAACTTTCGTGGAGTTTCCCAAGGAGTCAATCTAAGTTACGAACTTCACAGAGATGATAATTTTATGACGATCGTGAGTTTGAAATGTGACTTTCGCTTGGTACTTGGTAATCGCGACGAAGTAGAAATTTGTAAGAAGTAGTGAGAACTTTCGAATTTATTACATTGCTACGTGCGTGATTTGGTTAGGAAAAACTATGTCTAGTATCAAAATAGATAATAGATAATTGTTATATGACTAGAAGCGCTGGTTCATGTCATTCAGTCTTTAGGTTGGTTCTAATTTTGAGTCAATTTATGTACCGAATATTTAATAGATTACCCAATGAACTGAAAAATATATTATATAGGAGTGACTTCAGATCGAAACTGAAAAAGTTTTTATTAGAAAAGTGTTATTATGCAGTGGCAGAGTTTGTTAACAATGGTAATACTACATAATGTCATAAGTATTGTGTTTTAATTTTATTTTATATCTCGCATTGACGCTGAATTTTTTTTTATTATATATTTTTTTATGAATGAATTTAAGAATGAATTGTATCGGTTTGACATTTATTTTATTTTATTTGACATTGTACTTAGTTTATCCTTTTTTTTAGTTTGACATTTATTTTGAATTTATTTTTAAGTAATTTAATTATTGTACCTATTGTCCAATATTCAACACAATGTATAGGTATTGCATTGAATAAATGAATTGAATTGAATTGAATATCTATAAGTAGCTTTAAAATAAAAAAAACTTTGTGAACTTAACAGGTAAGTAAGTACCTGTTAATATCACAAAGTATTTTTTATGAGGATGGCAATTATAGGATAGCATGTTTCTCAATATTTTATAGGTATTATAGGCCATATTATATTTCGTCACAAGGCCAATTATATTTCTCTTTGTTAATTGGAATTAGCAGGTAGTAGGTAAGTACTTCCTTCTTTCACAAGGTTCAATTCAAAATTAAAACTATATTTACGACAAGAACTCGAATTATCCATTCAGGCCTTCTAATTGGGAACAATTTAAGCCCGTTGAAAATTTCATTAACGACCTAAGAAAGTTCATCTTGACGAAAATTACGATTTCCCGTCGAATGGGCGATTAACATGCAAATTGCATATTAATTCTTAAGAAATAGCCGACAATTAAAAGTTAATATTGGGGCATCAAAGGCTCGTCGCTGGATGAAACAGGTTTCTCACAGCTTTTAGAACAGGATTATACAGGTTGAAGGCAGATTAGGCCACGGCGAAATTGAGAGTGAAATTCGACACAAAATTTTAGGAATCAAAATTTAAGTCGATTTTGCAATTTAATTAAATTTATATGGTGGCGAGTCGGTTGTGAACATGACTAACCTAAATTAACTTCAAAATTAAATGCTCTGCATAGGAACCTAATTAACCAAGAATCAGCTTCATATTAGCAATAATTGGATTAACTGCCTGTGGGATACGTTCTTAAGGCTCTGTAGGTAGTGAAACTAGCGCCGCCACTACATTTATTTTTATTATTAGATTAAGATCACAGGTTTTAAACGTGTTTTTAAACTAAACATAGGTGTTGGACACCTACCTTATCCCGACGTTTCGACCGAGTTGCATCGGCCGTGGTCACGGGCTGACTCTATTTTATTTTTATTACTCGTAAACCAAGTCAATATTTAAAAATTCTTTAAAAAAACAAAAAACCGACTTCAAAAAACCTACCTCTAAAAAGCAAGAAATAATATTCGTAATAATAAAAATACGTCTATTGAAGTCGGGTGGGGCTGGAGTACAAATTCCTTTTTTTTTATTCTAAAAGCCCCACCCGACTTCAATAGACGTATTTTTATTATTACGAATATTATTTCTTGCTTTTTAGAGGTAGGTTTTTGAAGTCGGTTTTTTGTTTTTTTTAAACAATTTTTTATTTTTAGTGTAGGTACCTTGTGGTATATTATATATGTAGAAAAATCGGCTCAGCCAAACGTAAGATAATTGCGGAGAAACATACTTAAATACGGGTCAAACTGAGAACCTCCTTTTTTAAGTCGGTTAAAAAACCACACTTAAGATATCCCTCTACCAAAAAAAAAAAATTATCTTATTCAGTTCATAAACAAAGAAGTAATACGACCAATCATCGAGGTAATTCACACAAAGTCATACTATTTTCGTGCTTTTTCAAAATTACTTAAAAAGTACTGAACCGATTTCCAAATTTTAAAAAATGGGACCAACTTGGGAGTGTACCTAATGTAATAACGTTTGAATCATTTCAATCGGTCCAGCCGTCTTCGAGTAATCGGTGGACATACACAAAAAAAAACAAATATACAGACGAACATAGAATCTCCTCCCTTTTTGGAAGTCGGTTAAAAAGCTAATGTAATATTTTCTTAAATAGTCTCTAATATTTTTTGAATAATTCTTCAACAGTTTTCATTCTTTCTGTAAGTTTTAAAATCCATTTTAGCTCAAAGTGGCCACTTTGGCAATTATTCGAGTAATAAAAATAAAAATAAATGTAGTGGCGGCGCTAGTTTCACTACCACCGCGCCTTAAGTAGGTAAATTAGACTGTTATCAAATCGAAGGAGCTAAATTATTAAAATGTTATTTAAGTAACAGGTAACTAAGAAGTGATTCGGTACATGTATTTTTAATCATCAATGTTAAAATCCCCTAGAGTTGTTTTTACAATAGCACTTAAGGGTAGTTTGGGTATACATACACTATGAAGTACTAGAAAATTAAGTAAAATATGGAAGAGGGGAAGTAGAGTAACATTTTGTTTCTTTTATTTTAAGACTGTTTATTTTTACTAGCGTATCAGTCAGTATACAATTTAATCACTTCACTATTCTTTGTCGGTAACAAAGCGAAGAAGGCATCTTTGTTCCGGTTTTCAATTACTTTAAATTTTGATTCACTTTACGCGGAACAGCTGTTCGAGAAAGGATTGCTTTACATTTTTCCGTTTGTGCTCTCATAACAAGACAAGTTGCTTTTCTAGACTGTGTTTAGCCTTTTTCAGTCACGACAGGCTCCGAGGGTATATTGTGGAATGCAAGTAAACTGTGCGTTTTCTGCTCTGTAACGGCTGGCAATGTTTACTGTGAAAATATGAGATGTCCCCGAATTCCGGATTGTATTTGGAAAACGAATATGATACTTATGTCTGAAGTCTGAAAACATATTTTGAGATTACTTTGTATAAAATTGTTGGAAGTGAAAAGTACCTGTGTAAAGTTAAATTATATACTTTGACACTTTCATGTTTGATGCTATGAAAACAAAACACTTTTCAATCGCGAATTTTAAGTTACAAAACTTATATAAAAATGAAAACAGCTACTTAGTGGCTCATATTGTGTTTAGAAAATGAAAGTCTTGGCCTAGTTAAAGGAATATCCAAAGTTCTATGTAAAGGCTGTCCGATATAAGAGCGCACATTTTAAATTGTGTGTATATCTTTTTATTCATCTGAAATTTTACAACAGTAGTTCAAAGGTGTATGTTATTTCAACGTTATTTAGTTACTTCGTCAAACTTAAGTAATAAGTATTTAAGTAATACTAAGTTTTATGCAAAAACATATAAAGAACAAAATAATTGAAATGAATAGTTAAATTAAGTATGTAATCACTTGTATTTTTGTCTGTTTCCACGATTTCGGAGTTTAAATTATCCAGTCGGATTTCATATCGAAATTTACTGGAGCGAAAAACTTCAAATTAGCAAGGGTCCAAAACTAACAATATACCTTTCTGAACCAATATTTATTTAGCAAGATTAATAATTAAAACAATTTTAACTCACTGTTTGCGGAGGTTGTCTGTTCTTAAATTTTAGTCGTGTTAGAAAGTTGAAACACTATGTTACCAACTCTTAGCGGATTTAAGGTCTTTAAGTACAAGATTATTTAAATTTATTAAAATGACGGAGATATGTAAAAAAACATATTTCAGTCAAGCTTTCCGGCTGGTTGTTCTCCTCTACAGGTCGCATTTCTCAGCCGATTCGGGTGAAATTTTGTGAGTAGGTTCAATAATCATATACCTATAACTGGTTAGGCAAGCCAATTTTTCGAAATTCATAAAAAAAAAACACCCATTTTGAAAAATGATCAAAATTAAAAGCACCATCTAGCTGTGAATACTCACGTACCTTCTGTGTCCTTTGAAAACTTCATGGCGACATTTTATTTTATTTTATCGCGAGGTCTACAGCTCACGGAGCCATTAGTTTATTTTACTTCTAATCTTTATTGTATATTTAAACATAAAGCAAGGTACAAATAGCGGACTTAATACTAAAAGCATTCTCTACCAGTCAACCAACAACTAATCTATTAAACTGACTACATATTTATGTTGTAGGATACCATGAGAATTTTGTGAACTTAACTTGTCATCATTAAATGCTACCTACACTATACGATCTATTAAACTGACTACATATTTATGTAGTAGGATACCATGAGAATTTTGTGAACTTAACTTGTCATCATTAAAAGCTACCTACACTATAAGATAGATGAACTAGAGCTAGGTATAGATAAATCGTATTTCCGTCGTAGTTCCGGTGGTAAGCAAGCTCTTGTTTGTTGTAAACACCGTGAATCGTCAGCTTTGCCGTGTTTCGAATGCTTCTGCTCTTCGTTGCGGATATCGTGTTAGATACAGAGAATGGGTTTTCGATCAAACCCACCAACCACTCATGACCTGGCGAACATCTAGGTTATGCAGGTCGAAGCAGCGGGAGATGCGCGCGGAATGGCCTCCACCGCGCGCACTTTCTTGACTGACTGGGTTTTCGAACAGTGATAATAACGTCACCATAAACAATTTTACCCGCGACGGAACGGAGAAGGTATATGCGCTTAGGGTGTGGTTGTGCGCACAAATGCCATTGCCATAGCATGGCACGTGCCATTTATCTCCAGAACAGTTTCACCGATTTAGATGCGGTTTGTAATAGGTTATCGGCAATGATTCTTAGATAGGTGTTATGGTATTTAGCCACTAGGGGCCGCTGCAGTAATCATTTTCCCATTTATCTCCAGAGCGGTTCGACCGATTTAGGTGCGGTTTTTAGAGTAGATAACGATGAATTCTTCAAAAGTTTAAAATTAAAGCAAAATGCTTTATAAGGCTATTTCCAAACACCGCTGCAGAACGCTATCATTTTTATATAGTACTATTGGCTAAGTGCATAGCAAATAGTAATACACCGTCATCTTGTAGTCGTTTAACTTAAGGGATTGTTCTACCAATGAAACTAAACATTTTTGTCATAGAAACATGGGTCAAAAAACAAAATGTAAAAACAAATACTTTCCCATACTACTTAATACAATGTTTTAACTGCCTATAGTTAGTATGGGAGGACCAACATTGTATGTCGCTTTTAGACCCATTTTTCTTTGGCGAAAATGGTAAGTTAACAACTACAAAATGACGGTGTATATTTGGATCCATTAAATCGTCAGTAACGGGAGTAGACGTCGAAAACGCAATTAAATCGTACTAGGCCAGCCCGACCGCTCGGACCGCGGTCGTCCCTCGTACTACACGGATAATTAGTGTTAAACTATGTCCCGATGTGACCGCGTAATTGTTCACACGACTGTTAAAACGTTCACATCTTTTTCATATAAGTAGTTAGGTACTTGTTGATCGGTTTTTCTGGAGCTTAAAAAACGTAGCCTTTAATAGAATTATTTCATATGGAAAAACAAAACTGTCCACGACACACGGTACTATACAGGGTCATTTTGTATCATCTAAATTTTGAGGATGTGATCAGTCCATGAAACTGAACATCTTTCTCTCAGGATGTGATGGTCCGCCGCGTGGCTCAGCTTCTCTCCTGCTGTTATCGCTGATATTGACCAAGCTAGCTACTGATACTATTTGTATCTGTTGTGATCGTCTAGTGATTTTATATGATTATATTATCCCAAAATATAAAGCTCAGCTTAAACAAGTATGTCCTTTAATTAACTCGTCTTAGGACGTTGATATTGTATACCTTCCAAATAATAAATTCAGGTGTGATAAGAAGTTTCTACCATTGGCAATTAAGTGATTAAAATGATTTTAACACACGTGTGGATTTAATCTTTGTATGTGCAACTAATCAATTACAATCCTAGCATTTCCCTACTCTGATTTCGACAATCTCGTCAGACGGATGTCGGATAGCTGTCTTTATTCCCTTATTATTATTAAGTTTTAGCGGAGATATTCTTTTCTCCTTTATTGAGGTGGCCACCTTCAGGGTAGATCAGCATGAGCTCTTTCAATATATATTCCTATGCTAAATCTACGTTGACTGCAATGAAAAGTGTGATGCTACATACGAAACTCACGTACGTAATGCGAAGACTACGTAGGGTTTGCTAAGTTAAATCCAAACAGCATGATCAACTCTAAATCAATAGAATAAGATAAATACTATTATTATTTGGTAGGCAACTACTTCCTGGCAAGATCAAATTATAGGGTCAAAGATTTATGACAGCGTCATAAATCATTTATATTGAATGAATTAGCACTTCAGCTATGTACAAAATTGCGATCTGAGTTAAAATAAATTATCTGAGGCTATCAATTCAAAACCAATCAAATTCATAATCCCATCGAAGGGATCGTAATAGTAATCTTTATCTATCTATAAACATGTACATCGAAATTCAAGTGTCATCGAAAACACTGGGTGATAAATTCTTCAAAAAGTGAGGTAATCTAATTTTGTCTATTATCCAACAGACAAAATGGCGTCACCATCGAAGGTGACACAGGTATTAATTTAATGATATCTATAAAAGGTATTATAAACCCTCTCTCTCTCTCTTTGAAAATATAAGGTAATGTAAATAAAAAACCTATCAGTGAATAGGGGTACCTATAGTGGAAAAGAAATATGAATACAGAATAATGTTAATAAAATATTTATTATTAGAATTGTTTGTATTTGAAAGTTGTTTTATTTGGGTTTGTTTAAAGAAATTACTTTAATTGGTTTGATTTAGTTAATTTGATTATTTAGTTATTTTAATGATTTAATAAAATGATTTTGATTGTAAAGATTTGGCTATTTTTGAAATTATCGGATTATTTTGAATTATTAAAAATATGTCTTTAAATTGAAATTGTTTGATTATTTGATCAATTGAAAAAGAAATGATTTAGTTGTTCTGATCAATTAATAAAATGACTCCAATAGAAACTGTTGATTAATTTGATCATTTTCTCACGATAACAAGAAAATAATCTCTCGTTTCAGTTCCTGGGCAATTGAATTGAGAAAACGAAACGAGATAAATTAAAAACTCAATTCGCCAATTTAAATTGATAATGAACAATAAACATGAACACAAATAGGGAAATACAATATAACGTACTCATTTTAGACCTTTAGTTATGTGACATCGATGCTCATCAATTAAACAGTTAAATTATTTAAACACAATTTTATGAATGAGGGTCTAAAATAGGTATTCATATTTTATACATAATTTCTTATTTCTATGTACTTAACTCTCTGCAGGTGCACCTCGTGAGTTTAACAATACTTAATGATATTTATTTATCATAATAGGTATACGACTTTACAACTTCAGCATTTAAAACAAAGCAGGGGACGCTCTCTTTAGGTAAGCCAAATTTATAAACACAACAACCGAGTCGTCCACACTTCACCGAGTCCACACGCCAATCTCCCATCTTTACTAAATTTCTCTTTACAAGGATAACAACAAAAAAACTAAACCTAGTTTATTCTAATGCACTCTTCCTGAATAAGAAATTGGGTCCAATTTCCTTTATCACTGCTCCGGCGCACTTTGGTCGATCCGTGGTTCCGTTTCATATTATCCACTTACTAGATGGCGTTATGTGTCCAATATTATGCATGGAGTTGAATTTAAACATTCGATTTAGAACGTTTTTCAGTAATCATCAGATTAAACCTGAAAAATAAAAGGTATTTGCGTAGAAACTGCATTTTTAGATTTTAGGAAACCAAGGAAGACAAAGAAATTATGTCTCCTTAGTCTTTATACATCAAACTTAAAGTCCAGTTTTGATTGGCAGGCGATGCTCAAATTAGTAGCGTGCATTTGTGTGTTTTTTTTGTACTAACAATTTTTTATAGGTACGGCTATCGTTTTTCGACGTTTCGTCAAGTGTGACAAATTTATGGTTTAAGACAAAAAATACCTTTTTGTCTGATATCTGTAAGATGTATTTTTAAGGATATTTTCAAACTAAAATGTCATGCTTGTAGTAAATTTATGGTTATTTGAAGTGCAAAAGAAATAGCTTTTGCATCACATTGGCAACGAATTTCTAAGACGTCTTTAATGATAACCACATGTTAAAATGTTTGGCGATTTTTATATAACTAAGATTTTTTTTCGTGAATGGCATTCCATACCATTTCACATCCCCCCCAGATTATTTAACTGAGTTAAAATTCAGTTACATAATCTTCTCTGAAAGTCTTGATTTCATTTCAGCCAATTCTCTGTTTACTGATAGACAAAAAAAATCTACTGTAACTTCGCCTTAAACTGTTCTGTCGACTACAATACAATAGCCATTGCCTGTGCAATTCGCCCTAAAGTTTCAAAGCATCACAAAAAAATTGTTCCGAGAACCTGCGTCTCAACATTTTTTTTTCGGACATCTGTCTGACAAAACCTTTAGTATTTAATTTCTTTATTACTTCCTTGTCGGTATTTAGGTATTACACATACTACATATTTGTTTAGCATTATTATATTATTGTTTTCGTAATAATAGTGTTTGCACATAATAATGTATTAACATTGCCATAAAACATTACTTTAAACATAATGAACCATATGTATGCCTTGTTTAATAATTTTATTACAACGCAATAAAGTGTAAAATCTCGAACCCTTTCTCGTCATTTCCATTGCTATGGATTATTGAAATGCTTTTTGATTTGACGAAGTGTTTTAGTTTAACTGTTTTGGTTGGTTTTTCCTCTATTATTTATACGTAACTTTCCAAACCTTAATCGTTCTTATAAGATTTTCACGAACCTTCTATTTAATCTCGTCACATTTATCACTCGTTGATTCTGTTACGTTTTATTTAAACAATAGTTCATATGTCAGTCATTTGCTCAAAACTACCTTAGAAAAAAAAATACGTTTCATTACAATCAATGAATTTTAAACCATTTAATTGTCATTGTTTTACAATATATTAATTTCTAATCACTTCCTTAAATAACATATTTTCTCCACTGTAAATATTATTCAACGAATTATTTATTTGCAGACAATAATGTCAATTGTTTTTTTTTTGTATTTTAGAAATGTTATTTTATTTATTGTCATAAATATGCAACTTAATTTGATACCATTACCGAATTTACCTTTTGTTAGATTATGAATTGATCGATATTATTACCACTTTTTTTTTCTCTTGATACAAAATGTCTTCATTAAAACCGAGGCCTTATAAGATTAAACATATTATAAAGTATGTGATCAAGAATCACTCATTGTCTATCACAATTGAACCTATGTAGCAACCTTTGTTCAATATTGATTTTCATTGTTTAGGTACTTCCACTGAATTAGAACAAACTTATACTTGTTTATATTTTTATATACTATAATGTAAAGTACTGTACTAGTATCAACTCGTCTCGTCACCATATCACTCTCTCAAAACGGGATTCGAACCCGCGGCCATTTGTAAGTCCGATCCAATGTCTTTCCATTTTCCATTAACCTAGTGCATCAATTTGCACCTCCCGTTTGTCTCCTTTTGTCAATATCACCATGCCTAGAAGAGGCCGTTTCTTGAGATAAGGTCACTTATTTTACCACTCGACTAAGTCTTATCATTATACCTTGATTATTTTTCTATCTACAAAAATAAGTCTTAGAGATTAAGATGTAATTTCATCTATTTAAAAAATGGCTGATGGTCACATCTACTTAATGTGTCCTAAACAACTCCTCATCAGTTCAGCTTTACGAGTTTCCATTGTTTTAAACTTACTATTCCACTTCTTTCACGTATGTAATAATCCCCCTGATTCGAACAGGACAGGTATATGAACTCCAAATTCATCTTAATTTCAACTCGTAATGTAAATATCAATTCGCATCTAAATTATAATTCAGACAAGACAGACAAGTCTAACCTTATTTTTCCACTTCATATACTTAAACGTTACTTAATTACAACCTTACATTTTTCCTTCCTTTCATCCTTAATATTTGCAATAATCAAACTGATCAGATTTGATTTTTTTCTCTTCCCTTAAATCCAACTATTAATTTATCCAAATATAATAATTAACCACATGACTTGAAATAGCAAATTCTATTTTCACTCCGTAGTTGGATACTCTTAAATTACTAAACCTAGATTACATTTATATATATTACTAGCTTCTGCTCAGTGTATAATATAACAAATGACTAGGTTATAGGTTCCATTCCTCAATCAGCAATCGAAATAAAATGTGATTCTGAATCGAACAGAATCTTTCATTCTCAAATCATAAATGAATTATAACCATATTTATTTTAAATAACTAATCTTTAGGTATGATAGAAATAGTCTAAGTCTACATTTTCTATTTCATAGTAATGCAACACACCCGTGAGCTTATCTCAATAATTCACTTTTACTAATTGAAAAGAACTTTAACAGGATACCAAATATCGGCCTCTTTTGTCCTTTCTTAGAAAGTTGCATTCCGTTGGTTTTATGACTTCCACTGTAAAACTATTACTGTGTACGTTTATTGAAGTCTCCTTTTGTTTATACTTTCTATTGAAATTTTTATTTAAAATAAAGAATCTTTTAAAAGAAACAACTGGTCTTTTGTTATTGATGGCCAGTCTTGAAAAAGGGTCGACTTGCACATTTTGTTCTTAAAACATCTGCAACGCCAGCTTGTTAAACTATTAGCCTGAGATTTTTTCGCTCTAACATTTTGCTGTTAGATAAAAAATATTTGACGAGCGTCACTATACTTTAAGCTTCATTACTTCAAATCACTCGGATTGGGTTCAGATTCTTAGTCACATAACTTAAATTAAAATTCATGTAGACATATACACGTACACACATAGATAAATCCATCCACCTGTATCAAACAACTCGATTCTCTTCCATAATAATACTACTTAGGGTGGATTCGTCATTAGTTAATTTACCCAACCGATTTGAGCTAGATCGGTTTAATTTTTCTCATCTAGTATAATGTAACTCAATTAACTAAATTAAATCAAATGTATACATTATTTATCCCACTTTGGTTCGAACAAAGTCGAGAATAAAATAAAATTTGATATCGTCCTTACCTTAATAAAATAAAATTGTATATATCCATTGTTGATAATTCTTCCTGACTGGTAGATATCTGTTGCTTACAATAAATGAACCTGATCAACACTTAACTTCAGTTTATAACTACACTTAAGTAATATAGTTCGATTTAAATTAAAATAAACTTCTGATCAATAATTGATACGAATTTCTGAGTGTAGCATTTACTTTATAATTTTATTTTATTTGAATGTTATATGATAATAAATATAATTTTGAATTTTGATTGTACTTTAATCCTAATTTTGCTTGTTTTGTTTTCCTATTTATAATTTTACGTTTTTAACTTATGGAAAATGTTGCTTTTATAAATGTTTTGCACGTCTTCGTATTGTTTTATTTCCTAAATGACTAATTAACCGCACAACTACCTGCCTAATTAAGTAATGCTCTACTGACCTAACAGACCTATTATCCTAAAATCTCTTTGTACACGAATCTAACGCTTCGATTTACTTTAAAACTTTCCGCTAATGTATCAATCCATTGTTATTGAACTATGCTGCGATAGCACTCGTTTCTACCTTAACCTACACCTAACTTATTCCTACCTAGATTTTTCGCGCCTATCTACATTCTATAAAACCTAACTATTATAATGCCGTCTTTCTCCCGTGTCGCGTCATCTATTCGAACCGTAATTATTTTTATGCTAACGCTTTGCCTACAACCGTAATAAAAGAATTCCTAATCGTTATTGTGTAAGACTAACAAAAAATAATTGTTTTCGCGCCTAACGACACACAATGCAACAATAAAATGAGCAGCGCCGCCTGTAAAAGTACACACAAAATAATGCCATGCACACAAACTTCATAAAATTTCAAACAAATATTGGGTTAAATATTTAAATATTATATTGGGATACGATATGAATGTTCTACGTTGTGTAATTATTTTAAGGTTCGATTCCTAGTTGTATTTTCTTTGAGTGAACACAAAATCTAAGAATCTTGGTCACCGCCACCACGTGTGATGGTCCGCCGCGTGGCTCAGCTTCTCTCCTGCTGTTATCGCTGATATTGACCAAGCAAGCTACTGATACTATTTGTATCTGTTGTGATCGTCTAGTGATTTTATATGATTATATTATCCCAAAATATAAAGCTCAGCTTAAACAAGTATGTCCTTTAATTAACTCGTCTTAGGACGTTGATATTGTATACCTTCCAAATAATAAATTCAGGTGTGATAAGAAGTTTCTACCATTGGCAATTAAGTGATTAAAATGATTTTAACACACGTGTGGATTTAATCTTTGTATGTGCAACTAATCAATTACAATCCTAGCATTTCCCTACTCTGATTTCGACAATCTCGTCAGACGGATGTCGGATAGCTGTCTTTATTCCCTTATTATTATTAAGTTTTAGCGGAGATATTCTTTTCTCCTTTATTGAGGTGGCCACCTTCAGGGTAGATCAGCATGAGCTCTTTCAATATATATTCCTATGCTAAATCTACGTTGACTGCAATGAAAAGTGTGATGCTACATACGAAACTCACGTACGTAATGCGAAGACTACGTAGGGTTTGCTAAGTTAAATCCAAACAGCATGATCAACTCTAAATCAATAGAATAAGATAAATACTATTATTATTTGGTAGGCAACTACTTCCTGGCAAGATCAAATTATAGGGTCAAAGATTTATGACAGCGTCATAAATCATTTATATTGAATGAATTAGCACTTCAGCTATGTACAAAATTGCGATCTGAGTTAAAATAAATTATCTGAGGCTATCAATTCAAAACCAATCAAATTCATAATCCCATCGAAGGGATCGTAATAGTAATCTTTATCTATCTATAAACATGTACATCGAAATTCAAGTGTCATCGAAAACACTGGGTGATAAATTCTTCAAAAAGTGAGGTAATCTAATTTTGTCTATTATCCAACAGACAAAATGGCGTCACCATCGAAGGTGACACAGGTATTAATTTAATGATATCTATAAAAGGTATTATAAACCCTCTCTCTCTCTCTTTGAAAATATAAGGTAATGTAAATAAAAAACCTATCAGTGAATAGGGGTACCTATAGTGGAAAAGAAATATGAATACAGAATAATGTTAATAAAATATTTATTATTAGAATTGTTTGTATTTGAAAGTTGTTTTATTTGGGTTTGTTTAAAGAAATTACTTTAATTGGTTTGATTTAGTTAATTTGATTATTTAGTTATTTTAATGATTTAATAAAATGATTTTGATTGTAAAGATGTGGTTATTTTTGAAATTATCGGATTATTTTGAATTATTAAAAATATGTCTTTAAATTGAAATTGTTTGATTATTTGATCAATTGAAAAAGAAATGATTTAGTTGTTCTGATCAATTAATAAAATGACTCCAATAGAAACTGTTGATTAATTTGATCATTTTCTCACGATAACAAGAAAATAATCTCTCGTTTCAGTTCCTGGGCAATTGAATTGAGAAAACGAAACGAGATAAATTAAAAACTCAATTCGCCAATTTAAATTGATAATGAACAATAAACATGAACACAAATAGGGAAATACAATATAACGTACTCATTTTAGACCTTTAGTTATGTGACATCGATGCTCATCAATTAAACAGTTAAATTATTTAAACACAATTTTATGAATGAGGGTCTAAAATAGGTATTCATATTTTATACATAATTTCTTATTTCTATGTACTTAACTCTCTGCAGGTGCACCTCGTGAGTTTAACAATACTTAATGATATTTATTTATCATAATAGGTATACGACTTTACAACTTCAGCATTTAAAACAAAGCAGGGGACGCTCTCTTTAGGTAAGCCAAATTTATAAACACAACAACCGAGTCGTCCACACTTCACCGAGTCCACACGCCAATCTCCCATCTTTACTAAATTTCTCTTTACAAGGATAACAACAAAAAAACTAAACCTAGTTTATTCTAATGCACTCTTCCTGAATAAGAAATTGGGTCCAATTTCCTTTATCACTGCTCCGGCGCACTTTGGTCGATCCGTGGTTCCGTTTCATATTATCCACTTACTAGATGGCGTTATGTGTCCAATATTATGCATGGAGTTGAATTTAAACATTCGATTTAGAACGTTTTTCAGTAATCATCAGATTAAACCTGAAAAATAAAAGGTATTTGCGTAGAAACTGCATTTTTAGATTTTAGGAAACCAAGGAAGACAAAGAAATTATGTCTCCTTAGTCTTTATACATCAAACTTAAAGTCCAGTTTTGATTGGCAGGCGATGCTCAAATTAGTAGCGTGCATTTGTGTGTTTTTTTTGTACTAACAATTTTTTATAGGTACGGCTATCGTTTTTCGACGTTTCGTCAAGTGTGACAAATTTATGGTTTAAGACAAAAAATACCTTTTTGTCTGATATCTGTAAGATGTATTTTTAAGGATATTTTCAAACTAAAATGTCATGCTTGTAGTAAATTTATGGTTATTTGAAGTGCAAAAGAAATAGCTTTTGCATCACATTGGCAACGAATTTCTAAGACGTCTTTAATGATAACCACATGTTAAAATGTTTGGCGATTTTTATATAACTAAGATTTTTTTTCGTGAATGGCATTCCATACCATTTCACATCCCCCCCAGATTATTTAACTGAGTTAAAATTCAGTTACATAATCTTCTCTGAAAGTCTTGATTTCATTTCAGCCAATTCTCTGTTTACTGATAGACAAAAAAAATCTACTGTAACTTCGCCTTAAACTGTTCTGTCGACTACAATACAATAGCCATTGCCTGTGCAATTCGCCCTAAAGTTTCAAAGCATCACAAAAAAATTGTTCCGAGAACCTGCGTCTCAACATTTTTTTTTCGGACATCTGTCTGACAAAACCTTTAGTATTTAATTTCTTTATTACTTCCTTGTCGGTATTTAGGTATTACACATACTACATATTTGTTTAGCATTATTATATTATTGTTTTCGTAATAATAGTGTTTGCACATAATAATGTATTAACATTGCCATAAAACATTACTTTAAACATAATGAACCATATGTATGCCTTGTTTAATAATTTTATTACAACGCAATAAAGTGTAAAATCTCGAACCCTTTCTCGTCATTTCCATTGCTATGGATTATTGAAATGCTTTTTGATTTGACGAAGTGTTTTAGTTTAACTGTTTTGGTTGGTTTTTCCTCTATTATTTATACGTAACTTTCCAAACCTTAATCGTTCTTATAAGATTTTCACGAACCTTCTATTTAATCTCGTCACATTTATCACTCGTTGATTCTGTTACGTTTTATTTAAACAATAGTTCATATGTCAGTCATTTGCTCAAAACTACCTTAGAAAAAAAAATACGTTTCATTACAATCAATGAATTTTAAACCATTTAATTGTCATTGTTTTACAATATATTAATTTCTAATCACTTCCTTAAATAACATATTTTCTCCACTGTAAATATTATTCAACGAATTATTTATTTGCAGACAATAATGTCAATTGTTTTTTTTTTGTATTTTAGAAATGTTATTTTATTTATTGTCATAAATATGCAACTTAATTTGATACCATTACCGAATTTACCTTTTGTTAGATTATGAATTGATCGATATTATTACCACTTTTTTTTTCTCTTGATACAAAATGTCTTCATTAAAACCGAGGCCTTATAAGATTAAACATATTATAAAGTATGTGATCAAGAATCACTCATTGTCTATCACAATTGAACCTATGTAGCAACCTTTGTTCAATATTGATTTTCATTGTTTAGGTACTTCCACTGAATTAGAACAAACTTATACTTGTTTATATTTTTATATACTATAATGTAAAGTACTGTACTAGTATCAACTCGTCTCGTCACCATATCACTCTCTCAAAACGGGATTCGAACCCGCGGCCATTTGTAAGTCCGATCCAATGTCTTTCCATTTTCCATTAACCTAGTGCATCAATTTGCACCTCCCGTTTGTCTCCTTTTGTCAATATCACCATGCCTAGAAGAGGCCGTTTCTTGAGATAAGGTCACTTATTTTACCACTCGACTAAGTCTTATCATTATACCTTGATTATTTTTCTATCTACAAAAATAAGTCTTAGAGATTAAGATGTAATTTCATCTATTTAAAAAATGGCTGATGGTCACATCTACTTAATGTGTCCTAAACAACTCCTCATCAGTTCAGCTTTACGAGTTTCCATTGTTTTAAACTTACTATTCCACTTCTTTCACGTATGTAATAATCCCCCTGATTCGAACAGGACAGGTATATGAACTCCAAATTCATCTTAATTTCAACTCGTAATGTAAATATCAATTCGCATCTAAATTATAATTCAGACAAGACAGACAAGTCTAACCTTATTTTTCCACTTCATATACTTAAACGTTACTTAATTACAACCTTACATTTTTCCTTCCTTTCATCCTTAATATTTGCAATAATCAAACTGATCAGATTTGATTTTTTTCTCTTCCCTTAAATCCAACTATTAATTTATCCAAATATAATAATTAACCACATGACTTGAAATAGCAAATTCTATTTTCACTCCGTAGTTGGATACTCTTAAATTACTAAACCTAGATTACATTTATATATATTACTAGCTTCTGCTCAGTGTATAATATAACAAATGACTAGGTTATAGGTTCCATTCCTCAATCAGCAATCGAAATAAAATGTGATTCTGAATCGAACAGAATCTTTCATTCTCAAATCATAAATGAATTATAACCATATTTATTTTAAATAACTAATCTTTAGGTATGATAGAAATAGTCTAAGTCTACATTTTCTATTTCATAGTAATGCAACACACCCGTGAGCTTATCTCAATAATTCACTTTTACTAATTGAAAAGAACTTTAACAGGATACCAAATATCGGCCTCTTTTGTCCTTTCTTAGAAAGTTGCATTCCGTTGGTTTTATGACTTCCACTGTAAAACTATTACTGTGTACGTTTATTGAAGTCTCCTTTTGTTTATACTTTCTATTGAAATTTTTATTTAAAATAAAGAATCTTTTAAAAGAAACAACTGGTCTTTTGTTATTGATGGCCAGTCTTGAAAAAGGGTCGACTTGCACATTTTGTTCTTAAAACATCTGCAACGCCAGCTTGTTAAACTATTAGCCTGAGATTTTTTCGCTCTAACATTTTGCTGTTAGATAAAAAATATTTGACGAGCGTCACTATACTTTAAGCTTCATTACTTCAAATCACTCGGATTGGGTTCAGATTCTTAGTCACATAACTTAAATTAAAATTCATGTAGACATATACACGTACACACATAGATAAATCCATCCACCTGTATCAAACAACTCGATTCTCTTCCATAATAATACTACTTAGGGTGGATTCGTCATTAGTTAATTTACCCAACCGATTTGAGCTAGATCGGTTTAATTTTTCTCATCTAGTATAATGTAACTCAATTAACTAAATTAAATCAAATGTATACATTATTTATCCCACTTTGGTTCGAACAAAGTCGAGAATAAAATAAAATTTGATATCGTCCTTACCTTAATAAAATAAAATTGTATATATCCATTGTTGATAATTCTTCCTGACTGGTAGATATCTGTTGCTTACAATAAATGAACCTGATCAACACTTAACTTCAGTTTATAACTACACTTAAGTAATATAGTTCGATTTAAATTAAAATAAACTTCTGATCAATAATTGATACGAATTTCTGAGTGTAGCATTTACTTTATAATTTTATTTTATTTGAATGTTATATGATAATAAATATAATTTTGAATTTTGATTGTACTTTAATCCTAATTTTGCTTGTTTTGTTTTCCTATTTATAATTTTACGTTTTTAACTTATGGAAAATGTTGCTTTTATAAATGTTTTGCACGTCTTCGTATTGTTTTATTTCCTAAATGACTAATTAACCGCACAACTACCTGCCTAATTAAGTAATGCTCTACTGACCTAACAGACCTATTATCCTAAAATCTCTTTGTACACGAATCTAACGCTTCGATTTACTTTAAAACTTTCCGCTAATGTATCAATCCATTGTTATTGAACTATGCTGCGATAGCACTCGTTTCTACCTTAACCTACACCTAACTTATTCCTACCTAGATTTTTCGCGCCTATCTACATTCTATAAAACCTAACTATTATAATGCCGTCTTTCTCCCGTGTCGCGTCATCTATTCGAACCGTAATTATTTTTATGCTAACGCTTTGCCTACAACCGTAATAAAAGAATTCCTAATCGTTATTGTGTAAGACTAACAAAAAATAATTGTTTTCGCGCCTAACGACACACAATGCAACAATAAAATGAGCAGCGCCGCCTGTAAAAGTACACACAAAATAATGCCATGCACACAAACTTCATAAAATTTCAAACAAATATTGGGTTAAATATTTAAATATTATATTGGGATACGATATGAATGTTCTACGTTGTGTAATTATTTTAAGGTTCGATTCCTAGTTGTATTTTCTTTGAGTGAACACAAAATCTAAGAATCTTGGTCACCGCCACCACGTGTGATGGTCCGCCGCGTGGCTCAGCTTCTCTCCTGCTGTTATCGCTGATATTGACCAAGCAAGCTACTGATACTATTTGTATCTGTTGTGATCGTCTAGTGATTTTATATGATTATATTATCCCAAAATATAAAGCTCAGCTTAAACAAGTATGTCCTTTAATTAACTCGTCTTAGGACGTTGATATTGTATACCTTCCAAATAATAAATTCAGGTGTGATAAGAAGTTTCTACCATTGGCAATTAAGTGATTAAAATGATTTTAACACACGTGTGGATTTAATCTTTGTATGTGCAACTAATCAATTACAATCCTAGCATTTCCCTACTCTGATTTCGACAATCTCGTCAGACGGATGTCGGATAGCTGTCTTTATTCCCTTATTATTATTAAGTTTTAGCGGAGATATTCTTTTCTCCTTTATTGAGGTGGCCACCTTCAGGGTAGATCAGCATGAGCTCTTTCAATATATATTCCTATGCTAAATCTACGTTGACTGCAATGAAAAGTGTGATGCTACATACGAAACTCACGTACGTAATGCGAAGACTACGTAGGGTTTGCTAAGTTAAATCCAAACAGCATGATCAACTCTAAATCAATAGAATAAGATAAATACTATTATTATTTGGTAGGCAACTACTTCCTGGCAAGATCAAATTATAGGGTCAAAGATTTATGACAGCGTCATAAATCATTTATATTGAATGAATTAGCACTTCAGCTATGTACAAAATTGCGATCTGAGTTAAAATAAATTATCTGAGGCTATCAATTCAAAACCAATCAAATTCATAATCCCATCGAAGGGATCGTAATAGTAATCTTTATCTATCTATAAACATGTACATCGAAATTCAAGTGTCATCGAAAACACTGGGTGATAAATTCTTCAAAAAGTGAGGTAATCTAATTTTGTCTATTATCCAACAGACAAAATGGCGTCACCATCGAAGGTGACACAGGTATTAATTTAATGATATCTATAAAAGGTATTATAAACCCTCTCTCTCTCTCTTTGAAAATATAAGGTAATGTAAATAAAAAACCTATCAGTGAATAGGGGTACCTATAGTGGAAAAGAAATATGAATACAGAATAATGTTAATAAAATATTTATTATTAGAATTGTTTGTATTTGAAAGTTGTTTTATTTGGGTTTGTTTAAAGAAATTACTTTAATTGGTTTGATTTAGTTAATTTGATTATTTAGTTATTTTAATGATTTAATAAAATGATTTTGATTGTAAAGATGTGGTTATTTTTGAAATTATCGGATTATTTTGAATTATTAAAAATATGTCTTTAAATTGAAATTGTTTGATTATTTGATCAATTGAAAAAGAAATGATTTAGTTGTTCTGATCAATTAATAAAATGACTCCAATAGAAACTGTTGATTAATTTGATCATTTTCTCACGATAACAAGAAAATAATCTCTCGTTTCAGTTCCTGGGCAATTGAATTGAGAAAACGAAACGAGATAAATTAAAAACTCAATTCGCCAATTTAAATTGATAATGAACAATAAACATGAACACAAATAGGGAAATACAATATAACGTACTCATTTTAGACCTTTAGTTATGTGACATCGATGCTCATCAATTAAACAGTTAAATTATTTAAACACAATTTTATGAATGAGGGTCTAAAATAGGTATTCATATTTTATACATAATTTCTTATTTCTATGTACTTAACTCTCTGCAGGTGCACCTCGTGAGTTTAACAATACTTAATGATATTTATTTATCATAATAGGTATACGACTTTACAACTTCAGCATTTAAAACAAAGCAGGGGACGCTCTCTTTAGGTAAGCCAAATTTATAAACACAACAACCGAGTCGTCCACACTTCACCGAGTCCACACGCCAATCTCCCATCTTTACTAAATTTCTCTTTACAAGGATAACAACAAAAAAACTAAACCTAGTTTATTCTAATGCACTCTTCCTGAATAAGAAATTGGGTCCAATTTCCTTTATCACTGCTCCGGCGCACTTTGGTCGATCCGTGGTTCCGTTTCATATTATCCACTTACTAGATGGCGTTATGTGTCCAATATTATGCATGGAGTTGAATTTAAACATTCGATTTAGAACGTTTTTCAGTAATCATCAGATTAAACCTGAAAAATAAAAGGTATTTGCGTAGAAACTGCATTTTTAGATTTTAGGAAACCAAGGAAGACAAAGAAATTATGTCTCCTTAGTCTTTATACATCAAACTTAAAGTCCAGTTTTGATTGGCAGGCGATGCTCAAATTAGTAGCGTGCATTTGTGTGTTTTTTTTTGTACTAACAATTTTTTATAGGTACGGCTATCGTTTTTCGACGTTTCGTCAAGTGTGACAAATTTATGGTTTAAGACAAAAAATACCTTTTTGTCTGATATCTGTAAGATGTATTTTTAAGGATATTTTCAAACTAAAATGTCATGCTTGTAGTAAATTTATGGTTATTTGAAGTGCAAAAGAAATAGCTTTTGCATCACATTGGCAACGAATTTCTAAGACGTCTTTAATGATAACCACATGTTAAAATGTTTGGCGATTTTTATATAACTAAGATTTTTTTTCGTGAATGGCATTCCATACCATTTCAAGGAACACATGGCTAAATATGTAAAAAAAACACCTATCCATACAAATCAAAGAGATTACGTGATCAATTTAGTATGGGATGATCAAAATTTTGTGGCGAAATTCTACACAATGTTTCTTAGAGAAAGTTGTTTAGTTTCCTGGACTGGACACATCCTTGATCCTTGATCAATTTTGATGGTAAGTTCAGAATGACCCGATATAGATTAGGTACAGTCGAGTTCATTAATATGTTGGCATTTTTGACAGGCTGTTGACCTTTATTATAAAGCCAGGGTTGATGAGCTGTTAAAAGTGCCAACATATTAATGAACTTGACTGTACCTACTTATAATACTTTCTACCTGTTTCAATAATCAAGCAGTTCTACCCATTCATAATGATTATAGCACGTACATATTTAATATTATATTATATACCCACCAAACTTAGTTGAAATAAAGTTCAGCTCAAAGAAGACTTGCAATGCAACTACTACTAAAAGTTCTAAACTTTTGATTAATAAGACCGAGGAATCGCACTAGGACCTTAATCTTTTTTATGCTGAGTTATAATCTTCTCGTCTGATATTATGAGATATGTGAGCTTAAAAGAACTTTTGCATTAGTATAAACTTTTGACTAACCAGTAAATAACAGACAACATACAACGAGTTTAGTAATAGTACATTATGAGACAAGTTAGCTTAGGTTGCTCATTGCACACAAGGCTGTGGGTTGCAGCCCGAGCCGCAGGCGAGGGCGTAACTCAGCCGAGTGTGCAATAAGCAAGAGCTCACGAGTTTCATACGACGTTTTTCAACACATTTGCGAGGAAAAACAAAGTAATTTATCACACAGCAACAAATATGGCAAAAACAAAAAATGACAATTATGGGAAAAGGCGCGCATGTTTTTTTTTATTTTTTTCACACGCCCAACGCAAGAATATTTTGCGAACAAAGAGGTGAGGAGCATACAGCCTACTACTAATACTTCAAAATTATAATTTTAAGTGACAAAATGCAAATATTTTAATATTTTATAACAAAATATTGTGAATTATGAATAATTTGATAATAATTATATATTTATTTGACTTAATTAAGGACTTACACATTTATTTACTCCAAAAATGTATTATGAATTTTTAGCAGCATAAAACCTCTTTGTTGTCAAAAAAAAACTATATTACCCGGCTAAATTGGGAATGCTCTCTTTACTAGCATTGAACTTGCAGTAAGGTACTAATTTAACTTTGTAGGGTTAATTCTATTACGAACTAGTGTTTTATATATTATTGCACGCGTTTGTTATAGCTCGGTTTATGGCCCTAAAAGCGATGTATTAGGGCTCACTTTACGAGCAAGTGTGTTGAAAAAGTAATTCCATTCGACAAGCTTTCCTAACCCCAAAACACATTCAAACCATGATTTTCTGAAGTGCTGACCGTTCGGATTGCGGTTGTCCCGGTGTCCATGTTACCAGCAGAGTTGAGCTATAATCGTGTAATTGTCCGCCTAGGATCTCTCAAGAATAATTACGGACCAAGTTGGAAACTTGTGAGCAATAAGTTTAAGAACGGGCTCTAAAGGCGAGGCACATTTTGTACGAGTTGCACTTTATTTTACAGATGGAGAACTCTTGTACCTTCGCTCTGAATTAATTTATATTTATTTGTTTTGTCGTGAAGTACCTGTGTTCTTAAATCTTTGAAATAAAACATTTATTACTTGTCATGTTATTAAATATTAAGATTCAGTGTTTAAATGTTATACAATAGTGTTATTTATTAGTTCGTATGCACTTTTTTTTAATTTGTGGTAATAAGTGATTATTTAAACTAACTGCTGTAGGTACTCAGAGACGTCAATTAAGTTTAATGCTTCATTAAATATTATGTCGTCTTATACTATCACTATGGAAAAGAAAGAAATAGCACCAATTTTAATGCAGCATTAAACTTAATTGACGACTCTGATTAGCGAAAAAAACAAAAAACTCGAAATCAATTTATTCAAATGCCACAATTATTAAATTCGAGTAAGTTCTTATTATCAGCTTCATCTACAAAGCATCTGCTTCTGACTGAATAAACTGTAAGACTCTTCATTTCCAGGTTTAGTTAATGACATAAATGCCTACTGCAATATCCTTCAGTTGTACAGTGCCAACCAGAACCCAATAAGCGATATTAATAGTTTTAATTAAATCTGAATTGTAATTGGAACTAATCGGTCGAATGCAATCGTGATTAAGCTCACAACTCACTGTGAACTCGCTCGTTTTACTGTATTGTCGCCTTTATTGTTGCCAGAATAAATTATGTTTATATCACAATCTGTTGTTTTGCATACCTAATGTGTCGGATAATGGAAAACGTGATGTTGCCGCTTAATAAACGGATGGCCGCTGATCTGGATTTTGGCTACGATTTTGACGAAATGTAAGTCCAATTTAGTACGTAGTACGTAATAAGTACTTCATGTAAACAATCAAATGCGTTTGTAACTTTTGAAAAATCTGGAAAACTGAACAAAAAATTAACAATAATATTATGTGATAATTATTGTTGTCTATTGACTTATTATTTCTACTTATTATAAGGTTCTGTTTAAACGACGTAGAAGTTTATTGTTTATCATGAGATATCAGTAAGTACATTGCAATTATTGTGTCTCACAATTTCCCTTTTAAATTACTAAGATACCCAATGATTACGATATCTAGGGTAAGCCGAAATATAAGCCGTCGTCCATTTTAAGCTAGATTTTCTGTATCTTTTCATGACCAAAGGGCAGTATTTCGAAACATTATTTTAATTTTTTTTACAATTTTTGCATGCTAATTTGTAAATGGCTGAATAAGCTGAACTTATTTATGATGACCATCTTAAGTGTATCCTTATTCAAATGCAAATAAACTTTCATTCATTCATTCATTCAGACTGACGAAAAAAATAAAATATTTATGAATCGCATCTCTAAGATATAAGAAAGCCATAACATAACTGTCGTTTATTAGATAAGTAATCTAAGTTTTATCTTTATGCCAAATAATTCTGTATTCCGAAACATTATAATAATATCCAGGCTGACGAAAAGAATAAAATATTTATGAATCCTGCGATAGTTAGGTTTTGTCGGGGGACATTTTAATACTACTCACATTATGGTTGGCGAGTTGACCGGACAACGGTCGTGGCCCTGATTTACGGTCGCATATTATTCGAACGCCGTATATCACCGCTCGTGACCAACCGGCTTATTCTAATGCGAACGGGAGATAAACAGTGTGAATGTCGTTTTCTAAAAGAATAATATGGTGTGTGACAAAGTTGCTGCGAATGTAAGTAATAGAGTTAATTTATTGTTGGGTGTTTGCTGTGTGACCACGGTCGTAATACTTAAGTTTTCTATTTACTTTTGAGTTATTGATGTCGCTAATAAATTACCTAATAGCAAAACCTTTCCGTCAAACCTTTTCCATCAGTCCATTATGTAACCGCCATAATTTAGAAACTTTTAAAATCGATTATTCTTTCACAAACATTTGGAAAGTTATCGTGATTTGATTATTAAATAAGTGTTAATGGATGGATCTCGGGTGATCGGACCTCGGTGTAAGTAAAAGTTACAATGATTTGGATGAGCGGTCTTTTGGAAGTCTCTAATGTTTAGCTAGTCACATAAAAAGCCTTAATCTGTATAGTTAAAGCTTAGTTAATATATCTACATAAATTACTTCTACTTGCAAGAGGAAAGTGCGGTCAAAAACTTCAGATCCTAGGACTTGGAAGCACCAGTCCAGCAAGCTATTACAAACTTTATGATGTCGCCCAGCGTCTTTATTGGCGACTGAGGCAGTCCAATTAAACTGGACAGTCGGGCCGGCGAGACCGCCCTTACTGCGGTCACATTTCATTACATTTGTGGCAAATACCGCGATTACTTTTATGAAAGGTCCCGCTACCGTAACGTAACGTAAATGTTATGTAATTCTCTGGAAATGCGGTAAGGTACGTATGGATAATTAATTGGGGGTGAATTTAGGGTTAAACTTTATTTCATTGAATCTATAAGTAGCTATAACGTTGAAAGTAACGGTAAGTTGTAAAATTGTGGGGAAATGATAATAGTTCACGGTAGGTGCTCATAGAGTTAAGAAATGTATAATAGTGATAAAAAATACTTAGAAGGCAAAAAAACAACGTAACAATCAAAACACTATCAATTCGGTCTATAAAGTCGGAAGGAAGCAAATATCGTCTACATAACGACACCACTCAAGCAACTTGGTCCCAAAAAATCTCCTTATAAACGTAAACGTTCTCCGGATCCAGGCATATTTCACGAATCAGCCATAACTCACAACCAATCAGCCATGAGAGATCGAGCTATTTCCCCAAGTGCATCCATTCAGCGAAGTAATACGTTCGCGCTCGCTCTATTACCCATATGACATAATGGCACCTTCGACTGATTGGAAGAAATTCTATAGTGAAAAAATCACGATAAATCGGGACCAATTTATTTTGCGCTGATCTTGAAGATTTTTGGATGAGCTCGGTTGTTTTCAGGGTAAATCTGATAACGAGGGGTGTCTTAATTTTAAGAACTAGCAATAATTTATTTCTGAAAATTGACTCTTGAAAACATTGATTTCAAGATTAAAGTTATTGACCAAGCGAGCTGAAAGCGAGAGCGAAGCGTTTCCGTTTCCAAAAATTCTTTCGTATGTCTGTCGGACTGTTCCTTCTCTCCACAGCACACGTCGCATTTCTCAACCGATTATCGTGAAATTTTGTAAACAGGTTCGATAATTAAGTAATTATATTAGATATAGATTTTTTTTTGATTCAGTCAAAGCCACTAGTTTAATTTTTCAAAATGGCGGAGATACCTATGTTAAAGCGAGGGCACAGAGACACTAGTTTAATTTGGTTGTATTCAAATATTGTATTTGACAAAATTTACTTAAGTATCTCTTACATTTGAGTAAAATCTGAATGAATTTCAACAAGAATGTTTTCTATGTCGATTTTTTCGTGTACACAAAACTTCGTGCACGCAAAATGTTAGCTCAAAAGTAGGTGGTTCTTTGCTTTGGAATCGTCAGTCAAAAGGCGAAGCATTATCTTAATTAAACGGATGGAGCATTAGCACTCATTACTGCGAGTTTGTGGGTATTTAGCAAATCATGCTTTAACCCCGCGTCTATGTGTTGGTCTTACTTAATACGGATAGTTTCGGTAACATAACATTACCAACCGAGATATCTATTGTTATTTTGCCAATGTGTTCAAGCCCTTCTAACAGTAGGTAAAACATGAATAAACCCCTACAACTACCTACCAGTTATTGGGACTAGGAGAAGTAGAGAGACAATGCAATTTAATGAAAAACTAATATGGGTTATTAAGAAACTAATGCTTTACCAAGACAAAATATTAATTTTACAATATTTTCGAAAAAATACGAAAGAATCGTTATTTTTTGCAAAACGCACAGAGAGATGAAAACTCACTTTTAATTTTTGACAATGATTACCGCCTACTTAACTTTTGAGGTCGCTGCTGAGAAATGACCACGTTTATTCAAACTACTAACTTCCTCAATTTAAGCAAGTGCTTATCGGATTAAAAAAAAAATAAGATTTATTCAGGCGAAATATTTAAACACTCCGTCGTCCACCTCCAAGAAATAGGGTTTCATTTTTCTCAAAGCTTAATTAGTTTGGAGAACAAAAGGCAAAATCAGCGCTTCAACACCCAAAGGAACTTAATTAACTTCTTTTTTATTTTTTTAAAGTAGAGTGATTGATTTTTTTATTCTGCTTAAAATTTAAGCGACACGAAACGCAACGTAAAGCTTCGATAAATAAGCAAAGCGACCTGTCTTTGCTTTCCAGATCATAGTTCTTCTTCGTAGGTTAAAATAAAGGTTTGTTTATACTCTGTGGTAAAGTCTAAGCTTCTTGGTCAAGGCATGGGTAAAAGCTTCGAGCATCGCGGCTTGGAACAGAAACGCGTCTTACTCTAAGGGTAAAAGCATGTAAAAGTAAAAAAGGTTCCTCTTCGAGGTTCCTGTATAAAGTTTCTTATAAGTACCTAAACTTCTTGATTGTAAATTAAAACTTTTTCATCTGTATGATTTTTCTAATGTGACTATCTCAATATACATACTGATACATTTACTTGCTCAGTGGTATCAGTTATCTGAAGTTTAAATTCATATTCTGTGACATAATGAATTTAAACTTCTTGGGTTATCTCAAGAATCTTTTCTATTTTATTTATCTTACTCTATAAATCTTTTTTTTCATATTCTGCATACCTACCTATATTCTATTGATCAATAATAATATGATGATCACAGAGGAAATAATACGTATGATCAATGTAGACAGTATTTTAGTGATCTGTGGATCAATGATCATGATAAAATGTCAAGTTGATGTCAATTTTGATGTCGCCGTGTGTAAAATTTTAATGGTAAAAAGCAAGGGCCAATAACCATGGCGAATTTGGCAAGATCATCATCTAGTAAAGATGATGATAAAGATGACGATGACACAGAGGAAACCCAGATCCAATGGAGTAATCTCATCTTCTTGCCTTTCAACCCAGTCTTCAAAATATTCGTTTTAATCAGCGTCATAATCAAAACTATGTTGGTAAGGATGAAAATAAATTTATAACACTGTATACGTTTCGGCGTGGAGCTCGGTGGCGCAGTGGTTTAGCGCCTTGGCCCAGCGATTGCGGAAGTTAAGGCGAGGCAGTTCTCGAAATTTACTATTTCACTATGTCTTTAGAATAAGGTTGAATATTGCATAGCTTTAATTGACGCTTCGCCAGAAATTTGACGAACTTTAGTACATTTTTATTGATTTCTGAAATACTGGATTATTTATTAAAAATGTACTCGGTTATTGTGTTAGATCAATAAAAAAGCTATCCTTTTTGCATGAAAAATCATATCACTGTCGTTGAAAATAACGAAATCTGACGATTTAAAGTTTATTTTTATGGTGTTATTTAGGATTTTTTTACAGAGTTACCGTGCCATTTTTCAATATTCTGTTCGGTTATTGCGTTTCTTTGTTTCTTTTTCAGTCTACAGTAATTTTTGTGAAGTAGAATTCTACATCAGTTCATCACATTGGAAATTCAAAAATCAATAATTTCATCAAATCGTGAACTGGCCTCGTCTTAAGCAACGTTCGCAAGGGTCGGTCATGGGATGGTTGACTAAAAATTTATTATCTCGAGCTCCTCCGTGCTTCGGAAGGCACGTTAACAAAATTATTGAGTACTATCCCCTCAAATTGCTAATGAAACTGGCGGCCATGTTTTTGCCTCAAAAACGAAAACCAATTTATATACCTAGACCCTATCTTATTGAAAATAATAATTTAATAATTATTAATATATTTAAATTTGTAAACCTATGTACAAATTTTTTATTGTACTTATATATAATATTTTAAGTTGAGGATGACGTCAACGTGTATGTTAATGTGACAAGGTTCCATCGTATTACGTAATAAGTATAGGTACCTCCCTATTGAAGAATCAATCGGACATCGGCAGTTTTGAATTACATAATCTGCTGATATTCTTTGAAGAGGTTTGTGCTCATATCATAACGCAAACGTTTTCGTTTTCAGGGACCCATCCAGGCCGTTTATTCTAGCGTCTACTGCTCGGACATAATGGACTGGAACATTTATTTGTTTATCATTAAACTATTTTATCGGTATTTCAGCGATGCGATTTATGTTGTGGACACCTTCTTACATATAATACATCGGTAATCTAATATATTATTAGTTTTACATTTAGACCAGTAAAATTCATATAATGTCTAATAAAACAACACTCAACCGATTTCTTTTCCCATTCCTTTACTGTCCAATCCATGCTGTCCGCTTATGGAACTCTCTTCCAGAGGATATCAGGAAAGCTCAGACTCTTAGTTCCTTCCGAGATAGAGTTAAAAGTTATTTCCTTTCCTCTTATTCTGTTTGACTATTTATATAATTCTCCTTTATATTTATTTGTATTTATCTATATGTTTGGTTTCAAACGCATTATTCCTTTCATAATTGCACCCCACTCCCCCTTTTAGTCCTATCTTTATTTATTTTTGGGAATCAATTTATTGGGTGACTGGAAATATTTAAAGGCGACTATTAATGGGATACTTAATTACTAAACCAGGCAGCAGTTTATATTTTTAGCGACAAAATAACTAAACATATGTGGCGACTACATATGTGGGACAAATAATTTAAGCAGTGAAAACTCTAAATGGGTGACAAAAATACTGAGGGGGCAACTATTATGCCAAGTAGGTAACTATATAACTGATTTAAGCTGCCCAACATTGTATTTTTAACGCGTTTTTAATAGGTTGCTTTCTCCTTTGTTTGTTTTTTGTCATCTCGATTAGGGTAATAGAACCCTTTTTCAATAAAATATATGCAAATTTTTTATGTTTTGTGTGCCCTAAGGTTGTCGCCCAAATAGTAATTTGGTCACCCGTTCTGAATAACTAGTTACTCAATTTGTATTATAAAGTCACCCATTATCAATATCTGTAGTTGCCCTCGGTCCGTAGCCCATTTAGTTTTTCAGTACGCTATATTCAGTATTTTTGATACCCAAAATGGGAATTTATTGTTACCCGATTAAATACTACCCTTTATTTTTCACCCAAGGGTTGCCTGGAAAAGATTGCTGCTTAGCAATAAGGCCGCCTCTTGTATGCTTTTCTCTGTAGCTGTCCTTCTTTCTGTAATTATTTTTATGTGTGCAATAAAGTGTAATTTAATATTATAAAAGGTTTTCTCGACAAGCATCATAACGCAGTTTGCTTCTCATAATTTTAGACAAGTGGTTGAAATAGCTATGACACGAGAATATCTGCCGAAAAACGCGTGCCTGCTGATAATTGATATCATATCATTGATCCCATTTCAAAATATAATGACATATGAAGATTGTCATGCAGTGGAACTTTGGCCTGACATATTAGGATTCATTGAATTTTTAGTGTAAGTAAGTATTATTTAGCTATTCCTTGGAATAATGCTTATATAGGTATATAAAAAGTTTTCTTGGTTGTAAATTGTGAATCTAATATTTTCTTGTAGGATCTATAGAGTGGTTGAATATTTTTCTATGATATCGACCCATCATTATTGGAAGTTATTAATTGGCTTCATGATCTTGTTAATACTATCTTTAAACTGCATAAGTTGTTTCCTGACATTGGTGACAGAATATGGTCTTTGCGCAAATTGCAGAAATGGAATCTATGATTGGAGAAAATATATCACGTATCAGGTTTGTGAATTCGGTGAAATGTTTATACCTATTATATCCTATAAACAATATTGAGATTCGTGTGTAAAGCTAGAATCAGGTACCTAATTGACACGTCGTCATGCAAGTTATTTTCTTTGCGCAGTTTATGTAGTAATACCTGTTTACACAATAATAATATCATTACCAGAAAATAACGACTGCAATTTTTGTGCTCGTCAAGTTTTGCGTAGGTAAAGTCAAATGTAAAATATTTTCTATTACAGTTTAACGTAACTGAGGAACGTCAAATAACTCATATTTATGGTGCATTCTACATCTTGTCTCTTTATTTCCGTCAAAACTTTACCACTATGAAACCGTCTACACTATTAGAATATTTCTTAACCTGCGTATATTTGGTCGGAGTCAAGATATTGATAATGTACATTATCTTACCAAAGCTATTCTCAGAATCAACTCTAAGGCAAAGAAATATTTTTATTTATTATTCCCGAGTGCAAAAACTAATTACCGAAACGAAAAGGAGAAGTTCTTCGAAAACTGCTCATGTTCATGTAACTGAGTTTTATAATCTAATGTGGAAAAATCGAAGTGGTATCATTAATTTACCTAATGTCATAAGTGAATTTCCTAGAGCACTAAGGGTTGACCTAAAACAAGATTTAGTTTGGCCGTTATTTTATCATAGCCCGACTCTTAGGAAAACATCTACTCCGTTCCAAAGATGGTTGTGTGAATTTGTCAACCTAAATTACAAATTGCCTGGTGAAAAATTTTTCTCAGGACCACACTGCTTCTCTAATATGTACTATTTGAAGTCGGGCATTGTGCAGTTAATATCTTCAGATGACGGCGTGACACCACTTCTCTCTTTGACTGGTGGTACAATATTCGGTGACGTTAGTTTCATAGTACCACCCGAAAGGAAAATAATTGTACGTTGCTTAACGTACTGCGAAGTAATAACTTTATCAGGATTTCATATACTAAAAGCTATGCAGAAGTATCCTAATGATCGTCGTGACATTATACAACTGGTAAAAGGAAAAATAAAACATGCTCGTACTTTGTACACTTGTAAACAACTCGTAAGAGGCTTAGATAGAACAGAGGATGAAGGTTTAGTATGGCTTAAGAAACGATGGTGGGAAATTTCTGATGCATTAGCTGTTTGGAGGAGATCTATGGAAGACGATCGAAAAAAATGTGAACTACCACCAGAAGAAGCGGCCTATCATTGTTCTAAATATATTGGCCAAATTGTAATTTGCAGTGAATTTCAACTGTTAGAGAAGTCGACGTTTGCCAATGTGAAATTTCCATGGGTTTTGTCATCAGAATCGGCTTTCATACAGGTCTGGCACTATATCGTAGTGATAACTGTGTTTATTGTTCTAGTCACATTCCCACCTATATTGATTAAACAAGAGGTGCCTACTTGGTTCAAATTTATTCATATTTGGACGAACTTCATTTATATGGCGGACATCTGTATATCGGTACTGACATCAACTAAGAAAGATAATATCCCTGAATTTACAACAGTTCTATTTACTCGTTGCAAGCGTCCAAAAATAGTTTTGGATATTTTAGCCACAATTTGGATCGAGACTTTCGCAGTTTTATTGGGTTATCCAGAATTGTATAACATATGTCTCACTAATCGTTTGATTAAAATGTATATACTGTTTTCAAGTGAATATGTAAATGAATGGAACATCAAATCAGATCCGATTTTTAATGTATTGTATCATATAGTGCTAATCCATCTGTGTTGGCATTATCTACATTGGTACATTTATTATATCAGTGAAGCTTTCAAAAATAGCGCAGCATCATTTTTATTTCTGGCAACGGCTGGATTATTGAAAAACGTCTACCTATCCAAGCAGGTGGCAAGCTTTATCGTAGAAGCAACTCAATGCTTGGTCATGTTCTTCATATGTTATTTAATTTACGCGCCCCTTATATCATGTTTGTATTTGAAAGGAAGGGATAAAACAAATTTCCAAAGGCTGGTAACGAATTTAAAACAGTTTTACGCGTCTCACAAGATACCTCGAGATTTAGTGAAACGGCTGGATAAGTATTTGATATGCCAGTGGATATATTATAAAGGAATGGATATAACTCATCCTGTTTCATTGAAGGGGGAACCGTTTGATATATATTGGAAAGTTCAAGGTGAAGTGGCCGAAAGGATAATTAGTGAATCAGAAGCGTTCATTGGAGCTAATCCAAACTTCCTGAGAGAACTTGCATCGAGAGTTAAATTTTCAATAATGCCCAATAAAGCAAATTTGCTTCTATTTGGTGGCCAATCACGAAATGTCACCTGGATTGTAAAAGTAAGTTAAACCATCCACTAAACTAATAAAATTTCTATAATAAAATTTCTATTGCTATAGTAGTATCTATGGATCTTGTCCAAACGTAAACACAATGCTTGCTTTTATGTATTCCAATAATAAAGATATACTTTATCATTGCTAGGGACACGTAAAGTGTGAATATCATAACGAGGAAGGGGATTTGCTAACGACCATTCTTGATCCAGGAGATATGGTTTCAGTGGAAACAGTTTTACTTAGAAGACCGGCTTTGAAATCTTATTCTTGCTACACTGAATGCGAGGTGAAGAAATTCGTAACTTTGTATCCTCACTTAACTACAATAGTTTACTTAAGAATTATTTTTAGCACTTAAATATTAGGTACTAATATTTCCTACGGTGTGTTACATTTTCACATAAAGTAATTCACTCGGCTTTGTCTAATTTCCAAGAAAAGGTCAATTATTAAAAGATGATCTTGTGCGAGTCGTATTTTTTTATCTTGTATTATTTAGTAAGTATTTAATAAAATTAGCATTGTGAATACTTAGATCTAAAACGTAAATATTAAGAATTTATTAATTTTAATATTAACTATTTGTTGTTTATTTCAGATAATAAACATTAACATAAATGAATTCTTTAACATCATCAAACGATACCCAGATGAGTGGTCTTACTTGCAAAATTGCATAGAAAAATATAATCCACTTTTTGAAGACATGATTCAAGAATATACTGAAAAACATAAAGAGGTCAGTTTCAAAAAGCAAGGCAAAAGGACGACGAATGGTACCTATGACACTTGTAGGAAGGCCAAATGGAAGATATTCTTTAGGACAGAGAAAACTCCGCGAGCGAGATGTAGGTTCTCCATACTACGGGGTGCAGTTATTCCTTCGTCGTTTCTTTGGCATTAGCGCCATGAGCGCCATCTAGTGAACAAAGTGATGAATCTTGTTGTAACCGTATGTTGGTATGTGCGGCGTACGGTAGATGACACCACAGATCCATCTAGCCTTTTCGATTAGGTAATGACACTTTCCATTTAAAGGCAGATAAGCATTGTTTTGGAAACTTGCTCATAAATTATAAATTAATAAAAAATATAAAAATAAGCTATATTCTCATAGTAATTACATACCTAACTGTACTTTTGGCACCCGAAGAAAGCTTCTGGGAATGCACAATCCACAAAATCCACAAAAATTACACAGAGATTATTGATCGACCGCGGTCTACCGGTCGACGGCGAAGGCGATTTAGCTAGCCCGCGAGAGTTAAATAAACAGCCCCCCTAGCCAAAGTAACATTTGCAAATTTTCGTTATCGCTTCGCTTCGAAACATGTATGGATTTGACGTTTTAAAATTCGATTGTTAACGAAACCTTATGTCAATCCCATACATGTTTCGAAAGCGAAGCGATAACGGAGATTTGCCAATGTTACTTTGGCTAGGCCCTCTGAATAGAAAGTTATTACGAAAATGTAACATTTAATATCAAACAACTTAATATTATACTAAATAATATACTAGAAAATACGACTCGCACCAGATCAATACTCAGACGGGAATCGAACCCGCGACCTTTGGATTCCCGCGATTCCCGTCTGAGTATTAATCTGGTGCGAGTCGTATTTTTTCTAGTATATTATTTAGTATTGTATAAAAATAGCATTGTGAATGCAAAAATCTCAAAATTAAAAACTTAATATTATCGACCGATCGTCGTGGAGATCCTTAGGGGAGGCCTATACCCCAGTGGGTGTCGTGCGGCTGATGTGATGATGATGATAATAATCAAATCAAATCAAGTTTATTTGCAACTGAGTGTACAGAGGTGTTACAATACATTAATGATTGTATTATTAATATTATCTAAACTCTACCTTGCAATCGACCGCAAGAAATATTTTTAAATACAAGTAGACCGCACAAGTCATAGTTTGGCCAGCCACCTATGGATTATGTATGTGTTGAGAAAGTTAAAAATCTTTTACGATTGCATTTTCATAATAATGATTATTGTTTTTGATCTGCTGATCTATGTGATTGCAAATGTTTGTATGACTTTATGATTTTCTTGGTCCCTTCTAATATTATTTAAGTGAAAATTACAAAATTGTATTTATTTTCAGTATCTGAAGAAGTTGCGGAAAAGAAAATCTCATGCTAATGCCACGACTACGGAGAATGCCGCCGATGGTGAAATTTTTATTGACCTGGATTCTACCTGGCGATGGCCGAATTCTAAGTAGGTACAGTCACGAGCAATAAGATGTACACACCATAGATCTTTGTCACATTACGTTTTGAGTAACCTAGGTATAACATTATCACACTGAGATATTGATTGATTGTGACATAGTTCTAAAGTGTGTACATTTTATTGCATGTGACTGCATAGCCCTGGTCAAACCGGATGCAGCAAAGCGCGTAACAGCAAACGAGACGTTGTAAACTTGTAATTTATGAAATACTACTATACGAGTGTGACGTATACATAGGTATACGTCACACTCGTATAGTAGATGCCAGAATACAATGTCTGGCAATCCGGGAGTGAGCATGCTTGCTTACGTCACTATTATGCGCGACTTTATAGTAACAAGCAAAGAATTAAAGATATTTTTGATGTCACACTCATTACAAAATTAATAGAGATGTTAATTATAGTGTTTTGTTTCTCATACAAACGAAACAGTTAAAGTTAAACATGAATGAAAATTATTTCAATACCGATAGCGAAGGTGACGTACCTAAGCTAGTTTTACCGACGTGACTTCTTTGTCTCGGAATGCTATACTGGCGCAGTGTATTATTGTACAGTCAGCAGCATATTAAGCTATACAAAACTATCAAAAATCTACAGTAAATTTTGAACCTTAAACTGCTCGACTTAAAGTTTAAAAACTATTGAAGAAATTTGATAGGTCGTAGAAGCCCAGCGTGCCGTCTACCGTACCATAAATCTTTTATTCTAGAATTATATATAGAGTTTTTTTATAGTAAACGTCTGTAGATTGAAATTTTGTAGCCCTCATAAACTGAAATTCTTTGTTAGTTCCAGAGACCAAAGTGGTCTCATGGAGAGAAACATTTACCGGTAAGTATACAAGGATTTACTCTCCCTTGAAAGCAACTTTACTGACTTTTGATAGTGAAATATTTAAAAGATGAGATATCTGTATCAGTAATAATCTCACAAATCTATATTAACTGTCTATGTCTCGACACCTTGATCTGTGGAGTTGACAACGTCATGTGAAGTTGTCGTGAATCCAACCAAATCAATCGTTTTTTTTTTCAGTTTTATGTTCTATTGGATGATATTTAGAGCTCTAAGTGTTGTTGTATCTATACTCAGCACAGCATTGCAAGGTAAGTTTAACTGTATTCATATAATATTCTTGTAGGTACTCTTGTGTACTTTTAAATGGAGATTAATGAAACAAAGACGAAATTGCGTTTCCATACATAACGCGGCAAATTCAAACACTCAGAACATTATTAAAATTTAAGAAAAGCAACAATTAAAATAAATGAGTGATTTTCTTTAAATTCATAATAATGAAAGATTTAATGTGAACAATCTTAATGCTTTGTTAGAAGTAGTTTAACGAATACAGTATAGTATTTATTAAGGCAGCATGCCTACTGTTCTCGTTGGTCGATAAAATTAGGTCAACAGGTGCATAAACTCGTAAAGCGAAATGATTGTTTATTGTTCAATTTTATAGGTATCGTTATTCCAATTTCCTTTTTGATTGGATTTGCCAATAACTTTAAGGCTAACAAAACAAGGATACTTCCTCACATTCAAGGGCGTCGCCAGCCCATGGCCCAGGGCCCCAGGGGGGTGGGGATTATTTTGCAGTTGTCTACATTTTTAGCCTCTATGGGGGGGGGGGGGGGCTGCAACCAGCCCGAACGAAAGAGTAAAATATAGGTACTAGATAATTTTTCTTCATTCTCAGTAGATCCATCGGCTAGTGGATCCACAATGGATCTAGTGAGATTTTTTTTTCTTGTAAGATCTAATGGATCTAATGAGAACTCAAATCTCAGAGAACTTAAATTCAAAGTATGGGCACAGATAGGTACTTACCGCTCTAGTGACTCAGTAGCTCAATTGAACTCTTTCAATTGGGCCGAACTCCCAAAGGTGCGGGTTGTCCCCCCTCAGAAGCATCTGAGCTGAGGGCGAGATGAATTCTTTCTAGTATAAGTATTATAATATCTTTCTTAATATTATAAATGTGAACGTTTGGATATTTGTTACTCAATCACGTAAAAATGGCTGAACGGATTTGGATCAAAGCCACATTTCAACACTGAATAACTTATGATACTTTTTATCCCCGTCAAAGGTTCTCTAGGGATTTTACGAATGTCCACGCGGGCGAAATCGCTGGCAGAAACTAGTAATATAAACCAACAAGGTTGGATTTGTGATGAGCTAATGAGACCCATGTTTGACTACAGGTGGTAGCGGGGTGCTAATAAAACAGCCTTTGATAATTATAGGAACCGGCTGTGATTACATTGCTGTCATTGATGTCCTTCTCAAGTTGTTTGTTAGTATTTGATTAGAATATAAAGTTTGAATGATTCTATAAGTAGATATACAACATGTATAACAACTCCTAATGCCGAATACGGTAGATAGGAACCATCTAACTGATCAACTTTCACTATGGGACCTACTCTGAAATCGCGAAAAAAAATATCAGATGTTTCATACATTTTGATATTTTCGTTATTAGTTTTTGTATGAAACAGCTGTTTATTTTCACGAATTCAGAGTTGGTCCAATAGTAAAATTTGTTCAGTTTGATGGTCTTTCTTTATCTACCATTAGACATTAGGGGTTTTTTGTAACACGTTGTCTGTAAGTTTTAAAATCCATATTTGCCAAAAGTGGCCACTTTGAGCTAAAATGGATTTTAAAACTTACAGAAAGAATGAAAACTGTTGAAGAGTTATTCAAAAAATATTAGAGACAATTTAAGAAATTATTACATGAGCTTTTTTTAAATATTGACTTGGTTTACGAGTAATAAAAATAAATGTATTGGCGGCGCTAGTTTCACTACCAACAGCCCCTAGGCCTACAGCGCCTTAATCACAATAATTTATATTTTTTATACATACTCGTACACTAGGTCACAACTTGTGAAGGCAAAAATCAGTTCTTCCCCGACCTCATAAACAATATTTTAGAACACAGTTATTTTCTAGGTGATCTATTACAACGAAAAGGGAATTGTTGTCTTCGACAAGCGAAAGTGTGTTATAAATTATCTCACTAGAGGTTTTCTTTTGGACATTATTGGCATCATACAGTGGCCAGAGATTCTTGGATTGATAGTAATGAAAGAAATATCCCAAAGCTCTGCAATAGTGATAAATACTATAACAAAGTTTTCACATTTGTATATCGTGACGAATTTATTCAATCATATCGCTGATTCGCCATCTATTTACAATATTTATATACTGGTAAGTTTTTGTCAAATCCTCTTACAGTTGAAGTCCTGCAGTTGTTTTTAATGAAATCCATAGAAAAAAAGAGATCCGTTGTTAATAATCTTATTGTCACGTAAATAGAACAGAGTCACAAGATAGGTGTTGTTTACAGGACTAATCCGATGCATTTAATATCTAGTAAAACTGTTGTAGATCTTAAAATGGCAAGTTGTTATCTTACTGGTAATGGTGGGAGCAAGTCCTTATCTGATGACTTATTGCGTCGACTTCTCATTTGATAGTATGGGCACTCTGACGCATATGACGTATCGGAACGAATGCTGGCTCACTAAATATAAGTTTGATGATGAGTTAACGAATGAACAAGTGCATTCGGTAATTTTTTTATACTCTTTCATAACTCTGTTCCAAGAGTCGAGCTCCTAGGGAACGAAATACTCGCAGCTCATTGGTCAATGAGCGCGGCTAGAGTTGGGCTACAGGCTAAAGAGGTTTTAGGCTATTAAGGTCACGCGCATTGACTAATGGGCGCACAAGGACCGATTTTCTTTGGGAGTTCGTTTCGTGGAATGGTCTATAGTAAGTAGGTATATTTATTACAATATTTATTTCTTTGTACTCAATTTACTTATCATTATAATCTAACCTTATCATTATAATATTTTAGGTATTTGCTGAAAGCTTAAGTTTCATGCAGAACGTATTATTATACTTAAACTTTAATATAGTAAAGAATTTCAAAATCTCCAAAATGAGTCTAGGTATGAATATAGCTGTGCAGATAACAAGAATTGTATTCATGTAAGTGTAAAATTTACCACCGCTGCAAACCCAGCGCTAACTACACCCCCAGGAGGTCCTTTGTTTGAGTGTTGAAGTTAAATAAAAAAATATCTACAGGTATATAACATGCTACGTCCTGATGATGTTAATATTGAGTCGCCGTAATAGCACAATCATCCAGCATGGAGTAAGCCAGTTAAAGAAGTTTCTGAAAGCAGAGGGTGTTGATAGCGCGCTTATTAATAATGTTGAATCTCACTTTACCTATTGGTGGAAAAGGTGACTTTAAAATTCTTTTGATACATTTTCATTACAGAAATTACAAAAGAAGTATTATTCTGAATAATACTCATGAAGCCCACGAATGTTTAATGTGATTGTGTTTCTTTCCCATTATGACTTCCAAATTTGTTTGCAAACAATTTGTGTCTTGAAGTAAATTCACATAAACATAGATTATTTCAATAATCGTTACAGGACAAAAGGAAACAATATACATCGTATAGTGGTCGAACGTATTGGTGTGACTTTGCGAGAGGATCTATTCTACTACTTCCTCAGACAGTGAGAATATTATGGTGTATTTTTAAAACAATGTCTATTGACGTCTCGTATGGACTTTTCACCGTTGATCTAAGTTACTATTTGTTATACTAGGTCATAGAACTGACGGGAAGAAAACTCACATCCGTTCTACTATGCGGTATGACAAATAGGAAATATTTAAATAACTAAAATATAACTTTCTAGGCATCGTTCTTACGGTATTATTTACTTAATCACCGCTAGCTCGCGTGAATGAAGTAGTGCACTACAGTTTGTTTTGTCTTTTGACTGTCATTTTTCTAGTCGTGCGATAAATCCTTTTCTTTCTAGAACTTTCCAGACACTAGACAAGTTGCTCAAAGGCGGTAAAGCTGTTCAAAGTCAACTGTCACACATGGGTTATCATATATGCTTCCGACCTAAACAACATATTGTAAGGGAGATGGACCTACTGCAAAATTTACTGGTCGTGAATCGAGGGCAAGTCGTTATCAGTAAAGATGGTGAAGATTTAGCTGTACTAGGAAAGGTAATTTTATTATAATTTAAAGAAATGAAGCGCTCGTGGCGGAGCTTGACAGACTGATCGTACTCGATCACGTTTGTTAAGCAACGCCCGATCCAGTCAGGTGTCGGATGGGTGACTTTTAAGTGGCATTACAACATTTACAACTGAGCGCTTCCGTGCTTCGGAGGGAACGTTAAACCGTCGGTCCCGGCTGTTATCATCTAATAACAGTCGTTATGCCAAGTTAGAGGCCTTACAGGCGGCTCGATAAACTCTAACACAAGAAGTGGCTACTAATCCTCATACGATAAGAAGATTTGAAAAAAAAACAACCTTGTCTTGGATTCAATCTCTTTACATAGTACTCTCACTCAGAAAACTCAATGTGTTTCTTATAAAAATAATTATGATTTGGGTTTTCAGGGTGCAATATTTGGACCGTTGAACTCCAACCGACCGCGTCCTATTCGTATTTCGGCGAAATCTGTTGGTTTCGCTGACATTTTACACATACCCATCAGTGACTTCAATGATATCATTGACGATAAGGTGAGTGAAAGGTGAAGAAGTAAAATATACATCTTCTAATAGGAAAGTGACATGTTCATTAGTAGATATTTTCGTTGCATTTCAGGTCAGAGCTAATATTGCTAACAATCCCGAATCTGAAAACGACTACATGGCTATACATACAGAAGTGAAAGAGAATCCATATCGAACTCTTGAGTACATTTTGCGTGGACGTAAAACAATACAACTACCCGTAATAAATATTGTATAGCTTATTGCACTGCACCAGCGAGCTTTTTGGTTCACTAAGTAGCATTAAAAGTCGTTCAACATTATTTTGGTCCTATTCAATTCAATAAATTTATCTATATCTATCTATAGTTGCTGCTAACTGCTGTACTCTATCATCGGTTAACTAAAACTTTTTAAATAGTTAGGGCTAAGTTTGTTAAAATATTTGTTTTTACAGACAATGAAACATCCAGTAGAGGCTTACAGAAACCGGTATTCGGCGTTCTTGTACGTTGCCTGGTTCATAAACCCATCTTTGAGCACAGTGTTAGTGCTCTTATTCGGATATGTACCGAATGATATAAAGTATCATATCACTTGGTTTCTGTTCTTCCTAGACGTAATTCATTTTGGTTACGTTATTTCGGAGTTTTGGACGGTAAGAAAATAAATCTTAACAATTATTAACTTACAATAAAATATTTATCTTTTCAAAAGGTTTAGCATTAGTTGTGAACACTCTACTATTTCTGTTTTAATTGTTTTGATAAAATTTTTTTTGCTATAATTTACCCAATAATATCTATCTGATATAGGTTGAACTACGTATCCGTAAAAATACCATAATAAAAGAAAAGCGAAGTTATCGACTACTGTTGTACTGGGGCTTCTACGTAGATCTCATATCTATTGTTGTACCATTCATGTGGCACTTAAATGGAACTTGGACTTATCATCTAGCACGATTACTAAGGATTCGTTTGTTCTATTTATTCCACGTACATTTTTGTAGTGGTTTCAAGGTATTTTTCTTAGCAATTTTTATCATAATCTGGAATAAGAGATTTATCATAATGCTGGGCATAGTCCTCCCCCGAGGATCTCCACGACGATTGATTCTGAACTACGCGCATCCAGCAAAAAATAGAGAGAGGGCAGAAGTTAAGCTTAGTACCTACTACGCGCGGAACAGCTCTCACCGACCGAGAAATTAGTCATTAGATTGGTCTGGGATTTCAGTTATTACGTGTCAGTGAGAGGTGTCTACGTGTGCGTTGCACGAGCGCACGTAGTTATAAGCTTGACTTCTGTCCTCTCTATTTTGTGCATCCAGCGGTTTCTATAGCAACCTTTATCTGACTGATCGTTTGGTCCACTTTGTAGGTGACCAATCCATCGCGCCCTTTATTTCGCGGTCGCCCTTCTAGAGCCTTTCCGTCTTAACGGCCATTGGTTCTTATAAATGATATTCATTGAATTTCTAGATTTTTGGCATTCACAATGCTATTTTTATATAAAAAATCGACTCACCCGTAGCAGCTCAGACGGGATATTGCTACGGGTGAGTCGATTTTTTCTATTATATTTATTACCTTAAAATTATATTCATTTTTGGTTTACTAGATGGACATACTTATTTTTATAACTCCAGTCAATTGTATTTTATAGAGTCAAGTGACGCCAATACTGATGAAGTTTGTGATTATATTTCTGTCATTTCACGCTATGATTTGTGGCTGGATATATGTCGCTTGTCGAGGTACGATATTTAAATAACTAATAATAATTTAGGTTAAAGTAGAGATTGTCTTACGGTATTTTTTATTATAAAATATTTTAATCTATCGGATTTTAAAATATGGGACCTCTGTCGCATTAGTAAGACTACTTATCCATGCACCAAAGAAATAGTAAACGAATATGCATAGTTACTAAAAATAATTACATAACAATTTGTTGATTTCAGATTCTAATTTCTCATCATTCATAATAACAGCTCAACCGCCTAAATCTGACGACAAAATTGACTATAGTGAATGGGTTAGCCCGTATACCAGAAAAGAAGGTGATTTTCAATTCAATATAATCATTTCAAGACATCATAAAAATGTTTTTTTTTAGTTTAGTTTGTTAGTTTTTGATACCTAGCAAATTATATTAGAGAGTTTGTTTTTAGCGATTATGACAGAACCGCAAACTAGTCAAATGGTTGCGATTCCCAGGTGTATCTAATTCGTCCAACTTTTACTAAAATTGTAAACATTCTTTATAGGATGTTGTGTAATAGAAAACAAAATGGATAACGTAACGAATCGCACATTTTACCTAGTTCCAAACTTATGGGAGAACGACTACGTTGTCGCAATGACTTTTATGGTTTTAAAGTTCACGCATTCAGGATTATTACTGGTAAGCTAATGGAAAATTTCATGTATTGTGTTTTAATCAAGCAAGTAATTTCGGAGCGTAAGTGGAGTTGGGCGGGTCATGTAGCTCGCATTGTTCGACGACGATGGGCGAGAAGGATCCTTGAATGGAGACCATGGGAAAACAAAAGTCCATGAGGCCGCCCTCCAAAACGATGGGTTGACAACATCAGACGATAAGCACAACAACTGGATGACGAAGGCGCGAAACCGGACCCAGTGGAAGAATTTGGGAGAGGCTTCTGTCCAGAAATGGACCCAAAGAGGCTCATGATGATGATGATGTCTTTTAATCAAAGTTCTTATTACTAAAAAATATATAATTGTTATTTAATGGCAAAACCCACATTAGGTTTCTTATAACAATTGTTTTTCATTTAGATCGCGCCAATGAACGTCTCCCAGATTTATTACAAACTGTTTGTCAAATATGTTATGTACCTGATGGAACAGTGGATCATTAGTATTGCTATATCCGCCATTTACACTAAGTTCCGGGAATTGTATCATTATGATTACCATGTGAACAACCTTGCCACGTACTTACGACAGAGTGGGCTAGCACCACCTTTTCTGGATTACGTTAAAGAGTACACGAAACAGCTGTGGGAGAGGCAAAAAGGTCAGTCAAATATATTATTTGTTCCTATTAGGCCATATTCATAAAGGTTATACTTGGAACACCTGCCTGCCTAGCATGACCGATTTATATCGCGTGATATAGCGTTTTATCACGTTCAACTGTCAAAAAGACAAAAGAATTTGACAGTTGAGTGTCGATAAAATGCTATATCACGCGATATAAATCGGTCATGCTAGGCAGGCTGATTTCGCATTTTTCATTGCTCCATCTCTTTTCCGGCACCCAGAATGATCATTTGATATAGAAAAAATACCGCTCGGCGAGGAGCGTCTTACGCGGCTAAGTCTTATTTGTAACTGTGTGATTTCTGTAATGAAATGATGGAAGAAAAGTCTATGTAAAAATGCGGTGCTGGGTAAGCCAATAAATTTAAGCTAAGGTCTGACGATTGGTAAACCTTGGTGGGAATTTTTATTATATCTTATCCCATTATCTAGAAGTCATACAGGAGTGTTTAGGAATATTTCGTGAGTTTTCGGGATGAATAATCTCTTATTACTAATAAATTCTTGAAATTGTACTTTGTTTTTTCAGATTCCTAGGGACTAATTTCGAAGAAAATACATCCGATTCCAAAAAAAGTTTGCGTGGGAGTTATTGTGAAGAGATTAAATTATTCGACTTATTCATATATTTTCTTTTTTTACAGGTAAGTGGTTACCCGAGCTCGTGCATAAAACTCCGATGTGCCTTCGCGAAGATTTATTCAGCGCACTATATTTATACCATTTAGATATTTCTCCCGTCTTTAAGAATCTTCCTGGTTACTTCAAACGGCAGTTGGTCACTCGATTAAAGCGAATCGTAATGTTTCCTGGTAAGTTGGATTCTCATAAACTTCGATAAAAAATAAATTCACACAATCACATCAGTAACTGCATCTTAGCATACCTAATCATAAACAGAGTGAGTAATAATAGGGGTTAAAGTATGAAATTACCAATTTTTTCTCACACACAGAGAGGCTCTCATATTATTATCTTCTATGATGTTTAAGATACTCGGATACATGTTATTATTTCGAATTATGATGATAACGGCAAACTATCAGCAATAAAAATATTTTCAACACACTTGCTCGTAAAGTGAGCCCTAACACATCGCTTTTAGGGCCATAAACCGAGCTATAACAAACGCGTGCAATAATATATAAAACACTAGTACGTAATAGAATTCTAGTAAGGTACTAATTTAACTTTGTAGGGTTAATTAACCCTACAAAGTTAAATTAGTGCCTTACTGCAAGTTCTAGGCGAGCAAACAGAGCATTCCCAATTTAGCCGGGTAATACAGTATTTTTTTAGTAACAACAAAGAGGTTTTATGCTGTTCAAAATTCATATAGATTTTTCGAATAAATAAATGTGTAAGTTCTTATTTAAGTCAAACAAATGTTTATTATTATTAAATTATTCATAATTCACAATATTTTCTTATAAAATATTAAAATATTTGCATTTTATCACTTAAATTTATAATTTTGAAGTAGGCTGTATGCTCCTCACCCCTTTGTTCGAAAAATATTCTTGCGTTGGGCGTGTGAAAAAAAAATAACCTTCGTGCCTTTTCCCATAAGTAATGTAAGTACCTAATTGTCATAATTATTTTGTTTTTGTCGTATTTGTTGCTGTGTGGTAAATCACTTTGTTTTTTCCTCGCAAATGTGTTGAAAAACGTCGTATGAAACTCGTGAACTTTTGCTTATTGCACACTCGGCTGAGTTACGCCCTTGCCTACGGCTCGGGCTGCAGCCCACAGCCTTGTGCGCAATGAGCAACCTTAGCTAACTTGTCTCATAATGTACTATTCTATTTTTTTTTTGTGAACGTTAAAAAAAGTATCTTAAAAGTGTCATTTTTGTTAGCAGAAATGACCACTCGTTTTGATTTAGCCAATACTAGCTGAGTGTTAACATTCAAAAGTTCATGGTTGTTAAATAATCAAGAAAATATGGAAAATGGGAATCCTCTAAAATTCTCCATACTCAACGGCCATTTGATACTTTAACCCCTAAGAGAATACTAAATCTTGACTAAAGAAGCTAATACAAAAAAATCTAGCAGCTTTGTTTTCATTCACTTACAGGACAATGCATTGCGGAACAGGGTGATATCTTTTCCTGTATATTTTTCATACATGAGGGTGAAGTTGAAAAGTGGCAATCGGATCAAAAGTAAGTTATTAGTGTGAAATAAAAGTACACGAATATTAATTTACAAAGCGAAAGAAACACTATGTACAATCACGTCACGAACAGTGAAATGTCTTCAAAATTGAACTATGTCACATTCGATCAATTTATATTGTCAGTGCGATATGTCATAGTAAAAGTAATAAAATACTTGTACTATTATTGTATTCTGTGATAAAAAGTTCTATACGGTATGTAAACATTTAATTGTTTGTGACTGTACTGCAAGTCTGTTTTTTTTATTACTAGTTTAGATAACTTCATTTTCCATTTTTTCAGCGGCAATAAAACTGCGGTCGGTCTGCTGACGACAAACGATTGCTTCGGCACAGTCCCTTCTTTCTTTAACACTCCATACGCTTTCGGCTATTACGCGCGGACGGTATGTACTCTTCCTATGTAATGTTTTTTAATGAGTCATCATCTTCATCATAATTTCAATGTACGACAGCACATCAAGTTAAACAGTTGAACTGCAAAAGCATATTTTATTGCGTAGGGCATAAATACGGTCTCAAGGTCAACCAACATAATTATGTATAGTCTGATGTGCCGTCAACTGTATCGTGTTTTAGAGAGGTCAACTTTTTTCTATCTTTCCACCAGATTCGAAATTATTTTTTTGACCAAAGAAAAATATTTAATTTTTAATGCTATGGAGCAGTAGGTAATGAATAAATGCATCCACTTTAATTTCTGTAAGTACACCCAATATTTGAACCACCAATCATAAACATTCACTTTCATTATTGTTATCAGGTCGTCGACCTCGTGTACCTGAAGCTTACAAACATTAAGGATCTTCTAGAAGCATATACGGATGTCAAGGAAGCTTTGTTAACTAGTGTGGCCAATGTAAAGAAGGAACAAGCCAAGGGCATTTATCGGCATGCGTCATTTTAAAAATATTTTTTAATTAAATATAAATAGGTAGGCAGTCATGAGTGTTGATTACCAAAGGAATAGTTAAGTTTGTTTTTGTGTTGTGTAAATAACTCTAGTAAATCTTATATAGTTAAGACGAGAAGATAGATTAAAAAACGTTTCATTTTTTTCTAAATAAAAATGCTAACAAAGTGTATTGCTTCGTTATTTAATTAAGTTCAAAATCTTGTGTTCAAGCACAGACCATACAGCAAGTACTGCCCAAAGCTGGTTCAACAGTGGATACGTGTTATTACGTTAATAATACAATAAGACTACGGAAAGTGGCCATACACAGATTTAAGACCAAATAAAGTCCAATCATTTTCATCTGGTCTTAAATCTGTGTATGGCCACTTTCCATAGTCTTACTATTAACTGTGGCAATCGAATAAAGTTGTAGAACAGGGACAATAGCTAAACCATGTAGTAACCTCGAAAAATAAAAAAATATCACTTTTGGAGATCCAAAAAAATAGGTTACGGCGGGTTGCGATTTGTAAAACTTAGGTTTTAGTATGTAAAATGGCGTAATAAACAATTATATCACAAAGGCAAACGGTAGCTTTTTTCGTGATTTAAATGTACCACGGGCGACTGTGCTATAAGGACCGTCAGCGCAGAATTCCGCAGGAGAGTGTTTATTTTTATGTAATTCAAAATAATTAATGCAATGTTGTTAAGTGTATACAACCTGCCTACAGTATCGGATCGCAACGCAACGCTTCACTTTATTCATGGAATTTAATCAGCAACACTTCCCCAGGTAGGACAATTTAGGGTAACTTCCCTTTGAATGTCTGGTCCAAATAATATTGCGCTATTATCGCCTTTTTATTAACGCTCCAGAGATGAGAAAGCTTCTTTATAGATATTCAAATCGGCAATTTGGTTGAACTTTTTGGTCGGAGAGATAGAAATGTTTAAAGGGAAAACAAGGATTTATGTAAGTGTTCTTTTGGTTATCAAGTGTTCTTTGGTTTAAACTCTCTTACTCAAGTGAGAGAGTTTAGTAATTGATCCTTTGGAAAAGAGAATGTTAGTTAGTAGAGAAACAATCATTCAGTGGTACGGCGAGTAATGAAAATTCCTGTTCGCACCATCCAATGGACTTAGGATCTTGCTACATTCTATTTTCATTGTGCCACCTGGGAACAAGTTGGTGGCACGGCAAGGAATAAGGGTATTTTTTTACTAAGTACTTAGTGCTACGTTTTGGGTCACTGAAATCTATTTATTATTTGTTCGTTTTATGGTGTGAAACATTTTACTACTTTCACGTGCTTTCACGTAACCACAGGAATAATGAACTCTTTTTACCCTGTGACGTAACGTACTCACACTGGCACGCATTTGTTTGGAACTTTGTATACCTACGAGATGAGATGAGACATTCAAGCTTCATTGTTCAGCAATTGTCTTAGCTCTATCTCCTTTCGTCACACAGAAACATCGTTTAAAAAACCGCCTCTGTGGTCTAGTGCTTTGCTCACCCGTGTAAACGCAAAAGGGTCCCGCTCCCGGGTTCAATTCCCAGGGGGGTACAATATGTACTTAATTTGGTTGATGTTATGTATTTCAAATCCGCATGGGTAGCTACCACCATCTTACTTAAGCCTGACGCCATATCAAAATTGTTGTGTTCCGGCAGTTAGAGGTAAGATAGCCAGTTCCTCAGTGATGAGGATTCCGGGTGCAGTGCAAAACAGTAGAAACGGCACATCAACTGCCCTCTGCACAACCCTGTACCAGGTGTACCTGCGAGTTTATCAAACTCCTGTACCAGTTTAATCAAATTCATTGTGCACCGAATCACTTACTCAGTCTGGCGAACAAATATAAAACTCGTCTTCTGTATTAAATATTAAAATAAACCCCCAGTTTCGAATCTAATCAAGCGGTTAATCGTTCCTTTTCGTCTGAAGTGTTGAGTGGGGTGCTTGGTTCAGAGATCTTATTAATTCTGGAGCTATGAGGTCCAAATTAAGTTCAATGGTTAAGCGGACGAAGAAATCGCTTGGTGTAAGCTATGAGATGATAAAAATATGAATTTGCTTTGTTTGTTTTAGGACAATATTATAATGAAAGTGTAATAAATAACGCATTATCTAGAAGAGCTCATCACCCCAACAAAAAAAATAGTTTTTCTGTTTGTAGTGGCCAAAGGAGACTTAAAAAATTGTGTGAACTCTTCCGTCTTGTTCTTATAGCATTTTCCACCAAGATGTCATCTTGATCAATTTAAAAGTGGAATAACAAAGTTTTTCTTTGGTTATATGTCTCCAAAGTCGTATTACGTTGTAATAAAAGTACCCACCATAGTTTCATCCGCATCGATCCTTAGGGACACATTATCCTAATTTTATGCGTAGGTACGCAGTACACATTTTGACACTGAACATTTTCATATAGAAATTCCCCTTGAAGATAGCCATGAAAAAAAAATAAGTACCTATACAACGTGTTACAAAATAAAATAACCACAAATGCCGAATATAGTAGATAGAGTCCATGGTATATCGCTATACCGTGATATCGCACGACAAAAAAAATTGCAGTTTGTCTGCCAGACGAATTGCGAACCAGACAACCTGCGTAACACTCGATTTCTTCTAGTTGGTATATCATTTATTTTCAGGTAAAATTATATTAGTTAGTATAGCGTGCGTTTCCACTGCATTGACTTGTTAGTGTTCTCATTATCTGTCAGACTCTATTGTTTACAACATTGATAACTGACTAGTTAGTTAGAATTGCACCACACCATAGTTATATTTTATTTGGCAATGAAATATTCTGTTCAATTAAGGCAGTGAGTTAATTTGTTGAGCGGGAGATCTCGCAGATTGAAGGTGAATCTGGTGGCTATAAATGTTTTAACTTCTATATTTATCTAATTGTGTTAAGAATAATCCAGAAATGATGGTAGAGTTGAAACAAAATTATTTTGTTTTTTTCTGAGTTTTATTAGAGGTCCAAAGGCTCTAAGTATTATAGGTAGCTATCAAGAATTAGAAGTTTGATTATTCGAGATCGCATGGTTTCGGCGTCAAGTTTTTCTTATTAGTGAACTTTCGGGGACGTGGAAATCGGTGTTACACTTTTCGAAGTCAGGTATCACACTCATGCTATTCACCTAAAAAAGATAGAATTTCTGATTCGACAATAACAGTTGTTACCCTCATAATATACTTTACTGAAATGCAGATGAAATTAAAAATATGACCCACATCGCACGGGTAGCGTAAACTTTTAACTAGTCTGTCATATCAACGCATGTGTGATTTGTAAACAAGTTTAAAATGTATGTAGAGATCGTAGAGTTGTTGACGGATGAAACTTTGGAAACACAATGTGATATGAGATGCTGTTTACGGGGAGGAAATCTAAACTTTTATTTTATATTCGGTTTATTGTAGACATTGTACTACTGAATATGGTGGTGTTTTATATGATTTCTGTTGTATCGCATGCAAGATGTTCTTGATTTTTTCTAAAAAGCTTTTTCTAAAAAGATTTTATTAGGAATAGGTACGAGTATTTTTTGTAACACGTGAACAATTTATAACAGGCAACATATTATTTATTTTATTTTTATTTTGACAATATCTTTATATTTGTTTTATTTTTGTAAAGGTTTACTGGTTTTATTTATATAGCACCTATCTGATTATTTGTCTGGTCAGATAACTGCAACAATCACGAATCTGTGAAAATTACAAAATCACTTACTAATATTATTATTTTGATTAAAAGTGAATTTATCTTTCAATTTCTCAATGATTTCATATAGCTTGTCAAAACTTATGTTTCCCATTCGACTAGTTCTCGTCCGCCCAGCCACGTCTTGGCAGTACATTTTAGCTTCATTATCTAGAATCCGGAGCTAGTATAACAATTTTTCAATTGTCTTCAAGCCACGCTATGTGAAAGATATTTCTCCCTTAAAAGCAATTTCGCTCTTTGAATTTTTCATCGTATTATGGAAGCAATAAAAGTCATGGATATTTTATTATCACCGCTATAAAGCCGATGGAGCTAATAAAGGTACCACTTCAATTATCTGTACATCTTTTTCCTCCTACTGTATTTATGTTATTACTTTGTTTTTTAGGAAATTCTTTTTTGTAGGTATTTTGTTTATTGCGTGCAGACTCAGGTGTTCAAGAATCGTCTATAGCACGGTGTAACAGTGCAGGAATTAAGCCAACTTGTTAACTATATGTAATATTTTTGACAGAGTTGTGTTAAGCTATCTGTCAGACTCTATTTCGAAACATTGTAAATTGACTGGAGTGGAAATGCACTGAGACCCATCTAATCATAAGTTGCAAAGTTTGCAACTACAACTTGGTAAAGTAAGTTTGCGTTAATAAATGTAGAAAAACTCCACAAGGTAGGAACAGGGATGAAGTTTCTCGTTCCCGAGACAGGATTGGGTGCAATCTCGCAAGAAGCAAGTGTGGCACAAGTACTAGTGTGCGTAAAGCTAGTGACATACTATTCACATTGTGAATATTTTTTCTTATTTTTTTTTTCTTTTTATTTTATAAAAAATACATGTTGGCTTACAGACTAGGTAATCCAAAACACCAGCAAGTTAGTGATAAGAGATTTATTTGCAGGTCACAGGTCAAATAGGTGTCAAAAAGGTCAGAATTGGTAGGCACAGTACAAATGACGTTGATTGCAAACATGAGGGCGATCGCCTCTAACTTATAATTTCAAATTAAATAAATCCCTATTTTCTCGTGGATCCATGATTTTGTTCCATTAATGGGACCACGAGGGAGAACTGTTTCTCATGCAGACAAAAATGACTTACCAGTCGTTATTGTTTGCATGAGAAACAGTTCTACCTAATTAAAAAAAAATCCTACTGAAAATGGTAAGAAAAAATTACGTCCCTGCCATGTTTCAAAATGTGAACTATTTTAATTGTCATTTTTACTATAGGTATCTATTTTATTTGCATAAGCTAAAACAAACTAACTCATCTCCTTTTCGTATTCTAGAGTTTTTTTATGACCAAACTTTTATGTAGGTACTACGCTTAACTTGTTCGTTAGTATGGCGTCTTTTAATCTTGTTGAAGTAGCATTTACATGGTTAATAAGACCGACTAGTATCGCAGCTGCACTGTGAGCAAGATTGCACTGTGTGCAAAAGGGTGCCTACTGCCATGTCTTAGCGCAGTATTATAACATTCTTACCATGCTATTTCGTACCACGACCTTCATAAAGTATGATTATTGTAATAATGTTTCCGTTGGAAGTTTTGTGACGTCATCGTTCAATCGTTCACTTAATCCGTACCACGACGTGTCTTTTGACAGCTAGCATTATTGTTTTTGTGTCAAATATTGAGAAATTTTGCAGTCTTAAAAAAGTTGCTTTTTCTCGACGGAAACAAAACTATTTTGAGTTATTTTATTTAGAAATTGGAAATTGCGTCATAAACAGTAAGTGAAACGTTTTTATACATATTGTTCTTCATTGTGAATGTAATATTATAGTTATTATGTTTCATTTCTATTTGATAACAAATACTTGTTTTCGGAGGAGCTCGGTGGCGCAGTGGTTTAGCGCCTGGCCCAGCGATTGCGGAAGTTAAGCAACGTTCGCAAGGGTCAGTCATGGGATGGCTGACCAAAAATTTATTATCACGAGCTCCTCCGTGCTTCGGAAGGCACGTTAAGCCGTTGGTCCTGGCTGCATTTGCAGTCGTTAACACCCACCAATCCGCATTGGGCCCGCGTGGTGGGTTATGGCCCATCCTCCTTACCACCCATAAGGAAGGCCTGTGCCCCAGCAGTGGGGACATCAAAAATGGCTGATGGACACACTTGTTTTCGGATGGACAGTGAAGTGAAGTGAAGGGACAGGTTGCAAACTACAGTCAAAATATGGAAAAAAATTGTTCAACCATATCCTATTTCAGGTTGAAGCTTTATGACAAAAACTTTCATTTCTGGCGTCCTGAATGTCCTGATGGTGATGATGAAGATCCAACAATGCAGCTACCATCAGAAGAAACTTATTTGGATATTAATAGCCACACAACTCTACCACCTCTAATAAGACTATGATAAGCATTATTTATCTTAGTAAGTAGGTACCTAATCATAGGAATATTTTATTTCTATAAAAAATGTGACAGACCTCTTAATGCAATAAAACACTTGTTTATAATATTGTAATCAGTTTTTATTTACAATCCCTTCTTTAAAGTTACACAACATGACACATATTGAAAATATTTTTGATGCTAAGGGCACATAAAAATGGTTAAAATTATTTTGCAATATCAAATATGTTTTAGTTAACCCAATAAGCCTTTCGATATGTACCCTTTAACAAGCCAATTTCTGGTCTGCAAGTAAAAGGCAAAGCTCAGTTGAGAATATTCTTAGTAACTATATGTGGAGTTTGAGTTTCTTGGTTTGTTTTATTTTCTAATGAAAGTGGAGTAGGAACAGTAGTATTCATCTCAGATTCAACCACATGAGATACATTACTGTCCATGCAGCATGCACACACTATCTTTTACAAGCGGCACTATGTCCTCACAGCACTGAGATGTTGACGGCATCTGCATTTCAAAAAGCTGTTTCTTTCTGAGATTCCGGGACCCGGGACTCTAATCTATCTTTCTTGCAACTGCCTTTTCTGAAACCGGTTGTATATTCCATTGAAAAATAGATGGAACAGCATTTTTCTTAAGGAATTTACGTTGATGATCCACACCTAGAACAAAAAATTATGTCAACATTATTATTGTTCCAAAAAAGAATTTCTATTATAACTGATCTTTCAAAATATATACTTTTTGGTATTTCATTATTAATTTAAACAGCTTACCTGTATATTTACTGCTTTTTTCATAGTCATTGTCCACAAAATGTTTTGAACATAACCTCTAACTAGGCTTCGGAATTAACCCGGCGTCATTGTGGCGGAAAAAAGTTACACTAACGTTGAGGTGGGTCATCATGACCCTGGTTACAATTGTTAAAATTTTGCCTAGTATAAAATAATTTTAAATTTTTCAAATTTTATATTAATTATAAATACTGTATTTATAATCAGTAGCAGCAATAAAACACATTGGTAATGAGTGAAATAATCTTTATTTTTCGTTTTTCTTATAGACTATTAATTATACAACAAAACTGTAACTCTTTTCTTAATTTTCTTATATCAACAAAAAACAATATCGTTTCTAACAAATACTTACTTAAATAAAATCTATACTACCTTACCTCTCTATCATTGGAAGATAAGAACGAACGACGAACACTAACATGATCTTCATATAAAATATATATAAAAAGTATATGGCACAAAACAGCAACGTCGCCGTTGAGCTGGGTCATAATTACCCTGTCGCAGGTTCACACACGTGTTGCTCGTTGCGCTGGTGATGGACGAATGAAGTGAGATACGCGAAGGGGAGGGGTGATCTTTAGCTGCAGCTACTGAGACAGACAGTTGTGGGTGGCAATTATTTCTAAGCAGTTTTCCGTATGCAAAACATGCAGGGTCATATTGACCCTGCCTCAATGACGCCGGGTTAAATTGACACGGCGTATGGCTTTAACCAACGCCGACGAATATTTTTATCTTTGGGAATATGATGTACTCCAATTTCAGAGCATTTTGGTACAATACAGCGAGTCATAATATTATTTGGAATTGTTTTCTTCCATACACCATATAAAATTATTATGTTTTGGGAACTAGCGATGCTAGCGCCACTTTGACAGTTGCCAACCCCTTGTTTTGGCAATCTACTTTCCTCTTGGAAGTAATTTCTGCCAGTGTCAAGTGTAGATAGCAAATAAGCCGTAGTGATGGCTAGCAGGGAATAGACAATTTCGCAACATCATTCGTTCTTTGGCAGGAATAAAGTATTATTACTTTGTGCAGGTTGTGGTACGAATTTGAAAAATCTTATTGTAAGCTTATAACAAAACGTTCATAAAACATGATGGTTTTCTAAAAGGTGATGGTAAGCTTCAGTAGTATGTTTGTTTAGATCAGATATGTATGAAATCAGGGATTGATAACGTTATTTTTAAATGGAACGTTATTTCTTACCTTTTTACCGTTACTTTTAACATTCACAAGTCAATTAATAACGTTGACATAAGTCAAGTTACATTAAAATTAACGTTATTTCAGTAAATAACGTTAATTTTAACGATATTTCTTACTTTTTGTTACCGTTACTTTAAAATTAACGTTATTCCAATTAATAACGTTACTTTTTTACCGATAATTTAACGCTATATTTAACGGTAATTTTACCGGTACAATAATTTTAACGTTATTTTTACCGGTACATTTACCGATAAAATGTTTTAACGGTATTTTTAACGTTTTTTTTTTTGTATTGTTATTTTTGTAACGGTATTTTAATCCCTGTGAAATTGAACCGAGATTAGTAAATCTTAAAGAACATAATTAGGACAGATTTATCATTTAATCGAAGAGCTCGGTGGCGCAATGATTTAGAGCCTGGCCCTGTGATTGAACTTTCGCAAGGGTTGGTTATGGGATGGGTGACCAAAAATTTATTGTCTTGAGCTCCTCTGGAAGACATGTTAAGCCGTTGGTGCCAGCTGTATTTTGCAGTTGTTAACATCCACCAATAAGAAAGGCCTGTGCCCCAGCAGTAGGGACATTAAAAATGGCTGATGTCGATCATTTTAATCTACATCAGTTTGATCGTACTCGATCACGTTTGTTAAGCAACGCTCGGTCCGGTCAGGTGTCGGATGGGTGACCGTTAATTGACATTACAACTGAGCGCTTCCGTGCTTCGGAGGGCACGTTAAACCGTCGGTCCCGGTTGTTGTCATCTGATAACAGTCGTTAAGCCAAGTTAAGAGGCCTTACAGGCGGCTTGATAAACTCTAACACCAGAGGTGGCCACTAATCATCATTCGATAAGAAAGAAGAATAGAGTTTTGCAAGAATTTTGCTCAATGAAATACAAAATTATGAACTGCTGTATTTTTTGTGTTTCTAGAATAGAACCTCTTATTGGTAGATGTAGTAATATAAAAAATACCTTTCGCTCCCTACTACTACACGGGGGGCCTAATCGCGCAAATTTTCAACATTAAAACCAAAGCTAAATCTTTACCAAACGGTTTCGTCTACAGAAAAATACTCGCTTTAGTTTTGTTAAAATTGTTGAATACTCTGCCTAAGGAGTCTAGGATTACAATCTGGGACAATTTAAGTGAAAATTATGAAGCTAAACCAAAGATTTTTAGGTAAATATAACCTAAATGACAACGTAACGTTTTTGGTTTTATCGTTCAGAATTACCGCGATTGGGCTCCATCGTTGAACTAGTGCAACTTTTTACGGCAGTTCATAATTTTAAACTAGCACTTGCAAAGTGAACAAAATAATGTGACTGACAATGGGAAAAGTACTAATAACTACTTATTCTGAGATAGGTATAATGTTTTTCTCCATAATAATGCTAAAACCATAATCAGAATCAAATTAAGCAGGAATATTAATCGTTGAATGGTGTGATGATGATTTCGATAATAAATTACGTTAAATATCACATTCCCCTGTAGCGAACGGCGTATGCCAAATTAAGGATAATTATTTTAACAAAATTTTGTACTAATGCGCTTTTCTCGTGAACGAGGCTGTTTTAAATTGACACAGTAATGGTTATGACGAATGTGCTGAAAATGCCTAATTGCTTTTGACATGGAAAGGATTTCTAAATAGCATTCGACTATATGGCGTAGAGCTGTGGTCGGAATAAAGCGAGAACTAATCGTTTAACATTCACCTACATTTACAACACACGCCTACAACATTTAAAACACGAAATAGTAAAGTTGTGTTACGGGTCTAGAATCGATTCGATTAAGGCTCCTATAGCCCTTAACCGCTCTAGCGGCCAGCGCGCCGACTAAAAATGCCGCAAAACGGCCACCTCATTCGATACAAATGGCGCGTTGGGTATTGTTTACAAAAAACGTTATTTATGACTCTGCATCGACGGGAATGGCGTTGAAGTTGCTCGTTAAATACAAAATGTAATGAAAATTCTCATGAAAAGAAGCTAAGGTTTTATAGTTAATTTACAAACAATAACCTCAGTAAAATATGCCTAAAGTGGACACTTTTTGCTAGGGCTATATAGTGCCCCTAAAGGTCGTAAAAGAGGTACAGTCAGCAAAGTTATGACCTTAACAGTTTGAATACAAATCGCTTGCAAGGATGGCACTAAAAGTTCGTCTTTTACCTGCCTCCATTGTTTTTATACAAAAGATGCTTTTGTGACTTTTGGGTAAATGCAAGACAATACAGACTTCTCAATCTAAAATGAACCTTAAGGTGTTCAGCTCATAGCTTTGCTGACTGTACCTACCCAATTACATACCTACTTAGTAAATCAGAATTAAGCCTAATATTTTATTTTTCTTTTACGGCGGAATATCTATATCATGGCAGTAACATAATTACACACATCAAAATCACAATCACGCACATAATTAACGGTTAAAAAATATTTTAATTTAATAGTCATATATTTTTTAAGTCTTAGAGATTTAAATATTGCCACAGAGGTCTAAAAGAACGTAATAAAAGTTCATTTTGTATAAACAAAACACTATAGTTAAGTATTTTTCTTTTAAATGTTTTTTACAGAATATATATTAATTCAATTTAATTCTATGTTGTAATCAAATATAATGTTATTTAATTCAATTTAGTTAAGTACTTATTTAAGTAATTATTTTTTTATGAACTCTTATTTAATTTGGAAATTGGCAAGAAATAAAAGGCTTTTTTATTTTTTTATTTTATTTATTATTATTAACCACAAAACGTCACCAAGCACATTCAATAATAATAACGAACAACTCTCGCTTTTATACAAGCCACGACCTTACAAAATCCCGAGTCGCTGTGGTTAAATGTAAAATTAAGGCTCAGAAATGCTCCTCTACCGAGTATGTGAAAGCTTTTGCTCCGCTCTCTTATATATTTTATGGACTGTGAAAACTTGTGCTTTTAATCATTTAAGTAAGCTTAAATGTTTAAACCTAGTCTGGAAACTGAAAAACGTTTACGGATACTATTGTTTAAATGAGTATAGTTGATTTCTTTAAAAATCAATTCAGAGATTCGTTTGCGAAATATACTCATCAACTTTGTCTAGGGATACAGGTGTTATTTTCATACAAACGAGGTAACTTTGAAACCTTGGTTTTCTGCCAGGGATGTACCGTGCTGTGATCTGATGATGGCCATCCAGGGAGTGAATGGAGGAGATTCAGATCACTATACACACCCAACTGATCTGATCAGCATTCTAAAAGATTGATGGGTCAGAGTTCTCAGTTTCAGGATTTCCATACATTTTCATGCAATTTTCGCGGTTTTTTTAAACATGTCCATTGATCGTTTAGAATACTGGTCAGATCAGTTAGGTGTGTATAGCGATCTGAATCTCCTCCATTAACTCCCTAGATAGCCATTATCAGATCACAGCACAGTACATCCCTGGCAGAAAGCCAAGGCATCAAAGTTACCTCGTTTGTATGAAAATAACTCCTGTATCCCTAGACAAAGTTGATGTGTGTATTAAGCTTTAAAATACAAAATTTTGTTAGAGACAAGTGTTATTAAAACAACTAGATATTCTTCAGTCCAAAAGACAATCCATACACACAGTATGCTAATACTTTTTCAACAATTAAAAAGTCATTTTAAAATATCCTGCATTTCAGTCCTACTATTTCAATAAAGCGGCCAGTTTCGAGCAAAATTGAAGTGTAGTGTGACATTTTTTATCGCAACCGATGGACTGGAAAAGGCATGTAATTCTGCAGACTGGCTAGTTTATTTTCCCTTAATATCGAATCTCAATCCGTGCTGATTGCAGACTAGCAGTGTTGAAAGGCAGGCAAAAGCGAGCTGAATAATTTTTCTCTTTGAAATCGAGTGGAAGTGAGATTCAACGTTGCTTTTTCACAGTCAAACGTAAATGCGAAAATTTGTAAATTATTACGCTGTTGAGGTATGCTGTGTTTTATTTTGTATTAAGGAATTTTATCGGGGAATTTATTAGCTTTTTCATATAAGTTTGAGAAAGGATTTTTCAATTAAGTTCTGCCTAAGTATGTTGTTTGCGTGTTTGAAATAGTTGGATGTTAATCATCCCGAAAATATTGAAGTAGTAAGTAAAAATAATGGTTTCGATTTCCTGAAGTGTTTTTCTTTGCACATACATAGGTAATAATGTTTAATTTTAATAACTTAATGCACTATCATTGTTGTTCCTTTCAAAACTTTCAACTTTTTAATACGATACATCTGCTTTTCAGTATTCTTAATGCTTTTAATAATATTATTCTAAGAAAGAATGTCATGTGTAATGTGAAAGAAACGTGTTTTTTGTCAAGGGATTTAAATCTTCGTAATATTTCTAACTTCCTCATTTCAGGTAATGACGAAAAATCATGTGTAGTCTCGTCTTTGTTATACCTCGAGATAAAATATAAAATGGTTTTCGTCATGTCGTTTTCAAATATACCTGTTGTGGGGAAACTCAAATTAATGCCTTAGTAGAGTAAGGTATGAAATAAGGCTTTTTTGTAACGTTTTTTAAGTAAATTATTACTTACTGTAATTAAAATTATTTTCTCTTACTTATAGACCTCAGCCAATTTTAATGTCCCGACTGCTGGGGACTCTGGAGTTAATCTTGTCTTATATAAAAACGAAGGGTCACCGATCTATCAACGCCCACCCAGCCCATACCCAATAATAAATAATATTTTTTTATAATAAAAAATAAAAATAAATAATAAATGAAATTTTGTACAAGTATTCCCTTTGTAATATACACAGCCGCTAAGGAAGGATATTTCGATATTCAACCCCTAAAGGGGTGAAATATAACAAAAAAAACATTTTGACTTAAAACTTCGTAGGAGTAGGTACTTACTTACTTCTAAAAAATAAGCAAACACTTACCTTACTAATTTAGTGGTTTTCTAAAACTCAACCTCATAAAAAGAGTAAGTAAAGTTAGGGTATCCTAGGTGGCGGTTCCTTCGGCGTAGAATGTTCAACGTTCTACGGCGCTAAATTACGGCCGTAGTATAACGGCACCGTCATCCTAGGAAACCCTAGCTTAAGTGATCGCAAAAATAGATGTCATAACTGAGGTTTTATGGGATGTTGATTGCGAAAATGGCATTTATTTTTAGTCCAACTTGATAGACATGATTCATCTCCTAAAGTCCCAAAAAAAAAATATATTTTCTGTGAAATCAGTTCATTACCTTGAAAATCTTAGCGGGAGAAATTATTATAATAATATACAGTTTAGTCCATTAAAAAAAATATATAAAAAAAAGTATTTTTTTCTATTATTGATGTGTTGTAATAATAATTTCACGATAATGAACGCATACCTTCTTGCAAATCTTTTTTCTCACAACCTTTGTAAGCGTATATTCAATTAATAAACCGTATTTTATTCTCAGAATGATAATTAATTTTTCTCCATTACATTTTCTGAACATGACACATTAATTATGAAAAAAGTCAAACATTTATTGTACATACCATTTCCAGTTTTTAATTTCTTTAACTGTGGGGATTTGCGGTCCTAAGCCAACAAAGTATTTGTTCAGTTACCAGCTATCTTGGTTGTTAAATTAAATTAGCTAAATCCCCTACAGAGTTTAAGTTTGGATTTACTTATTTTTTGTCAATAAAAATATTTTAATAGTAGGTACAGTCGAGTTCATATGTTGGAACTTTTGACAGGATGTTGACTTTTATTACAAAGTTGATGAACTGTCAAAGGTGGGTACATACTTGTATTATTGAACTCGACTGTACTTAAATGTGCTCGATACAAATTTGACTCAAAACGATAGATATTTTCTTTAATGTTCTTTCAGGGTCTATCACAGAACAGATATAGAGAGAAAAAAAAATTGTTTCTGTGGTGTCCATAGTATGTGCAAAATGTCTAAATACAAAATACTGTGAAAAGTGTGATTACTTGGATTGTTTCTTTTTGTCACATCGCAATCACTAACAGAACAAGACACCATGGCTCCACGATACCCTTATTTAAAATTCTAGTCAAGATTACCAAATATTTTAAAGAAATTGTGATTGCTCTTTTGCTAGGCGGGACGCTAGGGGCTCTTACTGTAAAAAATTGTGGCACATTATCACATGATCCTTTGTCACTTTTTTTCATAGACCGTGTCCGTATAATAGTACTTATATTTTCCTTGGTATAATGTTAACTTCTCTTTTCTACGCTTTGTTGGTCTTCTTGAGCGCAGCGAAAAATTTTCTAAGTCTATGACTTAGACGGAAGCCGCGTTGCTCTAACTAAGACAATATATCGTGACTTTTTAATTAGGATTGCACTATAAATATATTTGACTATAATCAAATCATTGTTGAGGTTTTAATCCTAAGCAATAGGTACCTACGACAAATAAAACATTTTCTTATTGAATTACAGTCGGTTACATTTTGACAGAGGCTTCGGTTATGTTTGATCAACGTTAAATACGCACAATCCCTTGGACGACGGTCACATCACGTCCTTATTGTACCATCGTAATCAATGATATCGTAATAACTGATTTGAAATACTGCCCAAGAACTGCATATATCTTCATTAACTACAATAACCAGCTAGGTGATTGCGTAAAGTCAATCGTATTCATTTGACAGTTCATAATGTATCCATAGTTATATGTCATCCCATACAAATTGCAGCCGATGGAATTCGATATGAACTGTCAAATGAATACGATTACCTTACGCAATTCCACCCCATAGACGTCTTCGCCAAAAAACCCATTTTATGCATTTGATCTTTTAAAAATATATATTTAATGATTTGGTCTACCATTTTCGTGAATATCGTTTTTCCCAAAGGAAGAGAATGCTACTAGCATTAAGTCCACCTCTTGTACCGTTCTGTATTGTATACACATACCATACAACAAGTATGTCTGTGATTGTACAATAACGATAGTTAAATAAATAAATAAATACTTAATCCTCAAACTATTTAGATATGTGTTGACTGTACAAATACTCAAAGAACCTATTAATGAGCTATGTTTATGTAATCTCCTTGTTCAGTTGTTTGTTATCCTAAATAAACTTAAAAAAAACTTTCTAATGAAGGCGCTTTTTTCCAGTGAACAGAAACAAGATGTCTAATTTAATAGAATATTTAGAATAGAATACAAAATTATTTATTTGAGAGAAAACATAAGAACATATAAATGCATCAACTAGCGCAGCCAATACATTTTATATTATTTTTCATAACAAGACCAATACTTAATAATATTTTTTAATACTTTTCATTAGTTTTAAAACGGTATTAGAACGAACTCTTAGTTTTATCAATCAACTCTTTAAAAGTTATAATAACAAACGTAACCCTCAAACTTTTATATAACTAAAAGCTAGAGGCACTGTAGCTGAAAATTCTAACCCAGGATTTCACAAATACATTCAGCAATAAATCATATGTCTAAATCCGACATACATTCGCAAAACACAAGGTAGGCATTACTTTTCGCTACCCACGGGACTCCAACTCAAATTATACATTTACAAAGATGATGAAGACATATTTGAGTAGATAACTTTCTTATTTATGTTCAAATATAATGTTTTAATCTTTAATTTCGATTTTCCATGATCACCATCAATGAAAATACTTAAATCAGATAAAATTTAATAGTGATAGATACTCAAAATAAATTACCTATATACATAAACAAAAAATAATTTAAACTAATTTAACATAATTTCCCTTGCGACTTATTTAGCGGAATATTTGCAACTATATCTTCTCTAGAGGTATTTCATTGCAACAAATTCGGGATCCTACAACATAAATCGTTAGATTTTGTGAACAAAGACTAAGGCACCGTATAGTTATGCCATAAAAGGCAATAATACCAGTCGACGTTGCTAAAGGTAATTATTACATTTTAATAGCAGCTGAGTCACATGAAACTACTGTTAACAAAAGCTACGCTATTCCCTGAAGTGAATGAAATGGGAGATATTGAATGTAATTTAATATTGCTTTTCACTTTTAACGGTGCGCTTTCATATTTTATTAGTAATATTATAATGTGATAACTTTGTCGGGTTTTTGGTCGTGTGTTTTAACGTTTCAGCACAGAATAGATAATAGTACTAGCGTACAGAAGTTGCACTCCGCAAAATCGTTTAAATAAATTGCGACTCTTGCTCCAACACAATAAAGTACAATTCAGGTCGCACAGCGCTCCCTTCGCTCCAAAACATTCAATTAGTAGTTGCCTCTCTTTCTATCGCGTAGGTCTTATCTTTTCTGATGTATGAAATTTGTCCTCTCAGAGGACGCCGAGCGCTTCAGACTCGCGCGCGGAGTGACAGAGCCCTGGTTTCAGCCCCTCTACTCAAAAATGGCCAACATTCTTCACGTTTGAACGATATCTACGCTTACTGAGCAATAGACGATTAAATCACATGTCGCAAACGTTTGTAAAACACAGTCTTTGATGTATTGTATGGAATTGAAAAGCTTACGACACGTAATTTTATTGTTTGCTGCTTATTTTAAAGCGTAGCGTTCGAACGCATATAATGTTGGCCACTCGAGTAGGGGGGCAAGTATGTGTTAGTTAGCCTAATGATTACATAAATGGGTCGACTTTATGATTCTTTAGATATATTTGTAAACTATAAGTTATCTCGATGACTACAAGTTCTATAAAGAGATTATACGTAAGTTCAAGAAACACTAGTGGGTATAAATTTATCCATTTTTTAAACGGTTTTATTTTTTGCACTGTTTTTTGTTTCTTTGTTTGGGTCAAATACCAACATTATATTAGGTTTTAACTTTTTGGGGTTTTTTTTTGTGTCCTTTAATTTTTTTAATTAGATTAAAAAGTCAAAAGGAAGTTTAAAGGAAGTTACAATTTTCTTTCATTATGATCTCCATTAAAAAAAATCAGGTCAGTGCTATCCCCGCAAAACCACTTTCGACAATATTTGTACCTAGCTACAGTATTTTTTGTTCGTCCCAAACGGAAGTACCTACATTCATTTTCTTCCTTCCTTCCAGTGGTTCTAGCTTGTCACTTATTCAGAGATAATTCGGCAGAGCAAATTGAATAGAGTAAGTACATATTGGTTTCGTGCCGACTCCCAGCGCATTAACTGTCTCTGTCTACTTAGTGCATTTATACTGCTATCTCCCTTTAATGGAGTTTCTTCGCACTAAAAGCATTCGTAGTTGAATTGTTAACATTTGTTAGCTATGTGGTTACTATGTTACGGTGCTCTTTGATTCTTGAACTCGATTTTTGAAATAAACACAAAACTTTACAATTTAAAATATACTAAAGATAGTTTTTTTACTGAAGGACTTTGCACACACTTAAGATAAGCAACTTAATAATTATCTGATTACGATGATTAATAGTTTACATTAATTTTGTTTTTTTTAACAGTGTTTTAAACAAACTAAGCATGAAGTTGTAACAAACATATCAGTAAAATACCATGAAAATTTTTGATTCAATAGTGAAATCAAAGTAGATTTTTAAGATATTTAAAATGGACCACCAAGCTTGCCCTAGCAAAGGGTCTTTAGATATTTTTTGCTCATCAGAATATAGAAAAAAGCAGATAAGTGAACTTTACCAAGCAAAACCATTGTATTATTAAAGTAGCTACTAAAGATATTACAAAAGAACCAGCAACGACGGTCGATATTTTTAACCGACTTCCAAAAAAGGAGGAGGTTCTCTGTTCGTCATATTTGTTTTTTTTGTGTATGTCCACCGATTACTCAAAGACGACTTGACCGATTTAAATGATTCAAACGTTATTACATTAGGTAAACTCCCAAGTTGGTCCCATTTTTTAAAATTTAGAAATCGGTTCATTACTTTTCAAGTAATCTTGAAAAAAGCACGAAAATAGTATGATTTTGTGTGAATTACCTCGATGATTGGTCGTATTACTTCTTTGTTTATGAACTAAATAAGATATTTGTTTTGTTGGAAGAGGGATATTTTAAGTGTAGTATATTTTAACCGACTTAAAAAAGGAGGTTCTCAGTTTGACCCGTATGTATTTATGTTTCTCCGCGATTATCTTACGTTTGGCTGAGCCGATTTTTCTACATAATATAAATACCTTACCTACATGGTACCTATACTAAAAATAAAAAAATAAAAAATTGTTTAAAAAAAACCGACTTCAAAAAACCTACCTCTAAAGAGCAAGAAATAATATTCGTAATAATAAAAATACGTCTATTGAAGTCGGGTGGGGCTGGAGTACAGATTGCTTTTTTTTATTCTGAAAGACCCGACTTCAATAGACGTATTATATATATACGATTATGACGATTATTATTTCTTGCTTTTTAGAGGTAGGTTTTTTGAAATCGGTTTTTTGTTTTGTTTAAACAATTTTTCGCTCAATATTAGGTACTAAGAAACGGTTACGTAGAAAATTTTCAATTAAAACCAATAAAAAGTCGCGGCTGCTCTGTTAATTGGTGCGTTCGAAGCTCGTCAGCAGTTTGCAACTGACCAACTATCGTCTCACAACTTACACCGCTCTTGGGAATACAGAAAATAGGATTCTGGAAGTATCACTTAAAATATTCAATTCTAATCAATTTAAAATTCGCAATCATTTTATTTAATGACCGTCAATACTAGCTGATACTTACGCAGATTAGTTAAGCCTAAAGATAACCTTTATACAGGGTTACCATTAGTATAATAATATACCAATGGTATATAAATGGTAAAGATACTTTCTTTAAGAAAATATATTTAATAAAGTATCTAGGGATTTTATTAAATTAAAGTTTTGGTAAAATAGAGTTAATCGGATACAAAATAATAATTTGATTTAGAAATATTAACTGATATTAAAAAATTTAGTTTTTATGAAGTTAACTTCAAAATTAAGAGATTCAATTGTCTTTAAGTCTATGTAGAAACTTGGAAGTTGTGAATAATAATCATCCGCTGAAGCGCTCCGAGGGCTATTGATATTGGATGCTCTTTGACCACAGAAAGGAATTAAATTCCTACTTTTTATGTATAAGTAAGTGCTTTTACAAAGTATTTTAATTTTATTATGCTATTTAATTAAATAAAGTTTCCAAAGTTCCGATATGTGTTAAATTAAACCCGCCCGAAAAGTAACCAAGAAGTAACGCATTTTCCGTAGCCCTATTTCTTTCCGTTATACGGAAATATCTATCACGTCTTCTTCCTCCATACTTTTAAAAAACAAAGTTTTCTACAACTCGTATTTGATTAATTCTATCTTATTACCTAATTTTGTTGCCACTGTTATCAGCACACTACGATAAAATATTGCAATGAAAAGTCTCGGGGCTAATTGTCTAATTTCAAAATCTATCGCAATCGCTTTCAGGATGTGAACATTGATGCTTCTTTTTGGCACAAATAAAAACTTACCAAAGAAATGCAGCGATGTGTCACATCCCTTTAAAATTAGACAATAGTAGCCCTGATTATTTTTCTGAAAGTACGTTTCGAATTTCAGACTCGTCTATTTGTAAAACTTACATTGAGAAAGAGGGATTAAAATTAGAAGGCTAAGCTTTGAAAGCTAGCCATTCAGCTCAACTTCAACCGGTTAATAAAGACGAAAGCCCTTTTGTAGGTTATACAATGGCCATGCGGTGTTTTAAACAAAGTATATTACTCAAAAGAAAATACAGGCATTACATATAAAATACAGGTTTTCCATACAAACGAGGTAATTTCTGAAAGGTTTTTTTACTCAATCTGATTTTATTTTAATTTGAAATATAGTTCAAAAGCTGTAATAGTCAACTTGCGGACTTTTGTCGAATTTACTGTATAATTTCTCCTCTTCGCCGTGCGTCAGATAGAATCACAGACCATACAACAAGTAGTTAGAATACAACGAAATTAGAGTGCATACATAAATACGAGAAATTTATCATTTTTCAATTCTATCTGATACACAGCGAATAGAAGAAGTTATACAGCAAATTCGACGATAAAGTCCGCAAGTTGACTATTGCATCCCTCGAGCATCGCGGCTTCTACGAACAGAAGCGCGTCTTATACTCTAAGATTGCATCTTTTGAAAAATATCAAATTCAAATAAAATGACAACTAATTTATCATAAAAATATACCATTCAGAAAATAAGCTCTTTTGTATGGAAAACCATAAATATTGTGGCCCCTATTTTCTTTTGAGCAGTAAGTATACAATTACATAAAACTAACATTATACTTAATAACTATAAAACAACCTAGAGAATAGGTAATTGTGCTCCTCATAAAAAATCAATTTGTAGGATTCAAACGAAAGATCTTAACGATGGACCAAAAGCCAACGATTAGAGATACAAAAACCTAAACATCTGAGTAGGTCTAAAGAATAAAATACCTAATAGCCGCTAAAAAAATTGTAGTATAAAAAAAACATTTAACAAGTTCTTAAAATGCAGTAAACTATTCCGCAATCAGTTCATTGGAAAAGTATTTGGCTTTAGCACAAGCTCCTTAATTATGAATTTATGAGCACGGGCTCAAAGCTCTGCTGATTGGTTTTCGTTTATATACTGATTTAGCATCGCTCAGGAGCTCATTAATTTTTTAGAGGTTTGGGAAACGTTAATTTTCCCTCAATATTGCTTCTATAAGAAAATATTATCGTTGATAGTTGCGATCGCCAGAGGCTTTAGCGCTACACTAGCGCCGCCAATGGAAAAAAAATCGTAGTGCTTAAGTAAAGACGAAATTGTGAATTGTGTTCTTCTAGTGTACTCCGAAAAAGCTTTGTTGTACTTTCTATCGCTTAAAATATTTTCTAGTCTATTGTTTAGTTTAATGGAGTTTTATTGCTAAAAGTGACCACTTTAAGCAATAAACTAAACGACAGGTTATAAAATATTGTTTAAACGATAAAAAGTATAACAAAGCTATTTCGGAGTACACTAGTAGAAAACAATTCACAATTTCGTCTTTATTTAAGCACTACGATTTTTTTTCCATTGGCGGCGCTAGTGTAGCGCATAAACTCTCTTAATAAGTACTCGTTTCTCTTGTTTTGCAAGATTGTTAGGCGGCCATTACATGCTCATGCAAGCGTCAGTCAAATTCCATCAGTCATGAATTACGTTTGACTGACTGACTGATGGAAAGAAGAAATCAACTTCATGCAACCATCAGTCACTACATTACACGGTAGGTTAATCGTCAGTCACGGCCGTGACTGTGGTTAAACTGACAGCAAAACCTACCGTGTTATGGCTGCCTTAGGTATCGCTAACAGCTTATTCTCATAAAAGTACGTATTATACTTTGGTAAGTATAACAAATCAAATGATTCTAAATTTAACTGGGCTCCTAAGTTATACGTCCTTTCAATTTGATAAAGCAAAATTTGCAGTTATTGTAGAAAATAGTCTAAATTTCAAGTTGCTAAAAACCAAAACAAGACCAAGTTCGTTGCGTACATTGCAGCATCTCACCATGTATGAAATACCTAAATGTACCAACAACTACGGTAAAAGAGTATGGATGTGTAACCTTCCTAAAATTTTAAATGAACTACCTAAATTTTTTGTAGATAAAATCAAAGATAAAAATACCATGCAAATTAAAAATACATTAAAAAAGTATTTTTTAAAAGATCAATTCCTATACAAAGGGTCGGATCCACATTCAAACTCCAACATAACTAACAAATAAGAGGGTAACTAGGGCCTCACAATCTTTAATTTTAAGATTTGCCTGCAATTGTAATTATTGTATTGAAAAAAACTTTAAAAAATAAACAGTTTAAATTTTAATTTTTTTTTTTAATACCGAAAGACTCACTTTTTATTTATTTTTCAATGTTGAGGCAACCTGAATATGAGAGTTATCTAACTTTTGCTAATGCATAGATAAGTACATCGTCGTTGCATGCAACTTTGTATAATCGAAAATGTGAGTGCAGTACCTTCTTCGGCAGTTAATAATTGAAGTTCCTAGGTACTTCGGTAGCTTTGTACCGTTTTCCTTGTTTATATTTTTGAAGTTTAAGCAGAAAAGTTCGCTAAGTTAGCTTGACAACTTTCGCATTAGTTCTTTATAAACAAAAACTTGTCCAAAATTGCCATGGCAGTTATCGACTAACAGATTGAATCTTATTCTGTGATGGGATTTGGTTATATTTCCCACTGCTTTATTAAAAGTTTCCTTATATTCACACAGATATATTTTAATTAATTTATTGTTTAAACAATCAACTATCACTAATTGTTCTGCGAGTGTAGATCTTGCGTTTGTGAGGCTCGTGATCAATTTTCGTAATGGCTGAAATATGTTTTTTTTAACGAAAAACTGAATCAACACGATTTTTTTTTCAAAAAGAATGAAATCAATTATATAATAAATTATCTTAAAAAAATGTAATGTCATAAGGATCTGAACACAGAGTCTTACAAGACGAGAATGATAAGAGTTCCTTCCTTTGTTGGCCATGGTCCTACTGCGTAGTTGTACTGGTAGAACCACGGACATTTTTTTGTCCGTTGTTCTATCAATAGGTCCTTGGGTAAGTGGCATTATCGGTAGTTCAATTGGTAATACCACGGGCATTTTTATCTTGCCCGTGGTACATTCAGTAGAACTACGGACAAGAGCATTATCCCTAAGTAGTTAAACTAAGAGTAGGTGGCACGAGGAGGAATAAAGGATTTTTGTCTATAAAACAGCGTCATCAACATAAAACCTCATTGATTGGGAGCAGATCAACATGTAACAAAATAATTTTATTTTATTTATGTTGTAAATTAATACTTATTTATATAATTACACCTAAAAGTAACTTGCATGTTTTGTGAGGTAGGTATGTGTGATGAATTGTTAAAGAGCGCACATCCCGCCAACAAACTGTATTCACAGTTTGGCAGGAAATTATATATGTCAATATCTGTAACATACCTTGTAATAAATAAAAAAAAAAAAAAGATTTTTCAAGCCCCGCATCCATCCGCATTCAACTCATTTCAAGGCGAATCCTTTGTCACTTGCGATTGATGTTGTGATTGGAACCTTTGATTCTAGATCGAGTTACCGAGTTACGATTCCCTTTGTAAGGAACACTCGTTTATTTTTATTCATAGACAACATGTCAAGCTGTATCGTGATTTCGTAATGACGAAATCGTGTTAGCTTTTCATTGCGATCGGTTTTTTATTGTTCTGTTTCTTACAAGTATTGTGTCATATTACCTACTTAAGGCGAGGCAGTTCCCGAAATTTACTCTTTCACTATGTCTTTAGGATAAGGTTGAATATTGCATAGCTTTAATTGACGCTACGCCAGAAATTTGACGAAATTTAGTACATTTTTATTGATTTCTGAAATACTGGATTATTTATTAAAAATGTACTCGGTTATTGTGTTAGATCAATAAAAAAGCTATCCTTTTTGCATAAAAAATCATATCACTGTCGTTGAAAATAACGAAATCTGACGATTTGAAGTTTATTTTTATGGTGTTATTCAAGATTTATTTACAGAGTAACCATGCCATTTTTCAATATTCTGTTCGGTTATTGTGTTTCTTTGTTTCTTTTTCAGTCTACAGTAATTTTTGTAAAGTAGAATTCTACATCAGTTCTTCACATTGGAAGTTCAAAAATCAATAATTTCATCAAATCGTGAACTGGCCTCGCCTTAATGTAAAGTGGACAATATTTAAAAATATCACCATCCATACGTTTTCATACCGCTAAACTTTGACTTTATTTTAAATAATATCAAAAAGTACCTAAATAGTGTCATTTGAGAAAAGTCTTACGCGTTCTAGACGCGTTTTTAATACCGTGTTAATTAATAATTTCACTTCTTTCAAAAAGCTCTTCTAAAGCTACATAATCCATTCTAATACTCAGAAAGCTGGATTTTAATTGGACTGATTCTTTGCGTAATGTCTAAATCTTCTTTATTCCATTTGTGTTTAATAAATAAATGTCCTGATTAGTTAAATCTCTAATAATACCAAATTAATTAAAAATATGCTACAAAAAAAACTAAAAGAAAATTGCTATACTATCCGTGGTGTGCTAACAAGGAAATAAACAAAGGTATCTCAGTTAAGTTGCAAGTAGAGTTAACAGCCACTTAGAAGAACCGAGTACCACAAACTACATTTGAAGTAAAACCTTTTATGGACTCTAGCGAAGTGTTCGAGTACGTCATAAGTATGATGACTGGAGCACACTATGAAGCTACAGTCCATATATGCATTTCAAACACAGTTCGTGAGTTACTATTATTTTATTTGTCTAAATACACCAGACGGACAGATGAATAATAATTGCACATGGACCGCATACGGGGCGCATCGTCTTTTATTAAATTAAAAGTTCATGCTTCGGTCTTTAAGTACTTGGTGAGGTGTGCTAATGTCTGTATTCAAATAAACTTAATATTATTAAGCACTTTTAAATCGTCTCAATTTTCCTACCACCCAGTAAGCGATAAGGGTAATACTCTATTGATACCCAAAACCAACATTTGTAAACTTTTTTTTAAACTTGTGGCTGTTCTCTAGTGAATTTCTAGAAAGATTTAACTTTATCCATCTCATTCATGTCATGACCGAACGTAAATAACTATATAGATACGTACGAAAATGTAATGTAAGTATAGTATAGGATAGGTCACAGAATAAATAGGATTAAAAAACAGTTTAGACTTCTATTATTTTTATTTCCAGGTAAAAACAGTGTAATTGGCGGGTCGTTTAACAGCCTCGTTGTAGGTAACATGACACTTCAGGGCACTCCCATAAAGTTACAGGTTTATTACTGTCACTTCATAGTGGATTTATGTGGCAGTAAAAGTGAACGGAGATTTACGCGTGATCGGTCAATCTCGGGAGCCTGTAATGGTGATAATAAAATCGTATTGTTGTAGATAAGGTGCGTCGAAAATGGTGATAGTCAATGTATTTTAATGCAGGTTAGTACTATTATATTTATTCTGTGGCAAGGTTGAAAAATAACGTTTTGATAAAACAAAAAGGGCGGTTCCCGGGGGTCTATTACGAAAAGTTTCACGCGATACACGCAGCTGCGTCCGTGCTTCGTTATGATTGTTTCCTATTACAGAGCACTTGCGTATGCGATATCGCAAAGTGATTGCGTAAGTTTGACAGTTTTTCTCTAGCGTGTTCGGCATAATTCTTTCAATAGTCTTTGGGCTTCGATAGTCAAATTGAAAATGTATTTAATAGCCACCACAACTGACGAACTGCGGACGACTATCGTGACCAAGTGACTGCGTTACGTAATTGCGTATGTTATTTTCGTAAATAGGCCCCAGATTTCCCGAAACTCGACATTTATACGCCTACTTTGCGTTGTACCCAAGAATCTTATATTAATATTATATTAATATAAGATTCTTGGCTGTACCGGACCGGTAGGTACTTATAACTTTGACTTTACTTTGTGTAGTAATCCATTAAATTAAATCTCGACTCAACACTTAAGTCTTAATTTAACAATTAATGTGGTCTTATTAATCTATATGTCTGTCGGAGTAGACCTATGGGTTTCTCAAGTATTTCTTGCCGATATCAGATATTCTTGATTGTGGTATATTTTTCTAAAATAAACTCGCAGACGTTTCCTCTAATCCTATTTTATTACAATTTCACAATTAAAGTTGACTGTTAACTAAGCATGGTCAGGATGAAGACTGATTAGAGAAACGCAGTGAGTTCTGAGCTCTTTCACGATTCTCCATGAATGAATCACAACAATCACAATCACAACACAACTCGCTCCATTTTCCAATAATATAACCACCATCCATCTTTCTACACTGAGCTCACCGAATAGCTATACGAGGGAGACGACCCAACCACAGACCACACTCCAACGTTGTGTCAAAACTGACGTAACGCTTGCTTGACATTTCTCCAACCAGCCAGTCAACCATTACCATAATCAAAGGAGTTTAACAACATAAGGTTTAGTCGTATTCAGCCTGCACCGATTCTGTTCCGATTAGTAACCAGCATTATGCTCTCGCTCCGACATGTCTAATAAAATATTTTTGTTTTTGTATACGTAGAACCATTTATACCATTTATGACAAAAACTTTCAAGACATTAGGGCACGGCAAAGAAGTATAAACCACCTATTTTAATTTAAGAATGCTTTATATTAAAAGGCCTCAATATTACTTAAGCAACAAAAATTTCGTTTTCATATTATGGTTTTACGTTGTATGACATTGCTCGCCTTACATTCTTAAGTGCCATACCTGGGTATTCGTGCTAAAAACCGGGAGTTCCCGAGCGAGCTATTTTGGGAATTTTATATAATTTAATCAATTCCACAGTGTAAAGTAAAATTGTGACAGGAAAACGCTTTTAGAATTGAGATTAAAGCGAATTCGCTCTTTAAAGAACATGCGCAGGGACGAAATTCGTTATGGATGGAATGGCGTCTTTGTAAAACCATAACATACGAGTACGTGTAAAAGTAAATAAAATATTAGCTAATAGTAAACAGAACCGACTCGATGATTTGTCTTCTTTTTTTTCATAGTCGTTCAAGTCTTGCTGCCGTCCTATGTCTAAAAAGCGCCTAACCCAATGGCCGTTTTTTCACTTTTTTCATTCATACTGAGTAGTTTTTAATTCTCTATCTTTAAGTATAAAAATCATATTTCTAGCATTAATACTTTTGAAGATATGAAAAGCATGTTAGCCGCTAAGTGGCGTTTCTTTTACTAATCATTCGCTAAAAGCGGCAACTCAACAATAATATGAGTATGAAATAAAACACTTTTAACGGATACTAGCGCGGTTTTATTGAAAGTACTTTGGTAATTAGTTGGTATTTGGTTTGATTTTTGATTTTCTTGGAGGGGCCTCCCAATTTTATGAAATGGTAGTAGTTTCAGTAGATTCTCTCTTTTTAGCATATAAAATTAAATTAAAACTAAACCAAAACTTAAACCAATTAAAATTTGTTAAATTTTAATTTCTGAACGTCTTAAAAAATTCATCGCTTGAGGGTAGGCTCACAAGTAGCTTCAGTCCCCCGTGACCACGGCAGCTGCAAAGGTGCCGAAACGTCGGGAAAATCAAAAATCAAACCAAATACCAACTAATTACCAAAGTACTTTCAATAAAACCGCGCTAGTATTCGTTAAAAGTGTTTTATTTCATGTCTAGTGAGCGCGTAAGCTTGAGAAGTGAATAATACTATGAGTACTTAATAGCAGTTAAGGCGCCATAACTTTCCAATCATGTTATTTGTTTTACAGAGTCAAATTAGACAGACCCGAAATGTCAAATTAGTCAGCCACCTAAAACTGCCACGTATAAGTGTATAAAATATACTTTTGTAGAGAAATCTTTTCCCACGTATTTTGAGATTTGTGTAAACCAACTGTTTTTAGACATAAACAAGCATCAACAGCAGAAGTGGAAGTAAACTGCTTTATAATTCGTTGCCACTCTTTTTGGTTTTTTGTGTTTACGTGCTGCAAGCGTTTGTGTGTTTACGTGATCCAAAGACCAAATCCAAAGTCCGTCCAAACCTCAGTCAATCAATCTATTGCATATAGAAACTACTTTTAACGGATATTAGCGCGGTTTTATTCAATGTTTTTGCTGATAACTTTGGTTTTGATTTTTTAACACATGTAAACCTTAGGCGATACTACGAGCATAATTAAAATATCATCTTGATTTTTTTTTTAAATCAAAAGTCATAGAGTATCTACCTACCTAACTCAGTGTTGTTATAAAAGGAAAAATATTGCAATAAACAGCAAAAACTCTCATGACATTATTTAAAAGTCCGTAACCTCTAGAAAGTTAAAACAATTATATATCAACAATACAGTTTTCACAATAGAGCGGTGTGCGAGCTCAGTGCGACTAGGGTTACCATACGTCCGAATATCTTACAGACTTTTGCGCTTGCTTTTTCTAGTTTAAGACTAGTTTTTTAATTTAGCTGATATTGGATATTGTTTACCAACTAAATGCACAGCACATCTAATAATAAATAGTAACTGCAGTTAGATTAGTAGATGGGTTACCGGCATTGTGTGTAATATTGAAAGAATTTTCTAATTTCCTGACTGAATCGCTAAAACTGATTTGCTACCGACTGAAGCCCTTTTTTAATATAAGTCCGATTTTTTCAAAGAATAATGGCAGCCTTAAGTGCGACTGCACTCTACTGGTCGCAGTCTGCAACTTTAATTATATTCCAAACGCATTGTCGGCGAAGTTCGCAGTAATGAGAATGGGTTTTTTTGCATTATATAGCAATGGACGTGAAGCGCTAGCAATTAGTTAAAAGAATAGGTGTATTTTTAAACTGAAAACTCCCTTACTAATAATGGTTAGGCATAAGTCTGGCAGATCCATCGCTTTAAGATCTGCGAGACTCTTTTTATTTTTAGCTACGAGTATAAAAAAAGAAAATAATTATTAGATAACATCACAAACTTTGTTTAAATCCCAAAAGTTATGGATATCGTTGAGCGGTTTTATTTGATATTAAGCTATTAATGGCCTATTCGTATGTGACATTTTTTTTGTAAGTAGATATTTTTTACTTATGCAATGTTTCTGTTAGTTTATGATTTGTTGTAAAATGTAGGTAATTACTGAAAGAAAGTGAAAGTGAAAGTGAAATAAGCTTTATTCAAATAAACTTAAACTTTAATCACCTGTACGAATAACCTTCTTTTTTTATTGTTATAGGATTGTGATGTTTCTGTTTATTATGAGTAAAGGATGTCCTTAGAAACTGTTGCATTTCAATGCATTAAGTTCTCAATTCGGTCTTAATTTCAACTAACTGCTTATAATATCTACTGTGTTTTTATCTAGTTCCTATTACGGTGATTAAACTTATCTTAGGTATAATGTGGTATAATGGAAGAGAATCATTACGTGTCATTACCTTGCTGTCACACAGTCATGTACTACGGCGGGAGGTAACGGATGTTTTTCGTATTGTACCGTCAACATAAAAATGTAAGTTTTTTTAAACTGTATTTTTAGTGTACGATCTGTATCATCATTATGCACAATAAAAGTTTTTTTATTTATTTTTTTATTTATTTTAAACTTAAGTACTTATTAAGTACCTTTGAATCGTCTATATTCTACCACCCGTTCCAGACTTTATTAGCTGACAAGAAGAACGGGCGCAAGAAACTTATCAGCTGTTAAATTACCTACATTTCACAACAAATCAAAAACTAACAGATGACTACAGATGATAAACTTTATTTCAAAACATGCCACTACTTACGAATAGTTACTTGTACGTGTAGAGTTTCACTATTATAAGTCGACAGCATACAACACACAGCGAAAGTTGTACGAGCTGAATTTCAGCAACTTAAATTATACGCTGAAAGATTCAGTGGTGCAGCTTGGTTTTGCGTTTAATTAATATTGAGCGATACAATACTGTATTTTGTCTAGTACCTAAACTTAGGCATTTATGAAGGGTTTAAATTTATTGGAGTATTTATTGCTATTGGATATTTGGATTATTTATTATTGGAGTATTGGAGTGGTATTTATTTTTTATCGGAGTTTCTCTGAGAGATCGGGTCCGGAACGAGGTGATCCGACAGAGAACTTAAGTCATCGACATAGCCCACCGGATTAGCAAGCTGAAGTGGCAGTGGGCCGGCCATATTAGCCGTAGAACCGATGGCCGCTGGGGCAGACGAGTTCTTAAGTGGAGACCACGTATCGGCAAACGTAGTGTGGGACGCCCTCAGACAAGGTGGAGCGATGATCTTCGCAAGGTGGCTGGCAAAAACTGGATGAGTATAGCCGCGGATCGTGCTCAGTGGCGTGCTCTCGGGGAGGCCTATGTTCAGCAGTGGACGATGATAGGCTGATGATGATGATGAAATTTATTGATAATTTATGATAAATAAAATTATCTGGGCGCCTTACTTAACTACCTATATTACTAAGTACCTCTAGTCATATAGGTCCTAAAAAACGGAGAGTATAATAAATTCACAATTTTAATTATTTTAACATTGAATTTTAAAAAGTACGAGTAAAACGGAATTAGTCCAACGAAAATCTTATTGATTACAAAAAAAATACATAGATCTACATCGAAACAAATTATCGAGGAAGAAACAACTCAGTAAGTTACCTACAAACTTATGTAAATAATATTTAATTATTGTAACTAAGTACTCCTACTGTAAAAATAATACTTACATAATAATTATTACGACTCCATCGACTTTTCTCGTTGAGTTTTAGCACACATAATTTTGCAAGCGGCGCCCCGTATAACGGAGTCGACGGCGAGCTTTCATAAAATTTCAAGCAACAAACTCAATCTTCGTCGTTGCTAAAGTGACTATAGATTGTGATTAAAAATTAATAAACACTGTAACTCCATATGAGGGCACCGTTACAGGTTGTTCTATTGAAATCGGCGAAAGTGCAGTTAATAATACTATTAGAGTTTATAGGTAAGTATAGTGAAATTCTATACTATCAAATACTGCATACAAATTAAAGTATTTTTTGCCTATTTTCAAATGTTTAAGTCATGTATTGAAATTGAGTTTGCCCTTTTTAACACTTTTTTACTACGTCGCTTTCTTGTAAAAGATTTTATATTAGCTTCCCGATGAGCTAAAGACTTGGATCTTTGAACATAGGTTAGAACTGGAAGACAATGCAATATTATGGTGTCGTTGAGCTAATCTGATGATGGAGCCAGAAGAAGGCCGCAGGAAATCTGTATTAAAACCATGAAACCCCATCGAGTTTGGGCTCGTTTTTTCTGAAATATTGCCTTGAAGACATTGCTTTAACAATAAGGCTTCTTCTGTTTACTTCTGTTTTCTGTCTTATGTGTAATAAAGTTAGGTACCTATCTTCTAACTAATAATAATAAGTGATGGTAGTGATTTTGCGGTGCAGCGAAAGTCATGCTGTCTGGTCGTTCCCATTAAAACGTCAGTCCTAAGAAAGTGTTTTTAGCAAAGTAATAATTAATAAGTCTATGGTTTTTGGTTGTTTTCTTTCAAAGTCAAAACCAAAATATGTTTATTTAAAGAAACTAAAAAATTAAGCGCTATTGAATCATGCTTTTATCATTAACACCTATATTTAATAAAAATGCATATCATTAAAAAGGTGATCATTATAATAGAGTTAATGATGTATGAAAAGATAATATTTGGGAAGTCACGTCATCATTATATTTGAGATACTTTACAAGTCTGTGCATTTTTTTTGCTTAGTCAATGGTAAGTTAATCTAGATGAAAATCCAGATTTTGTTTTCCTTTTTTGATTACAATTAAGATTACAATTAAGACTACGAGTATTTATTTGTAAACAATAGTTGTTAGATAATATGCTAGGAGAATAGGCAGAGCATAATCTTATTTTGACAAGAATGTGTCTTTTCTTTACTTTTATTTTAAGAGAAGTAAGCGGTAAGAACTCTTAATAAAAAAAGCTACAGGTTCGTCTCTTACAGAAACCCTCTTTGCTCAAACATTTACGTTCCGTTTTATTCAAAGGTCTTTATTATCTCCACGTAAAGTCTAAGTCTGTAGAACTTCGTACGTGAATAATAAATTCCCTTAACAACCCTGTTAATTTCATAACTGCTTCTCAGTAATTTTAGTTAATTAACAAAGCATACAATATCCTACTTCCTACTTATATAATATAATATATATAATATAATATAATAAATGTGAAAGTTTGTGGGTTTGGATGTTTAGATGTTTGGATGTTTGTTCCTCAATCACTACTGAACGGATTTGGTTAAAATTTGGCACACAGATAGTAAATAGTCTATATTAAAACATAAAATACTTTTTATTTCAACATTCCCACGGGAACGGAAACCACGTGGTTTCACCCGCGGGCGGCCGCTAGTCTCTTATAATTATGAGATGGCGGTAGCACAGTACATATATAAGTTTTTCAATTATATATGTACTGTGGCGGTAGTGTGTAACAGCAATCAGTGGCAATTAAAATCTAGTTAGCAATTATTACAAAACCTATTGCAGATGTTTTTGATTTTTTTATATTGATTGGCAGTTTTGGCTGAAACTCTTCTTCTTCGTTTGTTTCGTGTTGTAATTATTATCTATAATCGGATATTGATTATTCGAATTCCAAAAGAGTCTTAATTATTACATTTTTACAAGTTCCCTATAGCACTATCTTCTGGTTTAAATATGGTAAGTATAGATTTTTTATCAAGTCATCAGTTAATTTTATTTCAACCTGTGGGATAGGCCCTAAACTTATTAATTATTATTAATTTGTCAATTATACAATAAATTAAAAAATTGAGAGCTTGTGCTCTGGAACAAACCAAACTGTGACATAGTGATAAAAAATCAAATGGGTACCTAAATTATGTTTAGTTAGTAAGTGTATTATTAAAGTATTTGAATATTTGTTTTTCAATTCTGATTTTTTTTATTATCACTTAAGTGGCGAAAAGCTATTGAGTATTTATTCCTCTCGTCACTCATGCGTAGAGGGAAACTAGAACATTGCAAGCACGTTCAGCCCTCTTCAGATTTGCTCCGAGTAAACATTCACCGTGTGAAGTGTAAAGTACTGCCTATTCATCAATATTGATGAAAATATCAGCTTAAAGGAGTAATCATACATCTTGATCTGCTGTTTTTAACCGACTTCCAAAAAAGGAGGAGGTTCTATGTTCGTCTGTATATGTGTTTTTTTTTGTGTATGTCCATTGATTACTCGAAGACGGCTGGACCGATTGAAATGATTCAAACGTTATTACATTAGGTACACTCCCAAGTTGGTCCCATTTTTTTTATTTGGAAATTGGTTTAGTACTTTTCAAGTAATTTTGAAAAAAGCACGAAAATAGTATGATTTTGTGTGAATTACCTCGATGATTGGTCGTATTACTTCTTTGTGTATGAACTGAATAAGATAATTATTTTTTTGTTGGAAGAGGGATATCTTAAGTGTAGTTTTTTAACCGACTTAAAAAAGGAGGTTCTCAGTTTGACCCGTATTTAAGTATGTTTCTCCGCGATTATCTTACATTTGGCTGAGCCGATTTTTCTACACATATAATATACCTTACCTACAAGGTACCTACACTAAAAATAAAAAAATAAAAAAAATTGTATAAAAAAAACAAAAAACCGACTTTAATAAACCTACCTCTAAGAAGCAAGAAATAATATTCGTAATAATAAAAATACGTCTATTGAAGTCGGGTGGGGCTTTTAAAATAAAAAAAAATTGTACTCCAGCTCCACCCGACTTCAATAGACGTATTTTTATTATTACGAATATTATTTCTTGCTTTTTAGAGGTAGGTTTTTTGAAGTCGGTTTTTTGTTTTTCTTTTAAACAATTTTTATTGTACTGTCTTTGATTTTATTTTCTAAGTTAGAAAATCAATACAATGCATTCTCCGTGTTTTATCTTTATCAATTATCAACCACACCACTTCGGTGACGTTTACAATTTTTTTGGGTAACCAGTAACCAAACCACCGTAGTGAAGTACTAATACTAAACTGGTATTTGTCGATATAATTATTTATCATTCGTAAGATCATGAGAATACATGTTAACACATGAGAACACATCATTAGTCGGCAGTGGTGTAATTACCTAAAAAAAAATGTAAACGACACTTAAGTGGTGTGGTCCAGTGGTGTGGTTGACAATACACGACATTATCAGTTAATTCCCGGAAAAGAAAATTTTCTAAGCTTGAAATTTCTTCAATATTAGGAAGTTCTCTTGTTTAATTGGTAGTATAGGAAAAAAAATATGTAGCGAAAAGACTAACTAGTTTTATCGTTCTAAAGACGTAAATGAAACAATATTTTTAAGCAAAGACAGGTTCAAAAGTGTTGCATATAATTATAAACATTTTATATCGCCATGTCTCCTTGCACAATTGCACATGTTATACCAATCAACTACTAAACTCAGATTAAACCCGTTCTACAATATTCCTAGATCACTGTAATGTGCTAAGATTAAAATTTAATCAAGCGTGTAACCTTCCTTGCATGTGCTCACAAGGGCGCGGAATATTGTCACAGTTAAGTATCTATTTAAAACTAGTTTTCTTATATACTAACTGGAGCGCATTAACTTTGTAAGGCAAAGCAAACTGACTAAACTAGTTGCCCTAAAAAATACTACTTAAGAACTATCAAACTCCAAATCCAGAACAATACTAAATATCAATTTTATGACTGTAATAAACTAATAGGGGTTAAAGCACAGAATATATAATAGTTAAAGTAAGAAATTGCCGATTTTTTCTTACTCACAGAAGCTCTCATATCTTCTATGATGTTAAAGATGCTTCGGTTACTTGTTACGGCCCACTATTAGCAATAAAAATATTCATGATTTTTTTTCTTGAACGTTTAAAAAGTATTTTAATAGTTTTCTCGTTAGCAGGAATGTAAATTAGCCGATATTATTTTCTTTCACTAAACACGTCATGTTGAATTAGTTTGCCGAGTACATCCTTAAACATTAGTGCATAAAAGGTTAAAACATAAGGGGTCATGGTTGTTAAATAAATTAAGACAATGTTAGTATGGAAAATGCAGATTCTTTAAAATTATCTATACAAAACGGCAATTTCATACATAAACCCTTTAATATTTATGCAGTATTTTTTATTGAAAGAGTTTAAAAGTTTATAGTTTTAGCATAACTTTGTGTAGGTATTTTGACCACATTTTCTTTTAGATAAATACATAGGCAATTACCTATCTACGATTATAGTGTAGTTACTCGTATGTAGTTTTACCAATGATCAGTTACTAGCTACACTACATATGAAATTTAAATCCTCAAATAACAAGTTCAAATTGTGGTAGGCTAAAAATAAATTGCATTAAACAATATGAAATTGATAATTATGCATAAGCTTTTATCGGTCGTGGTCGCTCGTGGCCGTTGGTAATAATTAGCTAATTGATTGAGGTATTATCAATCAGGAACAGATTTTTAGAACGGTCTATCAGCCATTTTTGATGTCCCCACTGTTGGGGAGGATGGGCCATAACCCACCACGCGGGCCCAATGCGGATTGGTGGGTGTTAACGACTGCAAAATGCAGCCAGGACTAACGGCTTAACGTGCCTTCCGAATCACGGAGGAGCTCGAGATAATAAATTTTGGTCACCCATCCCATGACCGACCCTTTTGAACGTTGATTAACTTCCGCAATCGCTGGGCCAGGCGCTAGACCACTGCGCCACCGAGCTCCATCGTTTGAAAACGATTAACTAAACGTTTGTGTTTTTATCATTGGAAAAAGATTAACCAAATTCAATAAAACCGCATCAGTTATGCTAAAATATTTCGATACTTGTATGTTTACGAAACATCTCGTAGAGGTAGTTGTACAACTATTTTGATAAAATCAGTTACTGCTTTTCTGGAAAAGCGTATAGTTCACCTGTTATTATTTGTTTTAATAGGCTTACAACAGGTTAAATGCGGCGTACAATATTTCATTTTATTATTCGGAAGTAATTTTTCGTAGATTAAATCTATCGCTCTAGTTTGGTCGAAATAACGAGCTCTTTGAGTTATCGTTGTTTTGATGTTGATTTAAACTTGGACAAGCCGTAAAGTAGGTTCTTATTTGTAGTGTACTATATTTATGTTACTGGTTCTTGCTTGCTCGAAGGATTTTACGAAAGAAATAAAAGCTACATTATTTCATATACAATTGATCTTATCCTGTAAACACAGAAACTGAACTAAACGTAATTCTAAGATAATAAATAAAATAGAAAAAATACTAGAAGTTAATATAAAAATAGCACTGTGAATACCAAAAATAAAAAAGAAAAAAAATCAATAAAATCCATTACTTTTATAAAGTCAAGATATCATTATATGTGAATAAAAGTTATAACGATCATAACATAAGTTAGACATAGAGAACAGTGATCTTCTTTATTACTTGTTGGTTTCTGATTGGTACTAGGTTAGTCATTAATAAAGATTTATACCACATAAAATCTGGATGAATATGGGAGCAATGTGGTGCAGTCTTATATTTATTACGGGAATTAATACTTTAGCATACCAAAAGAAATGTTGTTCTCCAAAATTAGTAAATGCTAACCAAATCCTAAACCGCCCAAGAAGATTTGGTGAGCATTTACTAATTCTGGGTTAGGTTAGGTTAGTATGGTGATCATTAAAACACAAGCCATTTTTTAACTTTATGTTATTTTATTTAATCAGTCTATTTCTTTCGCATCCTCATGACTGGGGTGTGGGGAAGCAGGAGGTGACTTCAAGTCCAATAACCTTCTTGCTCATCATAATTTATTTGAGGTCGGCGCAAAACGTTCTTCTCCTTTATGTACGATTCACACCAACCAGCGCGAGTCGGGCGCATTTTACAAACTGCTAAAGGAAATTTAAGCTTCCAAACAGGTATTTAAGTTCTATATTTGGTTGGAATTTACGCAGCTTGGAACCCCGGCTCCGCGCGCACGCGTCGGCAGCCAGTCGTTGGTGTGATTTGAACTGTGATGCAGAGGCATTACTCTTTCGTATCTGTCACCTCTTTTTATACCAAAGAAAATGCATTTAAGCACTTCCCCCCCGCAGGTGAGCAGGAAGGGTATGTGGGACTCGCCAATAGGGGACCGCAACATTCAGCGTTGCGGCTCCCTCCACAACTGCCTCTCGTGATCCCACCCAGCCGAGTGGCTCGGTGGGATCTCGGGAGGAGGGAATACCCACTAAAAACTCCGGCACTTGCCCTCTCGCCGCCAGTTGGTCGATAGGGGTCCGTAGTGGCAATCATCATCCATTTTTATAGGTCACATTATAGAACGCTAACATGCATTCAAATAAAAGCGTCTAAGCCGCACACTACCCCACCATGTGTCTATTACTGTGAAAAACAAGAATGGCGTCAGTCGCACCTGCAACAGCTGGACTACAGCGGTAGGAAACGACTGCAACTTTGTCCAGCTGATAACGAGCCGGACGGTCCAGTTGGTACTTTGTTTGTGTGTAGTTAGGACGACCATAAGTTGTAAAACTAGAGAGATTACTTTAAAATATTTTATTCTGCGGTGAATTTTTAGCATTTAAATAACATCGTTAAACGCCTTTGCACTTATAACGGTCAATACCCGAAGTGCTGCTACACCTAGTTTTAGCCTGCTACAACTATTAGGTGTGGTGTAACCGTACTTCGGGTATTAGCCGTAACATATCCACCATGTCGCACTAGCAGCAGCTGGATTACAGAGGTCGGAGGAGTACAATTTTGTCCAGCTGATAACAAACCGGACGGGCCAGTTGTTGTCACTTTTTATGGGCGACTGTGAGTTGCAAGCTCGGTAGACTATTTTAATTTCAACGATGTGAAGCCTTGTGTAGGTACAGCTGCTGTTTTAAATAACTATGAACTTCGATTAAAAAGACAGCAAATTCCTGTCAAATTCAAATAGATGGTCACACTAGAGTTCTGCATTATAACTGGGTTGTTTATTAATGCAAGTTGCAGTCGCAGGCCAAAGTTTGAATTGGATGCTGCACCGAGATGAAACCAGTACGGTCTGTAAGAGCGAAAACATTGATTGTCGCACTGTCATAATAAAATGTTTTGCATGCAGATAGTATTAGAATCGCTGCCGCTGTCTGGATGTTGTTATTAGAATTTTGAATCATGTTTTGCTTCACCGTTCGTGGACAATATGAAGTCAGTTGATAATCAGCGCTTTATCGTTTAAATGTTTAACAATTTGCTGTTTTATCATTGGACAAAATACTAAAAAGCATTTGCTTTAACTCTAGTGGTATTTTGAAATATAACAATTGTTTTTTTTAGCATTGCTAGAATGTTTTTTTCCACTTATAATTTTTAATTTACCATCGTCCTTAAATAAGGTTTCATTATGTTTAGAAGAAAACATTTGGTACCTATGTAAGAGCATTGAAAAATCTAGAACGATACAATAAGTACAATATTTCCAATTTTTATAAAGTGGCAACTCGTCCGAATAAAACTACTTCAACTTAATATTGAATTTTTAGATTTTAGCATTCACAATGTTATTTTATATATCAAGTTACTCAATATAACTGAAAAATACCAGAAAAAATCGACTCACCCGTAGCAGCTGAGTGAGTGACGGGTGAGTCGTTTTTTTCTGGTATTTTTCAGTAATATTGAGTAACTTAATAATAATATGTACTTCAACTTAATTTTTATAGTCACAGATTCAACCCAAAACTCATTTTTTTATAATATTCACACCACAACCTAGTTAAGTAATTATACGAAACGGAACATAAAATGTTAAAAAAATTACAATGTGACTAGCAAAAAGCTTTCAAAATAACGGCCGATTTTAAATTAGACCAGTTGCCATCCAAGTTCGAAATTCTAGCATAACTGATGAAACATTTCGAAATTCAGCTCAACCAAGTTACTCCACCGAACGTACAGCGATGCATTACTAATCCAAACTGCGTTTTACCTGCCAACTGCCAATTTTGATAATCCGGCCAGTTGGCACGCTGATTTCATTGCTCGAACCGGCAACTTGATTACATGATGGTAAATCGGGTCAGACATTGTCGTCGACATGTTTACTCAATGTTTATGCAGAAAATTAGAGTTTTTGGAAAGAATTCTTAGAGGTAGAAGAGAAGCTATCTTCTTTTGTGGTTAAAAGTATTTTGGGCTCCACAAAGTTTGATGTATTTAAAAGCGGTAATGATTATGAAAAATGTCTAAAACGTCCCATACAATAAATCTTTAAGATGTTTGAAATCGAATTTGAAATAAGTAGAATTTTTTAAAAATAATTCAGTCAAATTGGTAATCTATCGTGTTTTTAAGGTAAAGACACGTATGTAGTGGCGAGGGGTGAAATTAAGGCGAAGTTAAACCGTTCTACAAAAATATTATGATCTGCATAGTGGATCGGAGGGATGGGATTTCTAAAGGGTAAGCCGATGAAAATCGGCTTGTCCAGACTCTTCACCACAAAAAGACACTCCTTACGTTTCGAATAAAATATTTCTACCGACTAACCATACATAAGCGGTTTTAAGCATGCAAATTTGAGAGTCTGTATTCATAATAAGTATAATGAATTTAAATATAAATCGTTCCTACTGAAAACCGTAGGCAAGTTATTAAGAGTTTGCTTTAATACCTGGCTCGGTGAGAGGTACTGTAAATATTTAAGAACTTGACGTCTGACGACTAACAGATAAATTAATGCCATTATGCCTGCAATGTGACAGTAAAATATATAAAATTTAGAGCATTATGTTGCAATACTGTTTCTTTATGTTGCAATCGTGGCTGAGGAACGTTCGTCTGTGATTAAACAATCACAATAACAAATCGTCAAATCTAAAAGATGAACTATAACACAAGTTACTGCTGTTGTTACAAACTGTATCATTATTTAGATTGCGTTCTTGCTTGGTTCTGCTTGACTCACTGCTGTAATTTTCGAATCTGAAATTAAGGCCCCTAATATACCTCAATCCTCATCTAAATTAAATTTATTGCTCGCTAAGTACATAATGTATAGAAAATTCACATGTACAGATTGAAGCCAAGGTTGTATAGTTTACTTACAAACAATAACCTCAGTTAAATATGTATAGTGTGTTGTAGTAGTAGTTAGCAAAAGAGCAAAAAGTTGGTCACTTGCACTTTTGCTAACTTCCAGCGATCAATAAATTTAATTAAGATGAGGGCGCCACTTGAGGGTATGATAGTTGCCTTAAATCACAGGTCCGAGAGCACCTTTGTGATCAATATTATGAATTGACGCAAACTTACAACTACCTATTAATTTTTAATCTGTGCTTATACTAAGAAAGAGTGATTATTCCATATTCGGCTTAACGTTTGCTGATGTAAACTGCTGACTGCCAATCGCTTTTAAGGACTTAGATGGTCGTTTGTTAAAGCTCAATCGAGAGTGGATCCATAAAGTAGCTAACAATAAGCTTAACGATAACAATCATAAAGACGATGTTTCAGCATCAGCGTTCCACATTTTCGCTAAGTATGCTAAATGTTCATTTCATCGTCACAATGATTTTCAATTTACTTTTCCTAACCCGAGTAGACCCCTGATTGTAACTTTAATAGATTATGTCCTAGTGTAAGTATCTTAAAGTTGGGAAATGCGACCTGTAGAAGAGAACAGACGGACAGCCGGACAGACATACGAAATCATTTTTGCTGAAACGGAGACCGCTCGAGCTTCACACTCGCTCTTTCTATTCATGAATAAATTGACATTCCAAAACTAGAGTGAAAAAGTTGTCGTGTATTTTATTTTATATCAAAAAAACAAGATTTACCAAAGGAAATACAGTACATTAATATCTTCAAAACACCCTCAGGGATTGCTTACCCGATACGGTAAGCCTTTAATCGATACAAGAGAAACGATTTTGAGTAGAATCCCCTCATCTAGTTTCTTGGCTCCGTAGATTGTTGGATATAATTGTGAAAATAAATCTATTTACTGAAGGAAAAATCCATCTTCTTTGTTATACCTTGAGGGACAAATGAATATAAAAGCTAGTTTGATGCGTTTCTTTGTATGAAATATTATGTAAATAAATTAGCCTTTATTTTAAATTTTTGATTAAATTGTGACTGTCCTTTCAATTAATGCACATACTGAACGTCATCTAGTAAACGTACATTGTTAGCACAGTGTAACAATATTATATTGCTAGTTACCTAGTAGTTAAATTATTGTACTCTTTCACTCGCAAAGAAAATGTTTCTAATATCGTTTATTGGCGACACCACCACACATATACAATTTCCACGGATCGATCACGAACGATAACTGTGATTGTGTTCCATCCAATCCAAATGATATTCAAATGTTTATAAAGAACGTGGTGTGCGTTAATCTTGATTAATTCTCCGTTCCTCATCATCAATACAACTAGCCCTTAATCCCCTGTAACTCCGTCTGTACCAGAACAGTCCTAAGACAAATAAATGAAGAAAACCGTTCCTTTCTGAGGTCGCCTACAGTTTATAATGCTGTCATTTTTTTACCCGACTACGGCGAAGCAAAAAAACGGAGGGTATATATATGGTTTTGACCGGTATGTTCATCTGTTACCCCGTAACTTCTAAACTACTTATCATAATTTATATACTTATTTCATAACGATTTAAGGTATCGGTTCACTTATAACTATAAGATATATGACGTCACATTAAATTGAATATGGCACCCTGATTTAAAGTCATGAACTAAGAAAAATAATAATTTAATGATGCCGTGTTGGATACCAAATGAAAGGGCTTAATGAGCACTTTATTATCAAGCTCTAGAATCGAAATTCCGTGCAAATACACTCCGTTCTTGATCATCAATACAAACTAGCCCTTAATCCCCTGTAACTCCGTCTGCACCAGAACAGTCTCAAGACAAATAAATGAAGCAAACCGATCCTTATTGGGCGTCTGCGGTTTACACGCTGTTGCTCATTGATTGCCCTCTTTTCCTGTTGCGATCATTTGTGTCTGTTGTGTGCGCTGCTAACTAAATAGGTTTTAATGAAGTGGTTCAAATGTTTACTAAACGTTTCTAACGTTGTTTTATAGTGTGTGGTGGCCTTAAAAGCAATTACCTTCAAATCCGTTAATTACTATTAACTTTCAAAGTTCTTGTACATAGGTGAGAATGAGGAGCTCGGTGGCGCAGTGGTTTAGCGTCTGGCCCAGCGATTGCGGAAGTTAAGCAACGTTCGCATGGGTCGGTCATGGGATGGGTGACCAAAAATTTATAATCTCGAGCTCCTCCGTGCTTCGGAAGGCACGTTAAGCCGTTTGTCCCGGCCGCATTTGCAGTCGTTAACACCCACCAATCCGCATTGGGCCCGCGTGGTGGGTTATGGCCCATCCTCTTTACCACCCATAAGGAAGGCCTGTGCCCCAGCAGTGGGGACATCAAAAATGGCTGAGACACACACATAAGCGAGAATTATTATTGTTAATGAGACTTCTAAAATAATTTTCTGGTATTTAGAATTCAATTCCATAAGCCGCAATTCATTAAGACTTGGCACATAATAACCTAATTAATGCCAATGCTGAGGTGCTAAATACCAATGTTTGTAAGTTTTCAAAATAATTTTAATTTATTATTTTCCAATTGCTTATTCTATCCTTAATTTACGAGAAAATTGTAAGTAGAGCGAACTGGTGACGGGTTTTCGTCTAATTTTCCATGTGTTTTTTTTGTCTAACTGACAGAGCCTTAGGATCAATTTCCAATGTAATCGAAAGAAAACATTACAAATACTCTCAAGTTAATGTTAATTGTAACCGAAACGTTGGTAGAACTTAACCCCGACCCTTCATTAAAGCGGTCGCGGTGACCCACCATTCGTTCGATTGCTATCGACTTTCCTTTTACTACTTAAGAGTTGAGGGTATTGTCAGCCAATTAAATGGTATTTAACGTTTATCCATTTTTCTCGTACTTATTTCTTATTTGTACGTATCATACTTGATATGTGAAATAATGATTATGGGAATGCACTAACTTAATTTTAGACAGAATAAAAAAAAAACATGTTTCATAAAGCTCATTATGCATTTTTTTTAATTAAATAATACAACGTTATTTTGTAGTCATTTTAATTAACTTGAGGAAGTGTTCTACCAATGAAACTAAACATTTTTGTCAAAGAAACGTGGGTCAAAAAACGACAAAAAATCTGGTCCTCCCATACTAACGACAGCTAAAAAATTTAATTAGTATGGAAAAGTAAAAACAAAATTCGTTTTTCGACCCATGATTCTTTGGCAAATATGCTTAGATTTATTGGTAGAACACTTCCTTAAGTTAATTAAAACGACTACAAAATGACGGAGTATTAATTGAACCCCTTTTTGATGAAACATAATGTTTTGTTAGCTAATAACCCTGGTTGTGAAAAAAGGTACATACTGTGTTTGACAGTATTAATTCATACGCCAATTATATTTCACCTTATTTTAGATTCAAGCCTGATGTGAAAAGATATACGCGCGGATCGGCTCCAAAGAGCGATGCCAAATGAATGGGTGAATTATTAAGGTTCACTTACCTTTCATGAAATATTTGAGATACGGGAACTTGGTACCGAAACAAAGGTGGAGCAGTATATATCGGATTTTTATAAAATTCCCATTACTTATTAGGAACAAAATAATTGAAGCGGAAATTCGTAAACTGTTTTCAGTCAAAAAGTATGATTTTTGTTAAAGGTTAATAAGTAAATAAAATGGTTTCTTTTTTCAGAATGCTTTAAAAAAGACGCAAATGATTATAGTGACATTCTGGAAAAGATTAACAACACACTGTCATTCTTTAAACTACGGTCTGACAATATATTTTATTTTATTTATTTTTTATTTATTTTCCAACTTACAACTATCATTACAGGCTCTTAACCTAATGCGATAGTGTAGACTAATATAAATAATAATAATATAAAATCAGACAAAAATAATTAGTATGAAGAGACGTGAATTTATCGTAAATCGGAGATTCCAATTTTAATTCTTAATAATTCTAAACTCTTTTAATTTTTTGAACGCATAATTTATTAGCAATAAAATTTAACAATCACATTTTCATTCTTATATTATATCTTAATAAAAAACAAACATGCACAATCAAAAGTTGGGTCTTCAAAAAAATTTTTTTCTCTGTATAGATTTGCTTCCCAACCCTTCATCTCAACATAATGAAAATTGTTTTCTTTTTTGTTTTTCAACAAAAAAATCCTATGAAAAGTTTCGTGTCCGCGAAGTAAATTCATAACGAATTCGACGAGAACAAGCGGCATCATTGTGCAGAAAGTTATTCTCAAAGTTTGAGCGCCGTAGGTTGGCTGTATATTGCTGACAGTTTGTTTGTCCTCGGCAGCTCAATTCCGGTATATATTGGACATTGTGTTGAGCAACACGGTACTCTTCTTACTTAATTTTGGTCCGTATTTATAAACCGCCTCAACCTCAAGGTTGAGAGTTAACTTGAGATTATACTTGAGATGCTGTTCTCATAAGAATCAGCGATTCAATTTTATTATGATCTCAAGACAGCTCTCAACGTTGAGAACGGTTTATAAATGGGGGCCTTTGTATTAATAGAGGGGACTCAGATTTTTATTTATTTATTTTAAGTGTCGAATGGCTATCGATATGTCTAAATGGCGTGTTAGCTGCTTTATGGGGTATTTACATTGGTGACTAAAGCCGCACAACTAAAACCGTGTAAATGGCAATTCGGCCTAAGCGCAGGTGACTGAACGAAATTATCTGTACCCTTAGCACGAACAGCTATCGAGAAAAAAACGCGCGTAAAATTACTCGTTAGAGAATTATCTATGGAAATTTTAATTTCGTTATTCGGCGGTAGATGGCGTTGTACAAATTTCCAATACAAAATTGCACTATCGAATGATTTTACGCGCGTTTTTTTTTCGATAGCTGTTCGTGCTAAGGGTACTGATCGGCCGCCGACGATGGCCAAAACTGGAACTACGTTATTACATATTGTTATCTAGGTTACGCTATCAACTACATAGACGACAGTGACGCCATCGCATGCGATTAAATTTCGGAAGCGACTTGCTAGGTGACTAAAGTCGACCATCATAGGTGACTAAAATCAACCATGTAAATAGCCCATTAAGTACAAGGTTTAGTAGTAAATAGTAAAATTATTTAGTTGCATTAAAGAATTGGTCCAAGGGGTGGTTATTCGTAGAAGAATAAAAGCTATTATTGTTTCACTCAAAAAACAAAAGGCTTCCAAAGAATCTTACAGTGATATAAGAAAAGATAATTCGCAAAAGCCGTCCCAGAAAAATAAATTGAATCCCCATATTTCCAATAAAATACCCTAACCCCTCACATTTGACCCAAACTATTAATCAAACGAATTAAGCCATACAATAAAAGGTAGACTACCGACAATGGTCCGTAGCTTTATATTAAATCCTTTCATTTATAAGGGTCGGAGATAATACCGCAGGTGGGATCTTATTTCCCGCTTCAGTAGGAACAATCAATTATTGATGTGCAGCTTTGTGGGCCATTTCTGGCACAGGCTAAATTTAAATTTCTAATGACACTTTTATGTGTATTCGGTATTTTAATTACTGCTCGGGTAAATAGGTCCTATTTGTTGAGGTGGTGTTTGGTTAAAGTATTTTTGGTATCATTTTAAAATTCGTAATTCGTAAATATAAATCGTTCCTACTGAAAACCGTAGGCAAGTTATTAAGAGTTTGCTTTAATACCTGGCTCGGTGAGAGGTACTGTAAATATTTAAGAACTTGACGTCTGACGACTAACAGATAAATTAATGCCATTATGCCTGCAATGTGACAGTAAAATATATAAAATTTAGAGCATTATGTTGCAATACTGTTTCTTTATGTTGCAATCGTGGCTGAGGAACGTTCGTCTGTGATTAAACAATCACAATAACAAATCGTCAAATCTAAAAGATGAACTATAACACAAGTTACTGCTGTTGTTACAAACTGTATCATTATTTAGATTGCGTTCTTGCTTGGTTCTGCTTGACTCACTGCTGTAATTTTCGAATCTGAAATTAAGGCCCCTAATATACCTCAATCCTCATCTAAATTAAATTTATTGCTCGCTAAGTACATAATGTATAGAAAATTCACATGTACAGATTGAAGCCAAGGTTGTATAGTTTACTTACAAACAATAACCTCAGTTAAATATGTATAGTGTGTTGTAGTAGTAGTTAGCAAAAGAGCAAAAAGTTGGTCACTTGCACTTTTGCTAACTTCCAGCGATCAATAAATTTAATTAAGATGAGGGCGCCACTTGAGGGTATGATAGTTGCCTTAAATCACAGGTCCGAGAGCACCTTTGTGATCAATATTATGAATTGACGCAAACTTACAACTACCTATTAATTTTTAATCTGTGCTTATACTAAGAAAGAGTGATTATTCCATATTCGGCTTAACGTTTGCTGATGTAAACTGCTGACTGCCAATCGCTTTTAAGGACTTAGATGGTCGTTTGTTAAAGCTCAATCGAGAGTGGATCCATAAAGTAGCTAACAATAAGCTTAACGATAACAATCATAAAGACGATGTTTCAGCATCAGCGTTCCACATTTTCGCTAAGTATGCTAAATGTTCATTTCATCGTCACAATGATTTTCAATTTACTTTTCCTAACCCGAGTAGACCCCTGATTGTAACTTTAATAGATTATGTCCTAGTGTAAGTATCTTAAAGTTGGGAAATGCGACCTGTAGAAGAGAACAGACGGACAGCCGGACAGACATACGAAATCATTTTTGCTGAAACGGAGACCGCTCGAGCTTCACACTCGCTCTTTCTATTCATGAATAAATTGACATTCCAAAACTAGAGTGAAAAAGTTGTCGTGTATTTTATTTTATATCAAAAAAACAAGATTTACCAAAGGAAATACAGTACATTAATATCTTCAAAACACCCTCAGGGATTGCTTACCCGATACGGTAAGCCTTTAATCGATACAAGAGAAACGATTTTGAGTAGAATCCCCTCATCTAGTTTCTTGGCTCCGTAGATTGTTGGATATAATTGTGAAAATAAATCTATTTACTGAAGGAAAAATCCATCTTCTTTGTTATACCTTGAGGGACAAATGAATATAAAAGCTAGTTTGATGCGTTTCTTTGTATGAAATATTATGTAAATAAATTAGCCTTTATTTTAAATTTTTGATTAAATTGTGACTGTCCTTTCAATTAATGCACATACTGAACGTCATCTAGTAAACGTACATTGTTAGCACAGTGTAACAATATTATATTGCTAGTTACCTAGTAGTTAAATTATTGTACTCTTTCACTCGCAAAGAAAATGTTTCTAATATCGTTTATTGGCGACACCACCACACATATACAATTTCCACGGATCGATCACGAACGATAACTGTGATTGTGTTCCATCCAATCCAAATGATATTCAAATGTTTATAAAGAACGTGGTGTGCGTTAATCTTGATTAATTCTCCGTTCCTCATCATCAATACAACTAGCCCTTAATCCCCTGTAACTCCGTCTGTACCAGAACAGTCCTAAGACAAATAAATGAAGAAAACCGTTCCTTTCTGAGGTCGCCTACAGTTTATAATGCTGTCATTTTTTTACCCGACTACGGCGAAGCAAAAAAACGGAGGGTATATATATGGTTTTGACCGGTATGTTCATCTGTTACCCCGTAACTTCTAAACTACTTATCATAATTTATATACTTATTTCATAACGATTTAAGGTATCGGTTCACTTATAACTATAAGATATATGACGTCACATTAAATTGAATATGGCACCCTGATTTAAAGTCATGAACTAAGAAAAATAATAATTTAATGATGCCGTGTTGGATACCAAATGAAAGGGCTTAATGAGCACTTTATTATCAAGCTCTAGAATCGAAATTCCGTGCAAATACACTCCGTTCTTGATCATCAATACAAACTAGCCCTTAATCCCCTGTAACTCCGTCTGCACCAGAACAGTCTCAAGACAAATAAATGAAGCAAACCGATCCTTATTGGGCGTCTGCGGTTTACACGCTGTTGCTCATTGATTGCCCTCTTTTCCTGTTGCGATCATTTGTGTCTGTTGTGTGCGCTGCTAACTAAATAGGTTTTAATGAAGTGGTTCAAATGTTTACTAAACGTTTCTAACGTTGTTTTATAGTGTGTGGTGGCCTTAAAGGCAATTACCTTCAAATCCGTTAATTACTATTAACTTTCAAAGTTCTTGTACATAGGTGAGAATGAGGAGCTCGGTGGCGCAGTGGTTTAGCGTCTGGCCCAGCGATTGCGGAAGTTAAGCAACGTTCGCATGGGTCGGTCATGGGATGGGTGACCAAAAATTTATAATCTCGAGCTCCTCCGTGCTTCGGAAGGCACGTTAAGCCGTTTGTCCCGGCCGCATTTGCAGTCGTTAACACCCACCAATCCGCATTGGGCCCGCGTGGTGGGTTATGGCCCATCCTCTTTACCACCCATAAGGAAGGCCTGTGCCCCAGCAGTGGGGACATCAAAAATGGCTGAGACACACACATAAGCGATAATTATTATTGTTAATGAGACTTCTAAAATAATTTTCTGGTATTTAGAATTCAATTCCATAAGCCGCAATTCATTAAGACTTGGCACATAATAACCTAATTAATGCCAATGCTGAGGTGCTAAATACCAATGTTTGTAAGTTTTCAAAATAATTTTAATTTATTATTTTCCAATTGCTTATTCTATCCTTAATTTACGAGAAAATTGTAAGTAGAGCGAACTGGTGACGGGTTTTCGTCTAATTTTCCATGTGTTTTTTTTGTCTAACTGACAGAGCCTTAGGATCAATTTCCAATGTAATCGAAAGAAAACATTACAAATACTCTCAAGTTAATGTTAATTGTAACCGAAACGTTGGTAGAACTTAACCCCGACCCTTCATTAAAGCGGTCGCGGTGACCCACCATTCGTTCGATTGCTATCGACTTTCCTTTTACTACTTAAGAGTTGAGGGTATTGTCAGCCAATTAAATGGTATTTAACGTTTATCCATTTTTCTCGTACTTATTTCTTATTTGTACGTATCATACTTGATATGTGAAATAATGATTATGGGAATGCACTAACTTAATTTTAGACAGAATAAAAAAAAAACATGTTTCTTAAAGCTCATTATGCATTTTTTTTAATTAAATAATACAACGTTATTTTGTAGTCATTTTAATTAACTTGAGGAAGTGTTCTACCAATGAAACTAAACATTTTTGTCAAAGAAACGTGGGTCAAAAAACGACAAAAAATCTGGTCCTCCCATACTAACGACAGCTAAAAAATTTAATTAGTATGGAAAAGTAAAAACAAAATTCGTTTTTCGACCCATGATTCTTTGGCAAATATGCTTAGATTTATTGGTAGAACACTTCCTTAAGTTAATTAAAACGACTACAAAATGACGGAGTATTAATTGAACCCCTTTTTGATGAAACATAATGTTTTGTTAGCTAATAACCCTGGTTGTGAAAAAAGGTACATACTGTGTTTGACAGTATTAATTCATACGCCAATTATATTTCACCTTATTTTAGATTCAAGCCTGATGTGAAAAGATATACGCGCGGATCGGCTCCAAAGAGCGATGCCAAATGAATGGGTGAATTATTAAGGTTCACTTACCTTTCATGAAATATTTGAGATACGGGAACTTGGTACCGAAACAAAGGTGGAGCAGTATATATCGGATTTTTATAAAATTCCCATTACTTATTAGGAACAAAATAATTGAAGCGGAAATTCGTAAACTGTTTTCAGTCAAAAAGTATGATTTTTGTTAAAGGTTAATAAGTAAATAAAATGGTTTCTTTTTTCAGAATGCTTTAAAAAAGACGCAAATGATTATAGTGACATTCTGGAAAAGATTAACAACACACTGTCATTCTTTAAACTACGGTCTGACAATATATTTTATTTTATTTATTTTTTATTTATTTTCCAACTTACAACTATCATTACAGGCTCTTAACCTAATGCGATAGTGTAGACTAATATAAATAATAATAATATAAAATCAGACAAAAATAATTAGTATGAAGAGACGTGAATTTATCGTAAATCGGAGATTCCAATTTTAATTCTTAATAATTCTAAACTCTTTTAATTTTTTGAACGCATAATTTATTAGCAATAAAATTTAACAATCACATTTTCATTCTTATATTATATCTTAATAAAAAACAAACATGCACAATCAAAAGTTGGGTCTTCAAAAAAATTTTTTTCTCTGTATAGATTTGCTTCCCAACCCTTCATCTCAACATAATGAAAATTGTTTTCTTTTTTGTTTTTCAACAAAAAAATCCTATGAAAAGTTTCGTGTCCGCGAAGTAAATTCATAACGAATTCGACGAGAACAAGCGGCATCATTGTGCAGAAAGTTATTCTCAAAGTTTGAGCGCCGTAGGTTGGCTGTATATTGCTGACAGTTTGTTTGTCCTCGGCAGCTCAATTCCGGTATATATTGGACATTGTGTTGAGCAACACGGTACTCTTCTTACTTAATTTTGGTCCGTATTTATAAACCGCCTCAACCTCAAGGTTGAGAGTTAACTTGAGATTATACTTGAGATGCTGTTCTCATAAGAATCAGCGATTCAATTTTATTATGATCTCAAGACAGCTCTCAACGTTGAGAACGGTTTATAAATGGGGGCCTTTGTATTAATAGAGGGGACTCAGATTTTTATTTATTTATTTTAAGTGTCGAATGGCTATCGATATGTCTAAATGGCGTGTTAGCTGCTTTATGGGGTATTTACATTGGTGACTAAAGCCGCACAACTAAAACCGTGTAAATGGCAATTCGGCCTAAGCGCAGGTGACTGAACGAAATTATCTGTACCCTTAGCACGAACAGCTATCGAGAAAAAAACGCGCGTAAAATTACTCGTTAGAGAATTATCTATGGAAATTTTAATTTCGTTATTCGGCGGTAGATGGCGTTGTACAAATTTCCAATACAAAATTGCACTATCGAATGATTTTACGCGCGTTTTTTTTTCGATAGCTGTTCGTGCTAAGGGTACTGATCGGCCGCCGACGATGGCCAAAACTGGAACTACGTTATTACATATTGTTATCTAGGTTACGCTATCAACTACATAGACGACAGTGACGCCATCGCATGCGATTAAATTTCGGAAGCGACTTGCTAGGTGACTAAAGTCGACCATCACAGGTGACTAAAATCAACCATGTAAATAGCCCATTAAGTACAAGGTTTAGTAGTAAATAGTAAAATTATTTAGTTGCATTAAAGAATTGGTCCAAGGGGTGGTTATTCGTAGAAGAATAAAAGCTATTATTGTTTCACTCAAAAAACAAAAGGCTTCCAAGGAATCTTACAGTGATATAAGAAAAGATAATTCGCAAAAGCCGTCCCAGAAAAATAAATTGAATCCCCATATTTCCAATAAAATACCCTAACCCCTCACATTTGACCCAAACTATTAATCAAACGAATTAAGCCATACAATAAAAGGTAGACTACCGACAATGGTCCGTAGCTTTATATTAAATCCTTTCATTTATAAGGGTCGGAGATAATACCGCAGGTGGGATCTTATTTCCCGCTTCAGTAAGAACAATCAATTATTGATGTGCAGCTTTGTGGGCCATTTCTGGCACAGGCTAAATTTAAATTTCTAATGACACTTTTATGTGTATTCGGTATTTTAATTACTGCTCGGATAAATAGGTCCTATTTGTTGAGGTGGTGTTTGGTACCAGTCTAGGCCCGCCGTTGCCCAGAGGCAACGGTCGCGAGGTCCGTACCTTGTCAAGCACCGCCGTTGCCTGGGGGACTCAGAGGTGACTCAGAGATCGCACGCCTTATTGTCTATGAAATAGGGTTTAGACAATAAGGCGTGCGATCTCTGAGTCACCTCTGAGTCCCCCAGGCAACGGCGGTGCTTGACAAGGTACGGACCTCGCGACCGTTGCCTCTGGGCAACGGCGGGCCTAGACAGGTTAAAGTATTTTTGGTATCATTTTAAAATTCAAGTGGTGTGTTAGTGCTAAAAAGCTTACGTCGAATCAAAAGTGTATTTGTGAATTTGTGCTACCAGGGAAATAACAAGAATGTGTATTTTAAAATTTATATTTTTTATCTACATAAAACTGTAATAAATACCGTAAGTTATTTCAATACCCACCCGTTAACGGAAGGGTTCCACAGGGTTGCATTCTTGAACCACTACTTTACTTCCCCTACCTTCAGAGTCCCATAAAGGAACTTTCGGAATTAATAAGGAGATCTCATAAAGTGATAACAGCTAGCGGTGTCGTCCAAGTGACAAGTTGGGTTTAAGGTAATTTAATGGGGAAGTTTTCAGCAGTCGCGTTCAGCTCCCGCGGCGGACATCAAATGAAATTTATTTAAACTTTCCCCATTATCGCCTCTTGATAACTTTCCAGTACATTCATTATGTTAATTATTTATTTTAATACAATTTCTTTGTTTCGTAATTCCGGAAGTCAGTTATTTCCCCTTTAACTTCTTTGAAAGCGTTAACGTTAATGTTAAATGCTTTTGTTTAAGTCTTCTTTTATTTATCTTTGAAAGGTTTACTTTTTGGTTGAGACTTTTTTGTGAGAAAATAATTATTTAAAAATGAGAAAACTGTATCTCCTGGAGAATAGATATTGTACTACGTGCTGAAATTAAAACTTATTTGTTGTGAAAATATTTACCCACTAGGATTAACTATGTTAGTTGTTTTTAGGCTTTATTACAAGCTTATAATCTTGCGAGTTTCAAGTTTTAAAGAAATATACCAAAGAATTTAGTCTGAGTTTACGAAGAAAATGTATAAAATACTGTTGCTTGGTATAAATTATCTCACAATAAATCCATGCCAGCTCTCCCAGCCAAAGTCACATAATGTAAAAATGATAACGAAAATCACCTTCGAAAGACGTAGTGTGAATTTTTGCTAGTGAAAACTTACGTCATTCCTATATTTTCGATGGCAATAAGCGGTTTTGCTAGTGCGATTTCGGCTAAAGGGGCTGATCTGTTTTAATCTTCTTAAAGTCCTCGTGTTTCTGTCGCCAAGTGATGTCGGATTTTTCTAGGTTTATGTTCATGCTTTACTTCCAAAGATACAATCATTACTTCCTCAATCGTCCATCTAATTTTCACCTCTCAACATTGCGTGCCACTTTATCGTGTCTGCGTTGAATTAAACGATGACAGGCTCACGCGTTTTTTTCTTACATTCTCTTTTAAAAGTATTATCATAACTCAAAACTGTTACTTTCAAATTTCTTTGGTATCCCAAAGACATAAGACATATTTCACCTTAAATAGCAGCTCTTAGTGTACAGATAACAAGGGTTTATGTAGAATATTCGTGCTCAAGCGTGATCCGGTAAACAAAAACAAATATTTAGGTACGTGCTTTGTTAAAATTATACGAGGAATTTGCGTGTGCATTAATATACAACGATTTTATTATTTTTAGTGGCCATTAAAAGGGTAGGTACTCCTCTTCCGACGTCAAGGTACGCGTTGGTTGAATCACAAACGCTCTTGTGGAGTTGTTATAACCGCAAAATTTGCCACGCAAGTGTTACTTTTGATTTGAAATCTTCAGTGCTATACGTTTTACGTTACGTCAAGTTACATAAGTAACCATTACAAATAAACAGAGTTTGGTAACGCTATTTTATTGTTTCGATATTATTACTCGAACATATGATTTTGTTTTCACCTTAACGAGACATAATTCTGGATAGCTTTGATACGGTGCATTAATCAGTCAACGCCCGAGCGCGCACAAGAATGGAAAATCTATTTGTGTCTCATTTTTCGGGGCTTGAAAGATACATTCCAGTGTGACGACACTGTCTCGTTACAACTTCATAAAATATAATAGAAACCATAACTACATATCGTAAATTTACGCTGTCAGATATAGCGCCATGCCAATGTCGGATAATACCTTTGCCCCATTATACTCTTAATCGTGGATATTGTTAATTAATCGTTAATTAACTTTAAGCTGCGGACCTCTTACAAAAAGTTGGAGTCTAAACATCTTTTTTTAAAAAAAAGTTTTTATATCAGTTATATTTTTAACCACCAAGCACTTGGTCCTTTTATACAAGGTTATTTTTAGTATATAAGTACGCAACCTGAAAACTGTTTGTTCAGAATCAGTAATAGAATCGATTACAATATTTTTTATATCATGTTATATTTTTACTAAATAATATGTACAAAACCATAATTAACGCACTCCCTACTAACGGGACAACACAAAAAGCTTGTAACTTCGTGTGTTTTAAACCGACTTCCAAAAAAGGAGGAGGTTCTATGTTCGTCTGTATATTATTATTTTTTTTTTGTGTATGTCCACCGATTACTCGAAGACGGCTGGACCGATTGAAATGATTCAAACGTTATTACATTAGGCACACTCCCAAGTTGGTCCCATTTTTTAAAATTTGGAAATCGGTTCAGTACTTTTCAAGTAATTTTGAAAAAAAAGCACGAAAATAGTATGATTTTGTGTGAATTACCTCGATGATTGGTCGTATTACTTCTTTGTTTATGAACTGAATGAGATAATTATTTTTTTGTTGGAAGAGGGATATCTTAAGTGTAGTTTTTTAACCGACTTAAAAAACGAGGTTCTCAGTTTGACCCGTATTTAAGTATGTTTCTCCGCGATTATCTTACGTTTGGCTGAGCCGATTTTTCTACATATATAATATACCTTACCTACAAGGTACCTACACTAAAAATAAAAAAATAAAAATTGTTTAAAAAAAACAAAAAACCGACTTCAAAAAATCCTACCTCTAAAAAGCAAGAAATAATATTCGTAATAATAAAAATACTTCTATTGAAGTCGGGTGGGGCTTTTAGAATAAAAAAAAGGAATTTGTACTCCAGCCCCACACGACTTCAATAGACGTATTTTTATTATTACGAATATTATTTCTTGCTTTTTAGAGGTAGGTTTTTTGAAGTCGGTTTTTTGTTTTTTTTTTAAACAATTTTTAATTTTTTATTTTTAGTGTTTAAAGTATCATTATCATTTTTTTTAATACTGATTCTGAAAATGAAAATATGTGACCCGTGTTTCGGCTTTCGTATATATAAAAAAATAATGTTGTATACAGCGGAGCCAAAACTTATTTTGTTGAAAATAATTTTTCACAGATTTTTAACAATCACGCAAGCGGATCCTTTAGGAACCTCTCTTACGTTATGACGGAATTGTGTTTTATGATCTTATTACCCAAGTCCCGTGCCCTGAACATTTTAATGGGCGAATCATTTTGCTCACTTTATGGGGGTACATTTTAATTTGTTTCATTACATCTTAATTTATGTCGAAATTATGAGATCTTTAGTTTAATGAGGTGAAGTACCCTATTTTTTGTTAATTGAAATGTCTCTTAACACCCTCCATTGTTATTTAAAGATTTTTATTATTTTATTTCAATTGATATACGAATACATATTGCTTAAATCAATGTAAATATCGTCATATTATTATTAATCGTGACCCTACGAAACAATTTTTTAATAAGCAATTTCATAAGCAATTTTAATTCATTTAATTATTCCTCGTTCTTAAAAGACTTTTTAGAGATTTTCATTATTAAAGACTTTGATTGAAATTGGGCGTGTTATCTTAAATTTTATTTCTAATTACTGGTATTTAATTTTCACATCATTTTTACATAATAACAAGACCTTTAACATTGATTATACAGAGTAAAACGTTTTTCCAAGGAAAAAGCACCTCAATCTTAGATTAATATGTTGTCCCTCCAGATATTATTACATTACCCGTAATCCGTACTTAGCCTTGACACAGTAATATATAACGAAATATATTGCTTTATGAGAGAAAAATATGAGAACCAGTTGGCAATCTAACAAAACGAATTTTCACATGAAAATAAACGCATTTTTTACCGAAATGTAAGATTGAGGTTAACTGTTGCTTTACGAAAACAACATAAAAATACCGACATGGGATGGAATAATTTACCTAAGTATTTGATAAAGATTTAATTTCCTTTTTAGAAAACTGAAAAGTAATTAAATTAACTTACTCCAAATTAGATTTATTTGCGTTTTAAAGCTTAACTTGGAGTAAGTTAAAAATCAAGTTTTTGCTAGAACATACTTTACTTCATAATTTTTTAATTCCTTCATCTTCAAATCTTTGCAATTCATTAAAAATTAAGCATTCCTTTCCGTTAAATTCTGTAGGTATCGCCAAATCGATATCCCTACAATTACGAATGTACTGTAAGCCGTAGGTTCGGGATCTCATAAAATATTAATGTACAACTTTATTCTTCGCTAGACTTAAACAAAGAATACCTAATAAAATTATGAGGGAAAACTTCTGACGAAGGGTCGCCGACGCAGAAAATCAAGCAATTTTAAGCATAAAAAGCGAAAACTTTGGATTGTTTATGGCCTACCTACTTAGCTATCAAAATGGACACACGAAATAAAGAACTTATTCACCTATAATATTTTTTTTATTAAGAAACTTTTGAAATACTTTTGTTTTGAGTTTTAATCAATTTTGTTGATTACTTGCAAGTAAAGTTACATTGATTTAATTCCTTATTTTATTTCATTTTCTCGAAAAAAAAGTAAACTAGAAACACCATACAAAAGTAGATTTAAAGTAGAAAAACATTTATTTTATAAACACAAGAGTTTCAAAAACCCAATTCTGCGTTCCATACCAAACGCGAAGTGGCAATCCGTTTTCCGTATACGTGGGTAGAATTTTAGTAGAAAATTCTTTGTAAGTTATATTTTTAAGATTAATTAGTTGGATTGGATAAACTGTATAACGTACGAAAGCTGGTACCATTAATTTAGTAGTAATTTAAATCCTTTTGTATCAAATTATATTGTCATTCTATAATCTTTAACTTGCACAAAGTAATATAACGTTTTTTAACTCAAATATGCAGGCTTTAAACTTTTGCAAATACCTCTGATATACGTTAAATTTAATTAAAATAAGGACAAGATAAAATCCGATCCTTTAAACCCATATATGCCCGTAACTATTTAGGTCGCAAAAACTTGTGATTTTTACAAATGTTATTCAAAATAGGCTACATTTAAAGAAAAAAATATTGGTTTTGAAAAAAATATTTGGGAAAATGGGTTTTTTGAGTGGGTCGCTAACGACCCACTGGGATAATAAGTGCCCTAAAATGTATGAAATGAAACTTGGCAAAATATTATTTTAGACCATAAAAATTGTTATAAAAAGAACACCAATGACTCTGTTGTAAACACTTGGACATTGTGTATTTGAACAGCAAAGGAAAAATGAATCACTTGCTCGTGATCGATAGTCCTGGAACATCTTCAGGAGGAGCCTTGTAATAGAAACGAATAATTGAGACTTGTAATAGAAACGTAAAAGGGCAGGGATTCCAGTGGGTCGTTGGTGACCCAAATATTTATATGGCGTTTTTCTAGAGCAGAAAAACCATAAATACTTTAAAAAAAAACTACAATTATATCCGGTATATATCCAATAAGGGTCTTACAATTTAAAATTTCTATGAAAATTGGTAACAAAAGTTATATTTACAGTTTTCGTAACTGCGGACACAAAAAAATCGATCCAAGAAAAAATGAAAAACTTTAAGAGCTCTAAAAGTATGATTTAACCAACTTTATTACGAGAAGGAAACCCTATTGAGCCAACAGTATTCAATAAAATACCATTCTTGAATGGTTTATAACTTGATATATTATGCAACATTTTCTGGAAAGCATGACCCACTCTGATATATAGGTAATGGAATTCCATTGATGACTGCGTACGGGTGTAGTGTACCCCATCACGTGGAACAGATGAAATGGAGCGAGCGGCCGATACAGCGGCCGTCGCTTGTAATATGGATTTCCAAATCAACATATGGACCGATAGCTTTTAGTGTCACTTGCTTACTTTGCTCCTAGAAAAGTTTCTGTAGCACAAAATAGAAAAATTGTAGTTATCCTTAAGATTTGAGTAGAGTTCAAAAACGTGTTTCGTTTAAAAGTACGATTTACTTATAAATGACACATCAAACGACAAAATGCTAATTAAGCGAAATCAACCTAAACTCACTTCACCAAATTAAAAATCAATCAAATCAAATTGTATTAATAACGTAATAAATAACTCATACACGTGTCTTAAGCTTGATGCCATTTGTAGTACCATTAAAATAAAAATAATTACAAAAGTTAGTCTCTACTATATACCAACCAGCAACTTAAGTAATTCTCTTTTAGTAGCTGACGTTATTCCTTAGAGCATCCTTACTGAATTTCCTCGAGCAACACGTGTCCAATCTAACGGTTTTCGGAAACCGTCCGACATTTTGTACTGAGGTAGGTATAATGAATTATAGTTCAGTGGAAAGACGGGAGAAATTCGAACAAAAATTCTGCAGCAAAATTAAGTAGTTTAGCATCCACTAGACTTCTATAAATTATTAAGCATTTAAGAAAACTATTTGATAATGGGAGTACAAAATGATTTACGGCAAACGAACGTTGCGTTGTGGTGATGTCAAAAACTGGTTACCTTTCAAAAGTTTGCTTACCAATCAACTTTTGTGCTGTAGTAAATTGAAGGTTTTTCTCATAAATAGAAGGTCTACTTTCGTGTGCCGACACCCTTTTCGTTGTATTGTTGTTTTCGGAAAAGGGAGTCCTTTTTGAAGTAGTGACATGTCTATTTAGTTAGAATGAATGGAAGATTGATGGTGTTACTATGTTACCTGCATTGGGTTGACACGAACTTGCTATTTGTTCGGAAAATTCTATTACAACCTCAGTGAGGTAAGCAATGAATAAGTAAGGTTATTTATCAGACAGATTTGGGCGCCCGACAAAATGTAAGAAGCAGGACAGCTCAGAAATGGAAGAAAGTGACAGAAATATATCATTTTGGCTGAAATTATTATGTTCTATTTTTTAACGTTGAGTTCTGATCACATAATATACATTTCCCGAGCCTCGTAAGAATTTGGCAGTCCGGGCTTACCACTAGATAAAGCATTTTTTTATACAGCAGGGAACGTGTTATTAAACTGCACGTTGTGATGCAGCACACGTGCGATAATGGCGACGATAAACTGGAAGTTTTGTTTAAAAAAAAAAAAATTCGAAAGATTTTCTTAAAGATAAAAAAACATTGTTCAAGAGTCAGTTCAGATAGAACGGAAAATGCTTGAGTCATTGAAAATAATCTGAAGCAGAAATTTGTATGAACATCGACGCATTGGTCTCGCGCATGCTTGCGACTCCACGAGCATGCGCGAGTCTACTGTTAGGGAGAGCGCACACGGGCAACTTAGTCGCCCAGCAACTGTTTTGCCTCTCACATCAAGTCCACGGGTTTATATGGAAGCGCGTATATGGGGCGACGCGGTCGTCTGCAACTTTTCATACAAATCATGTGAGAGACAAAAAAGTTGCGGAGACAAGAGTTGCCCGTGTGCGATAGCGCTTACGGCAGATTCATTTTACGATCTATCATCATCTACAAGGTAAGATATTTCAACACCTAAAGTCGAATAGTCTCGCATTTAAAAGCTAGTCTGAATCGGCTGGTAACTTGCGCCATCCAAAGTGCGGTCCAAAGCGAAACCATTAGTATTAATAACGAGCTCTAACTCATTAACCGCAAAGCTGGGGTCATTCGTGCTAAGTATTCCGCATTGACATCTAGAGAACATTCTGACATTTATAATTATAATACATCCCCTGTATTTTAAATGTTTTCCCCTATGAAATGTGACTTGATAATTTTTGCCTACGTATATTGCAATAAGTACATTACAAAGTTTCTTATTCCGACAGCAAGAGATATTAAGCAGTTCCTCCTAATATGCGCCTTTCGACTTTTTATTCTTTCATCACTTAAGAACGTGCTAGGTATGCATCATACTAATGGTGTATTTACATGAAGTAACTTGGCAGGCAACTTGGCATGTGACTTTAGTCAATTGGCGCTTTTTATCGACAATCGCTTGTAAAATCGAATCCCCACCTCATTGAAATTAGGTTTGTGATTAGATTTTACAAGGGATTGTCGATAAAAAGCGCTAATAAGGATCAACGAGGTTTTTAGTTCAATATGTAGAGTTTCAGTCACATCAAAATAAATTATTTCAGTGAAATAATTATTGAAATTGGACCAAAAATGACGAAGATAGAGCGATTTTCGTGTCGCATTCTCAAAAACGCTCCCCAATTCACGATTGGCTGATGACGTCATCAGCCACGTGCGCCGCTCAGCGGCGCGGCAGGTGTTTGTTCGGGCGATCGTGGCACGTGACGTCATCGCATGATCCGCAAGGGCCGGCCATGTTTTTTAAACTCACTTTTTAAATCTTTAATAATTTTGTCATTTCTTTATGGATTTAAGAAATTTTAACAGAGATTTACTCAGATATTGATGTTGTATTTGATGTGATATACAAAATGGATATATTCAATTGTCGTGTTGATCCTCATTGACTAAAGTCGGAATTAACAAAATCAGCTAAATCATCGAGTTTTAATTTCGCAATATTTGCCCAATTTCCGATACTTTCAAAGTACCAAAGGAAGCGAAAATGGCGGCGAATATTGTCGGTTGACTACGATGACCCATTTCTGGATCAGCTAGGTGATTGCGTAAAGTCAATCGTATTCATTTGACAGTTCATATTGTATCATAACCGATGGAATACGATATGAACTGTCAAATGAATACATTACCTTATGCAATTCCACCCCTGTTCACAAGTCGACGATAATTTAAAAATGCTCTTTTTAAAGTATTTGAACTATAGGTACTCTGGTCGATTGATTGTTCGGGTGGGACTCTAAATTCGTCACGAAAAGAACTAATAAAGAGTTGCTAAGTTAAGTTGCAACCATTGAGGAACATCTTACTTCTAACTTCCGGAACACAAAATGTAGTGAAACAAGTTTAGTAATAAAAAAATTAAAGAATTCCAATCTGAAATTCCATATCTATATGCACGATTCGTTTTCCTTGTTACCCCAGAAATAAATAGAATATCGTTCGTTGTTATTCGCAATTTCAAATTGAATCGCGCAAAAATTCGTTTATTACATTAGAAATGTCAATGTGTGTTTATTCTGTCCCTTCATGGTTAATTCCGCACACATGCGATTCCATTTCCATAGGCAAAGGTGTACGAAATCACAATTAACATATAGATGTGTCTCTCGACCCACGCCTGCCCCTTTTAGCGAAATTACAAAAGACACGGTTTTAACAAGGTCTTCCACAGTTTGCCAAGCCCTGCATAAACAACACAGATTAAAATATATCGCTTGGAAAACGTGAAGCGTTCGTAGCATCTAAAATGTTCGTAAGGGTAATTTTTACTCTATGGCAACTGTTGCACTAGGGTTGGCGACTTGGGAATAGGAAATGAGGTGAGCGTTTGTGCTGTGACAATAGAATTCATTAGCGAGCCCCGGGGAAAGCGAACAACAATGACGCAGTATTTTTTAACGGGCCGTTTGAGAAAAGAGTGCTGGAGCTAGCTTAGCTTGTTTGCTATGCATATGAGAAATCATAGTTCACTTAATGAAGTCCCTATAATATGCTTTCTAGTTCAGTGAAAAAGTTTTAGCAGAAAATTAATGATCCGAACCTCCGTCTATCTGTGTGGAGATTGTTAGCTCGTATTGAATATACTGAGTCACAAGTTTAAACTTTGGTTTCATTAACCATAGTTAAACTATCCCTTTTTTTAGGAAGATAAGTCAGGCGTACATTCATTGAATTCAAAACTCCGTGGAGATTAATTAACCTTATCTTATCAACAAGGCTAAAACCGTATCAAAATAAAAATAGATGATAAAAATTACTTACACCAATAAAATTAACAGATCACATGTCATGTAAGAAACGAACTGACTCCGACTAAGGAATTGTCTGTAAGCGTATGAAGTCTTCGCACACGATGGAACATATTCAGGTTAGATTAATGATGGCCACAGACATTGCGACAAATGCTTTTTTCTCGGAACAAACCAACTAAAAGAATTTCGTCAGCAAATTCTTTTGTGGCCTTATAAAAGATTGAACCAGCCTTGTCAAATAAAAACTTCATTATTATAACATTAATAGAAAATATTACGACTACAATCTTCTCGTTTAGGCACAAAAGAATCACAATGGGCGAAATCTCTATCCTAATTGGATCGTTCTCTGATAAATCCGGAAATACTTTTATTATCAAGTGGGTATTGTGTTTGTGTAGACTATAAATATCGGAACTATTGTTGGTGCATAATAACAACAACAAACTTGGTTTACGAGTAATAAAAATAAATGTAGTGGCGGCGCTAGTTTCTAGTGGCTCAGTGAGCTGCAGACCTCGCGCGTTTGGTTTTTAATCTAATAGATGTCGCCTCTAGATTTTCAAAAACAATACCTATGAGTGTTTCTTTTTATAGGGATTTAGTAGGTATTATTTTTAATATATCTATTCGAGACTATCTAGCCGCGAGACTCGATAATAATATAAAATGTATTTATTGAACCAGTCATTCGAACCAACCAACGGCCTAAAGTGCCTTCCAAAGCACAAATGAGTTTGAGGTAATAAACTTTCGGTCATCCATCTCACGACCGACCTTTCGAAAGTTGCTGAACTTCTTCGATCGCAGGATGAATTTACTAAGCCACTGCGCCATGTGCTCCTAGTTATACTTACATAGTTGGTTTGGAATAGAAGTACAGTATTCAGTTACTTCGAGGTTGACTGTACGTACGGAGCGGCAGCCGTCTGTTCCCAGCTTTGACGCGTAAACTTAATAAAACTTCTGAATGCACCTTTGGAACAGGGCTGCGGGAAACAGCCGAAAAGATTGGCGTGATTTATGCGACATTGCGGTAGTTTCGTCAAATTGCATCCCGGACCTCCTTGCGAACTTCTCTATTATTGTGTTTGGGAAGACTTCCTTTTGTAGTAGCTTGGTGCGGAAACGTTATAAGCTTACATCACATACCCTGTATATATATACCCTATATGATCAGATATCATGTACACATATTTAGGTCAGACGGGTCCTTAAGTGAATGGATAATTAGGCACTATGGCCATCAAATGTTTTTATTGTTCCAATCAAATTATGACTATGAAATAGTAATAAATAACGCTATTTGTAAATTATGTTAAATTATTATTATGCGTGTTGAATTTATGCGTTTAACATTTATTAAACCAAATTTAATAATGTTAAGGAGCTCGGTGGCGCAGTGGTTTAGCGCCTGGCCCAGCGATTGCGGAGGTTAAGCAACGTTCGCAAGGGTCGGTCATGGGATGGGTGACCAAAAATTTATTATCTCGAGCTCCTCCGTGCTTCGGAAGGCACGTTAAGCCGTTGGTCCCGGCTGCATTTTCAGTCGTTAACACCCACCAATCCGCATTGGGCCCGCGTGGTGGGTTATGGCCCATCCTCCTTACCACCCATAAGGAAGGCCTGTGCCCCAGCAGTGGGGACATTAAAAATGGCTGATGGACAAACCAAATTTATGCCAAATAAATAAGTTAAGTACAAGTAATCGTTATGCCACTAAAATCATTTTGAGAACATAACATTATGCAAATACGCCATTATGCGAGAAGAAATTATGCTGTTCCTGTTATGCTAAACCATATTATGACAAAAAAATACGCGAACTAAATGGCACCCCTGAGAAATATGAGTAAGTAAGTTCTATTTCGTTTGAAATTTTCAAATATTTTTGATACTTGACTCATCGAATGCAGAGGATATTATGCAAATCTTATGACTTTATTAAATCCAATATCTGTTGTAATGAAACTAAAATATTTGATAATTAAAATAATATCTACCTAATTTATCTTTAAGCTGTTTGTAATGTCGAATAAATGATTAGGTACTTTACTTTGCCATGTAGGATCGCTAAATGCACCAACCAGGTCGTCAATTTACTAATCACTTACCTCCCAATTTGTTTATACCTGAACAGTAAAAAGTTGGTCAAGTTCTTTACTCCTCAAGACAGATTGTACACGAGTTTTCCCATTAGTCTTCTTCTAAGGGGCAACAAAAAGGTTGATCGATGGGCCTATAAACACCTGTTTTGGACTTTTTCTACTGATAATTAATGAACATCTGTCGGAACCTTCTATCAGAGGACTTCGAAATAAACAACGTAATTACTGCTAATGCTAATAGAAGAAAACTTGAAACCAATAAAAGGTCAGGGGCCTAATCGCGCTAATTTTCAACGACAAAACCAAAGCTAAAACATTACCGTTTCAGTTTCGTTTACAGAAAAATACTCGCTTTAGTTTGTTAAAAATGTTGAATACTCTGCCTAAGGAGTTTAGGATTACAATCTGGGACAATTTAGGTGAAAATTATGAACGTAAACCAAAGATTTTTAGGTAAATATAACCTAAATGACAACGTAACGTTTTTGGTTTTATCGTTCAGAATTACCGCGATTGGGCTCCAGGTCAAATAGGCGATTTAATAAATATGAAACGTTCTTGTGTTTTCATTTTTATTACTGTTTATAAGGTTTTTTTATTATCGACCATAATGAACTGGACTAGACGTGCCTCAGGAGTCGCTCTAGTATTTTGAGACAACGAAACTAAACATTTAAACGAAACGACCCAGTGAGAGCATTTAGTAAAAATGTCGAAAACCTACTCACCGGATTTTTTCTGCCGCTGTAATGCCTGTCGGCGCTGACCTTTAGGCAGCCATTACACGCTCATGCAAGCGATAGTTAAATTCCATCAGTCATGAATTACGTTTGACTGACTGACTGACTGATGGAAAGAAGAAATCAACTTCATGCAACCATCAGTCACCCCATTACACGGTAGATTAATCGTCAGTCACAGCCGTGACTGTCATGACTGATGGAATTTGACTGACGCTTGCATGAGCGTGTAATGGCTGCAATATCAACGGTATATTCACAGGAAAAACGAAAGAAATTCACAACGATCATATAGTATATTATTTAGTATTAGATATATCAACGGTTCAGGTTTTTAGGTTTTATATACGACAAATAATTATTGTTGCCCGCGCAACTCCGTTTCGAGAAGTGAGACGACGCGACGTCAGCAAGCGGCGCGGCAAGTCGACGAAAATTACAAAAGTACCCTCACTGGATAATTAATTTTAACAATTAATTCGGGAACAACTACCTACGAGAACTGTCACTATAAGCGGATACGCTTTAGAACGATATTTCTATGCAAAAAAAAATTTTTGTTAATTTAAAATTAGTGAGCTAAACATTCGGCTTCTCCCTCGAGGTGAAAATGCAGTACTTTGCTGGATATTTTAGGTTAAAATACTGTACTATACAAGCTTAGAAAAGCAATAACATTTGTCTTCAGAAAATGCAATGTTCGATATTTCATACCTAGTTATCTGAACACAAACATTATTGATTAGAATAGACGGCATTTAAATTAAAAGAAGAAGCAATCTTATTGGGTTTGGGTGGGATTTTATCTTTTGTATCAAACAAATGACAAAATCCTACCCGAAAATACCTTTGTACCTAACGATTAAAAAAGGCCAAAAGAATTTTCATTATCATTATTGTGATGGCATTCGTATTATTAGCAGATGTGAGGGCCGGGCTCGTAAAACAAAACTAGGAATAAAAAATTTTGTTTCGAATATTTCTTCTAATAGATTAAGAGCGACAAGTTTTATTAGCGCACAGCGGGGACTAAGACAAATGGAGTCTTGGGTAGGCCGTAAATTACGCTCAACTGTCATACAAACTATTCAAACTGGTGAATGATGGACAATTTTAGTTGAAATGCACAGATCTCTAAGAGTTTGGTAGATTTAAATGTGTTACAGATGGGTGAAGTAGTCGAAGGAAGGAAAAAAAACTTGAGTTCTCAGAATTGGTAGGGCGGATCGTGAGAAATGGTGCGTAGGCGTCGCCGTGAAGATTGCAAGCATCAAGCTGACCAATGAGGGGTCTAAATGGGCGTAGAGCGGGCGGAGAAAAACTTCAGTAGGAATGGAAGAGATAAAACGACGATGCAACTGGGATTCGGGAGACAGACGCTAAGACAGACAGTAGGACGCAGACGCTTTTAATATTTTAGGAGTGTTAGATTGGGAGTTTCGGGACTCCATTGTAACTAACTGTGTGAGCAATAAAGACTAAAGAGTTAACTATTAAATAAATACTAACTTTGTTAAGTAAATTGTAGATTTGAATATTAAAACAAGTGTAACTATTTTACAAAGTGAATCCAAACAACGTCGAGTGGGGTATGTAATTGTATACATTGTGATTTATTTCATGTGTCAATAAAGGTACAATCTCTAGATTAACGAGCAGAATATCGTATGCAACGTAGAAATGTATCAATACGAAGAACAACTCCATTCTAGGGGTTTCTCTTTAATAACCGAATGGAACTCGGTAGAACACCTCATTTTTGTGTTGACTTTAATATGCGCAATAGTTGTATTAGGGTGTTGTGGATATAAGATATTCAGTTATTGCAATCGTCGAATATTAAATAGACGGGGGTATTCGCAAGATGGTCTACCAAATGAGATAGAAATGCAAAGAGCCGGGTTAGATTGAATTGGATTGCGTTTTCTTGATACATAGTTAACCTCAGAGATAAGGATGGTTAACGTGAAAGTATTAATTAAAGCTCTAGAGACTGTAACTTTATGTAGCCTGGTGGAATACGAAACACTAATATCTATTATGAATGTTAATAATCAAGTCTAGATTAGACTAATATGTGAAATAGTTTTTTCTTTCCATTTTTCAATCAATGTATCAGGTTAGTTCTATAAATGTGTTCGTATCTCACTTTAGACTTAATTTGTAAAATAACTATTGAAACTTTAGTGTGTGTTTAATTAAAATTAAGTGTGAATCTAGATGACCTTAGAGAGTTTTTTCTTTGGATTTTCGCTTTCTCTCTATTTAGTGTGGTCTTAAGATAGGAGCTGAAAATCTAGCTGTCATTATATAGCAACCTATAGGTGACAGCTTAAATAATCAAACCAGTTTCTTTTGCTATTTCGAAGTTAAACTAAACACATTTAATTTAAATAAATAATATTTTTTTTCCATAATTATATGTTTTACTGCTTAGAGATAAGATTCCTAAGAGGAGGCACAGTGTGAGGCATAGTCAAACTCGTGTTAAATACTAAGAAATACTTAGAAGAACCTTTGAGCTAGTTTGTTTGGCTTCGTTTAACACTTTGCGTTCTCACACATATACCTTTCAGTTGAATTACGATTTCTATGAGCTAAATTCGTTAGATTTCAGTCTAGGTCTAGGTAGATTTCTATACATATACCTAATTAAATAAACATGGGATAGTAGGGAGTGATTAAAGACTAAGGAAGAGACTACATTCAAACCGTTGAGGTTACTTGTGTATAGGTAGTTTATTTAAACGTGTTAGTAAAGGAGCCTAGCTGCTGAATTTGGACGAGAGACACAACAGGAGCTGAGCAGAAGGAAGTATAATGTATTAGTGTTGAATAGGTATAATGTGTAAGTACATTTTGCCTCTACACAGGACATAGACATTGTTAGGTGCACTTATAGACTTGTATTTAGGATAGGAAATAGGGATAGGTATACTAGGTGATCTGTGATGAAATTGACCTTGTACAGGATGTTTAGATCCTGGGGTGTTTGACCGCTTGAGGCTGCGAGCTAGGCATTCCACCCACTGACTTTAATCGAATGAGGGCTCTTGACTATAAGAGATTATTCTCTTAGACTTGACTGAACGGGATGCTATGGCCGGTACTCGCGAGCTCAGCCTTATTGAGCCTAAAGGCTATCTGCGTGTGGATCCAGTGAACGGGTAGAAGCATTTCTGGGTCGTCGTCACATTTGCACTATCATAGCGTTCAGCCATCGCCCGATTTGGCCAAATCGAACTTTCTAAATTAATACAAATATGAATAAATAAAGTATACCATGGTATTATGGGGAAAGGTGTCTAGCGAACACCTTATAAAGTAAAGTAAATAAATGTCCACATCCTGGAGATGTCTGACAAACGCTCCGCAGCGTAACAAAGATGGCTGACGTTCCCCAAATAATAAACCCCAGAAGGGTTTTTCCTAGAAGGTTTTGTAGGCGCTATTAAACGACCAGAGTGTAATCCACATCATGAGCAGACATCTTTTGGTTATAGCTTAGGTAATTAGTGTAGAGGAGAGGCGAAAGTCGCGATCAGATTAAAACAATTTGCATTTTAATATTAACAAGCTTCGCAATGTTATTTAAAACCATAGGCCTGCGGAATGATGGATTTATCTCGATGAGCCTCCGTTCCATTCACACGCAGCTACTAAATAGTACAAACATAAACACGATTCGCAGATCACTTAGATGCCAGTAACATCGACTTTCACCAAGACCACCAAATACATAGAAAAACATTATAACTAGACGATCACATATACAAATTAGGATTTGAGCCACTACAGAAAATGATGCCGTGTCGACCAGGATTCCAAATACGTATTCGAAATAACGATACGATTGGATCAAAAGGACCAAATAATTATAATAAATAAATAAAACAAAAATAAATAAAATAAACACAACGTAGAAATCGTGGTCAGTTGAAAGGAATACTTTTACAGGGATGTTACGAGACATCGTGATGCGAAACAAGGAGGCGAGATAAATTGTGCATGGAATAATTATTTTAATTATGTGCATGGTGTGATTATTTTATTGTGTTAAACTGTTTACATGTCTTTTGAATGTAGGGGAAAGACACAGTTACAGTCAGAATTCGTCATAATGTTATCAACGAGATCGAAAGAAAAAAAATATATACATACCTATTTCGTAAATTATAAAATTAAAAGAATTTATTTTTAGACAACTGTATAGCCAAGTTATTTGTTCACGGAAGACAAAAGCCTGTCTGACAAGCTTGTGAATGGGAAGCGAGACAAAGGAAACCTTAGGGTAATGTTTTATTGGTTTGCAACTTAACTGCTGTTGTCCATTGAAGTAAAATTTGACGGTTGTACATTAAAGACAAAAGGGAAGGACGTGGAGAAATCTTACCCAACAAAATAAACAATAAAAGAGTAAAATAAAAATACTTTCCAATATTATTCAAAGCATAGCAGCGCGTTTGACGATTTTGACTGTACGTAAAAAGGTTAGCATAATAAAGATGTGTGATTTAGGTGGAGACAAAGGCGGGAGCAGATTCTCAAGATATTGTTACATTTCAATGTAAGTCTGTTATCATGAGTATTTTAATCACATGTGGAACTATCTACCTTTCTCATAAAGAACGATCTGTGCATTTAGGAGTAGGGGAAAGTTTAAATCGAAACTAGTTTGTCGGCAGTTGAGTTAAGTGACGTTATAATGCCTAGGCGCAGTAAGAGACGGGTTAGAGGTCAAGATAGGACAGGGGAAAGTCGCGAGAGTAACGGAAGCATAGGGGAACAAACGGGAAATATAGATAACATAACTTTACAACAGATGTCACAAAGAATGGATGAATTTCAAAATACATTACGGCAGTTGAGCGCGGAGCGATTAAACGAGAGGATAGAGTCGCGCGGGAATGTGCAAAATAGTCATCAGACGATTAGACAAGAGTCGATTAGCACAATAGCTAGTGGTAGTGTCGCGAATTCGGAAACTAGAAACTTATACGTCATACAGCCTTCAGTTGCGAAGCCGAGTTTTGACGGAAAACCATTCGCGAACCCTATTGCGTTTTTGAAACGATTAAAAAAATATATTAGAGAAGTGAACGGACAGGACCGCGAAATTGATATAGCGCTAGGTTGCATCACGGGACATGCACGAAAATTGATGGAGATGTACTCAAGAAGATGGAATACATTTAGTGATTTTGAGGACGACTTTAGACGGACTTATTGGACTGAACAAATACAAGAATCCGTTAGGTATAGGTTGATTAACACGGTGTACACAAGTGAATCAGCGATTTCGATGTCCGAACATTTTGCTGAATATGTTGAGTCGATGCAGTCCTTGACTATATCTTTTAGTGAAAGGGATATAGTAAATTCGATAATGCGTCATTATCCTTTAGATGTTCAACGGTTGTGGTTTACGAGAGCAGAGGAACCCACTATTATGAAAGGCGCGAACTTTCTTAGGAGTATCGAACAAAATGTAGTTGTGGGACAGAGAGAGATAGGTAGATATGCTAGAGAGAGAGGAAATAACCAGAGAGGTCGTTACAGTAGGACACAGACAGATTATCCAGTTGCGGCAACGATTTTAGCGGAAAGATGGCGAGGCAGAGGCGGTTCAACTCGGGGAAGGGCTCACCGACGAGGCAGGATAGGTTACGGATCATATTCTAATAGGAATACATCACGGTCGAACGTGTTGGGTGAAATAAATACTAGGCCAGCTATAACATTCATGAAGGAAGGTGAGGGGTCAACATTATCAACGTCTGTGAGGGAGGATAAAACAAAAAACTAATACCCCCTACACAAGCGGAGTCCGATCGGTTATCAAAGTGTAGGAAGGGGAATGAATGGACTTCAGAAAATAGGAAAGACGATATAGCGTATAAGATTTTAGTTAAAAATGGATGGGAGCCAGGTCAGGGTTTAGGAGCAGACGGAAAGGGATTGAAGAGGCCATTGACCGGGGGAGTGTCAGTGAGTAGCAACAGTTTGCGAGCGATAGCGTGTAGCATAGGTGTCTTATTGGAAAATCAATTCAATCATGTGATAGAATGTGACGAAGAAGGGCTTGCGTGTGATCTTTGTACAAGCAGGGGTAGAGAGGTTTTGTCGATATCACATGAGCTAGACGAGTCAGATTACTTAGGTGTTGATTATTCGTTGCCTAGATTACCCGAGATAGGAGTGGATGTGTACGGGATGCGTATAAGTGCATTGATAGACACAGGGAGCCAAATAAGCGCTATAACTAGGGAACTACACGATTCTATTCGGAAAGAGAGAGGTGATTTGCCCGAGATCGCTATCCCGGCTATACAGGTGCAGGGAGCATTTGGATCACGGAGTGAAAGTGCGAATCGTATGGTACTAATAGAGCTAAGTTTGGGTGGCACAATCATTGAAGCGTCAATGTTAATTCTGCATAGGCTTCCTAGGTCAATGATATTAGGATACGACTGGTTGGAACGTGTCAAGGGGATAGTGGAGTGTGGCAGAGAAAGGACGTTATCAATTGAGCACTTAGGAGTCAGGACTAGTGTCAAAATAAATTCGAGTTGCGAATTAAAACGGTTAGGCGGGAGAGACAATGCAAACATGATAAATACGATGTTAGAGACGGACGCCCAACCGGCGGTGTATAGTGAGGCGAGCGAGAAAATAAACAATAGCGGAAAGGTGGCTACCTACTTGGACGAGATGGGTTTAAATGACGAACAAAAGAAACTATTGTTACCCGTTTTAAACAGATATAGTAGAGTGTTTACCGACGAATTAGGATTGACGGACAGATACGAGCATGTTATCGAATTAATCGACGACACGCCTTTTATAAAGCGAAGTTATCCAATACCTTTAGCATATAGGGAGGAGATAAAAAGAGAACTAGATGGGTTAGAGAGTTTAGGAGTTATCCGTCAGGAGGCGACACCGTGTTGTAGTCCGCTTACCTTTACAAAAAAGCGAGACGGAACAATTAGACTCTTATTAGACGCGCGCGAACTCAATAAGAAGATGGTGGGGGACGCGGGGGCGCCACCACTTACATCAGAAATCATACAATCCTTTTATGGGGTTAATTACATCAGTCTTATTGACCTCAATAATGCATATTTTCAGATACCATTACATCCCGATTCTAGAAAGTATACAGGGTTCACTTTTATGGGGAAAACCTATACGTATTGTGTTTTACCTCAAGGACTTAAGACATCGGTGGCAGGTTTCTCGAGGGCTATGGATTCGGTACTAGAAGGGGTGCGCGAGTTTTGTATAAATTATATAGATGACATAGTAGTGTTCACTAAGGGGGACCTAAAGTTACACCTAGAACACCTAGATCAAGTACTGAGCAGGTTAGAGGCGGCTAGACTAACGAGTAGGAAGGAAAAATGTAAATTCTTATGTGTGGAGGTAAAGTTATTAGGACACATTGTAAATACCAAAGGGGTACAAATGGATCCGGATAGGGTAAGGGCGATATTGGATTTCCCCGCACCTCGAACCATAAAACAATTAAGAGGATTTCTGGGATTAATAAACTATTTTCGTAGATTTATATCAAAGTATAGTGAGGAGGTTAGGCCTCTGTGTGACCTATTGAAACAAAACAAAAGATGGTCATGGACACAGGAAGTAGACGATTGTTTTAAAAGGGTGAAAACTTTATTTGTAGATACCGTGCTTCTTGCACATCCAAACCCGAAGGATATATATTATTTACAAACGGACAGCTCGAATATAGGTGTCGCAGGATACATCTACCAACTAACGAGTGAGGGGGAAGAGAGAGTTATAGGGTTTTGTAGTAAATCATTATCAGAAACGGAACGCAGATGGACAGTCACTGAACAAGAGCTGTGGGCCATAATTTATAGTCTATCAAAGTTTGAAACGTATTTAAGGGGTGCTCAGTTAGTAATTAGGACCGATCATAAAAGTTTGACGTTTCTACAATCGTGTAAATTACTAAGCGCTCGCATGATACGGTGGGTAAGTTATATAGGACAGTTCAATTATACGATTGAACATGTCAAGGGTAGTCTGAACACTGTAGCTGACGTGTTGTCACGACATATAAGTGGAGCCACCGATACCTTGACTAATAAAACTGTGGGACCGGAAATGAATTTGTTTGAAATACCAACTGGACGACTCATAAAGAATAAGTGGGAAGAGATAAGAGAACATCAGGGGCGTGATCGTGTTGTTAGCGAAATAACTAAGCGTATAAAAGCTGAGAGCGAGTCTGAGGCTAGACATTACAGACTAATAGACGGGATTCTCTATAGGATAGAGATAGGTTCGGGTAGGTCGCGATTATATGTTCCCGAGAACTTACAAACGGAATTGATTACTAGTATACACGAGGAAGTAGGACATTTTGGGCGATACAAGGTGCTTGCGTTAATGAAGCGACGTTACTACTTCACTGATATGGCACGCAAAATAGGACAGGTAGTTAGGGCTTGCGACGTGTGTCAAAAATCGAAACATGCGTTGGAGGCACACTCAGGACCAATTAAGACGGTGATAGCTAGGGAGATAGGGGAACGAGTATTTTGTGACATTTATGGACCAATACCGGCAGGACGTTTTGGTCATAAGTACGTGTTTGTTATGCAGGACGCCTTCAGCAAATTAATTAGATTATACTCATTACGACAGGCGAGTGGCAGGGCCTCGTTAACTTGTGTTAGAAAATTTCACGAACAGGTCAAAATAAAGGTTTTATGTTCGGATAGAGGTGCAAATTTCACATCAAGGATTTTTGAGTCAGGTGTTAGACAGTTAGGTATCGTGCTAACGCACACCTCAATCAGAAACCCGCGACCTAATTCTACGGAGAGGGTCAATAGAGAGCTAGGAAGAATGTTTAGGACGTATTGTGAAAAATCACATTGTTCTTGGGTTGACGTATTGCCGAAAATAGAGGATTGTTACAATCAAGTTATACACACCACGACGGGTTACACACCTAACGAAATAGTATGGGGTACAGGAACTCGCTTATCTACGGATAACGACAAAATTATTGGAGTAGGGTTAGGCCTACAACAAGAGCCATTAGAATTAGTTCGGGAACGAGCGAGACAGAACATATTGAAGTCAGCCGAGAGTAGAGAATTTCATTATAACAAAAATCATAAACTAGTGTGTTTTGACATAGGTGATCTAGTGAAGTTGAAAAAGTTTGCGAAATCGGATGCATCTAAAAAAGTGACTAAGAAGTTTGCACGTTTGTTTGAAGGACCATACGTCATTGGTGCTATTCCCAGTAGCAACGTGTACACTCTAATAGATAAACAAACAAACAAGATAAAAGGGAATTACAATGCGATACACCTGTTTCGCTATTATGTGAATAGGTAAAAATAATAAAAAAATAAAATAAAAGGAAAAAAATAGGGACAATGGTTTGTGAGGCGCCATACTTATGTAACAAAGGAGGCGGAGTATCGGGGTTTATTGCCTACTTGGGTATACAATGGACAGATAAGAGCTATAGAAAGGGAACGTGAGAACTGAACGAATACCGTGGGAAAGTTTGGAAATGTGGACAGATAGGAAATATAATTTAAAACGACCGTACATTCGGATGTAGGTGTTTAAGATTCTATTTAGGGGAATGTGTGATGGCATTCGTATTATTAGCAGATGTGAGGGCCGGGCTCGTAAAACAAAACTAGGAATAAAAAATTTTGTTTCGAATATTTCTTCTAATAGATTAAGAGCGACAAGTTTTATTAGCGCACAGCGGGGACTAAGACAAATGGAGTCTTGGGTAGGCCGTAAATTACGCTCAACTGTCATACAAACTATTCAAACTGGTGAATGATGGACAATTTTAGTTGAAATGCACAGATCTCTAAGAGTTTGGTAGATTTAAATGTGTTACAGATGGGTGAAGTAGTCGAAGGAAGGAAAAAAAACTTGAGTTCTCAGAATTGGTAGGGCGGATCGTGAGAAATGGTGCGTAGGCGTCGCCGTGAAGATTGCAAGCATCAAGCTGACCAATGAGGGGTCTAAATGGGCGTAGAGCGGGCGGAGAAAAACTTCAGTAGGAATGGAAGAGATAAAACGACGATGCAACTGGGATTCGGGAGACAGACGCTAAGACAGACAGTAGGACGCAGACGCTTTTAATATTTTAGGAGTGTTAGATTGGGAGTTTCGGGACTCCATTGTAACTAACTGTGTGAGCAATAAAGACTAAAGAGTTAACTATTAAATAAATACTAACTTTGTTAAGTAAATTGTAGATTTGAATATTAAAACAAGTGTAACTATTTTACAAAGTGAATCCAAACAACGTCGAGTGGGGTATGTAATTGTATACATTGTGATTTATTTCATGTGTCAATAAAGGTACAATCTCTAGATTAACGAGCAGAATATCGTATGCAACGTAGAAATGTATCAATACGAAGAACAACTCCATTCTAGGGGTTTCTCTTTAATAACCGAATGGAACTCGGTAGAACACCTCATTTTTGTGTTGACTTTAATATGCGCAATAGTTGTATTAGGGTGTTGTGGATATAAGATATTCAGTTATTGCAATCGTCGAATATTAAATAGACGGGGGTATTCGCAAGATGGTCTACCAAATGAGATAGAAATGCAAAGAGCCGGGTTAGATTGAATTGGATTGCGTTTTCTTGATACATAGTTAACCTCAGAGATAAGGATGGTTAACGTGAAAGTATTAATTAAAGCTCTAGAGACTGTAACTTTATGTAGCCTGGTGGAATACGAAACACTAATATCTATTATGAATGTTAATAATCAAGTCTAGATTAGACTAATATGTGAAATAGTTTTTTCTTTCCATTTTTCAATCAATGTATCAGGTTAGTTCTATAAATGTGTTCGTATCTCACTTTAGACTTAATTTGTAAAATAACTATTGAAACTTTAGTGTGTGTTTAATTAAAATTAAGTGTGAATCTAGATGACCTTAGAGAGTTTTTTCTTTGGATTTTCGCTTTCTCTCTATTTAGTGTGGTCTTAAGATAGGAGCTGAAAATCTAGCTGTCATTATATAGCAACCTATAGGTGACAGCTTAAATAATCAAACCAGTTTCTTTTGCTATTTCGAAGTTAAACTAAACACATTTAATTTAAATAAATAATATTTTTTTTCCATAATTATATGTTTTACTGCTTAGAGATAAGATTCCTAAGAGGAGGCACAGTGTGAGGCATAGTCAAACTCGTGTTAAATACTAAGAAATACTTAGAAGAACCTTTGAGCTAGTTTGTTTGGCTTCGTTTAACACTTTGCGTTCTCACACATATACCTTTCAGTTGAATTACGATTTCTATGAGCTAAATTCGTTAGATTTCAGTCTAGGTCTAGGTAGATTTCTATACATATACCTAATTAAATAAACATGGGATAGTAGGGAGTGATTAAAGACTAAGGAAGAGACTACATTCAAACCGTTGAGGTTACTTGTGTATAGGTAGTTTATTTAAACGTGTTAGTAAAGGAGCCTAGCTGCTGAATTTGGACGAGAGACACAACAGGAGCTGAGCAGAAGGAAGTATAATGTATTAGTGTTGAATAGGTATAATGTGTAAGTACATTTTGCCTCTACACAGGACATAGACATTGTTAGGTGCACTTATAGACTTGTATTTAGGATAGGAAATAGGGATAGGTATACTAGGTGATCTGTGATGAAATTGACCTTGTACAGGATGTTTAGATCCTGGGGTGTTTGACCGCTTGAGGCTGCGAGCTAGGTATTCCACCCACTGACTTTAATCGAATGAGGGCTCTTGACTATAAGAGATTATTCTCTTAGACTTGACTGAACGGGATGCTATGGCCGGTACTCGCGAGCTCAGCCTTATTGAGCCTAAAGGCTATCTGCGTGTGGATCCAGTGAACGGGTAGAAGCATTTCTGGGTCGTCGTCACATTTGCACTATCATAGCGTTCAGCCATCGCCCGATTTGGCCAAATCGAACTTTCTAAATTAATACAAATATGAATAAATAAAGTATACCATGGTATTATGGGGAAAGGTGTCTAGCGAACACCTTATAAAGTAAAGTAAATAAATGTCCACATCCTGGAGATGTCTGACAAACGCTCCGCAGCGTAACAAAGATGGCTGACGTTCCCCAAATAATAAACCCCAGAAGGGTTTTTCCTAGAAGGTTTTGTAGGCGCTATTAAACGACCAGAGTGTAATCCACATCATGAGCAGACATCTTTTGGTTATAGCTTAGGTAATTAGTGTAGAGGAGAGGCGAAAGTCGCGATCAGATTAAAACAATTTGCATTTTAATATTAACAAGCTTCGCAATGTTATTTAAAACCATAGGCCTGCGGAATGATGGATTTATCTCGATGAGCCTCCGTTCCATTCACACGCAGCTACTAAATAGTACAAACATAAACACGATTCGCAGATCACTTAGATGCCAGTAACATCGACTTTCACCAAGACCACCAAATACATAGAAAAACATTATAACTAGACGATCACATATACAAATTAGGATTTGAGCCACTACATTATGAACTCCAAAATTTACGTGACGGACGAAAATATTTAAAAAGGCACGTTGCCTTTTTAAATATTTTAACTCTTGAATTTTGCAAGCTAAATTAATATCGACAATTTTTAACAGATTTTCGCTTCATTTTAAAATTGAATGCTAAAATTATATTATCTGATGTAATATTAGTTAGTAAACCTATTGTTAATTGTGTCAAATTTTTAATTTATGATGGGTTTGTAACACAGCAGTTTTTAGAAATGTTTAAGCTGCTTGAGGGAATACCTAACTAACAGTTAAAAAAAATGTAAAACACGTAAGAAAAAAATTAAGAAAACTCTTTGTAAAAATACTAAATTAAAAAGGAACATAAGAAGGTTACTACGCAATAAGTATGCTCATTATAATACAACGTGTAACAGAATTAATGGCTAAACCAGAATATTATTATGGTAGATAGTGACAATAAAAAGGAAAAGAAAAACAGCTGTTTCATACAACAATTAATAACGAAAATAATAATATGAAAATGTATGAAAAAGCGGTTTTTTTTCGCGATTTCAAAATTGTCCCGAAGTAAAAGTTATTCAGTTTGATGGTCCTTATCTTCTGGTTTAGCTTCTTTAATAAATTATGCTTTGCAGGTAATTTTTTTGCTAAAATATTTTTTTAATAAAATTATGTCTAAATTTATAATAAAAATAAATAAAAAAAATATTAAATAAAACCACTGAATAAAACTATACTTACTTAGCTATTACTTTTCATTTCTAATGCAAAACGTGGGCAACAAATAAAAAACAGAATTGAACAATTACTATTATTATGTTCATAAGACGGAAATAGCCGCACATTTCCAATCTCATTGTTAGTTTTTTTCCACGAGTTCTTATTATGAATAGTACCCACGTTACGGCAGTGATCAAGGATATCCCTGGAGCAAACATAATCTGTAGCATTGGATTTTCCCCGGACAAGCTATAGCTGTTTATTTGACCCATGTTTGCTGGTTGATCCTATAAGAAGCAAAAAGAATTTATAGAAGCAATTATTCTAGCGTAACATTTGTGCTTCAATAATATAGAGTTTTAAAATAAAGACATAATTACGGAATTATATTGGCGCGTAGATTTTTTTTATTATTTATTCGGGACAACAAACAATTGACCAAGGTATGTTACTTAAATAAACTAAGAACAATGAAAAATACTAATAGGACAATCAACACCGTTATCCACAACTTAATTAAGAGAGTGGGTAGGTACCTGCTTCATAAAAAAAAGTACAAAAAATATAAAAAAAACAAAAAACAAACTAAACTTAGAAGTACATACAAGAGGGGCTATCATGCATGCATGAACGAACATTATATCTAATGGATATCTAATATAAAAAAATAAATAAAAAAAACTGTTATCAGTGCACCCCTATCAATTATTTACAAAATACAATCTGTGCGTCGTCTGCGAGCCCCACAACTACTTCCTTCCTGAAAGAGCGTGGTGATAATGCAAACAAATCAACATCGTACAGAAAATCATTACACAGTGACATCATTTTGAAAATGGAGCACGTTTACCTGCGTTAGTCATTGTGTGCGTCAGATGGAAAAGCTTGTGCGGGTGTTTGTTACGTATTCTTACAGAACTGCTAGGGATACGATAGTAAATACTGTTAGTTAATTCGCAACAGTCAAAAACTTGATGAATTATTTTATACAGGGTCATTATGCCCAGCATGGTTCTACGTGTTTTTAGAGTTTGTAAATAGTATCTGTTAAGTGATTCGCTATATGAACGTTTTGGTAACCGACATCTGTAGTTAACTCGTTTTAAATATTTTCTTTGAACTGATTCAATAAGTTGGTTATACTTCTCATAATGAGGGTTCCAGATGGCAGTAGCGTACTCTAACTGTGATCTCACTAGACTCTTAAGTAGATGTATGTACGTTGCTGGCTTTTTAAACTTAGAACCTATACGCATAATAAATCCATACATGTGGTAAGCCTTACCAACCACATGAGCAATATGATTACTAAGATGGAGCTCAGAGTCGAGGAGTACACCGAGATCGCGGACACAATGAACCTTCTTTAGAGTGGCTTACTTAAAACGTAGATACATTTTTTGTGTTGTTTTCGTTCTTTGTTATTGTATAGTTTTTTTACAACAGGGAACTTTGTAATAATGGAAATAATGAAAACAAATGCGTCTCAACACAATTTTATTGTTTCATTACAATTTCAGCCTTGCTTTTATAAATAGATTTTATACATTATTTACATCACAAACTTCATGTTCAATTTCGAGTACAAATTCCGTAAAAAGGTTTAAATTTTTTAAATGTTTTTATCCAAAATGTTTCAATTCACGCTGATATGAGAAAATAATTTATTTATGATACAATGATAACATGAAATACAATAATATAATTAAGAAATACAGAAAGGGGATCCAATTTGAAGGTACTGCCTTGGATCTTTTTCTAGTTATTCTTTTACAATAACGATCATAACATCCTTAGATGATTATCTGTCGAGCTGCAATCGCTCTTCTCGTATTGTCATTGCTTTGACAGTCCCAAGCTGTTAGCTATTTGCGAACACCTCGCCACAACCTCATCTTGCAGAAGACTGAACGACATGGCTATTAGAATGAGTCCGAAGACAAGATAAGCGCAACACGCTACCATTTGAATGTATTCACTTTTAGAGTTCTCTGTGGTGTGTTTGGAGGTTAGGAAGCTGGTAGGCACGAAGTCTCCAAAGCCGATGGTTGCTAAGGCGATGAAACAGAAGTAAGCGGCGTCGAGGAAGCTCCAGTTCTCCCAGGCGGAGAAGATGGCGGCGCCTACGCAGATGTAGCCAAGGAGTAGGAACAGCACGATGCCGACGGGCACGTGGCAGTGCTCGATGTGGTTGTGGTGCTGTACGCTGGTGGAAGCGCTGCTGTTTGGAACAGCGCAAGTTTTGGACTTGTGGCTTTCGTCGTTCCAGATCAAAGGCACTCGGGAGGGCGTGTCGTGAGGACATATTCTGTGGGCAAATAAAATGCGTAGTTGTTATCATAATAAGTAAGTGTAACAATGATCTTATCATGACACATATTTTTATTGCAATTGCTACAATGTTTGGTATGTTGTGATGTTGAATTCACTTCAACTCAATTCTTTATTGTTTCCATACAATTGGTTTACTTACAATGTTACGGTCACAATGTTAAATATCTACGAGAGTAGAGCAAATAGTTTTGTTTCAAATTAATCTATTATTTTTACAGCGTGTAGTGTTTGTAATTATTATTTATAGGACCTTATTTTGGATTTTTTTACTATTAAAAGTAACATCTCTTATAATATTGCTCATTGATTCATAGTGCGGACTGCGGTGGACAGCCAGCGTCCGGCTAAGAGCCCACCCCGGCAACGTAGAATAAATAATTCCGTTTAAAATTCATGGATTATGTCCAACAGCTGTAAATAGGCTGTTGAATAATAAATATGACGTTCATGCTCCTTAATTTTGTTTTAATTCAAATGTTAAGTAAGTATCACCATTTATTTTTTTTCTAATTTTCTCGATGAGATTTTATTTTACTTAAAATTGAGCCGCTATCTGCCAATCTATCTGTTTGTAGTACACAAACAGATGTAGAATTTTTTCAACAACGGTTTTCAAGGTGTCGCCATCTTTGAGGTCCCGGTTTCGATCTCCGGCTGGGTTAATTTAAAAACTTACTTTTTTATATTGATTGGCTCAGGACTAGGTGTTTGTAGTTCCACCGTTGTCTCTGGCTTCCACAACACAAGTGCTTTAGCTACAGTTACTTTAGAATCAGAGCTATGTTTGTGATGGATCTAGATAGAGTCATACTCACGCTTCATCGGGATCCTCTGAATCATCAAGGTCCTCCTGACTTCTGTTGAGACTACCGCACTCTTCAGCTATGAGTTGCTCAATGACTGGCCCTCTTGGTCTCTGAATATTGCCCCTCCCTCTCCCCCTCCCAGGACCATGAACTGTGGCCAGACACTTTGACCCACCAATCGTCCTTTTTCGGTCCAAAGTTTGAGTCTGAAGAGCTGATGACGAATGCGGTTCTGTATGAAAAAACTCTTTGTTAAAATGTAAACGCTAATTTTATGTTAAAAGCATAGCGATAAAGCTCCGGTTTTATATTTACAACTGTTCCTTATTACTTTACTGGTCGTAAATCGTGGTAGGTTTATTGTTCAGTACTCTTTAGCTGATTATTAAATCCAAATGCGGACTTTAATTTATTTTGATGATTATTGAAATATTTGGTAATATATTAATGTTATTACCAAAAAGGACCGTTCTGAGATAGGTACTTGAAATTTGAGTTTTTTACAATCTTATTATTACGAGTACATTAAGTTTCTATCAAGAAAACAATCCCCTATGTTCGATATAATAAGTTCGCTTGACCTCACATAGCATAGGAATCGTCATAGGCTATCTGACTTTTTCTGACGTTAATAAAATTTTTGATCCCTTTATTATTTAGTTGAAAATCAACCATTAGCCAACAGCACAATGAATAATATGATCTAGAATGAGTAACTTTAACAAACTATTATGTAAGTATTTAATAGTGTTTGTTATACTTTGTAATAGGAAGACATTCTTGATAAAATAGAGAGTCATTCTAATTATCATCAAAATTTCAAGAATGTGTCCAGTCCATGAAACTAAACAACTTTCTCCAAGAAACATATTGTGTCGAATTTCGCCACAAAATTTTAGTCATCCCCATACTAAATTGATCACGTGATTTCTTTTATTTGTTTATAGTCAATTTTTTTACATATTTGGCCCGATGTTCCTTAGAGAAAGTTGTTCAGTATCATGGACTGAACACATTCTCAAAATTTGGAAGGTGAATACAAAATGACACTGTATAAATAGATTTTAACAAAAACTGTTAAGTACAACAAAACCACAGAGTAAAAAGTTAAAATAGATGTCTGAGGGCTTATTGCGAAAACCATTATCAGACAATTTTTGTCATTTTGATTTAGTTAATGTTGGATCTTGCATATTTCTGAGCTGAGAAGCGGATCTATCTATCTATGATTTAGGTAAAATTGAAATGAAATGACACAAGGTCATTTTGTATTCACCATCCAAATGAGGATGTGTTCAGTCTATGAAACTGAACAACTTTCTTTAAGTAACACAATGACCAAATATATAAATAAAACGACTGTCCATACAAATCAAAGATCCATACAATCACGTGATCAATTTAGTATCTATGGGATGACCAAAATTTTGTGGCTAAATTCTACACAATGTTTCTTAGAGAAAGTTGTTTAGTTTCATGGACTGGACACATCCTTGAAATTTTGATGGTAGGTTCAGAATGACCCGATATTTTATTTCAAGATATAAGTATTGAAATATCTATCATCCACAATATTTTTTTTGGATAGACCCTCTGAAATGGAAAGCAAAATGCGGGAAGCTCACCATCAGCCAAGGCACTGCGCTTGATACGACCTAGCGTGGCGGCCCGCGGGCTGGCCGGGGCGCGCTCGAATACTTGCGAGTATTGACCTCTGTCGCCCGCCTTCGCTCGGACGGTGCCGGGCGATCTGTGCCGCGGCGGGAAAGAGGTGTACTGGTTGTGTTCAGTAGGCTGTGGTAGCAGGCGTTGCTGCTCGTGTAGTTGTAGATTTTCCAGCTGCAAAACAAATTGGTACTGTTACTCCAGAAGGTCAATCGTTGTAAACAATTTGGACGACTCTCAAACGTTAACGCATGTCGCGTATATTGTGTAGTATACGTATTTAATCAAAATATGTGTAAGAATCATTGATATATCAAAACAAAGTTTTGATATATCAATGGTAAGAATACGCTTCGTGAACCTTTCCTTCAACAGTTATAAGTACATTGTTTACAACGGGTAAGCTAAGTATATAGGTAAAATAAAATTCATTATTAAATCCAAAAACCGATGGCGGCAAAGACGTATTTAAGGACATCTGAAAACACTGTTTGCATTAAGCATAAGAAGCGCCTAAGTCCAAGCCCATTTCCTAAATACAGCTCTACCAAGACGCATGACACTTATAATAAGCTCAAGTTGTAGTTAGGAAAAGACTTAAGTTTAGTGAAAATGGGTGTACGGAACTTACCTCTCCATCTTTCCGCCAAGTGTTAGCCACTTTTCCCTTAGTAGCCCGCAGCCACGCCAGCCTTGCCAAGCGTGCCAGAGACGCGCCCAGCCCCGCCAAGCATGCCAGCGTCAATGGCACGCCCGCAGCTGCGTATGCAACTGTGGCTGCGCGACCCGCCGCTGTTCGCGGAGAGACATTGCCGTATCCTTGGACAAAAATTAGGATTTATGAATATGGCTATTGCGCTCAGCCCCGCCAAGCATCCAGCGTCAATGGCTCGCCCGCAGCTGCGTATGCAACTGTGGCTGCCCGACCCGCAGCTGTTCGCGGAGAGACATTGCCGTATCCTTGGACAAAAATAAGGATTTATGAATATGGCTATTGCGCTCAGCCCCGCCAAGCATGCCAGCGTCAATGGCACGCCCGCAGCTGCGTATAAAACTGTGGCTGCGCGATCCGCAGCTGTTCGCGGAGAGACGTTGCCGTATCCTTGCACAAAAATGAGGATTTAGAATATGGTTATTATTCTCCTCATTACCCTTACATCGATTGAAAACGACTAAAGATGATTTAAAGAACAAAGTTGTTGTGGTACTTTATTTACTTTGAAATTACAATTCTAAATAAAATAATTATAAGTAGTCCTATTAGAACAAATATTTATTCGATCGTGTTATTTTTTAAAAAAAAACCTTATATTTAGAGTAATCTAACGTAGTAGAATGATTATTGGAAACACCAACGCAACCACAAATTAGTCATGCCATTTATTTTAGATTTTTATTAGTGCTTCTTATTCAAGGGGTTAATCTGCTGTTTGATTAGATTGGTTTGATAATACGAGACGACGAAAACCTGAAATGGAGAAAAAGACATAAATAGACATAGCATAGATGTTAAAATTTTACCTTCCTTGGATATCATTATCTATATAGTAACCTCAGAACACCGGTGCGGACCGCGGCTCTTCAAAGTTTTTTTTATATAAAAGTAACTGAGGTTCTCTATTTATTTATAAAAAGAACTTGCTATTTCATGATCTTTAGTGCTTCATAAAGCGTAACATCTTTCGACTTTGAAAAATATCGGTAAAAGCTGATGAACGAGAGGTCTTTTTAAGGAAAAATGTGACGTCATTACTGTATTATGTTCCTGTAAAAGCTTGTTTTCCATTGATGTTTTCCAATGATGTTTACCTGGTGGATTAGCGATAACATGTGTTTCATAATAAAATAAACTACTACATGGTGTTCCATTTTAAAAGAACATTAATTATTCTTATTACTCCAAATCAGAAAGCCTTCAGAAAATACCCCCTAAGTCTTAAAAGTTCATTAGGTAAGGTTAGGTTAGTATTGCGACCAAAAACGCGCGAGCTGAGCGAGCGGAGCGAGCGTGCCGTGTCAGCGGCCGGCGCGCGGCGTAGCGCCAGACACGACGTTTTTGTTAATTTACTTTCAATTTCTTGAAGCCTTGGCTATTTCATTTACTGTCTTCCGCACTTTAACGGTGTAGTACCCGTTAATGTGCAGATTAACTAGTTAATTCGCGCATTAACGGATTCCGCACTTTAGCGGTAACATAATACACTGTTTGGTATATCTGTGTCCTAAAGCCTCTGAGCGCAGACCTTATCAACATTCATCTATTTCTTCTGCCATAGCAAGCTTTTACTTGTAAATTAAAATAATTGCCCCATGAACCATTGGATACGACTTGGATTGCACCCAAAACCTCAAACGTATGTGACAAAGCCAGACTCGGAGATTATAAGGTCTTCAAATGCTTAGGATTTTATTACCTATAGTAGTGATAAGTGTGATGCAATATATGAGAGCTCCTGAGAAGGTCCACTTGGAGTCGAGCGCCAGCTCTGGCGGCTGGGCTTCAGGCGATTGTCTTGCAGCAGCCACTATTGAAGACTCGAACTTCCTCAACTGCTCATGCACCAGTCTGGTCCAGTTTCTCTCATAGAGGACGTTCAGGCGTTCTGCAAAAGGAAAAAAAGATATTACAATTTCTTCTGCTCTATGAAATAAATCACTTTGGATTTCCTACGCGCTTAAAAAATCTTGATGATCAAACTCATTTTAGGGGCTGTGAGTAAAGTATCGAGTAAGTAGTAGATTTAAACGATTATAGGATTTGTTCCGGATTCGTCATGTTCCAGCCAGTTACAGAAAGACTGTATTGGCAAGGAGCCGAAATGTCAGGATGAATTAATTTTAATTTTATTTACTACAATATTTCATTTATTGCAAGAGAATAGTTCGTATGAATAAGACGTGTTTAGTGTATGATAAAATTTAAGGACTCCAAAAAAATTGTTTTTTACTAATGTATAATCAAATATGGAAATCAGTCAATTTTAATCTAAAGCCAGCTAAGAGAATATGATAATGTTAAAATAAAATCATCACTATTCTCTTAAAACCATTACCTTAAAGCTGCCAGTAATAAATTTTCATCAGAAGATGCAACGAGATCTTTCTCCAGAGCTCAAGGGGTCTATTATAATTCCGATGAGCTGACACTTAAATTAATGAGTGTCGTAATCAGGCCTCTGTTTAGTTTAATCAAAAGTGAAAAGAGCCATTTAACTTTTAAGAGGTTAAGCCTTTCCAGCGTCATTTATTCAGAAGTGGAGATATGCTTCGCATTTTTATAATTATTCACTTCAAGACCCCGAGTCCCGATCATAAAATTTTAAGAGAATTCACTTTTTAAATTTGGAATGTAATATTTAAAAGTTATCTATAGGTACATTCCTTTTTAAAAACATATTAGTAAAAGTGTTGCATTAACTTTATCCCCAACTCATTTATCAGAAGATCCCTATCTCAATTTGCTACCCAGCTACCGCTGTAAGTAATTATAAAAATATTAAAAAACGCACTGCTTAAAGCTTTAATAAACGTTGCTCTGAAAATTCTAATAGGTATGTATTTTTTAATCACCAGTTCGAGCACTAACATTTACGATAGTGCTTGGTTTTACGATCTACCCAAAGCTCTTCGATTATTACTATTTCAATAAAGGAGTCATAAAGCGTAGTTATTTATTCTCTTTCATAAACTGTTTTGTTACCAAACTTCGTCTACCAGTTTGGCACTCGCCTAAATATTTACTTTCGTATTACGAACTTCGACCGAGCGAGTGAGATGTAAGAGAAACAGAAATGTTTTCCACTCTAAGTTCTTTGTAACTTTGTTTCCGAAAATCTGTATACAGTTCCAATAATTCGATAGCTAAAAATAACTTCTATTGGTTTTGTTAATAATTAAACAACGATGAATGATCGTATACCAAAGTTTTCGGCTTCAAAATAGTTTGCTATTCAGCGATATTAAAAGTTTATGAAGACTGTGTGGGAAGTCTCCAAAACAAAAATCTATTCAAAGTTGTATCGAAAGGTTCAATTTACTGGAATCTTTGGCAACTTCAAAATTAAGCAACTGAAAGGCGCAAACGAACGTTTTTGGACTGAAAAGCTACGAATTCATTAAACTCAAGGAATGTTTCCAAACCCCGCATTCCGTCGCGAATCACATCCTTCGGAATTATTTAATTAGTCCGTTTAGGCGTTTCCAAATCTTTTCTACGTGATCGGTCTTTCGAATGAGCTGTTAGAATTCCGGCAGATTATACTGTAAACTGTAAACAAACCTCGATGGTTCAATGGTCTTCGATAATTGGATTTTACATCCTGCAATGTTAATTGTAACTTTTGTTTGGTGGTTTTGTTCCTGATTAAATTTGGATATCGTGTGGTCATTTTCATTTGATGACTGTGAGTAAAGTATTATAGAAAAACAATTTGCTTTTGGTGAAATGTTTACTGCCGAACATTCGATAACCAATGTTAAGTTAATATCACATTATGCACAAAACTAATGTTTTGCAAACGTAAGACATCTGACTGTCAGCAAACAACCCTCGATAAGAGGATAATTTAGGGTTTAATAAATAATCTAATAAAGTTCAAAAGTGTACCGAAATTGCTAACTCTAACTGTATATTTCATGAAAGCGTCCATCATCGATGAGAGATAAATCAATAATCCTGAACCTCTAAAAGAAAAACCGAAAAGAGGCCGCAACACTTATAAAAAATGTATCACTAAAAATGAACAGACAGGTAAAACGTTTTATCCGACCTTCGTCGGCCATCCAATTCCCCTATCGGGATTCGATCGTGAAATTGGGGGGGGCCTCCTGCAAAAATTCTCATACACATTGTGGCGGTGACGAGGTTCGTCCTATCTCGATCTGTGTACAACCGATTGGAATTGGGTTCGTGATCTCGCATCCGCAACACGTGGCATTGTTGGGAATGGCGCACACGGATGTGACGCGTCAACACGCCACCCGGAGGTTTTATAATACCATATTTTTATCTGTTACGGAAACACGTAACTTCAATGCAGAATATATTGTTTATTCTTTATTCGCTTTGATTTGAATTAATAGTTGAATACGTGAATAAAAAGTGTTTTATGTTTCTTTATCCCATTTTTGGATTCAAAATGCAAGTGTTGCTTATATAATGTAAAAAATGTAGACGAGTTTAGATTGTGCGTGTTACACCTAAAATAACTACTTAAATTATTTGACTGCCACGTTTTATTATCTAAGCACAATCCTGCGATATGAACTTAATAAAATATCTACAATATTTTATGTAGCTAGGAAGTTTATTGGAAGACATAGGCAGCTATTTCTTTAATCAAATCTTTGCACTCGTGTGCCCCAAGCTTACTTTTGCATAAATGTTTGCTTCCTAAATCGGTATTTAACTAAGCTACCACTTCAATCTACACACCAATTTTTCCGGTCTCATGTGGTACACAAATTGCTAATTTTATATGCCTAACCGGAACGTAGAATTTAATCTGCAAGTACAACTTCAGTTTTTACGACATCAGGCGTGAAGAGGAAACGGTAAAATCGTTCTGCAAAATAGAATACCTACTACAAAAGGATGGTAAAACATGTTTTATGTTCTCAGTAACATTAAATTTTTCTCTTATGTAAGTGTAAGTTAGTGTATGGTTAGATATAATCGATCATAACTCTAATGCTAATAATTCTCGATTGAAATCGATTGAAACTGCTGTGCAGTTAAATTGCTGCTTTAAGTAAGAAAGATAGTTGTCACATTGGTTCTTACTATAGCAGCAATGTAGCTGGGATTTCCGTCAGAGTTGATTGCAAGTTGTAACAAAGTTACAAAATCATGGGGCAGATTTGAATTTTATTATTCTTTCAATGTAAGCTCTGTTATGTGAACTGTATTAAAAATAAATAAATAATCTTGATATTATCTAACAGAGGGCGAAGTACGGTTGTTACGATGATAATGAAAATATTCTATTGTAAATGCAAAATATGAAGAAGTTCAAGTAGGAACAAGTACGAGGATTGAGCTTTTGAATTAATACTGCAATATCCAAAAGGGCTAAAACAAATTGGCCATCATGTAAAAGGAAGCCATAAATAAAAAGGAAAAATTAAACGAAAAATTCTCAGACCCTCATCATCTCGAATTAAGAGCGCCGACAACCAATATGATTGCAACATTTTGTGGGCAATCTATTTACGGTTGGTTTTGCTACACAAAAATACACAACACGTCATAATTATTATATTATCTAACAATATCAATAATGGGCTAGGTGGTAATTTGGGCTTCTAATTTGACATTTCATTTGAGGACACATTTCTAATCTAACGTTACCTAATTGCTTTTTTGTTACTGTTGTCAAATAATATTACATAATTATTTTTGTATGATGATTTTTTGTGATGAGGTCAATAAATGTTTCTTTCTTTCTTTCTATTCTTGGTCAGGATTTTGACTAGAACTAAGGTCAATCCAGTGATTATAAAAATATACATATATCAAAATGGCGGCAGAGTTTATGTATTTTAACTAAACGTGTAGCAGTCAACCGCATAGAAAAAAATGAGACTACAGCCTGCAATTATTAAGGGCCCTATACAACGTGTTAATGAATAAACGCAAAACCTCTTAGGTGGTGATTGTGCTCATGAATATGAACAACTTTTACTACGGGGCCAACTCTGCATCTCAACAACAAAAAATCTGCTGTTTCATACATTCGGGTCGAGTAGGTATTGACAATTTGTATGAAACAGCAGATTTTTTGTTGTTGAGATGCAGAGTTGGCCCCGTAGTAAAAGTTGTTAATATTTTTTTTTATATTCATGTGCACAATCACCACCTAAGACTAAGAGGTTTAGCTTTTATTCATTAACACGTTGTATACCTCAAACTGGAGCCCAAGGGCGTCGCCAGCCCATGGCCCAGGGAGGGGGCTAGTTAATATTAAATAGGATGAGAAAAATATGAATCGTAGGTACAGTCAAGAGCACTTACTGAATATATTCGAGTTTTGAGATGGGGCGGGATTTATCGGAAAAGCAAGTGAATTGCACGGCCTTAGGACTTTGGTTATTTTGCAGTTAGCTACATTTTTAGCCTCTAGGGAGGGGGGGCAGCTGCCCCCCCCCCCCCCCTGCCTACCCCTGGCGACGCCCTTGAGCCCTCATTTTAATATTTATTGCTTGCTTAGTACAAAATGTATCTAAAATTCACATGATACAGATCGAAGCTAAGGTTCTATAGTTTATTTACAAACAATAACCTCAGTAAAATTTAGTTCGTTGTAGTAGCGAGCAAAAAGTGGCCACTGATAAGATGAGGGCGCCACTTAGTGGCTGTAAGAGCCTGTTTTTAGTCTTTATAGTTTCAAGGGTGTGTTTCAAGTGGCCGATTTCCTGCCTAACCCAATAATAATTATTGTGGTTATTGATAACCTGAAATTCTAAAAAAAATACTTACTTATATCGTTTGTTTTTATAAAAATAATAAGAACCCAGTTATTTGCAACATTTTCTGTAAATTGCAGTTATTGCAGTCCACTAATGCCCTAGTATGAATTACTGCAATTTAAGCATAGGTCTGTAATTGTATTTTGTCGTGCATTCGCATTGCAGTTGTTATTTACCGGTGTTTAAACTTAATTCATAGGCAATTAGAATTATCAATTTGTACAGAACGGTGCGTTTTGTAGTAAACGATTTAATTAGGTACTTACTGTCATTATTTGGTAATCTCCGAAATAAATCATTTTTAAGCTTGGTAGTTTCTATTCCGTGCAATTTTTTACTTCATTGCGCAAACCTTAAATCACAGTTTTAAATAAACTGGACGGGTTTTAGCTACCTAGTTACCCGTTCAAACGTTTTTGTTGAATAAATACTATGTCATTTTTTTTGTTAATATAATGTGAGTATTTTTATATACCAAAAATACAACATCTTTAATAACTATACAAATACATGAATACAATACTCTTTTACAAAATTTCCCTGCCTATCTAGCGGCACGCCCACTGAATTGTGAATGAAAATCGATTCGCAACATCGAATAAAATTTAAACCTAACCGAGAGATACAAAACTTGCATCAATACACGTGAGTGCCGAATAATTCTGGTACACGTATTAAACACCATACAATCCTCAAAATTTGTAAAGCCCTGGAAAAGGCTTGGACATTTCAAAAAAAGTCTAGACAAAAAGAGTTTTTCTTGGAGAAAATAAAGTCTAATTTAAATTGGATTATCTTTAAGGCTTCTAATCCAATGACATATAAATTTGTTTTGATATATCATTGTTTTTATTTGTGTATGAGCCGAAAGACTTTTTTGATATACGCGCGCCGCCATCCACACCAACTTTTTAATTTGATTTTAAAATAAGTAGGTATCGGTATTATGTGTAATGAAACTACAGTAATAACGGTGAACCACTTTTACTTTCTTTACAGGAATACACCATGATTATTATTAACTAGGTTATAGCAACAGTACGTTAGCAGTTTTCCCTAACTACTTCTCTTCTCGACGACACTGAGCCCGCAACTGACTTTCGTTAACCGTTCCGCCGCCTATCCCCACCACTTACCTCCCCATTCCACTACAAATGGCAGGAATATATGGCGGGAAACGGTGTTGCCAAGCTATTAAACTATAATACTACTATTTTATCATTTCAATTTGACTCAAAATCATAACAATAAAATGGATTAATTACTATCAAACGACAAAACGTCACATATGAATTTGTTAATCTTATTTTGTTTTATTATTTACTCCACATTCAACTATTCAGCACCTACGGTTGTAAAAAACACGTTTAAAATAATACCTGCTTTCATGACATTCTTAATTATATATTTGACAAAATTATTATTATCTAAGGTAACTTTCATAACAAAACTCTTCATCATTTAATTACATTTTTATTTCACATCGAATCCCTTCTTTGAATTTTCTTTTATTATTTTTACGTGGAAATCAAACAATTGTGTTCAAGAAGCCAGAAAGCCACAAAGTTAATTAGTTAAACACCATGTGTTTTCGGAAGCGTTCATGTGAATTGCGAATAACAAAGAGGAATGATCATGTCATGTTTTTACTGAACTTCGAGTAAGATATTTCGCCAAGTTTATTCTGTTTAAGCGGAACTTTTGACGACAACTGTGATCGAGCGATGTCTTGCGTGCAAGTGAAATCGCGAAGTTTGTGCGGCTTTTCCCTTCAATTAGATATAATGACTTATATGATAAAAAAAATAAGAAACATAATTTCGGTTAAACTTTTGTATGAACCCGTTTTTACCCTATAATAGTGAAATAAGATATTTTAGGCTGAAATCTGGTAATATTTAGTTAAATAAGTGATAAATGGCTTCGAAACGTTAACGACCAAAGATTTCACCCTTTTTAACGACTATGTAGGTGTATTCTAGGCAATAAAAAATGTATTTTGCAATCCACACAGTTTGAGGTACACAGGCATCACAACACAGGCTTCGTGCTAACGTGTAATTGAATTTGCACAAAGTTTTCTTTTACTTGTTTCAAAACAAAACTTTATTGAAAACATTCGTACGTACCTTACCGAAATAGAAGGAAAAATGCAAACGTAAACAACCCCGTGAACGTGAAACGCGTCAAAATCTAATCTGTAAACAAGTTCCTGAAAAAGCGCATTCAGGCACAGTTAAATTCAAGGCCGTAAGTTCATTTAGTTTACATTAAAAGACAAAGATTCCGTGAATTTTAAATTTTATATAAATTTTATATGTTTTATATTAAGAGCCATTTAGGCAAAGACGATCACGTACCAAAATACTATAATTCACCTGGGAATACTGTTAGTGCTGCAGTTACTAACAAAATAGCGTTATATGTAAATATTTTTTAACCACCACATACACATATACAGAGTGGAGAGGACACTAGTTCATAGAAGTACTTTGAAACTGTCAAATAATTCCTAGGAGCAAAATAAAAAAAAAAAAATTCGAACAAATTAAACACCCTTTGTAAATATTGGTTACTTACCTATGGTAAGAGCGGCAACAGCGCGGTGTTAGGTCACAGAATAGTGTTGACAGGTGACAATAAGCCGCGAAATGAACTTTTGGCGCCATTTAATGCTGAATTAATAGTGTTTTTCTCGATATCTACGGCAGCGACTCGAGCTACGGCATCATGCAACAACGCTGTCCATACGGCAATTTTCATTGCTGAGATTTATGATATTTTTCAAAAACAGGGCAATAAATTATTTTTTTTTTGCTTTTTACGGTAATTTTTTATTTTGAATACGGCAATCCTAAATTTAAATCCTAAATCACCGATTTAAAGTTATTATGAACACTGAATATCTAGTCACAAATTAAATATTTCTTGTATCCTTTGGACAGCTTGAACAATAGTGCGACCATGGGTAGGACAAACACAAGTGTTACCATAATATCTCTCTCGGTATTTCCGTAAAGCTAAAACAGCGACATTCCCCATTATTAAAATCATGTCAGTGTACTCGAAAACTGTGAAATTATAATAAGGCATAGAAGTAATACTTATTCGTATTCTAACAGATTTTAACACCTTTGACGCAGTCTTCTGCGTCAATGAGACGTCAAGTCATCATCGACATGCTCCTTGGGCGTTTTTGAGTTGTGTTGTACCATAAACTTAATATTAAGTTTATGTGTTGTACAAAAAGTAAACAGAATAAAAATAAAATATTAAAAAGTCACAGACTAAAAATTATTATTATTATACCATAGCTGAATGAATTTTCTCCACTACTAGCAATTAGAGAACACATTGTCATTTTGCTGCTATGAAAAATAAAAAACCGGACAACGAGCATTCACAAAAAAAACTGTCGCTGTCAAATGTCAAAATATTTTTCGCTTGTGTTTTGAATGTTTTGAATTGAATTGTAGTATTTTAGTTAATTTTAACTTTATTCTAAAGTAATATCAAGGTTTCTGAAGAATTTGTAATGGCAGACAGTCGTAATGTAACAGTCCCTAAGTGGACTTCATGATACTGCTTAAAACCGAAGTTTTCAGCGAAACAATTTTTTTAATTGCGAAACTAAAATCGATATTGTTAACGTTTGAATCTGTTTAATAAAATACAGGTTGATTTGATGAAGTGCATTTATTTCAATGTCCATAAAACTTTAAAGAGTAACCACTGTAGGTAAACGTGTAGACAAGGTCTAGGACTTTGGCACGTAAAAAAGTGTTTGTTTGGACATTTCATCAAAATAAAATTTTGGAAAAGGAAAAATACGTATCTCCTGCTTTCGTAAGTAATTCAATAATAATAAATACACATTTTCACACGTGTAAAAGATTTTGAAACGTTGTCAACTCTATTGTTTGTTCGAAGTAGGTAGATTTTGTCTCATTCGCACATTTTTAGATGACACGCTTAAGCGTGTCATTTAAAAATGACTTTTACGTCTTGAGCATAAGGTACAATTTGGCAACGTTGTGTTAATTTATACTGATGGAGGGGGTTTCGGCAATAGCTTAATAGATACAGCATGTAGAAAATGTTAAAAACGAAAAAAAAATCTTGTGACTAAACTACTGGGTATTTTTAATAGATATTTTACAGGCAGACTGGGAGCGATACTAGATATACGAGATTTAATTTATTGTCGCATTGTCCTCTCCACTCTGTATATCTGTAGGATTGTTACGTTGAAAAAAATGGTGCATCCGCTCTACCAAATTCGTTATCCAAAAAATGAGTTTGTTTACAATTTCGTGGTAGTGCATGGAACCGTTTCTGAACCTCAAGTGTAACTTTTTCATTCCAAATCATAAAACGTCACCAAAAAGTTAATCGAGTAGACGCAAACTTGAAAGTGTGTGTAACAGATGTGAGTGTAAGTTCTGTCTTACTACTCGATAAACGTTTGCGTTAGCTCACTTATTCGAAAGTTAAGTTTAAGTTATTAAGTTGTCGGCCTGTTTTCGGAATCGTTTTCGACCAATATTATGCGACCAAATTAACAGCTATACTTTAAGAGAGCCGTCTTTGTGTAACGTAATACCTCTTCCTAAAATAGGATAACATTTCTTATCAATGAGTTTAGTGCTTATTCCTTTTTACTCGCAAGAAAGACAGAGACAAAAAATTCGACCCGGCCCCGCCGGCCGGTCTACTATTAGAAGTTCTTGTGACATGTGGTGAGCACTTGTTTGTTTTTAAGTACAATAGAAACTTTCTAATACTTTGTCATGAACTTTATTACTAAAAAACTGCAAAAAAATGCATTTCGGCGGCATTCGGCTTCATTGTGGTGCGTGCATTTCATATCGGCGTTCGGCGAGCTTCCGTGGTTAAAGAGCAAAGTTTCAGAGAGCATTTTAATATTTTTATCATGAAAACCAGTGCGACGCAATTTGAAATGTTGGTGAATTTTATGGAACAGTGAGTACCTACCTACCTATAATACTTTTTGATGCACTGCAAATAAAAGATTTGCGTTGTCTAAAGTTCTTACTATGATATTTTTGTATATAGGTAAGTATATAAACTTACGCAAAAAATAGTATTGTAGTATAATACAAGATCGACTGTCTTCCCGCCCCAGAGGTGATTGTTTCACATAAAACTTTCTCGTTTTCCTATAGATATGGAGATATCAATAAGCCGACCAAAGATGCTCGAGGCAGAGTAAAAGCCATAGAACATTGGTCAAAGCTGACCAATCTGTTAAATGCTGACCCCGCAGGCGAAAGTAAAGTAACAGAGAAATGGAAAAAGGTAATTAAAGGCACCTTTGCAAGTCCTGGATTCATAAGTAGTAGGTGCTGTAATGTAAAAATAATTAACCCCCGTGTTCATATACTTATCAATTTTAGGTATGGAGTGACCTTAAAAATAATACGAAGAAAAAGGCAGCAAAGATTAATAAAGCTGCTGGTGGGACTGGTGGTGGGCCTGCTTTATTATCTAAACTGACAGATCTAGAGCAGCGGGTCCTAAATATTATTGGGAACCAGGCTGCTACTGGTTTGGTTGATGTGGTGGAATCAGGCTTTTCACAGGTTCGAATCCTTATAATCAAGTTAAATATATACTATACTATACGGCAATAAATAATATTTCCTACATTTCTTGACCTAGTAAAGTGAAATAAAATTATTTGCAGGAGCCGGAACCAAACATTATTTTAAGTGAAGATCGGACCATAACACTGCCACCTACACCACCTCTTCAGGTCATACCCGAAGAGAGTCCAACTGTTTTTACAGTACAAAGTAAGTACCGTTTACTCATTATTTTATTTTTAATTATTGGTTCCCCAAAAACTTATATACTTGTAAACTAAGAGCCTAATTAAGTCAATTACAGGTAGGTAAACTAAACACCGCTTACCTATGAAAAAGTAAACTAAATTAGAAACATTAATGTAAGAAAGTACTTAGTATTAAATTAGAGAAATTAAGCCAAGCAAACAAAAGAAAAGAAAACTAAACAACAACGTTACCTACTTAACTAAATAATTTCTGTAAGAAAAGTTTAAATATTTGTATAGGTACTTACTTCTTTGTGATTGTTTGATTTGTGTAATGTGCAAGTATCTATCAGTTTTATAAAACTTTAACATTATTTTCAGTGGACGATTATGGGGTATGGAATCATCAACATCCAGGACCATCTCATGTACTCCACATACCTCCTCCACTCATCGAATCACCATTTCAAATGTCGCCACTCCAAGAGGGAAATCATACCCCTCCTTCGCCACCAGCAGCTTCCCACCACCCTGACCACCGAGGACAGACGCCTCGTCGAAGACGTGGTCCCACTGCTCGTCGGAACTTGATGTCTCTGTCACCTCGACGACGAAGACCACTTTCTTATGTGGAACAGGCAGCTGACCATTTTTTAAATGCTGATTTGGAGTGGCGAAATTTTGTTAAGCAGCAGCACACGGACAATAAAGAGATAGAACTGAAAAAGCTTCAATTAAAAGAAAGGGAGCTAGAGTCACAGAAAAGGTGGCAAGATATCTCGATGGCGGCGATAGCTGCTTTAAATAAAATAGTTGAAGGTAATTTGAAAACAAAATAATAATATTTTTAAGGCTTAAAATTGATACCAATAATGTTTTCAAATTATGTATAAGTAAGTAGTATCAATCACTTTTCTTTATCATGTAGGCTTAGATTAAAACCAAAAAATAGGTAGGTAATCAACTTTTTGTTAGGTACTTAATTAAAAACGTTTGTAGGTACTTATGCCCAGTATTAAGTGAACAATTTTAATGTGCATAATTTATAGTTTACTAAAACAGTACTAGTATATAAGTTAGCAAAACATATAATAATAATAATAATTAATATAGTATAATAATAATATGGGTAGTAAACTATGATAAGAGTGTTATGTTACTGTAAAAGCCCGAATTTAGGTAAAATCCTAAGATTTTTTAGTAATACTTACCTAAGATTGTATTTTACAAGTTACTAATAAATATACCAAAAGCTAATTTTAACTACCTGTGTAAGAATTTGACTGATATGTACTAATTGTAATAATGTTGTATTGTAATTAAAGTACGAATTTTTAATAATAAGTACGTATTAAAATAAATTATTAAGTTAATTCTCTACAATCTCTACATTTACAAAGTCATTGGTAAAACGTAACATGTACCAAACTGTAATGGTAAAAGCTCGAAAACTTTGCCCTTATAAATAAAATAAAATTAATACATTTACCAACTTATGTTGATAAATCTTAACATTTACTAGTAAAACCTAAAATTTACCAATAATTATGCAATATGAGCTTTTACATTAACAGTATGTACCTAATCTATAAATAATATAGTGGTAGGCAGATAATTTCAGATCACAGCTCGGTCAATCCCTGGTAATGGTATACAAGTAATGGTTTTTATGTAGCTTAATTTAAATAAAACACTTTAACAGAATTCAACATAATTACTTTTATTTATTGGATTTTTAATTTTTTAAATATTTTATGCTGCATTCTAATTGTAATATGTTTTTATAACCGAATTTAATTAATTAAAATTATTTGAAATAAGACTAAGCTACTGAACTATTTGAAACAAACAAAAAACAATTCCTTATGTTTAAGTTTTTTTTACCCCCTCGCAATTCAGCGCATCCCTAGAAAAAAATATATAAAACTAAACTACTGAACTTTTTGAAACAAACAAAAAAGCAATGCCTTATATAAGTATAAGAAAAAAAAAATATATATGACTAAAGTTCTGAACTCTTTGAAATAAACAAAAAACAATGCTTTAAGTTTAAGTACTTAGCAAAAATATATAAGACTATACTACTGAACTCTTTGAAACAAACAAAAAAAACAATGCCTTAAGTTTAAGTATAAGAAAAAATATGTAAGTAAGTACATAATATGAATAAATGTTTAACGATGCAGTCTTTGAGCTAATCGGTCCCTGTAAGCTTTTCCTCTTATCAAGTCATTATTACTAGTGTTTCTTTCCCTGTTAATTTCCTCTGGTTGTGGAAGTTCCCCTGAATCTGTAAGTTAATACAATATTTAGGTAAGTTGAGAAGTTAAGTATTTTGAAACTGCTATAAGATAAAGGTTACAAAACAGCGTTACTACTATTTTGTGTGCCCCCACACCAGCCCCGCTACCCAAATGACCAAAATTCTATTCGTTTGAACGCCATGCTTACTATTAAATCTTTAAAATAAGCAGTAAACTATAAAATTACGTGTCGTAAGCTTGTCAATTCGAAGTGTGTGATTTACAAAGTTTTTGACATGTGATTTGATCATCTATTGCTCATATATATAGGTACATTATACTGTGACACTAGTCTAGGCACTGACCATCTGACCAACTTCTATTGTCCATTTTTAGATTAGAGCTTTATTTCATCGGCATATAGTCTATAAATCTATATGAACTTATATTTATTCTTATGCCCATGAAATAAAGGTGTATAGCAAAGCTACTAACACTAATAATAATAGAATTAATCATTGAAAATTAATTAATTCAAATACTCAATTTTTTTGTGTAGTTAAATGTTTAAACTTACCAATAGAACTTGGCTCCGGTACACCATAATCTAGGGCAATGTTATATAACACACAACAAGCTTGAATAATTTGTGCACATTTCTTAGGTTTATAATGTAACACCCTGTCTTTGCACAAGCATCGCCATCGGTTCTTTAGTCTCCCGAAGGTGTTTTCTATGACAACTCTTGCTGCCATGTGCTTAGCGTTGTATGATGCTTGCGGTGAATTTTGGGGTGCATCTAAATATGGAGTCATTAACCAGGGTCGCTGGGGGTATCCAGAATCTCCTAAAATTTTAAAATACAATAAGGACATTATATATTGGTTGTAATTGTACGAACTGTAACAATGGAAATAATTAAATAATATACATACCTAATAACCAACAAATTTCTCCTTGTGCATGGAGATTTTGCATGTAGTCATTTAGTTGGCTATTGTTCCATATAAAGGCATCATGATTGCACCCTCCAAATTTAGGATTAACATTTATTATTCGATATTCACTATCACAAACCTAAAAATGAAAACAGATAATTGTAACTAAATAGGCAAATGTTAAGACTTCTAATACATAATTAAGTAGGTATTTATACCTAGTTTACTTACCATTTGAACATTAATTGAGTGATAGTGTTTCCTACAGTAATAGAGGTGTTCTATTTCTTTTGGTGGGCCAAATATTTTAAAATGACTACCATCCACAGAACCGACTACTCCTGGTACACCATATTTGTTGTGGAATCTGCAAAAAAGAATATAAAAAATTATTAAGTTATCTACATAACATTACTTAATTTACCAAAATTGATGTATTGAACAAAGTTTTAGTTTAAATACAAACTTTTGCATGACAGCTTTTCTAGCTGACCGTGTTTTTGGAAAAGATATGTATTTATTGAGCATTGTTGGATGAATTAATGCTTGAGTCACTTCTTGTATGTACACACTGCACATTTTTTGTGATACACTTTTGGCGACTCCTACTGGACGTTGGTAGCTTCCAGTCGCATAAAAAAATAAAGCAACGAGAACCTAAAAATCAAAACAATTTTTACATATGTAGCACTAAATATATTATGGCTTGGTGTATGGTTTATCATGTTAGTTGCAAATTATAGTAAGTAAGTAGGTACAAGTAGGTACTAATAAAAAAAGGAAACACACCTTTTCTTGGAGACTTATTTGTAGTGTTGACTTCAAATTTGTTAATTCTTCTAATTCTTCACACAGAAATAGCACAGCTTCCTTAGACAAGCGATATCTATTTCTAAATTCATTCTCCGTGAGATGCTTGATTGGATCAAAGGACGATCTAAAAAAAGTCCTTTGTCTGCGTAGGCGATTACGATCATCTTGCATTTCAGCGATCGCTAACATCCTCCAAGCAAAAAAATAACGAGCAGCCATAATATTACTTATTAAAATCCTTGCAAAACACCGAAACGTTGATCTCACTAGCGAAACTACAAGTGAATGACTTAACTACTACGTTTACGTTTAGTTAACTTCGTACTGTCGTGGAACTGTCAAAATTGTGAGTTACACTCGCAAAAAGCACACAAAAACGCATTCGGATAGCCAAACGCGCTCGATACGTTTGGAAACGAATCGTTTTACGTATTGAGGCAAAGTCACACTCGCGTGAATTGTTTCGACCTCTCGCCGCATGGCGGCGCTGTACTTTCCCCATACAAATATTGCTCGAAACGCAAACGCGGTAGTTACGTTTTTTCTTTGTGAAAAGTTACACTCAGGGTTCTGATGTCCTAGTGAGACATGCCCTGATAGCTATCGAAGAATACATGTAACAGCGTTTCTTTCAGCGTCTCGTCGTGTCGTCGCGTCTCCTCCAGTACTTTAGACACGTGGCCAGACGGGAACCGGATGACCTTGAGAAGCTCATCGTCGTCAGCCATGTGGAAGGAAAAGGGCCGTGGAGGATCACCGATCCGATGGACACATGCAGACGTCTATCCAGATGGCCGAAAGCCTACTGCATGTAGAGCCCTTATACATCGAGTGACTACATGCTGTCACGACCCTCAGTCATGAAGATACGAGGAATAACAATACCTAAGCAAACGTACTGTTCTAGTTACTTAACTGTAACGAATCAACGCTGTGCCAGTGGGTGAGCACAAAACTACGACGCGCAAAATTGATTAAATTTTCAGAGCACATCAAACGCAGTGCAGTGCTCACCTTTTTAAACTAATTTAAAGTTTGACATATCGTGAGTGAGCGGCACCATTGTCTCACTTCGAATCTAATTGTTTGAGTAGGTACCTAGATTTTACTTGGAAATAAAACACTTTATACAGATTACAGCGCGTATATTATTAATTCAGGTGTTATTTTAGATTTTACTTACTATTATTCACTAGATGTAACAATGTTAAAGGGAAGTATTACTTATAAAAAAAAACGTATTTTACTATCTGGTTCGTATTTGAAGACCTTTCTTATAGCAATTCACTCTAATAGGATTGTCGATTTGGTATTCGTAATAAGTCTTGTCCAATATTATTAATTCATGCTTTTTGGTTCAACGTCAAGCAAGAGCAAACTTACTAAAATATGAAATGTTTCCGTAAAAGACTGACAGACAATGAACAGGATAAAACGAAATGTTACAAAATACCTAGCTAGAAGATAACTTTTTGATGAAAATCAGTCTTAAAATTTTTGGCAAAATGTAAGGCCAACATGGCTATACGAAAAACTTACAATTTTGACTATTTTTTTATATTAGACAACATTGTTAGTGGCCTAATTTAGAGATGTTGTAAATGTGTGTTATCGCGCAGACCTAATGTTTTCTGCACACAACATTTCTAGCAAATCTTTATTTTCTCAATCTATAAATTCAGTCAATAAAAATAGCTACTAAGTTATTATAGTACGTAATAATAACATCTTTTCAGGTAAAAATTGTGAATGGTTTTATTAATCTCACTAACGCCAATACTACTACAATATTAGCTTCAGTAATATTATGAATATCATACTATATACTATACTATAATATTATAAATGTGAAAGTTTGTGGGTTTGGGTGTTTGTTCCTTAATCACGCAAAAACTACTGAACGGATTTGGTTGAAATTTGGCACACAGATAGTAGATAGCCTAGATTAAAACATAGGATAATTTTTATTCCGATATTCCCACGGGAACGGGAACCACGTGGGTGAGACCGCATGCAGCCGCTAGTGTTGTTATACTCATTAAAAAACAATTATCTTCCATAGGATAATAATTAAACGGAAAATCACAGCGCGCATCGATCTTTGCACCATCTTTCCCATTGATTATTCACTCTTATTATTATTCCTATTATTTATTACCACCATAATTTTCCTAGGATTATTACAAGAAAGTCTTGTAAAATCATAATGTCACTGAATTTAGTCCATAATACTGCAACATAATTGTAGCAGTTGGCGTTCAATCACAGAATTTTATAATTTTTCCAGTAAGATTATAAAATTACAGTTTTTCAATAATCCAGCGACAGTAACATAATGACTTATGTTATGAGTATGACTTAGGTATTCGCCGAATTTCCTAGCTGACTCGAATAGTTACTTGCTAAATGGCGAGGTCGCATGCAACCCTAAAACTGTGACAAAAACAAATAAGGAAGCTTTTTCTTTGCAACTTCTTATCTAGATACATTTTTAAAATATGTGAGACGAACATTTCGTACACGCAAATTACTTTTTTTACTTTATATTCAGTAAGCGGGATTTCTAAACCGGTAATGATGATTTTTATTACTTAATTTGTGGGTAGAATGAAAGCTGGGGAAACATAAAATAGTAGGTACTTAGGTACTTGAAGTATGAAAGAAGTTTTTTTTTCAACAAGAAGTTTTTTATTCATTAACTAAGCAGAGCATGAAAATACAGTGGTTACAAAATAACGAAAAATGTAATAAACTTCGTTTACAAATTAAGAACAAAAACTTGATTCCCGCAATATAAATTGCATAAACATTGTTTACGTTTGGATGCCCATTTATTGCGTAGAAGCATTTATTTATTAATCATCATTAAATTTATTTGCCGAAATATGGGTTGGGTACAAAGGTTGTTGTACATTATTAGCCATCATATTTTGTGGATAATATCAACGTGCAAATATAAATTTAATGGAGAGTTTAATCAAGGTATCATATCCATATAAAAAGTCAATAAATATTTCTTACTTGATAATGACAAATTCTTATAATTCGCATATGCGTGTCTAAAGCTCATGTATGGAAGTGCGGTATTGAAACATTTTAAATTCAATTTTACCAAACTCGGTTGCTTAGAATTTTGTGAGTGGGTTATTCTACAAAATTTGTCTGTAAGATTACAATTCCATGACAATTCCTTATAATGATAATTTGTGCATGAAATTGCATTGCGAACAGACTGCGGTGAGGCAGCTAAATTATTGATGCAATGCAATGCTTGCTGTCCCGGGAATTAGTACACAAAAGCCTATTACAGCTGAATATTCGTATTCGAACGTTTACGTGGCAGGTACATACTGTGGAACAATAAGTTGTTGCTATGATTTGGTAGTACTTACAGAATATTTTACAGAGGTACAGTTATATTTTGAATGTTTACTGTTAATCACATAATTATAAAGTAAGCTTAAGTACTCTATGTGTTTTGTGTAGACATCGTGTAGTACTTTTTAAGAAAATCTTATTTACAAAGCAAACAGCTTAACTCCAGCAAAGAACTATTAAAATTATTTTACCACCATCTTAATTCTGAAATTATACAAAAATATTATTGTAGATGATTTTGGACTGTCTCCCTTAAATAAATAGATCTTAGAAAATAGGACTTATTAGTTGCTAAGGGCTTGGCTTGAGGTCATTGTATCTAAAATAGCGACAACTAAATCAAAGCAAAAAAAAACCAGATCGATTGTAATGGGTTAAATAATAATCCGTTTACCAACTACTTTATTTAGTGTACTATTAGTGTTAAAACTCACATGAATTATATTATATTTCAAACTGACTTTTCTTTCGCATTAGAGTTAGTGAATTATTCAACGGAATCTTTCTAGAGTATTGTTGTGTTCAAATCTATTGATAAACAGAAACTAGTCGAGCGGCGACTAGTATTAGTCTTAACAATCTGACGTTATTTACTTAACTATAGTTTTGAATTATAATAAATGAAAATAAAAAAAAACATGCTACTATTGCAATACTGCTTTACTAGAAATTAGGTGAATCTGCTCTGGACCTCTCTATTGTTAAAAAAAGACAAGTCAACAGAAAAATAAAATAGAAAAACTAAAAAACCCACATGCATCAAAAAACAAGTCAGACAAGTAAACGAAAAATAAATTCAAAAAAATTTAAAAAACCCACTTGCATCAAAAGATAAATCAACTGAAAAGATGGAAACAAGATAATATATAAAGGCAAACTTAAAACATATTGATGGTAGTGTTTAGAACTTTTGTTCAACATAATAACATGCGTTCGGAGGCATGCATAAAGAAAGTGACATTATGAATGATTTTACTTATCATTAAATTCTATGCCTCTGACTGCATGTTATTATGTTGAACAAAAGTTCTAAACACTACCATCAATATGTTTTAAGTTTGCCTTTAATCTAAACACTACCATCAATATTTTTTAAGTTTGCCTTTAATCTGAACACTACCATCAATATTTTTTAAGTTTGCCTTTATATATTGTCTTGTTTCCATCTTTTCAGTTGACTTATCTTTTGATGCAAGTGGGTTTTTTTAATTTTTTTGAATTTATTTTTCGTTTACTTGTCTGACTTGTTTTTTGATGCATGTGGGTTTTTTTGTTTTTCTATTTTATTTTTCTGTTGACTTGTCTTTTTTTAGGCAGGCTGGTTTATAGTTTTTTTAAATTTAGTTGTTTTTTATTTACGTCTTTTTAGTTATATTCTCCTTACAAATTACGTAGACGGTCTAATTCTTTTAAAGAATTTTCATCGTGTGGTTTAAATAAGATTTTTTTAGGGTCAAGACAACTGACAGCAAGCCCTGCGAGAGATCGGACACTGCTTAAAGCCACGTAAGCTTGACCTTTAGCAAATAGGTGACTGCTCAAATCGACAAACTGCCCGGTCTAAAGTTGTACCTTGCAATTTATGCTCAGTCACCGCCCAGCATAAAATTAGAGGTAGCATACGTCGCTCGATCATGCCTTTACCTCGTAAACCATCAAACTCAGACGCAGAAGGTTCAATCCGAACACCAATACAAGAAGCTACCAATTTTCTAAATAATATTTTATCGATATCAAAGAGAATGTAATTAATCACTAATTCAGTAATAAGATATTCCTAAACACCCTATTCCTTAGTCCTAACTAAACTAGGTATGCTTGCTACAAAACCTAACAAAATCTACTTCTTTAATATTTTTTTCAATATTAATGCAAGTAAAGTAATGCAACACGCGTTCCAATTAGATAGATGGAATCTAGTTATAATAAATAATGAATGTACTCTAGCTAGCTAGATGGAATCGTATTAAAATAATTATCAATTAAAAAAGTTGTTAATTGTTATAAAGACCATAAACGAGAATCGTTTCTTCTTATTTCTCGTTATCGTTTCTTCGATTCTTTTATTATTATCTTTATATTTTCAGTATAAACACAAAAGACCTTATATAATCTACAGAGAGCTAAACCATACCGAGATGTATTTGGCTACAACCCCATCTATTGATATGGTCTATGCAACTAGAAATCTATTGATGATGAATACAAAACCATACCGCGATGTACTCGGCTACAGCGCCATCTATTGATTAACTTAGCCGTGCCCTGCGGCATAGGCTTCGATCCCGAGGGATTTTGGGATGATATTATAGCCTATTTTTTCATCATGAATGTGGCTAACATACACAAACAAAATAGAAATTTCTCATTGACATGTTTATAGCGGCCGCTCGCATTTGCGTAATATAATGTACTTTTTTTATTTTATTGTTTTTTTTATAATTATATTATGGTCATGATATGGGTAGTTCTTCGGAAAAGTGTTCTCCGTGTAATTTCCACAGCATTTTTGAAATCACTAAATTAAAGTGAATTACACAAAAAAATTGAAAGCTTATGCAAATTCAAACATTATATCAAAATTCGCCACGTAGCGAATGCATACTTTTGCTAAAAAAAATTATAGAAAATTTGCGATCCATGGAAATTACAGTAAAGACCACGGAAATTACCCAGCAGATAAAATTTTGCTCAACATCATGTCAGATATGAAATTAAAGCTCAAATAAAAGTTAGTTGGGGTAGTATTAAGAACTACATTGTATTATAATTATATTTAACAAAAATAGTAGACTAATAAAAAAAAAACCTTACAAAGGAACTCAATGTAGAAACATGAAGGTAATAAATAATAATGTTATTAATTAATAAATTTCTTTAAGAGTATATTATTGATTGCATATTATGGATGAGCATCATAATAATAAAAATAACAAATATTTGGTAAAAAGTATCAACAATCTGTACGACCTAGGTCAATACTCGTTTACTAAAGACTAGTTTTCACTAATTATGTATGGTCTTCAAACAATAACGCTGACTAAGTTTACCAACCTGCTCTGTATAACGATACAAGTTCTAATGCAGATCAGTTGGACTGCAAGTCCCGGGCACAGACTCCTAGTCCTGCAGAAGTACATACTTCCCTTTTCGCTGAATATACGACGTGACCTGCCGTCCTCAACAATGGTGACATGACCACCGACACTGGACAGCAGCAAGGTATACCACCCCTCATGAGTGAAGATTGGAGTTAGCTTTCTAGGTCTGCAATCAAATGCAACTAAGTCCTGCAGCAGCAACTCGGCAACTGGCGGACGACGGTAACACGGCAGCCCACAGCCAGGTGATAATGCGACCTACACCGGTGTGGCAGTTCTGCATACGAAGCCAAACCGCGCATAGAGTAGAGTAACCACCAGCACATATCGTCATATCGGGAGACTGGAGTGTAACTGACCTATGTACGAGTATTTCAATCAAAAGCAAAGCCACTAGCTTTGCTTTTGATTTTCTTTTTTGAGTAACGAAGAAATTAATACAGGATCGACGAAAGCCAAGCTCACCCGACACTTTACCAAAGATATCCAGGACGCCAGCCTGAGAATAGTATGGCCCTCAAACAGCTAAAAAACAACAAGGTGGCGGGTGACGATGGAATCACTAGAGAACTTCTAAGAGCTGACGGAAAGCCGATACTCAGAGTTTTCTAGAAGCTTTAGGAACAGTGTACTCAAATTATCCAGACTATTAATTATACCTAGGACAGACAGTCCTAGTAAAGTGAGTCCAATTTCGAGGAAGAGATCTCTCGTCAGATCCAACTCAAAGCTTCGAAAATTGTTTGCTTCCAACTTACTTCAGTGTCTCAAAACGACAGTGTGTGTGTTGTTGCCAACTTGCCTTGTTTGGCGACAGAAATGAAGAGATCCGTAGAAGAACTTAAGTAACCGACATCATTTGAAGAATTGCACAGCTGAAGAGTAACCGACATCACTTCAAGGATTGCACAGCTGAAGTGGCAGTGGGCGGACATAGCGAGACAAACCGGTGGCTCTGGAATAGTGATCGCGCACCGGATGCCCCCACCCCCTGACAAAGTAGTCCGACGATCTGGTGAAGGTCGGAGGAAGCTGCTGGATGTGGGCAGGACAGGGCCAATCGTTGTGGAGAACCTTGGGGAAGGCCTACACCCAACAGTAAGTGTCGAGCGGCTGATATAATAAACCAAAAATAAAACAAAGTAATTTCCATGGGCTTTATGTAATTTCCATGGTGTTTTATACATGGAAATTACGCCATGGAAATTACCAAAAAGCATTAATTTTGAAATTTATCGGCATTGAAAAGATATAACCTGCTACGTTGTTACTGGTTAAGTACATTTGGGAGTAAGGTATTGCACCTCAGAACCCGTTTACAAAAAATAGCACAATTATATTGCAAAAATGTGACATGGGAATACATTAGAAATGAGAACCAAAATTTTTAAAATCGTAGAACTTAGTCTTGCACTAAAAGCGTGGGAAACAGCAACACAGCCATCTTACCTGTCAGTAGCGGTGTAACTGTCGATTCGAAAACATCAATCACTATTTGTCTGTGCCTAGCCAGTCCAGAGCAATGGCCTTCGCAAGAGGGCGCAGTGAAAAAGTAGCTAGGCGTGTGACATACTTACTTAGGTCCATAAAATCAAAAGTTTCCCTCCGATAGGATTTAAAATTTGATCAGTATATAACGTGCTATGTCTATTTTAAATGTGTGTACAAAACTGATTAAAAACGTGGGTGATTTCAAAAATATCCGCGATTTCTCATAAGCCGGCGCCCGTGTGACACGTAAAAACGTGCAAAATAACCCCGTTTTTGAGGTGTTGAGGGTGAGTTACTCCGATCTACGTAGTTTTTAACCAGTGAAATCTATATGACACGATGCTTAATGAAATGTAGAAACGATTTAATGATAGTTTTAATCATAATTATTTGTTTTTATAGGAGATATGAGTCTGTGACACTCAAAAATTGCTCTCCCAAGAACTACCCATATACCTTTTTGAAATCCTTATAATAAGCCCTTTAATTTGACACCCATATTGCAGTATTCTAAAAAAAAAAATTTTTTTTCACTACGTATAATAGCACCGTACAGCCGCCATGTTGGTTTTTTTATAACGCCACCTTCTTAAGAACACTTGGGCTGAAAAGACCAATCTAACGATATCTTAATCATAGAAATCAAGAAATAAAGAATATTACATGCAAACTTACATACATACATACATACAAACATACAAACATACTTACAAGATACGCGCGAAACACATAACCCTTTCTTTACAGTCGGGTAAAGAAAGTAGGTATTTGTGAAGGTAGGGAGAGGAAGTAGTATGGTGTGTTGGCCATTCTATAATAATATTTGGCTATATTTTATAGCACAGGTAAATTATACACAATAAATGAATGCACAAGAAAATAATGAATTGAAAGTAAATTTAAGCAAAACGACATTCATCCAATTTATTAATAAAAACGGTAGGAAATATAATTTAAATTTGACATTTAAAAATGAAATCATTAAAGAATCCTCACAAACACAATTTTTAGGTTTAACAGTTGATGACAAATGTTCTTGGAAAGAACATATAAATAAACTGTGCAACAAAATAAATTCGTTCGCATATGCCTTATGGAGATTGACTAGGATCAGTAGCAGACTCATAGCCATTCAGGCATATCACGGATACGTAGGTAGTTTGTTAAGATATCATATTCTCCTTTGGGGCAACTCATGTCACTCAAACCAAGCATTCATTGCACAAAAACAATGCATTCGAGCTATTTGCAACATCGATACCCGGACATCCTGTAGGCCATTCTTCAAACAGCATAAGTTATTAACTGTACCATGCATGTACATTTACGAACTAAGTGTATTTGCTAAAACTAATCCCCACTTATTTACAAGGAAAAAGGAACACTGTAATTTCAATACTAGATACCCTAATAAATTAGTTCTTCCTATAAAAACAACAGCTCTTTACAGCAAAAACGCGTATTGTATGTCTATAAGCATATACAATAGGTTGCCTGATGATCTCAAGATTTTACCTTTAAATGCTTTCAAAAACAAACTGAAGAGTTGGTTGGTTGAGAACTGTTTTTATTCAATCGATGAATTTGATGACTTTTTTAACAGACGACGGTAATGACACACACTGATTTGTAATGTTTATATTGCTTCTTAAGTAAATAATAATAATATGTGATTAATTATCATTTTTTTATGATTATATTTGCATGCCAGTATCTGGAGAAAAGTGTGCGGCTTCATATACATTGTAACATCTTTTATACTTACCACTTTTTAAGCAAATAAAGAAATATTCTATTCTATTCTATTCTATAAAAATGATAAATGGAAGAGCAGACTCATCTGGCACAGGCAATAATTGCTTTAAAGATGACTTCGGTCACAAACTATTGTATAATGCCTTAACTAAATTGTACATGCATTTAAACGAAATAAACTTTATAATAATAATAATAATAATTATATAATCCCATTGATTAATACCATATGACCATATATACCAATGACCATAAGCACGACAATTTTTGAATAGAGTTAGTGAAATTAATGTATAAACTAAGCTATAAACTAAATATTTTTTCAGGGACATAACCCTAGACTACCTTGGAGTAAAAAGCAACAGCCGAAACATTCATAAAAATTGTAATATAAGAAATGAAATAAAGTTAATTATATTTATTTTAAATAGACACAAAGCTAAGCTAACAAAGTTGTATTTTTTAACCGACTTCCAAAAAAGGAGGAGGTTCTATGTTCGTCTGTATATTTGTTTTTTTTTTTTTTTTTTTTTTGTGTATGTTCACCGATTACTCGAAGACGGCTGGACCGATTAAAATGATTCAAACGTTATAACAATAGGTACACTTCCAAGTTGGTCCCATTTTTTAAAATTTGGAAATCGGTTAAGTACTTTTCAAGTAATTTTGAAAAAAGCACGAAAATAGTATGATTTTGTGTGAATTACCTCGATGTTTGGTCGTATTACTTCTTTGTTTATGAACTGAATAAGATAATATTTTTTTTGTTGGAAGAGGGATATCTTAAGTGAAGTTTTTTAACCGACTTAAAAAAGGAGGTTCTCAGTTTGACCCGTATTTAAGTATGTTTCTCCGCGATTATCTTACGTTTGGCTGAGCCGATTTTTCTACATATATAATATACCTTACCTACAAGGTACCTACACTAAAAATAAAAAAATAAAAAATTGTTTAAAAAAAACAAAAACCCACTTCAAAAACCTACCTCTAAAAAGCAAGAAATAATATTCGTAATAATAAAAATACGTCTATTGAAGTCGGGTGGGGCTTTTAGAATAAAAAAAAAGGAATTTGTACTCCAGCCCCACCCGACTTCAATAGACGTATTTTTATTATTACGAATATTATTTCTTGCTTTTTAGAGGTAGGTTTTTTGAAGTCGGTATTTTGTTTTTTTTAATCAATTTTTAATTGTCCTTTTTTTACCCTGACACATGACATCTTTTAGCTGACAAGAAGAACGGGCGCAAGTAAAGAGGTATATTTATAAATAAAACTACAAAAACCTGTATACACAAAGAAGAAGGTAGCTAAATTTTTTGCATTAAAAACAAGCATTGCAATGAGCACGATTTTTACATAAAACTTTTCAAGGAAATTTGGCTCGTAAAACATGGCTCTTTAGATTTGAATTTATAAATTACGTTTTCAAGTCGTGTCGTCGACCTTGTGTACAAAGCATTTATGCTATCAGATTTAATAGAACATTGCCTTTTACATGATACGATCTTTTGTAATACGGTGAGTCGTGCTCATGAAAATATTTTACAAAGTGTAAATTATAATAAAACATTTTGTTATAAAATGAGAAGCCGTTCGGATGGGCGATTTTACAATCTTTTCTTTCTACAAAGAAAAATATTAAATGCTTAAAGAGTAAAGTGAAAATAAGATGATTTCTAAACACGTTTACATACTGACAGATTGATTAGGATTTTACATTTATCTTATTGTGATGTGAATACCTTTGTTCCGAAGATTGATAATATCCCAAGAAAAATAATAAATAAAGCTCTGCAAGTAGGTAGTAGAAGTTATTTTTCTCAAACAATATACTTAAACCAAATATTCAAGAAAAGTTTTTTTATCAAATATACAAATTTCTTTTCATTAACAATCCATTCAAAACTTTACACCACCTTAAACACGTGTGACCATGACCATCAGCCGTTCTGGGGCACATGCCTTCCTTATGTGTGGATAAGGAGGATGGGCCATAACCCACTACGCGGGCCCAATGCGGATTGGTGGGTGTTAAAGACTTCAAATGCACCCGGGAACAACATTACAGCTTATCGTGCCTTCCGAAGCACGGTGGAGTTTGAGATAATACATTTTTGGCCACCCATCCCATGACCGACCCTTGCAAAAGTTGCTTAACCTCAGCAATCGCAGGGCCATCAGGCGCTAAACCACTGCGCCACCGAGCTCCTCGTAACACGTAAACCAAATTAATAATAACAGAGATGACAATGTAAACATGAAATATTTTAGAAGAATAGAATAGAATAGAATAGAAAAATCTTTATTTGAGACAAAACAACTATTTTAAAATACATTGATGGTTACGATTTGTCCCAAATCGGTCCCAACTCAGCATAATACTTGGCCCCTGACCAAGTGCTGATCTTCCGTTGGAACCGGTTTGGTGATGCCACGGAACAATGACCGGCAAAACATACTATGAAACTAAACATTACAATTTAAAGAAAACTAAAAAAAAAAAAAAACAATATAAACCAATGCAGTATGGGTAATCCCCGTGCACAAAAGGCAACACAAAAAAAAACACAATATTCACTCGTCTTTTTTACTTGTCCAAATCTGTGAACGAACAGACTAGGTAAAACGTAGTGATTATTTCCTCTGTGTAGGTACCTATGAGGTACCTAGTCTGTGACATTGACATTGACATGAGAGAGGTGTGAGACGCTCTTTATCTAATTATTACACATCAGCGAACAAAATAAAACATGAAGAACAAAACATAAAATTTCATTGATACGGTTCATTGATAATTCAGTTCAATGCAATATAAAAAAATCAACCAACATCGGGAGACAGAATCAACACTACAATGCATATGGGACATACAAACAAGGTAAGAAAAAGTATTGTCAAAGTGCACTTGTATCCCGCACTTGAGTTTCCTGCATTTTCTGAAAGTTATTAAGAAACAGCTTGAGTTTTTTCCTAAAACCGTTGATACTTTGCAGGCCCCTAATCGGTGGAGGAATATTATTCCAGCACTTGGACGCCGCGTAGCGGAAACTACCTCGGAAGGCAGCAGATGCATGTTGAGGAGTTGCCAGCTGTTTAGCATCTTTTCGGGCCCCATAAGGCTTACGACTTGATAACCAAAAAAGTTTAGTATATAAATAGGAAGGTGCTTTATGTTTAACCACGCCAAACATTAAGCAAGCTAAGTGCAGTTTTCGACGGTGCCTCATTTTTTAGCTACCTTTGTATACCAAGTAGTTGGCTTGCCGCCAACTAATAATTAGTCATATTAATGGAAACTATAGGACACACTGCTTGGAGGAAGGATTTGGTATAGAACTTTAAAGGTTCACACGATATGTAAACTATAACCTTACATTCTTACTTGTGGAAATTTCAATATTGTGATAACTTTAGTGTAATAGTTATGGTGAGAAGAAGTTATCTTGTTCGTACAATACACGCACTATTGTACTTTAAATGATGAATTACAAATCTTCTTACAGGAACTCGATGGCGCAGTGGTGTTGCGCATGGCCCAGCGATTGCAGAGGTTAAGCAACTTTCGCAAGAGTCGGTCATGGGATGGGTGACAAAAAAATATTATCTTGAGCTCCTCTGTGCTTCGGAAGGCCCAGGGACGGATACCGTTATCCAAATAATACCGGTATCTGACCAAAACATTTCGTTATCGTAACGTTACTCACGAAATACCGCTACTTATCAAGTAACGTTACTAAAATACCGATACCATAACGTTATTATGATAACGTTATTTTTAACGTTAATTTTGCGACCTGATAACGGTATTTTTAACGTTAATTTAGCGACCCTTACTTGCTGCGCCGACCGCCCCGCCCGCGCATCCGCCCGCACGCACGACACCCCCCCGCCCCGCCCCTCTCGCGCGCGGCGCGTTATTGTTTGCTTATTTACTTACTCTACTCGACGTCTATAAATAAGTGCACGCGCATCGCGCTGTTTACAATCTGTTTAATTAAAGTTCTGTTTGTGGTAATAATTACGAAAAATGGGACGGAAGAAACAGAATAAAGTATACCGATACTTTACGATAGCAGATGAAAATAAAAATTCTACGTGTCTAGTGTGCAACAAAATATTAAATGTGAGTAAACCTACCTACTTACCCGACTTCATTAATTGAATAAATTACTTACCTAACTAAGTAGGTCTGTACTATCTACTTACCTAAGTAGGTACAATGGGCAACAGCGTCGCTTAACCACTCCTAAGGTCAAAATCGCTTGCGTGCCGCCGCGCTGTCACAACTCACAACCATACCACAGTATAATAATAAAACTGTGACCATACGTTTAGTTCGTGTATGGGTGATACGCACGCACACGAAATTTGTTGCAAACTGGTTAATCGACGCTGTTGCCCATAGTACATGTACTTCTTCTTTTCTTTAGTAGCCTTGTCCCTCCCAGACCCAGTGAGGGAAGACCCAGGGATCCCAGTGCTGGGTAATATTTCAAGGATGGATTCAGTCATAGGCAGGCATATAGGTAAATTATAAAATAACAAAAATCTAAGTGAGGTGGTCGCGGCGTACCTAGTTGTGATCGCTAGTTTTTAACGATCGCAAAAGTTAATTAAGCAACTTCGCTGTTTTTCGGTAAGTAGGTACTTGGATGGGTGACCGCCTCGAGTCCTCAACCGATTTTGTTTATCTCAGTGCTTCGGAAGGCACGTTTAACTGTTGGTCCAGGGCACAGATAGTATAAGTAGATACAGAAGGGACACTCCGCAAGATCATTATATAAAAACGGATCAAATTATTACAAAAAAAATCGGACTAAAAACATTAAAACGGACTAGTAAAAACAGACTAAAAAGTAAAAAATAAATTTTTCTGTAAATATTTATAACCCTATACCTACAGAAATTTTAAATCTAAAAACGTGGGGCGCATGCTAGAGACAATATTATGGATGATAAATTTTACAAAATGCGCCCCACGTTTTTAGATTTAAAATAGGTATAGGGTTATAAATATTTACAGAAAAAAATATTTTTTACTTTTTAGTCTGTTTTTACTAGTCCGTTTTAATGTTTTTAGTCCGATTTTTTTTGTAATAATTTGATTCGTTTTAAAAACGTGTTTTTAAAAAAGTTTTTTTTTCACTAATTTTTATTTTCTGCTTTTTAGTTAACGAGCTAAGACTAAAAATATACCATCTCCTATCGGAGCACTCGTAAAGACGATTCAAACGAGCCCAAACTCGATAGGGTTGCATGGTTTTATTACAGAGTCCCAGTGGCCTTCTTCCGGCTCCATCATCAGACCCTGGAAACTATTTCCTAACAAAGTACTCGTCAATACGATTCAAACGAGCCCAAACTCGATGGGGTTGCATGGTTTCAATATTGAGTTCCTATGGCATGGACTTTCAGCTTCATCATCAGACCCTGGACCTCGTCTCCCATTAGAGTACTCGTCAAGACTATGCTAACGAGCCCAAAGACGATGGGGTTGTATGGTTTCATCATAGAGTTTCTATAGCCTTCCTCCGGCTCCATCATCAGATCCTCGGAAACTATTTCCCAACAAAGTACTCGTCAAGACGATTCAAACGAGCCCAATCTCGATGGGGTTGAATGATTTCATCATAGAGTTTCTATGGCCTTCCTCCGGCTCCATCATCAGACCCTGGAAACTATTTCCCAACAAAGAACTCGTCAAGACGATTCAAACGAGCCCAAATTTGATGGGGTTGCACGGTTTCAATATTGAGTTCCTATGGCATGACCTTTCGGATTCATCATCAGACCCTGGACCTCGTCTCCCATTAGAGTACTCGTCAAGACGATGCTAACGAGCCCAAACACGACGGGGTTGTATGGTTTCATCATAGAGTTTCTATAGCCTTCCTCCGGCTCCATCATCAGATCCTCGGAAACTATTTCCCAACAAAGTACTCGTCAAGACGATTCAAACGAGCCCAATCTCGATGGGGTTGTATGGTTTCATCATAGAGTTTCTATGGCCTTCCTCCGGCTCCATCATTAGACCCTGGAAACTATTTCCCAACAAAGAACTCGTCAAGACGATTCAAACGAGCCCAAATTTGATGGGGTTGCACGGTTTCAATATTGAGTTCCTATGGCATGACCTTTCGGCTTCATCATCAGACCCTGGACCTCATCTCCCATTAGAGTACTCGTCAAGACGATGCTAACGAGCCCAAACACGATGGGGCTGTATGGTTTCATCATAGAGTTCCTGTGGCCTTCTTCCGATTTCATCATCAGATCAGCTCAATGACACCATAATATTGCATTGCCTTCCAATTCTGACCTATGTTCAAAGTTTTAAGTCTCTAGCTCATCGGGAAGCTAGGATAAAATCGTTCGCAAACTTTGCGGAGAAACAAACGCGAAAGCAACCTAATAAAAACGTGTTAATAAAATAGCGACTCTTGCTCCGACGCAATAAAGCGTAATTCAGAAAGTTTTCTCTCGTTCTATCGCGTAGCTCTCATCTCTTCTGACGCCGTTTCGATTGTCTTCTTTAGAATATAATTGATCTGAATATTTAACTTAAAGTTATAGGTATGCCTATTTACTTAGTTGCTTATGTAGGTTGGAAAAAGGTAGGTACCTAGGTACTTATCAAAGCTACACTTGATCTTCTAAACAGAACTGTAGCTAGGTACCTATTTATCAAACTAGCTATAAGTAAATACTATAATATTTAATAATCTATTTAGGTACCAGGTACGTAAATACAAATTTTGTTAGTTAGCTAGGTACCTAGTTAGGTAGCGTAGGTACCTAAAGCGCGGAGCTTGCCTGGCGTGATCCCGGTTACCTACGTCAAAAGATTGTGTAGTCGTTAAGGCGCTAAGGTGGGTCAAATTACAATTTTCAATTCAAATTATTGAAAGATTACGCGCGTGAAGCTATCATGGAAAAAAATATATACTATGTACTAGAAATAATACACAATAGATTTAATTGCAAGTATTGAACCTTTGATGTAAAAAAAAAACGGTTTCTGGTCTTATTTATTTGTAAAATTTATCGGAAACAGAACATTCGTTTATGTTAAAACCAACCATAAAAAGGCGATGTTAATACATACAATCTTAATTGAACAGATTGACGGGGATAGTACACAACACAACTTGTTTTTTTTAACCGTTAAATTGAAGAGCTCTCATTCACTTTACAACCGAATTGAAATTAAACACTTACCGTTGCTCATTTTAGAGCCGGTGGATTGCTTTCAAGTTTTCGCAAAACTTCACAGCACAGTGCAAAAAAATCAAAATATAAAAAATATTACACTCGCGCACGCATGGCGAACTGAACCTGTATTAGGCGACCGACAAAGCCATGCCGGCCGGCTACGGACTTGAGTAACGTTACCATTACCGTTACTCAATTACCGATATCTCTAACGTTAATAGGGTAACGTTACAAGAAAAAGACAACTTAATAATTACCGATACTAATACCGGTATTTTTTACCGTTATCAGTAACGTTATTTGTATAACGTTATAACGTTACTGATAACGTTATACGATAACGTTACCCAGAAAATACCGGTATTCCTGTCCCTGGAAGGCACTTTAAGCCGTTGGTGCCGGATGCATTTGCAGTCATTAACACCCACCAATCCGCTTTGGGCCCGCGTGGTGTGTTATGGCCCATCCTCCATATCCACCCCTAAAAAAACTTTCAGCGCCAGGCGTCTACTTATCAATTAGCCAATTTCTCATCCCCGACTACTACCCTGTGCCCCAGCAGTAAGGACATTAAAAATGGTTGATGGCCAAATCTCCTTTGGAAAGCAACGTTCGTAGTAATTATTAATACTGTCTTAAATAATGTATGCTGCAACATGATAACTTATACTATTGCAATTTGTTTTAGTAAAATATCTTGTAACCAAAAGCTGTTATCGTTAGCCCCAAAACTGGTGAAAATGCAATTAGGCTAGTGGAAGTGATAAAGTGATTAAGGTTTAAACAACATAATACAGTTGAACAGGCTATATCACCATTCCACTTAGTCCATCAATAGCCTTGACGTAGCTGAACAATAACATAATTATTGAGTCTTGACCATTCGAAGATCATGCAGTTGGCATCTACTGCAAAACAAATTTTTAGCACTTTTAATAATAAGTATAAATGGTAGGACCACAAATGTTATTTTCTACATATATTTGGGTTTAATTTCTTACATTTTAAGGAATGAGGTGTTGGGTGGTAGAAAGTACTTTTATGTACTATTAAATAATATGCATTATCTCCCCCAGCCTGCCTAGCATGACCGATTTATATCACCAGCCTGCCTAGCATGACTGATTTATATCGCGTGATATAGCGATTTATCACGTTTAACTGTCAAAAAGACAAAAGAATTTGATAGTTGAGTGTCGATAAAATGCTATATCACGCGATATAAATCGGTCATGCTAGGCAGGTTGATATAGCGTTTCTTGAGGACAACGCACTGGGTCCACGCAAAAACTGTGCCAAATCAAATCAAAATGTTCGCTTAGGGTCGGATGCCTTGGAGAACACAGAGGTGTCAAGTAGGGAGCATAGCCTGAGCAGATCTGGGTCGGTCACTCGCTCGGCAGCGGCGTTAGTCCACGGAGGAAAGGAGACAGTAAAACGTCAACCGAGCGGAGTAAATCGCCAAAAGAGTGGGACTGACTCTGAAGGTTTTGAAGACTTGGAGGTGGAAAAGAGAATAATCACACGTAAAAGTGGAAGAGGGAAAAAAGGGGGAAATAAGGGAGTCACTAGAACTTCCGGTGTTTATGCTGGTGCTGCGTCGGCTAGGAAGAGGATGAGGATCGGTAGTGATGAGGACTACATTGATCCTTCGGAGCTGGACGAATATGGTGCAGTCAAAAATCAGGACTACAGGAAACTCCAAGCTCCTGAGCGTGACCAGGAAGAAGAGGAACGTCTGCAGCATTATGCGGAAGGTACGCGCAAACTGCAGATAAATGAGCTGACCACTCAAGCCCAGAAAGAATTAGAAGTTGTGTTCGAAGCGGTAAAAGCCACGAAACACATGAATAAAGAGTTAAAGAAGAACGTCAACGAGGCAGGCAAGAAGGTGTTAAAGACTGTAGAAAGACTCGCAGACCTTAATACTAATGAAGAGATAAGGCGCCTGCGAGCCGAAAATGAAAGACTGCAGGGTGAGCTGTCGGCCATCAAAGGAGATTTACAGGCTATCAAGCTGAGCCTGCAAGAGAAAAACACAACAGCTGCTCAACTTCGTCGTGCGGAGGCTAAAAATACGACAGTTGCGGGTGGAACAGAGCTACTGCCAGGGTTTGATGAGATTATGGAGCACATCACACGAACTGTCATGGATTCAGTTGGCTTTATGATCTCAGCTAGGTTCGAGGGATTGGAAAGCAGACTCCTGCCTCCTCCAAATTTGCGTCCGCCGTTGGGGGCAGGCAAAAAGAACGCCGCAAATGCTGCCGGGAATGTAGGGAGGCAGCCAGTGCCCTCGTATGCTGCAGTGGCGGGCTCTTCTAATCAAAACCTGTATCCACAGGCGGCAGAGGAATCGAGGAGAGTTCCGGAGGAGGATGGATGGTTAACAACTAATAAGAAGGGGCGGACAGTGAAGGCTCCAGCGGCGACGAGGGAGTCACAAAAGCCAGCTGTGGCAAAGCCTCAGGCAAACAAGCACGCATCGAAACCGGTGGCTAATCCAGCAGCCAAATCAGGGGTAGCGGTCAAAAAGGGGCCTAAATTGACACCTCCGCGCACAGCAGCGGTAGTGTTGACTATTACGGAGGAGGCCATGCAGAAGGGAGCGAATTATGCCGAAGTTATTTCTAAAGCCAGGCAGACGGTGGACCTTATAGAGCTGGGTATCGAACAGCTGACTGTCAAGCAGACGCAAACAGGGGCGAGAATTATCGAAATCCCCGGTCCATTAGGAGGGGAAAAGGCTGACATTATGGCGGCAAAATTAAAAGAGGCCCTCATGGGGGTTGTGAATGTCACCAGACCCGTGAAATGCGTGGACCTGCGTATTTCCGGGCTAGATGATTCTGTTACAGCGGCAGACATTAGGGCTGCTATGGCTGCAAAAGGTGGTTGTTCGCAGGAGCACATAAAAGTGGGGCACATCCGATCTGGTCCGGGAGGCCTAGGATTCGTTATGACGAAGTGCCCAGTGGCTGCTGCGAAGGTTTTGGCAGAGGCGTGTCGGCTTATGGTAGGGTGGAGCTGTGCCCAGGTTCGGGCAATGGAGCCTCTGCCACTCCGCTGCTTTAAATGTATGGGCACCGGACACACGCGCCAAATGTGTCCGAGCGAGGTGGACCGCACCAACTCCTGCTATAGGTGTGGGAAGGAGGGACACAGGGTAGCTCACTGCTCAGAAGAGCCCAAATGCGCGGTGTGTCTAGCTCACAATTTGCCCGCGGGGCACATAATGGGTGGCAAGAGATGTAACCCGCCGGCGAAAAAAGCAAAGCCGGTAAAAGCGACTGCAAGAGAGGCTGACAACAATGTCATGGAGGTAGTTGATGTTTCGCCTTAATGGACAGATACAATCAACAGTTTCTACAGGCGAACATTAACCATTGCGCTGCCTCTCAGGACCTTCTGATGCAGCATGCAATGGAGTGGAGGCCAAACGTCCTCGTCATATCGGAGCCCTACTGTGTGCCACAGCGCCCCAATTGGGCTGGTGATGAGAATGAAACAGTCGCCATCCTAGCACCATACATGGCTGCTCACTCCCCTCCCCTCTCGGTTAGAGAAAGGGGACCGGGTTACGTGGCGGTCACGTGGGGAGACTTCGCACTTGTAGGTGCATACTTCTCCCCCAACCGGCATCTTGACGAGCTGGAGCGGTGGTGCAACATGATGAGTGGGGTGGTGAGGCGCCTGGCACCAATGCAGGTTTTAGTGGCGGGGGACTTTAATGCTAAGCATGCGGCTTGGGGCTCCCTCGTCACGAACTCAAAAGGGGTGGCCGTCCTCGATTGGGCTACGTCGGCGGGGCTGGTTGTGCTGAACAGGGGCACCACGTTCACGTGCGTGAGAGGGCGGGGGGGATCCAGAGTAGATCTGACTTTTGCGACTCCTGCCCTGGCCGCCAGAGTTCAAGATTGGACTGTGTTGACGGATCCAGAGACCCTGTCGGATCATAGATATATCCGATTCAGGGTCTCACCGAGGACGGGAGAAGTATCAATAGGACCTCGGCCAGCTGGAAGACAGTTCCACTTCCCAAGGTGGGCGATTACCAAGTTGAGAAAGGACCTGGCGGAAGAGGCAGCCATAGTTCAGGCCTGGTGCCTGGAGGCGAGACAAAGCGCTGGCGATATTGAAGAGCGGGCTAGACAGCTCACTGCTTCAATAACTGCCGTCTGCGACGCTGCGATGCCAAGGGTGTACGGCCCCCCGACCAAGTCTCAAGTGTATTGGTGGTCGGAGGAGATGGAGGCCCTCCGATCAGCCAGTCTGCGGGCGAGACGTGCACTGCAGCGATACAGGAGGCGCCGGCGGAGAAGGGCTCCGGAAACAGAGGAGGAGCGAAGGCTTCAGCGGGCCTACAAAGAGGCGAAGGATGCGTTTCAGCAAGGAATTAGAAGGGCTAAATCCAGAGCTTGGGAGGAATTTCTGGCGAGTTTAGACAGGGATCCATGGGGGCGCCCATTCCGGATGGTAAGGAACAAACTTAGACATCAGACACCTCCCATGGACTCGATGGATCAGGAGCTTCTCACCAATGTAGTGTCGGGATTGTTTCCTGCGGAGGCGCCAGAAACGGCACCCTTAATGGCTCCTCAAGTTCCACTAGAACGCGAATCCGGGTTTACGCCAATCACGGAAGCGGAAATGGAAGGAGTGATTGACTGCTTGAGGTCAAAGAAAAAGGCCCCCGGCCCGGATGGCATCCCTGGGCGAGTGCTGCCCCCAGCGCTCAAACACCTGGGTGAGTATATCCGAGCACTTTTTAGTGATTGCTTGGAGAATGGGGAGTTTCCTAAGCAGTGGAAGAGGGGGCGTTTGTGCCTTCTCCAAAAAGAGGGAAGACCGGCTGATTCTCCGTCGGCTTACCGTCCAGTGGTGCTGCTAGACGAGCTTGCCAAGATGCTCGAAAAGATCATAGCAGAAAGAGTCATCCAGCATCTAGAAGCAGTGGGCCCTAACTTAGCGGAGAATCAATATGGATTTAGGAGACAACGGTCAACAGTGGATGCCATCATGGCATTACGCCATCTCACGGAGTCGGCGGCTAATAGAGGAGAAGTGGCGATTGCAGTGTCACTCGACATACGCAACGCGTTCAACACCCTTCCCTTTCAAGTGATAAAAGAGGGCCTTCGCTTCCACGAGCTCCCCCCGTACTTGGTACGCATAATCGAGCACTACCTGGAAGGCAGAGAAGTGCTGTATCCATCTCAAGATGGTCGGATGGTGGCGCGCGAAATGGTGTGTGGAGTTCCACAGGGGTCGGTGCTCGGGCCGCTTCTGTGGAACATAGGGTATGACTGGGTCCTGCGAGGTACCCTCTTGCCCCGGTTGAAGGTGCTGTGCTACGCGGACGATACGCTAGTCATCGCCCGGGGCAAGACATTCGAAGATGCAAGAAGATTGGCTAGTGTGGGCACGTCACTTGTCATAGAAAGGATAAGGGCTCTGGGGCTAAATGTGGCCATTGAGAAGACAGAGGCACTGTATTTTCATGGTCCCCGTAGAGGGCCTCCAGCTGGTGCTGGATTGGTGGTGGATGGAGCGAGAGTTCTCCTCAAGCGCCATATTAAGTACTTGGGGCTGATAATAGACGGCCGCTGGAAATTCGAGGAACATTTTCGGCAGTTAGCCCCAAGACTTACAAAAACAGCGGGAGCATTGGGGCGTCTCTTGCCAAATATCGGTGGGCCCAAGGCCAGCTGCAGAAGGCTGTATGCAGGAGTGCTTCGAAGCATGGCCCTTTACGGGGCACCAGTGTGGGCGGACCGGCTTAATGCAGTCAACCGCCGAAATCTCCGTCAGCCACAGAGAGCTATTGCGGTAAGATTCGTGAGGGGATATCGGACGGTATCGCACACGGCGGCATGCGTGCTTGCGAGTGCACCTCCTTGGGAGCTAGAATCTCAGGTACTTAAGGAGGTGTACCAGGAGCGCAAAGCAGCGATCCAGAGGGGAGATCGACTGGCTCCGGAGGAAGTGCTGGCCATCCGTCGCAATGCGGAAGAGAGGCTAATGGAGGCTTGGGAGAGAGAGCTCGTATCGGACCCGGCTGGAAGGCGTACTGTAGAAGCGATTCGTCCGATACTGGAAGAGTGGTGTAAGCGTGGGTTTGGGTCACTGACTTTTAGGCTGACGCAGGTACTTTCCGGGCACGGGTGCTTCGGAAAGTATCTGTATCGGATAAGAAGAGAGGCGACCCCACAGTGCTATGAGTGCGGCGATGCGGAGGACAGTGCACAGCACACCCTCGAGGTGTGTCCTGCCTGGGCTCCGCAGCGCGGCGCTCTGGCTGCTGTCATTGGAAGAGATCTCTCGCTGCCCAGTGTGGCAAGGGCCATGCTGGCCACCGAGAGATCATGGGAAGCGGTTGTCTCCTTCTGCGAGGAAGTCATGTCACAGAAGGAGACATCGGAGCGGGTTCGAGAGGAGGAAGCTCACGCGAACCGGCTCCGACGCAGGCGGATGGGTAGACGAAGGAGGCGCTTCGCGCACCTCATTCCTCTATAAATGGGACCAAGCGGGCGGTGGGGGGTGACCCATCGCCTGCCTTGCACGGTCTCAACCGTCTGGGGAGATGGCCAGACTTGCCCGGCCATCTCCCAACCGCGAGGAGGCCCGGTCAGCCGGGCGTACCGCCGGGTCAAAGGGGTGAGTGACAACAATGGACCCCCGTGACCAACTGGCGGCGAGCGGGCAAGTGCCGGAGTTTTTAGTGAGTATTCCCCCCTCCCGTGATCCCGCCCAGCCTCTAGTGGCTCGGCGGGATCACTGGAGGCGGTCGTGGAGGGCGGTCGCTAGCGCCATCAGCAATAGTGACCCCCTCCTGGTGAGCCTCACATACGAACCTCCTGTTCACCTACAGGGGGGGGATGCGTAAATGCAGTTTCTCCGGCTTAAAAAAAAAAAAAAAAAAAAAAAAAAAAAAAAAAAAAAAAAAAGGTTGATATAGCGTTTTATCACGTTTAACTGTCAAAAAGACAAAGGAGTTTGACAGTTGAGTGTCGATAAAATGCTATATCACACGATATAAATCGGTCATGCTAGGCAGGCTAGCATTATTAAAAATTAGGAAAGAAACAACATTACTTTCTCTCTAAACAAGTTAAAATCTCTAATAAAATAAGTAAAGGCAGAGAGAAAAGAGAATGTAATGTTGTGTCTTTTTATTTTGCCCATAATTAGATATTCCAATTAAAAAAATATGTCAACAAATGCCCAAGGCCCCGTGCCATTTTTATTCCTTGGTTGACATTATTTAATTTGCGTAATAGTAATTAAAAGTAAAACCCAACAGATGTTGATTGCGCTTCTAGCAACAAGAAGAAAAAGTAATAATAAATTCAATGGGAAAACATTTTTAACGAGTCAAACGGATACTGAATTTGTCATTCCATTTTAATTAGTCTTGTTGCCTTCTCAAAAAACTTTTTAATACGTCGAAATTATCGCAAGATTTGACTTTTCCAAGTATAATAAAAAAGTTCTTTCGTTGATTAAACTTCGTACGTTTTGCTTAAAAATGACAAATGACACTTAAATTTGATTAAAGTCTGTTTTTGCAACTTTGATTTGGTGCAAGAAATTATTTAGTACATAAAATATGGACTTATGATTATGAGTCACTCGAGTGTTTTTAAAATGAAAAGGGCAAATAAATAATATGCTTTCTTTGCATAATAAGGATTAATTTGTTGGACAATGTAAAATCTCAGTGTCCATTTTACTGAAACTTTATAATTGTCCATTTATGTAAATTTTTTTTAAAAGTTAGAGTTATTTAAAACTTACATATAAATATTTTTTCAAAACAAAAGTCTTTTATGGATGTGTTCTATCAATGCTGATAATGATAATGATGTTGATTGATAGTTCTTGACATATTTTGGTAATTATTAATAGGGTAAGTACATACCATAGACTTATTATAATACTGTAAGTACAGAGAAAACATTAAATTTGTATTATTTCCTAATTTTGTTCCTTTTGGTTACACCATAAAAGCAAATAACTCGTCGATGCATTTTTATTATACCAACAACTTTGTAAAAGTGATGAACTAGGCAACTTTTGCCATTTCAAACATTTCCTTTAAAATAATTTCCTTTTAGTATTTAAATGAAAATGAGATTTCCTTTTCGTGGAGTATCGATTGACTTTTGTAATTAATTACATTTCGTTTCTATTGCTTTATTGACATTTTACCGGAAGGACGTACAACCACAGTTCAAATAAATAACAGTGGTTTTTTTTGTAGCTTGATTGGACGTAATAAGGCATTAGACTAATGGGGTGGGCTCTGGTACATTCTACTGGATTTCTATCAAAAAGCTTAGGAAAACTATAAAAATAAATGGAACAAAATAAAGAGACGTATTATATCATATTGTGAGATGTTTCAGCACAGTAAAGCGACCTAAAAGTACAGTTGAGCACAAAACGTGCGAGTGAAGCGCCCTTAATGTGATTATCATGCGAGTGCGGAATTATACGACCGTAGGATTTTCCGCATTTTGAGTAGCGACTAAATGATGGAGCATTTTTGAATTCCAAATTTTACAAGACTATTTAAAATTTAATTCTAGAGAGAAACGTGTTTTAAAAAGAGATATTAATTTGGAAAAGTTTCGAATAAATTTAGAGAATAATTTCTAATTTCAAAACGGTGTTATTATAAAAGATTTTTAAACACCTGTTTAACTTAGATAATATTGTTTGAAAGATCATCACGCTAAAACAGTGTCCTAAGTAAAACAGGTATTTTAAATCTTTTGTAATAACACCGTAATAGTGTTATATAGATTAATCATAAAATATCTACAACCTAGAATTTTCCTAAAATGTCCGAAAGTTGAAAAGCCAGCACCAAAAAAAAAAATACGCGTCTTAAATCCGCAATAGTAGTTTATGATACTGATGCATAATGAAGGGTATTAAAACATGTAGTATCACACGAGTGTTTTAATACCTAGTTATGTGCAGTTTCATACACTACTTTATCTACACTCATACATTTGGGATTGAACCTACTAAATAAAAGATCAACGTTAGAAAAGAGAGAGAGACTTTGGTTGTATTAGCTATGTACCTACCTTGTAATAAGTTATTTCCTTAGCTGCATATAAAATAATTTTGCAGTCAATTTTTTTCACATTTTTAAGCAAGAATAAAAAACACCTACGAAATTCAGTATAACAAAATGTAAAAATTGAAATCAAAAATCAAAACTTTTTTTGTAATGCTCTAAAAATGGCGCGCACTCCATTAGAAAAAAAAAAGAGATGAGTCATATTTCCTTGGGGAAAATATCGTTGTTTTTTTTTAATAGCACGGCACTACCTTCTTTTTGTATTTGCCCTGTATCGTAATGAGAAAAACAGTTACTTTATGATGCAGCTGACTGCATCGTAATGAGTTTTTTTTTTTAATTTTACCTATTCACGAAAATAAAGTACGTATTTATATTACCTTTTTTGAATTCATATTTGGAACATTACGTTGTGAGTGTCGATAAAAGTGTTTTATTGCAATTCAATTAATTATACTATAGGTCCACACAAATCAGATTTTACTGCGTGTGTGCAAAAAGGTTTGAATTAGATTAAAATAAAAACCTTTCAAATGGAATCTTTTATTAACGCCCTTCTTACACTGGCACCGTCGCGAACGCATGCGATAGCGAAGCGACGAAAAATCTGTTAGTTATATATATTGCAGCGTTCCGCATAATGCTATTCTCACTCTACAATTAGCGAGATGAGATAGTTGCTTTCTTTTTTGGTACAGTTTCGCGAGTATCTGCGAAATGGTCGTTACACCGCTCATTTCGCTAAGCCCGCCGGAAACGATCAATTGCGATTGTCATTTTTTTCGTCACTGCCATTGTTGGAGGAATTGACAATCGATTTAATTGCACGTGTTTATAGTTATTTATATACTTCTTAAGGCAGTTGTATGATCGAAAGTGGCGCCCTCAGAGGTTTTTATTTAATAAGTTATTAATGGAAAAGGATGGAAAATAATGTTTATCGTGGAGATTTTAGGGCACATGCCCTATGCACTACATGCCCTCGTAGTCATTCGTAGAAATAGATAGCAAATGTGTCAAAAACGGCCACTTTTAGCAGTTTTGCTATCTACTTCTAGCAGTGACTACAAGGGAATGTAACGATACCGTCTAAAAATACTAGACTGTGGGCCCTAAAATCTCCACGATAAACATTTTTAAAATTGTGTATTAGAATTACAATATTAAATATAATTCATCGCGGCGCCACTTTCGCTCAAGGCTTCGCCGCGTACAGTTAATTAGAAATAAAACTCTTTTTACTGGTTACAGCGCGTATATTGGTTATTTCAGATGTTTTTTTTATAATTAAATAGTTTTGATTTGTTGGTTTTTTGGGTTTTCCGACGTTTCGACACCTTTCGGGGCCGTGGTCGCGGAACCACAGAATACATCATAGTACAAGTATACGGAACGATCAATTTTCGCATCAATGAGCGTCAATGACGTAATAATTGACAATCACAAGTGATCGTTACCCGAGTGCTAAGTTTCGTTCGTTCCGCAGATGTTTCGCTACCGCAAGCGATTCGAGGTGTACTAAGGGCGTAAACGTATCGAAGTGACTCACCAAATCGTTTGCTTGAATGTCATCGATTGGTTATGAAGGACGGATTACAGGTCGTTTGGAGGTTGATGGGCGAATTTCGTGGTTCAGTACCTACGCTGAATTCATATACGATTTTTCTCTTAGTTGCTTTTGCGATTGATTATTTTTTAATTTGATAAAAGTCTGTTTGTAAAATGTTTTTTTCGTTTGATCGCTTTGGAGATGTACCTTATTGCTTTTGTAAATACATTTCTGTCACAGTTTATGTAGTGAATTGAAATTGAAATGGAGATCCGGGTTTTACGCTTTTAGCACTGTTAACGTTAGAAATGTAAACTTCGTAAATTGATTATATATTTTTTTGTAAAATAATGTTACTCAAACAATTATTTTAATTACAATGTAAAAAGATTCCTAAAAGAAAAGCTTATTTGCAGCCAGTCTGACTGATAACGCAGTGATAACACGTTCCAAGATTCTCAACCCCCACGTAATACCAGTGTTTAATTAGCTTCAATCCGACCAATAAGGGTCGGGCAGACCAGCCGTAGACGCGCTAACGAATCAGCGAATACTATGATTGGATCGACCCGATCGCATTGTCCAAAAAGCTTTAAAAAAGCAAAACCTCCATCAAAAACCTTAAAAAACAGCTTTAAAAATGCAAGAAAATATTATATTTCATATAAATTAAGTATTATATAGGGCTGGAGGTAATTTGTTACTTTTATAATAGTGTTGTTTTCTCAAGTTGGTATTATTGTAATTTTTTAATCAAAATTCTCAAAACCGAGTAATTTCGAGTAATCGGTGTGCATACAATTATAAAAAAAAATACGCGACGAATAGATAACCTCCTCCTTTTTAAAATATTTCAGTCGGTTAATTCTCTTGAATCGCTAATCGCTAAGAATTACTAATTTATCATTACTTAAATCTTTTTAAACCTAGGTTTATTGCTTTAAGCACACGTGAAATCTTTTAGTTTGCAAATCAATGATGGGTGTTTACACAAATCGTCCCTCCAAACATTGTTTTCAAGTATCAAATAAATGTCGTAAAAAAAGCTCCATCTCAGTCATGAGTAAAGCGATCTTTCATAGAAAATCTTATTTTCAGCTGTGTTACTGATAACATGTTCCATAATTGTCAACCCCCACGTTATACCTACCAGTATTTAATTAGCTTCAATCCGACCACTAGGGGTCGGGTAGATCAGCCACAGACGCGCTAGCGAATCAGCGAATTGGATCGGCCCGATCGCATAGTCAATTAAATACTATCTTGAATCGCCGTGCGTTGTAGGGTTTAAAACAATAGCATTAGTGAAAACGTCCGTCGGAAATTATAAACTTATTGGCAACTATTGTTATTTTAAATACAAATTTTATCAAAAATATAAAGCGCAGACAAACCACATTGATTTAATCCCGAGATAATTAGGTATTATCAAAACAATAAATAATTACGTAGACGGAATAAGGGTGCTTTCACACCAACTAAAGAAAAATAAACAAAAAAATGAGTACGTATCGTATTTATTTTTTAGTATTTTCTAAACCACGCCATACTTTAATTCATGTATTGTACAGTCAGTCTGAAATGAGTGGCAGTCAAAATGTAAATAAGTGTTTTTGAAAACCCTCAAAATGCTCATAAAGCTTAAATTTACGTCAATGTCTTATACAACGTTCATAAGTGATTTAGTTTAGTTATGCTTTCCAGCGCAGTAAGTACATAACAGCTTCATCGACATCTCAAAACTCTAATCGATTGTAGATACTCTAAATATTTTTCCACTAACCCTCGGTTCGTTTACGCAGGTCACGTAACGACGTTAAAGGGTAAGGCAAGAGGCGATATGAAATCTTGTTATATTCGCACTATTTAACCCTGTCCGCGGCGGCCCTTTGCAAGCTCGTTGACCTGACAATCAGGTCTTTTAGACCCGAAGACACACGGTTTATGAAATGAAAAACAGGGGTCCCGTGATATATGATGGGCGAAGGACTTTTTTGATAAAGTCAAAGTTCTTGCTTGTGTTATTTTATATTTTATTGGTGGAAACAAACTAAAATCGAATTAATTCTTCTTGTTTTTTATCATAGTCCTTAAAGAAACGGTGGTTTTGTGCAAAGTAGAAGCTGAAAGTAACTCCGAAATAAACAGGAAAACTCTTTATGCATGACTGTTATGGAGAATTTCTCGTAGGTACATAAGCTTCTGATAAAAATATTATCTATATGGCAATATAAAAAAACAGATATTTCCGCCTTATTTTATTAAGTTCGAGTTTTGTGGTTACACTTCATTCATCTCCAAATCCAGTAATATTCTTTAATTTTCAGCGATTCAATAAGATTCTATAAAACTATAGCCAAGTCGAAAACTTAAATTCGTTTACATTTAAAAATATTCCCAACCCATTCTTCAAACTAATCTCTTGCGGTTCCACTTTCAACGTATGTGCTTTAAAAATGTCACAATTCAAAAACACGGCAAAGTCATTTTGCGGTCTTACAAAAAATAGGTAAACGGCTTGTTCTATGACATTTTTACTACCGAGCAAAAATAATGGCGACGGGTGGCGGCAGACAAAAGTTTTGTCGATGTGACGTAAATATAAGCCGCGTGCCGGTGTTATTACCCACGAATTTGGAAACGGTTAGTTGTTGAACGAGTTTCAGATTCGATTAAGCTATTTGTATACCTACCTAATGGAAACAAAGTTAGGGTTTAGTAAGAAACTGAAGTTACAGGTAGACAGACTATCGTCGACCAATTTTTATAATAAAGCGCTTATCAATTTGGCCGTAATTCTTAGTAGCCATGTATAAGAAACATGACATTAGGTGACTTTACTTGCATTGCAGTTGACCGAGAGGAAGTGTGAAGCGTCTCTGTTTCAGCTTGGGCAAAAATGCTTTAGGGTTGTATCGCTGTCCGTTTGTTCTCTTCTCCAAGTCGCATCTCTCCCTAGGCACGTTATCCAGACTTTTATTTCGGAGGGGGACGATAGCATCCTGCAAGCCGGGCGAGTGAATCGCTCGCTAAATTGGAATAAGTCCTGTTCTGTGTTACGGAATTCGGGGGGGGATAAATCCCAACTACCCCCCCCTCTGGATACGTGCCTGCATCTCTCAACCGATTCTCGTGGAATTTCTCGTCACTCTCTTTCAAAAAATTGTGATTTGATAATTATATAGTTTTTTTTGTGGGACCAGATTTTCGAAATTTAAGAAAAAAATTCATCCATTCGAAAAATGTTTTAAATTAGTAGCGCCATCTAGCTCCGATTAGATATAATAAAATTATACCTAACCTTACAAACAGCACATACCTAATTAATATAAGATTCTTGAGCACATAGCAAAAGCAGTGTCAACCTCGTAGCGACATCTATTAAGTATATTAATTTTTAAACAACATACATTTTGAGTGAGGTCTGCAGCTCACTAGTTTATATTTTTAGAACAACAATATAAAATTTTCTTATACCACATTAATTTAAAATCAACGCTCACGAGGCAGGCCCATGAACCACTGTTTGCCGTATAGGCTCGCCTTAAGCTTGTTCTCCGGTTTGCACAATCTTTTATTCAGTATACGGTCTCAAAACCAACTGTCCAGACAGAAAATACTCCAGCTATGTTAATATTTGAAGTAAGAAGTATTGTCAGTGTGCAAGTCGTTTTTATTCTGTGACATTTATTATGCAGCTTCATTGCTAAGAAGCTTGTTTAAAAACTTTCTTACTTGAGACAGCAATTCCATTTTCTTACTATGATAAAAGCATTTCCATTACTTAACGTCTTGAATTCAATTTTATGTGCTGTTTCATTCCTTTATAGATAAGATATTATTGTACTATGAACAACACTCCTGTTCCTTTTTTTAAAGTAGGTACACTATCTTTCTAACATAAGTAGTATTCAGTAGAGGGAAGTGTTTTCTGTCATCATTAGCGTCATGACACCACCCGCACGACAAGCGCCACTGCCTGTAAACGCGCAAAATATTGTTTGAAATTTTCAACAAATATTTTTAATTTTCCAACTACACTAAAACAATTGAATTTTAATTTGTTTGACACGGAACAGATAAGCAGCATGTGAATTAATTCAGCAGAAATTCATAGAAACGTCCTTGGAACTTTGTAAATAGGTACTATCTTTTTTCGCTGTAACAAAAAAGATATCCTGTGAAACGTCATTTAAGTAGCTGAATAATTTGAGAGCATATTCTTATCGGCCGTTCAGTGCCGTCGTATAACAAAGGCACGATGCAATAATGCTTTTATGTCGGAATGCTAAGAAAGCTGGTTCAAAGTTCTAGAATCCACTATCGATAAAATGCTAAAGAGCTCTTTTATGATATCTGAATAAATCTCGCGACAGGTGCCTGCGTTGTAAAAGTGTATTTTGTTGACTTGCGATTGGGAATAATTTAAGAGGAATGGAATTTATTTTAAACTAGCGACCCTAGAGAACCGTTGCCCGGGATAAAAAGTAGCCTATAATGTTAATTCAGGTTATAAACTAAGTATATATGTGCCAAACATCTGAATCCGTCTAGGCGTGAAGAATTAGTAAGCACACTCAAACTTTCGCATTTATAATATTAGGAGCAAAGATATTAGAATTAGATATTACTGCTTGGAAGTGTTTGATGGTTTTAAAAAAGAAGAAAATCACTTTGAAATTAAAATGAGACGTTTTTGTGAGACAAAATTAATACAAATTAAAAATCTTTTCTACATTGACGAAGTTCGAGCATTGTAAGTCATTATTGTAAAGTATAAAATAGTAGATACGAATATAATGAAAAAATCTATTGTGCATAGGAGAGTTTATCTACATACATACGTTATTGAATTTTACCTGCTGAAATACAGTACCTAAGTATTTCAGATTCAACAAATTTACTTCGCGGTAATTGGGATAACATTTAGTCCATTTTGTTATTCATAAAAAGTAAAAGGATGGCCTCGTATAACATTTCTCGGTAAAAATATTGCAAATACGGGTCAACTCGTAATTATATTCGGTCTACGAATACTGTACTTACTCACCGAGTCCACATTATTCAAAATGAAACTTTATTTACTTCGTCGTGAGTACCTATTTCCTTATGCTGTCTTTTCTTTGGCCAAAACATCGTAATATAAGCGTGATATCAATTATTCACTGGACAAATGGCATTTGGCACGTGATGTTTACATTTCATTGAATTTGTAAAGGGGTGCAGTGAATAATTCGCTGATGTTTGCGTTTCTATAGTGTAAATATACTGTACACAGTTTTTGTATTGGTCGTTTTGAAATAAATTGATTTGGTTATACGTAGTTTATCTTTTGTTTTTAATTTACTTGAAAAAAATTCGGAGTACAGTTATAATATTGTTTATTATATAACTAATCGTGATAGATTTAATTACTTTAGGGTAAGTAATAAGTTAAATGAGATAAGCACTTGATTAATTAAGTCGAAGTATACCGCTAAGGTTTGCTAACATTTCACAAAAAACTACTCAATTATAATATCGGCTAATAATAAAAACTTAACTTTGAAATTAATCACCTATTAATTGCATAAAACATAGTGACAATAACAAGATTCATTTACAGTTCTATTTCATTTATTTTACACAACAAAAACCACTGCAAATTACGCATACAAAACATAAAGCAGGTATCCCCTTTCCGACAGAGAAATAATCATCTAAATCGGTTCATTAACAAATAAGTTATATCCGAACGAACAATCACAAAAAACACAATTAAGAGTAACCGAAATGATAGCATTTTCAGGATTACTTGAAAAGTACTGAACCGATTTCCAAATTAAAAAAATGGGACTAACTTGTGAATTAACGATGTAATAACTTTTGAATCATTTCAATCGGTTACATAAAAAAACATACAGACGAACAATCTCCTCCATTTTTGAAGTCAATTAAAAACTAATTTCACCTACTTAATTCATAATATCATTTCAGTTGCAAACCACGAACGCCGGCAGTTAACCCCAATGAATAGTTCCAAATGAAATTGTTTTCCACGTGGCACTAATGGCACTCATTTCTTCGTTAAGTGAGTGAAACTTGGTCCCGTAAGTGGTATAATTGTTTACCAGCAAACTTTTGCTGTGTTTATGTGGGTTTGGGAAATTGTGTAGAAGAAATAGTGCAAGTTTGTAAAATACGTTTATCAAAAGGGAAACTTTTTTCCTTGCGAAACAATTGTTGTATTCTAACAGTCTTTGATATTCCGCTTAAATCAATTTTAATATTTTTTTATTTATAAAAATAGCATTTACGACTTCGTAAGTACCTGTGAGGTACCTATTATCTATGCTGTGCTTATACATACATTCTCCATTTCCAGTTTCGAAAAAGAAAATATTTATTCGGCTATTCCTCTCGTTTACTTCGGAAACAAAAACCGCTTGTCATAATACCAACATCGTTTTACCCAAATTACATCCGGAAAAAATATCATGTAAATAGCAATACCGGCAATACCTTGTACTGTTATGTATTCTGTGGCAGTACCATGTTTTATCTGTGTACCATTCACGTTAATATATATTAGTACCGCACTAAAGAAAGTACTTAGACAGAATTCGCTTCAAACAAGCAGCGGTTTTCGTTACTCAAAAACACCTTCCGTCATTTAATTTTTGTGCTTGGAACTGCTACAGTACTGACTATAGCTTGGTTTGGTTTAGGAATCTCAGACCAAACCAAGCTATAGTCAATACTGTGGCAGCTTCTAGCGCAACAAAACAAATGATGGAAGTGTTTTTGAGTAAGGGCGGTACGCGGATGCAGTTGGCCCGCATGCTATTTTAAAACGATTTTATGGGTTGCTTTCTCGTTTATTTGTTAGTTTCTTTTTTTTCTTCGTTTGTTTGTCCACAAACATTGCAAACGATTTTGCTAGCTTCCCGATGAGCTAAAAGCAAAGCGGCTCTTACTTACACATTTGCTAGTAGAAAGGTACTAATTTTATTATTCTGTGGTAGGTATTAGTGGTATTACTTTACCTACTTAAGGCACAGAGTAAACAAAGATCTTCTGCTGTTTAACTTCGTATAATTATTATGTACGTTGCAAATGTAAGATATCGTCGTTAGTCCACAAAATAATGACAAAAGTTTTGTTCTTTAATAACCTGGCTGAAGTAAATCTCATTTAAATTATTACTAAATTACGAATAATCCAGTAAACAAAGTATACAAGTATTACGACAACTCATTTAATTAATGTAACAAGAACATTACCTACCTATATTAACTTTTCATTTTAATATTTAAAGATGTAACGTGTTATAGTCACACCTATTCTTCTAAGCTTCGGCGCTCCTAGGTTTGGCTACTTCAATCAGTTTGGCTAGTCAAACCACAGGTTTGACAAGAAATCTTGTACCGTTTAAACTACTTATCGCTGGTTGTCGGAGGTTTAGCTTTGTCGGAGGTGTCTACATTATCTGGTTTAAAGTAATTTCAAATTAACTTTACCTCTTAATAACTTATTAGGCAGACAGACGCGCTCATTTATCCGAACATATAAAATGTTTATATTGTTACTTGTTATCTTTATGTTTGTATTGTTACTTGTTTGTTCTGTGTGTATACAATAAAGAGTATATAAATATAAATAAATGGCAGAAATAAAAAATCTTTTGTGTTAACGACTGCAAATGCAGTCAAGACCAACGGCTTAACGTGCCTTCCGACGCACGGAAGAACTAGAAATTATGCATTTTTGCACCAACCCATGACCGACCCTTGCGAAAGTTGCTTAAACTCCGCAATCTCAGGGCCAGGCGCTAAACCAATGCGCCACTGAGTTCCTCAACTTTTTAACATAATCTCCACATTCAATAAAATTCATCTAAACCAACAATTCCAAGGGCATGAGTTGAGCAAGCGACCTAACATTCCATGTTTGCCGAACATATTGCAAGCTCGCAAATATAAGCAAAATTTAGTTTGCATCGAACCTCAATACATTCGATCCAATATTTGCGCTCACACCCGGTGATTCCAAATTTGTGTTCGTATGGCAAATGTTAGACGCTGACGTCATGATGCATACGAAATAATGAAAATCACTTGAAGTAAACACTGTATTTCAAAATTTCTTATTTATTTAAATTTCATCTCATTATATTTGTTAAACTCATATAAGATGTCTGCGTAAATGCTCGGTTATTGAAGGAGCTTAATGGAGATTTAATTTTATCTGAGGGGTCATTATGTGGTTTATAGTTAAAATGGTGGAAGTCCGACATGCATAGGCACTTGATTGGCCGGTGTTTTTACCATCAGCTCATTGTCAGTATTGTGGCTAAAAATAAATTGATGAGTGAATAAAAAAATAACGTCACATTAATGTTCTAATTTTTATTAACTGAGTTGCAAACCTAAACTAGTTATTCTCGAATATTTGTTACCGTTATTTTAAATACTTTCTCCTAATCACCTAGACAAAACCCTTAACGGGAATCATTATTTTATTCTCGGTAAATAAACTAAATTAAAGCACCACAACCTTTCTGTTCAAGAACAATTATTTACATTCCCCAATCACAAAAACTGCTCGACTTGATTAGTGAGTTCAACAACGCTCCATTCGAAATCCGCCTAAATGCTGTGTATACAGTCTGCAAATTGAAATTCCCCTCCTACTAATCTGTTAAATAATAGCGTTTGAAACAATAAACTCAGATTTGGGATGTCATTTCGTAAGATTATGCGGACCGTTTGTGATATGGCCGGGTTAGGCGAGAAAGCGAGATCGGTCGTTGGAGGGTTGGGTGCTCTGAAGAAAAGTTTAACCCCTATATAGCGCTAGCAAAATATGCCTACCTATTTATTTTTATATGGTGCTAATTAGGTCACATAAATATTGTAAAAAAAATATGTCTAAAAGTTGTACCATACTGATAAAAAGGACTGATGCCAAACTGAACATGTAATCTCCCTCCATCACAAAATATAAATTTCGACGCACGTGTCTGCGCTGTGCTGTAGTGCTAATGGGTACGGCGTAATGCCGGCACTACAAATTCGCCCATCATCGGCACAATTCATCGTACTTTGCCGGTTTTGTAACAACTGCTTCAAAGAGATTCTTTCAAAAGCATCAACGAACGATAAATTGTGCCGATGATGGACGAATATGTAGTGCCTAACTGTAGGGTATAACTGAAGCCTATGCAGCTCTCAGCACGTTCAAGTATTACAAAATCTGCCCTGAAATGCGAGGATCTGCGTCACCAGCGTCGAGTCGCAGCAGCCTAAATGGATCATCTTTAAAGAGATCAAAAATCTGCACAAAAATCTACCTATAGAAAATTCAAATAAAAAATACAGGCATTATTTTTCAAATTAATGTAATATTTTGAACCTATATTTATAGAAATCTAACAATAAAAACTTATCTACATAGAAAATCTTTAAACGATAAAATGATGTGTTTTATTTAAACTGAAGAACATTAAAAATATACAGGCGAATATACCTACAGTATATTCGCTAAAACTCATTTGAATATTCCTTTGATAGTAAAAACTAACCGAAATAAAATAATGGTAAAATATGAATAAAACATGGGACTTTGACATTTTCGAATGTTAAAAAATCGAAAGAAGAAAGAAAATCATTTTAAGCCAAAATATTACCATATTTCAATATTTTTAAAGGCTAACAATATTATGTGGCGTTTTCTTTTATTATTCAGTTTGCTTTTTTATTTTTCTTGGTTTTTTTTTAAATTAATATAATTTCGTTTTATTTTACTTTTATTATCTTACCATGACTACATAATGCTTAGCGTAGCTCCGTTACCTGTAACAAATAAGTTACATTGTAAGTACTATCGTACATTTAAGATGGGACAGTGTTGGGTAGGACTTACAAAATTGTACTGCATTTTGTCCCGTACATGGCGTCAAAAGTCAAAATGTAAGAGCGGCTGGGCATTATAAAGTGTTACGGTGAGTGTATTAGGTGTTACTCCTTACTCCCGTTACTATACTAGGGTGATAGGACAAAACAACAATACTAACACAATGACATCAAATATCATATTATTATTCGTACTCGTTACTTCAATGTAACGCCAAAATGTGGCGTGCGCCTCGCCTTATTTGAAAAGTGGGACATTGTACCTGGCTCAGTACAAAAAAGAGACAACAAGTTGTAAAGAAGGAGAGTTTGTAAAGACAAAGTCGTGTCTTACGCAACACTAGAATGGAATTTAATGTTGTACATAAAGTACACAAAAAATATACTTGACAAATCGAGAACTTCCTTTCGGTGAAAATTTCATAGTTAATGCAAAAATGAAAAACAACGTCCACTTTACTAAACAAAAATATACGAGAATTCGACCAAAAAGAGCGGAGAAAAATCCCAGATTTATTATATTTGCCAGAGGAAACCTAAAGAGGTTTCCTACAATTTCCTACTTGATAGCTTTCCAAGAATTGAGGAAGACATAAGTAGTAGAGTACATTGGTTGAATTTCCCCCTTTCTATGATAGCCTGCCGATATCCCACCGACGACTGTATAAATGCTCGCTGGATTTCAGTTTATTTGAAATCAATAAGTATGAGTATGAAAGTTAGGTAGGTATTTGTATAATTTATATTTAATTTCAAAACTTTCTTAGCTATTATGGCATAAAAAGATAAAAAGGTAAGAAGAAATAAAGATGTTAACGGCAGTTAATTCAGGTAAAATATCATCATAATTAAGAAAAAAATAACGAACTTGTATAATATAGGTTCTCAAGATCCAGAAAATCGCAACTAAGTATTTAAGCTTTAAATAAAGCAAAATAACTAAGTGTCATACTTATTTCTTACTAACTGATGCTCGCGACTTTATGACTCCGGGGTATTCATATAAGGTCTTCCAGGTATTCCAGATCTTCGATTTTTATACCTCAACAAAAAATGCTCATCAGGCTGAACAACTTTTGCAAATGTGTCATTATATTTTGTAATATAGTTTACAACAGTATATACTTATAACGTATCTCTTCACCTAAACGTACATAGGGGTTATAAATAAAAACTTTTAATGCGACCACCACTACCTGGTAGGTTAGGTTATAGGTTAGTGTTTTGACCACTCGCAGCGGAGCTCCATAATGCTTGCATGCATGTTGCATGCTGAATGCCTGCTGCATGCCTGCCTGCATGCTGCATGCATGCTGCATGCTTGCTTGCATGCTGCATGCTTGCTTGCATGCTGCATGCTTGCTTGCATGCTGCATGCTTGCTTGCATGCCTGCTTGTATGCTCCATGCCTGCTTGCATGTAGAATGCTTGCCGGGGGTTGCAGGGGGGCTGGCCCCCCTGCTCGTGGGGGTCGGGGGGCCTGAGGCCCCCCGCTATAATTATTATAAGTGTAAAATTGTGTTATTCTTCATTTATTTGTATGGCAATACATCTTTTACTAAAATACTCGCGTACTGTGTGCTTTGAAAAATTCATGGCGACATTTTATGTTTGTACAATTTGAGCCACTTTTAATCACAAGGTCTACAGCCCACAGAGCCACAGTAATACTTGCAACGTATTGCAAAAGTACTTTCATTCATTATACTTACATAATTATTGCAGCTAATAATTTTAATTGGCTATTCATTTAACGGTCTAGCCTTCTTTAAACGTCGCCACTGATCAAAATCTGTGTCCTGATTTACAATCAGTTAATGCCTCTAATACTCCGCTAGGAGTCAATTTTGTTCTGTGCTCTAATACAACATATCATAATGGGGAATGTCAGTACAGAATCTGATTGGTCATCGCTGAAATACAAAAGTAAACTATATTACAAAATATTATATTATACAACATCTTCAATTCTTCATGCAACTAGATGCAACTCGCATAAAAACTAATTAAATATCGAAAGTTTTATTAAAACTCTACAAGAACGTTACAATATGCATAACTTAGAACACTTCTATAGTTTAAAACTTTCATACCGAGCAACTTATGCTTATAATAACAAATTAGTTCGCTACAAGCCCACAAGTTGTACCAAAGAAACAATCCTCCCGTGAAGACAATGGCGTGGCGGCGTCGCAGGAACAATAGATCCGCTTCATACTCTCGATGCAAACTTTTAGAAAGGCTAGGATAGGACGCATCGCTTTTGTCGCGGCACGCAAATTGTCAAGTTGATTTGTTGACATTAGGAATTGGATCGGTGAAATCGTTTTCACATATCGACATTCGGCCAACATTCGGCATGCTCAGGTTAAGCAGCAGTCTTGTTGTGACCTTTTGCTCTTCTATTTCTTGTAATTTTGATCATAGATTCGCCCCATACTCTCGATGCAAACTGTTTGAACTAGCCCTTCTAGCCAGCAGCTAAGAATTTTTATTCATTTCATATGAAAATAAATACCTATAAAATTCTTGGCTAGGACGCATCGCTTCTGTCACGGCACGCAAATTATCAAGTTAGTTATCTTTTATGATAATCGAAACTAGATGAGTTAAGGGGTGTCAAAGTTACGGCCCGCGCCACGGGCCGCATCCTGCCCGCAAGCCATCTCAATACGGCCCGTGACCAGAATCTATCCAGTGAGGATTTTAGACGGTATTCGATGCCATTGTAAGATAATAAAATAAGAGACCCCAGATACCTGGATCCTCAAGCTCGAGATAACTCCTTTTTATAACCTTTGTATGAAAATAAAGATTTTAATTTAGTATGTGTTTTTAATTTTGAGTCTGGCCCGCTAACACGCTCTTAACTTATAAGGCCCTTTAGAAAAATCAGTTTGACACCCCTGAGGTAAATGGTCTCACATAATTATGGTCATGCAGCATTGTGTGGACAACGCATTGCTTTTGTCGCAGTACGCAAATTGATATTTTCATAGTTTTTGTCTCTAGCTGCTTTTCAACAGCAACCTGAGCACGTTGGCTAACCGGTGGGACTCCCCACTGTTGCGCCGCTGGCTAGAGCTTCATGCCCCCGTCACTAGCTATGACTACCTATAGCACAGGAGCCGCATCGGTGGCCAAATTATAATTTATAATTTGTTTTGTTTTGTGTCCTTAAAATTACTAACACTAGAATAAGTTTCGCTGTAACTAACACCTTGTATGGATTTTATGTCCGAAATAAAATAAAATTATTATTATTATTTTCTGTTTTGCGACGCCCGTAATAACTAGAATTACTAGACCAGCGTGTTTAAAAATAACAAACAATTCGACAATAAAACCATTAACAACAGGGACTTAAAAATGTCAACATTAATTTACTTGAACTCCATATCAATATTTACGCAGTAGGTCCGCTGGTTCGTTCATCGTACTTAAATGCATGAAGTTAAATGCATGAATGGCATTCAACGTGTCAACATTATAATAGGCTAGTTGACAAAATTTCAATAACTGCTTAATATTTTAGCTTATTAGGCATTTTATCGAAAAAAAAGGTTTATTTATTTTTAATCGAGCGTTTACATTATAAATTTCGCGTTTTAAAAAACCAATTTTAATTTGGTTCCAAAACGCACAAGACTGTCATGGCGTCTTGAATGACGTCACGCCGTGCAAAACAAACCAAAGAGCGATCGTATCCTCGTACGTTATAGCTAGTTTTTATCGTTTAAAAATGAATTTCTTATATTATAAGTACTGTATAGTGCCCCAGTGTGATAGCACGACTATAAAAACGCCAAACCAGTTATTTATATATGTTCCAAACAATGGAGAAATACGGAAAAAGTGGCTAAAACTTGCGTTCGGTTGTGGTTAGGTTGCACTCGGAGTGTAGGTTTGGAACGCGCCTCCGGTAGTGATACTCGAAACGTCAAAGACAAGATTGGAGTTTCGCACGGCGTGACGTAAAGCTTACTGATTGGTGTTCACTGTCACGTGACTAAAGGTTTCATTTTACGAAATTTATTTTTTAAAAATATTATTAATCTTTAACGCTTTTAATAATTAAAATTGTTTGTTATTTTCTCCATAATATAATTAATCATTATAAACCCCTATCCATTATATTTATTCTTAATGGAAACAAGCCTATTGTTACATTAGATTACATTACAACGTAAAGTATTTCTTTAGTATGTATGATGTATATCGTAATAGAAGAATATGACTCATGCTCATTACTGCTCAGCCTAGAAAGCTGTCCTGAATGCAGTGCCCTGGAATCGTCAATACACGACAGACATCGTGTGTCGATACGGGAACATAACAGGGAAAGCCTCTTTTGAAGACAGTAATAAGTATTCCGATACCAATCTCATTAGTTTTTACAGCAAACGGAGAAAAAAAGACTAATTATACATATAGGTTCAGAATAAAATACATAACTATTTGAAAATAATATGAACATCAGAAGAATTTAACACTAATCAAGACTAGACAGTGATAAAAATTAGTATAAATCAAAATATTTAATTATTTAACTCAAAAGGATAAGTTAAAATAATTCGAATTCTAAATAATTAGTAAGCAAGATAATTTAAATTAAATCTTTTACGCCGTAAATTAAAATCTTTAACTAGATAGAGTTTTACATGTGATTACTTGTGATACCAAAAGTAATGCATTTCACCCTAATGCTCAAGGACAGAGTAACAAATCAATTTAGTATTTCTGGCCCTCAAATAACAATACTGCAAAGTATTTCAGTTACTTTAGTAAAATCACCCCTTGAATTTGGGCCTGGATACATCAACGTGGAGACGGCGGTCAGCGTGGCGCGGCGGTCTGAAAACGCTGCTCCGGTTGACAGCCAGCAGCGTGTAGCAAGGGGCTGGCAAGGAGGGCAGCTGCCAGGGGCGCAACCCTCAGTGGGCCCACGTTTCTGACCCATAGATTGAAAAAAGTCTATAAGCTCAAAATTCAAATCTTGCCAGGGGCGCTCATCAACCTAGAAATATGTCTTGAGGCGCATAATTCCAATCTTGCCAGGGGCGCTCATGGTCCTAGAAATAAGTATTGGGGCGATAAATGCAAATCTTGCCTGGGACGCTCATGACCCAGCGGCATGTCCTAAAATCGTCTGTAGGTTCTTGTTTTCTTCCTGGCCTCAAAACATCTTTTTCCGCAAGCAGGTACGAATTTTGAAACAGTAAACGTATTGTATCGCAAGTATCGCAACAGGATGCGGCACCACAGCACATACATGCCACACTGATGGTGATGTGTCTATGCCCTTAGGTCGGCCATTATTCTCTTCTTTTCACTCCCAACGTATTGTCTCGTCAGTTATTCGAAGCCGAGGCGCATGAAATAAAACAGAAATCGTGTTCAATGCGTACGAGTAACAATGTAATCAGTATTTTCGCTAAGAGCAGTACTATCTCGACTTCACACTTGAGCGCTTTAACAGCAAATTGGCTGAAAGTTCTGTGTTGCATTACGGAACTTTGTTGTAAGCGGTTTTATTGTGAACATTATCTGTTGCTATAGCAATTTCAACCTTTAGGTATTTAAATTTAGTAAATTTAAATTAGGTATTTGTGTTTATGCTTGAGACAAAAAAAATAGGGGAAATACTAAATGGCTCCACTACTGAACTTTGAAGAAAGGAAAGTTTAATTTTTTGTTACAAAATATACAAGTAAGTACTTAATAAAACATAAAAGAACAGTCAAAAGCCTTCTAAAATTGGAAAGTAATTTTCTTTTCTCTTGTTGAGCAAATAATGATAACTATATTACAGGTGACTGTACTCGTAGACCTCGAGATATATTGTATATTTTTTTCGTTTTCCAACCCCGCAAAATTTCGAAAACTGAATTGACAAAATATCCATAGGTTCAATTATCTAATCTGCTCACAAAATTTTACGCGACTCGGTTGAGTCTAGTATTATAATAATGTGCTCTATGCGGTTGAGAAATGCAACCTATAAAACAGCCGGACATCCGGACATATAAAAGCATTTTTGCCCAAACTTCAGATTGGGGCAAAAATGCTCGCGCTTCGCGCTCGCTCGGTCAACTGGTTATCTGATTATTTTTTCTTCTTTCCGAAAAAGAAGGATTTAAGTTATTTAAATAAAACTCAGGATCTATTTGCTTCGTCTGCATCTGCGTCTCAACATACAATATCATAATATTCAATTCTAAATTAGTAATAACTAATAATAGAGTAATACATAAGGAAAGAACAAGTTCTTTGGAAAATTATGAAATAAATATTAAATTTACATTCAAATGTAAGTAGTTTGATATTTAAAAAATGATTTTTATTGAAATGGCAATGGAAATTCCCTGTATCGAATGTGCAGCTTTCTTAACACTGATACGAGCTCGTTGGATTGCAATCTCACAGATGCACCGTTGTGTGACCCTTATATCAATCGTGTATAATTTACACGATAAAGGCAGATATTTCGCATACAACCTAACTCTATTCAAGGCCAGAGTGAATAAGCACCTTCTGGGCAAGCTCGCTCCATCGTAGACCCTGTCTTTGCTTTTGGGCAAGACTGGGGTCAAGAGCAAACTCATTAAATATTAAAAAAAAATATCATTTCAGAAAAAGAGGAAATGTTCGAGTTGTGTTTTTTTTTTACGATAGTATAAGAAACGAGAAAATAGTTTTGGTACATTACTGGCATATTCTAGTCTAGAGGTATAAAGATCAAACTGGAACGAGAAAATGAAAATAAAAAACCAAAATAAATAAAATAAAATAGGACCATAAGACCAGTTTTAGTATGCATAGTAAAATAAGTTTTCCTTAAAATAAATGATAGAAGAATTATTGTGAATAAACAAGCCTCCACTTAGTTCAATAGAAAAAAATGGTACTTTGTGATGGCATTCGTATTATTAGCAGATGTGCGGGCCGGGCTCGTAAAACAAAACTAGGAATAAAAAATTGTTTCGAATATTTCTTCTAATAGATTAAGAGCGACAAGTTTTATTAGCGCACAGCGGGGACTAAGACAAATGAAGTCTTGGGTAGGCCGTAAATTACGCTCAAACTGTCAGACAAACTATTCAAACTGGTGAATGATGGACAATTTTAGTTGAAATGCACAGATTTCTAAGAGTTTGGTAGATTTAAATGTGTTACAGATGGGTGAAGTAGACAAAGGAAGGAAAAAACTTGAGTTCTCAGAATTGGTAGGGCGGATCGTGAGAAATTGTGCGTGGGCGTCGCCGTGAAGATTGCAAGCATCAAGCTGACCAATGAGGGGTCTAGATGGGCGTAGAGCGGGAGGAGAAAAACTTCAGTAGGGATGGAAGAGATAAAACGAGGATGCAACTAGCATTCGGGACAGACGAGGGCCGAGACGCTTTTAATATTTTAGGAGTGATAGATTGGGAGTTTCGTGACTCCATTGTAACTAACTGTGTGAGAAATAAAGACTAAAGAGTTAACTATTAAATAAATACTAACTTTGTTAAGTAAATTGTAGATTTGAATATTAAAACAAGTGTAACTATTTTACAAAGTGAATCTAAACAACGTCGAGTGGGGTATGTAATTGTGTACATTGTGATTTATTTCGTGTGTCAATAAAGGTACAATCTCTAGAATAACGAGCAGTATATCGCATACAACGTAGAAATGTATCAATACGAAGAACAACTCCATTCTGGGGGTTTCGCTTTAATAACCGAATGGAACTCGGTAGAACACCTCATTTTTTGTGTTGGCATCAATATGCGCAATAGTTGTGTTAGGGTGTTGTGGATATGAGATATTCAGTTATTGCAATCATCGAATATTAAATAGACGGAGGTATTTGCAAGATGGTCTACCGAATGAGATAGAAATGCAAAGAGCCGGGTTAGATTGAATTGGATTGCGTTTTCTTGATACATAGTTAATCTCAGAGATAAGGATGGTTAACGTGAAAGTATTAATTAAAGCTCTAGAGACTGTAACTTTATGTAGCCTGGTGGAATACGAAACACTAATATCTACCATGAATGTTAATAATCAAGTCTAGATTAGACTAATATGTGAAATAGTTTTTCCTTTCTATTTTTTTCAATCAATGTGTCAGGTTAGTTCTATAAATGTGTTCGTATCTCACTTTAGACTTAATTTGTGAAATAACTATTGAAACTTTAGTGTGTGTTTAATTAAATTTAAGTGTGAATCTAGATGACCTTAGAGAGTTTTTTCTTTGGATTTTCGCTTTCTCTCTATTTAGTGTGGTCTTAAGATAGGAGCTGAAAATCTAGCTGTCATTATATAGCAACCTATAGGTGACAGCTTAAATAATCAAACCAGTTTCCTTTTGCTATTTCGAAGATAAACTAAACACATTTAATTTAAATAAATAATATTTTTTTTCCATAATTAAATGTTTTACTGCTTAGAGATAAGATTCCTAAGAGGAAGCACAGTGTGAGGCATAGTCAAACCCGTGTTAAATACTAAGAAATACTTAGAAGAACCATTGAGCTAGTTTGTTTGACTTCGTTTAACACTTTGCGTTCTCACATATATACCTTTCAGTTGAATCACGATTTCTATGAGTTAAATTCGTTAGATTTCAGTCTAGGTCTAGGTAGATTTCTATACATATACCTAAATAAATAAACATGGGATAGTAGGGAGTGATTAAAGACTTTAAGGGAGAGACTACATTCAAACCGTTGAGGTTACTTGTGTATAGGTAGTTTATTTAAACGTGTTAGTAAAGGAGTCTAGCTGCTGAATTTGGACGAGAGGCACAACAGGAGCTGAGCAGAAGGAAGTATAATGTATTAGTGTTGAATAGGTATAATGTGTAAGTACATTTTGCCTCTACACAGGACATAGACATTGTTAGGTGCACTTATAGACTTGTATTTAGGATAGGAAATAGGGATAGGTATACTAGGTGATCTGTGATGAAATAGAACTTGCACAGGATGTTTAGATCCTGGGGTGTTTGACCGCTTGAGGCTGCGAGCTAGGCATTCCACCCACTGACTTTAATCGAATGAGAGCTCTTGACTATAAGAGATTATTCTCTTAGACTTGACTGAACGGGATGCTTTGGCCGGTACTCGCGAGCTCAGCCTTATTGAGCCTAAAGGCTATCTGCGTGTGGATCCAGTGAACGGGTAGAAGCATTTCTGGGTCGTCGTCACATTTGCACTTTCATAGCGTTCAGCCATCGCCCGATTTAGCCAAATCGAACTTTCTTAATTAATACAAGTACGAATAAATAAAGTTTACCATGGTATTATGGGGAAAGGTGTCTAGCGAACACCTTATAAAGTAAAGTAAATAAATGTCCACATCCTGGAGATGTCTGACAAACGCTTCGCAGCGTAACAAAGATGGCTGACGTTCCCCAAATAATAAACCTCAGAAGGGTTTTTCCTAGAAGGTTTTGTAGGCGCTACTAAACGACCAGAGAGTAATCCACCTCGTGAGCAGACATCTTTTGGTTATAGCTTAGGTAATTAGAGTAGAGGAGAGGCGAAAGTCGCGATCAGATTAAACCAATTTGCATTTTAATATTAACAAGCTTCGCAATGTTAGTTAAAACCATAGGCCTGCGGAATGATGGATTTATCTCGATGAGCCTCCGTTCTATTCACACGCAGCTACTAAATAGTACAAACATAAACACGATTCGCAGATCACTTAGATGCCAGTAACATTGACTTTCACCAAGACCACCAAATACATAGAAAACATTATAACTAGACGATCACATATACAAATCAGGGTTTGAGCCACTACAGAAAATGATGCCGTGTCGACCAGGATTCCAAATACGTATTCGAAATAACGATACGATTGGATCAAAAGGACCAAATAATTATAATAAATAAATAAAACAAAAATAAATAAAATAAACACAACGTAGAAATCGTGGTCAGTTGAAAGGAATACTTTTACAGGGATGTTACGAGACATCGTGATGCGAAACAAGGAGGCGAGATAAATTGTGCATGGAATAATTATTTTAATTATGTGCATGGTGTGATTATTTTATTGTGTTAAACTGTTTACATGTCTTTTGAATGAAGGGGAAAGACACAGTTACAGTCAGAATTCGTCATAATGTTATCAACGAGATCGAAAAAAAAATAATAATATATACATACCTATTTCGTAAATTATAAAATTAAAAGAATCTATTTTTAGACAACTGTATAGCCAAGTTATTTGTTCACGGAAGACAAAAGCCTGTCTGACAAGCTTGTGAATGGGAAGCGAGACAAAGGAGACCTTAGGGTTAATGTTTCATTGGTTTGCAACTTAACTGCTGTTGTCCATTGAAGTAAAATTTGACGGTTGTACATTAAAGACAAAAGGGAAGGACGTGGAGAATTCTTACCGAACAAAATAAACAATAAAAGAGTAAAATAAAAATACTTTCCAATATTATTCAAAGCATAGCAGCGCGTTTGACGATTTTGACTGTACGTAAAAAGGTTAGCATAATAAAGATGTGTGATTTAGGTGGAGACAAAGGCGGGAGCAGATTCTCAAGATATTGTTACATTTCAATGTAAGTCTGTTATCATGAGTATTTTAATCACATGTGGTACTATCTACCTTTCTCATAAAGAACGATCTGTGCATTTAGGAGTAGGGGAAAGTTTAAATCGAAACTAGTTTGTCGGCAGTTGAGTTAAGTGACGTTATAATGCCTAGGCGCAGTAAGAGACGGGTTAGGGGTCAAGATAGGACAGGGGAAAGTCGCGAGAGTAATGGAGGCATAGGGGAACAAACGGAAAATATAGATAACATAACTTTACAACAGATGTCACAAAGAATGGATGAATTTCAAAATGCATTACGACAGTTGAGCGCGGAGCGATTAAACGAAAGGTTAGAGTCGCGCGGGAATGTGCAAAATAGTCATCAGACGATTAGACAGGAGTCGATTAGCACAACAGCTAGTGGTAGTGTCGCGAATTCGGAAACTAGAAACTTATACGTCATACAGCCTTCAGTTGCGAAGCCGAGTTTTGACGGAAAACCATTCGCGAACCCTATTGCGTTTTTGAAACGATTAAAAAAATATATTAGAGAAGTGAATGGACAGGACCGCGAAATTGATATAGAGCTAGGTTGCATCACGGGACATGCACGAAAATTGATGGAGATGTACTCAAGAAGATGGAATACATTTAGTGATTTTGAGGACGACTTTAGACGGACTTATTGGACTGAACAAATACAAGAATCCGTTAGGTATAGGTTGATTAACACGGTGTACACAAGTGAATCAGCGATTTCGATGTCCGAACATTTTGCTGAATATGTTGAGTCGATGCAGTCCTTGACTATATCTTTTAGTGAAAGGGATTTAGTAAATTCGATAATGCGTCATTATCCTTTAGATGTTCAACGGTTGTGGTTTACGAGAGCAGAGGAACCCACTATTATGAAAGGCGCGAACTTTCTTAGGAGTATCGAACAAAATGTAGTTGTGGGACAGAGAGAGATAGGTAGATATGCTAGAGAGAGAGGAAATAACCAGAGAGGTCGTTACAGTAGGACACAGACAGATTATCCAGTTGCGGCAACGATTTTAGCGGAAAGATGGCGAGGCAGAGGCGGTTCAACTCGGGGAAGGGCTCACCGACGAGGCAGGATAGGTTACGGATCATATTCTAATAGGAATACATCACGCTCAAACGTGTTGGGTGAAATAAATACTAGGCCAGCTATAACATTCATGAAGGAAGGTGAGGGGTCAACATTATCAACGTCTGTGAGGGAGGATAAAACAAAAAACTAATACCCCCTACACAAGCGGAGTCCGATCGGTTATCAAAGTGTAGGAAGGGGAATGAATGGACTTCAGAAAATAGGAAAGACGATATAGCATATAAGATTTTAGTTAAAAATGGATGGGAGCCAGGTCAGGGTTTAGGAGCAGACGGAAAGGGATTGAAGAGGCCATTGACCGGGGGAGTGTCAGTGAGTAGCAACAGTTTGCGAGCGATAGCGTGTAGCATAGGTGTCTTATTGGAAAATCAATTCAATCATGTGATAGAATGTGACGAAGAAGGGCTTGCGTGTGATCTTTGTACAAGCAGGGGTAGAGAGGTTTTGTCGATATCACATGAGCTAGACGAGTTAGATTACTTAGGTGTTGATTATTCGTTGCCTAGATTACCCGAGATAGGAGTGGATGTGTACGGGATGCGTATAAGTGCATTGATAGATACAGGGAGCCAAATAAGCGCTATAACTAGGGAACTACACGATTCTATTCGGAAAAAGAGAGGTGATTTGCCCGAGATCGCTATCCCGGCTATACAGGTGCAGGGAGCATTTGGATCACGGAGTGAAAGTGCGAATCGTATGGTACTAATAGAGCTAAGTTTGGGTGGCACAATCATTGAAGCGTCAATGTTAATTCTGCATAGGCTTCCTAGGTCAATGATATTAGGATACGACTGGTTGGAACGTGTCAAGGGGATAGTGGAGTGTGGTAGAGAAAGGACGTTATCAATTGAGCACTTAGGAGTTAGGACTAGTGTCAAAATAAATTCGAGTTGCGAATTAAAACGGTTAGGCGGGAGAGACAATGCAAACATGATAAATACGATGTTAGAAACGGACGCCCAACCGGCGGTGTATAGTGAGACGAGCGAGAAAATAAACAATAGCGGAAAGGTGGCTACCTACTTGGACGAGATGGGTTTAAATGACGAACAAAAGAAACTATTGTTACCCGTTTTAAACAGATATAGTAGAGTGTTTACCGACGAATTAGGATTGACGGACAGATACGAGCATGTTATCGAATTAATCGACGACACGCCTTTTATAAAGCGAAGTTATCCAATACCTTTAGCATATAGGGAGGAGATAAAAAGAGAACTAGATGGGTTAGAGAGTTTAGGAGTTATCCGTCAGGAGGCGACGCCGTGTTGTAGTCCGCTTACCTTTACAAAAAAGCGAGACGGAACAATTAGACTCTTATTAGACGCGCGCGAACTCAATAAGAAGATGGTGGGGGACGCGGGAGCGCCACCACTTACATCAGAAATCATACAATCCTTTTATGGGGTTAATTACATCAGTCTTATTGACCTCAATAATGCATATTTTCAGATACCATTACATCCCGATTCTAGAAAGTATACAGGGTTCACTTTTATGGGGAAAACCTATACGTATTGTGTTTTACCTCAAGGACTTAAGACATCGGTGGCAGGTTTCTCGAGGGCTATGGATTCGATACTAGAAGGGGTGCGCGAGTTTTGTATAAATTATATAGATGACATAGTAGTGTTCACTAAGGGGGACCTAAAGTTACACCTAGAACACCTAGATCAAGTACTGAGCAGGTTAGAGGCGGCTAGACTAACGAGTAGGAAGGAAAAGTGTAAATTCTTATGTGTGGAGGTAAAGTTATTAGGACACATTGTAAATACCAAAGGGGTACAAATGGATCCGGATAGGGTAAGGGCGATATTGGATTTCCCCGCACCTCGAACCATAAAACAATTAAGAGGATTTCTGGGATTAATAAACTATTTTCGTAGATTTATATCAAAGTATAGTGAGGAGGTTAGGCCTCTGTGTGACCTATTGAAACAAAACAAAAGATGGTCATGGACACAGGAAGTAGACGATTGTTTTAAAAGGGTGAAAACTTTATTTGTAGATACCGTGCTTCTTGCACATCCAAACCCGAAGGATATATATTATTTACAAACGGACAGCTCGAATATAGGTGTCGCAGGATACATCTACCTACTAACGAGTGAGGGGGAAGAGAGAGTTATAGGGTTTTGTAGTAAATCATTATCAGAAACGGAACGCAGATGGACAGTCACTGAACAAGAGCTGTGGGCCATAATTTATAGTCTATCAAAGTTTGAAACGTATTTAAGGGGTGCTCAGTTAGTAATTAGGACCGATCATAAGAGTTTGACGTTTCTACAATCGAGTAAATTACTAAGCGCTCGCATGATACGGTGGGTAAGTTATATAGGACAGTTCAATTATACGATTGAACATGTCAAGGGTAGTCTGAACACTGTAGCTGACGTGTTGTCACGACACATAAGTGGAGCCACCGATATCTTGACTAATAAAACTGTGGGACCGGAAATGAATTTGTTTGAAATACCAACTGGACGACTCATAAAGAATAAGTGGGAAGAGATAAGAGAACATCAGGGGCGCGATCGTGTTGTTAGCGAAATAACTAAGCGTATAAAAGTTGAGAGCGAGTCTGAGGCTAGATATTACAGACTAATAGACGGGATTCTCTATAGGATAGAGATAGGTTCGGGTAGGTCGCGATTATATGTTCCCGAGAACTTACAAACGGAATTGATTACTAGTATACACGAGGAAGTAGGACATTTTGGGCGATACAAGGTGCTTGCGTTAATGAAGCGACGTTACTACTTCACTGATATGGCACGCAAAATAGGACAGGTAGTTAGGGCTTGCGACGTGTGTCAAAAATCGAAACATGCGTTGGAGACACACTCAGGACCAATTAAGACGGTGATAGCTAGGGAGATAGGGGAACGAGTATTTTGTGACATTTATGGACCAATACCGGCAGGACGCTTTGGTCATAAGTACGTGTTTGTTATGCAGGACGCCTTCAGCAAATTAATTAGATTATACTCATTACGACAGGCGAGTGGCAGGGCCTCATTAACTTGTGTTAGAAAATTTCACGAACAGGTCAAAATAAAGGTTTTATGTTCGGATAGAGGTGCAAATTTCACATCAAGGATTTTTGAGTCAGGTGTTAGACAGTTAGGCATCGTGCTAACGCACACCTCAATCAGGAACCCGCGACCTAATTCTACGGAGAGGGTCAATAGAGAGCTAGGAAGAATGTTTAGGACGTATTGTGAAAAATCACATTGTTCTTGGGTTGACGTATTGCCGAAAATAGAGGATTGTTACAATCAAGTTATACACACCACGACGGGTTACACACCTAACGAAATAGTATGGGGTACAGGAACTCGCTTATCTACGGATAACGACAAAATTATTGGAGTAGGGTTAGGCCTACAACAAGAGCCATTAGAATTAGTTCGGGAACGAGCGAGACAGAACATATTGAAGTCAGCCGAGAGTAGAGAATTTCATTATAACAAAAATCATAAACTAGTGTGTTTTGACATAGGTGATCTAGTGAAGTTGAAAAAGTTTGCGAAATCGGATGCATCTAAAAAAGTGACTAAGAAGTTTGCACGTTTGTTTGAAGGACCATACGTCATTGGTGCTATTCCCAGTAGCAACGTGTACACTCTAATAGATAAACAAACAAACAAGATAAAAGGGAATTACAATGCGATACACCTGTTTCGCTATTATGTGAATAGATAAAAATAAAAAAAAAAAAAAAAAAAAGAAAAAAAAATAGGGACAATGGTTTGTGAGGCGCCATACTTATGTAACAAAGGAGGCGGAGTATCGGGGTTTATTGCCTACTTGGGTATACAATGGACAGATAAGAGCTATAGAAAGGGAACGTGAGAACTGAACGAATACCGTGGGAGAGTTTGGAAATGTGGACAGATAGGAAATATAATTTAAAACGACCGTACATTCGGATGTAGGTGTTTAAGATTCTATTTAGGGGAATGTGTGATGGCATTCGTATTATTAGCAGATGTGCGGGCCGGGCTCGTAAAACAAAACTAGGAATAAAAAATTGTTTCGAATATTTCTTCTAATAGATTAAGAGCGACAAGTTTTATTAGCGCACAGCGGGGACTAAGACAAATGAAGTCTTGGGTAGGCCGTAAATTACGCTCAAACTGTCAGACAAACTATTCAAACTGGTGAATGATGGACAATTTTAGTTGAAATGCACAGATTTCTAAGAGTTTGGTAGATTTAAATGTGTTACAGATGGGTGAAGTAGACAAAGGAAGGAAAAAACTTGAGTTCTCAGAATTGGTAGGGCGGATCGTGAGAAATTGTGCGTGGGCGTCGCCGTGAAGATTGCAAGCATCAAGCTGACCGATGAGGGGTCTAGATGGGCGTAGAGCGGGAGGAGAAAAACTTCAGTAGGGATGGAAGAGATAAAACGAGGATGCAACTAGCATTCGGGACAGACGAGGGCCGAGACGCTTTTAATATTTTAGGAGTGATAGATTGGGAGTTTCGTGACTCCATTGTAACTAACTGTGTGAGAAATAAAGACTAAAGAGTTAACTATTAAATAAATACTAACTTTGTTAAGTAAATTGTAGATTTGAATATTAAAACAAGTGTAACTATTTTACAAAGTGAATCTAAACAACGTCGAGTGGGGTATGTAATTGTGTACATTGTGATTTATTTCGTGTGTCAATAAAGGTACAATCTCTAGAATAACGAGCAGTATATCGCATACAACGTAGAAATGTATCAATACGAAGAACAACTCCATTCTGGGGGTTTCGCTTTAATAACCGAATGGAACTCGGTAGAACACCTCATTTTTTGTGTTGGCATCAATATGCGCAATAGTTGTGTTAGGGTGTTGTGGATATGAGATATTCAGTTATTGCAATCATCGAATATTAAATAGACGGAGGTATTTGCAAGATGGTCTACCGAATGAGATAGAAATGCAAAGAGCCGGGTTAGATTGAATTGGATTGCGTTTTCTTGATACATAGTTAATCTCAGAGATAAGGATGGTTAACGTGAAAGTATTAATTAAAGCTCTAGAGACTGTAACTTTATGTAGCCTGGTGGAATACGAAACACTAATATCTACCATGAATGTTAATAATCAAGTCTAGATTAGACTAATATGTGAAATAGTTTTTCCTTTCTATTTTTTTCAATCAATGTGTCAGGTTAGTTCTATAAATGTGTTCGTATCTCACTTTAGACTTAATTTGTGAAATAACTATTGAAACTTTAGTGTGTGTTTAATTAAATTTAAGTGTGAATCTAGATGACCTTAGAGAGTTTTTTCTTTGGATTTTCGCTTTCTCTCTATTTAGTGTGGTCTTAAGATAGGAGCTGAAAATCTAGCTGTCATTATATAGCAACCTATAGGTGACAGCTTAAATAATCAAACCAGTTTCCTTTTGCTATTTCGAAGATAAACTAAACACATTTAATTTAAATAAATAATATTTTTTTTCCATAATTAAATGTTTTACTGCTTAGAGATAAGATTCCTAAGAGGAAGCACAGTGTGAGGCATAGTCAAACCCGTGTTAAATACTAAGAAATACTTAGAAGAACCATTGAGCTAGTTTGTTTGACTTCGTTTAACACTTTGCGTTCTCACATATATACCTTTCAGTTGAATCACGATTTCTATGAGTTAAATTCGTTAGATTTCAGTCTAGGTCTAGGTAGATTTCTATACATATACCTAAATAAATAAACATGGGATAGTAGGGAGTGATTAAAGACTTTAAGGGAGAGACTACATTCAAACCGTTGAGGTTACTTGTGTATAGGTAGTTTATTTAAACGTGTTAGTAAAGGAGTCTAGCTGCTGAATTTGGACGAGAGGCACAACAGGAGCTGAGCAGAAGGAAGTATAATGTATTAGTGTTGAATAGGTATAATGTGTAAGTACATTTTGCCTCTACACAGGACATAGACATTGTTAGGTGCACTTATAGACTTGTATTTAGGATAGGAAATAGGGATAGGTATACTAGGTGATCTGTGATGAAATAGAACTTGCACAGGATGTTTAGATCCTGGGGTGTTTGACCGCTTGAGGCTGCGAGCTAGGCATTCCACCCACTGACTTTAATCGAATGAGAGCTCTTGACTATAAGAGATTATTCTCTTAGACTTGACTGAACGGGATGCTTTGGCCGGTACTCGCGAGCTCAGCCTTATTGAGCCTAAAGGCTATCTGCGTGTGGATCCAGTGAACGGGTAGAAGCATTTCTGGGTCGTCGTCACATTTGCACTTTCATAGCGTTCAGCCATCGCCCGATTTGGCCAAATCGAACTTTCTTAATTAATACAAGTACGAATAAATAAAGTTTACCATGGTATTATGGGGAAAGGTGTCTAGCGAACACCTTATAAAGTAAAGTAAATAAATGTCCACATCCTGGAGATGTCTGACAAACGCTTCGCAGCGTAACAAAGATGGCTGACGTTCCCCAAATAATAAACCTCAGAAGGGTTTTTCCTAGAAGGTTTTGTAGGCGCTACTAAACGACCAGAGAGTAATCCACCTCGTGAGCAGACATCTTTTGGTTATAGCTTAGGTAATTAGAGTAGAGGAGAGGCGAAAGTCGCGATCAGATTAAACCAATTTGCATTTTAATATTAACAAGCTTCGCAATGTTAGTTAAAACCATAGGCCTGCGGAATGATGGATTTATCTCGATGAGCCTCCGTTCTATTCACACGCAGCTACTAAATAGTACAAACATAAACACGATTCGCAGATCACTTAGATGCCAGTAACATTGACTTTCACCAAGACCACCAAATACATAGAAAACATTATAACTAGACGATCACATATACAAATCAGGGTTTGAGCCACTACAACTTGTTACATAATCTTCTCATATTTTTGTCTTTTGTTTCTTTAACTGAAATAAACGTCCACTACTGCTCACACAATTAAGTAACTAACTAAACAAAACTAGTGCATCCGAAAATTGAAATTCAAAATAAAGAAAATTAGAGCATAATTTCGGTTGTTCTCTAATCGCATTATCGCGGTATTGAAAGCAATCGAGAGGATCCGTACTGCATCTGACACCCGTTTTGCTGTTGAGTTGGCATCGATTTATTCTATATTGAAAATACCGGTATCCGTGTCCGTCTGCGCTATTTTCCAGTTCACGGATTTCGCCGCACAACAATCGATAAATTTAAACTTTGGACGTTTTTGTTGAAGGTCTATTGGCTGAGTGAGTCTGGTTAGAGTTTGAATCACAACTCGGAACTAAAAACTAATATTTTTTTCGTGTGACCAGCAAATAGTATTTTTGTAGAGTGAATAAACATCCGTGCTTGTTTTTACATACAAACGGTTATACTTGATTTCAAAGTAGATACCTAAATTACCTTGGTATGCAAAATAATAAATAAAATACCAAATTATTAGTTGGTAAGCCTAAAAAAATAAGTCTAGCCTAAATTAATATGTAATTATGTTCGCAACTGTGAAATCAAATAAATGGTGTTGTCTTTTTTTCAAGTTTAACACCCTCGCAGTATTCTACCACCATTACTTAACACCTTGTATGCTTACTGCTAATTGCAGATAAGCTTTGGGCATCGGTCTCAAGCTCTGGCGGCCCGGGTTCGATTGACAAGGGATAAAGTTGAGTTTAATTGATGGTTTGTTCTAACTTAGAACGTGCTAGTTTGCCTTGTTTTAGTTAACCACCATTATAAGAGATAGGTTCCTCATTATTGAGTTACTCAATAATATTTAGATAGCATAGCACACTAACTACAGGGATTTAGTTGCTCTGTAAATTGCAAACCTATTTCCGTAGCTCTTAGTTTATAGGTCTAGTAATTTAGTTATACGACGTAGAATAGTAAATTTCGCTGTAATCCACTGTATAACTGTATAACAGAAAAGCACTGAAACTGCTTTGAGACTGTCTCAATTAAAACTAACCAAGTTAGGTACTAAACTGGAGAGTTACCATATCGCAATCGAATCTCGCCGAGTTTTGTTCCAACAAACACTATTGAATTACATGTCGATTGGTCCTGTTGCTTTGCATGACGCCCATTGTAGAGTCTTCTACTGCCCTCTTTCTATTCCACCGTGAATAAGCGACGGTGTATTGTGCGCCAGCAGTAGAACCGAGCGAGTCCTGCCATTGTTAATACGCCGTCAACACTTCTCGGCAAATGAATGCGAATCTGAAAACTGGGACGTTTATTGTAGTTAGATTGTCAACGGTCTGCGGAACGTATAACGGAAAAGTGGAAACTTAACTGTGGAACACTTTAGTTTTCTGACGATTTAACCTTAGCAAAAGTAATGGGCGAAAAATTTTAACTGTCAAAGATTTTACAATGGTAAAGGTAAAATGTGAGGTAAAACGACCTGGCGGTGGATGAGAGCAGCTATGAAACTACTCATGTAAAATGGTATATGAGGATAGCTATTTGCAGTGGTTTCATCCTTTGTTGACGCAGAGTTAAGTAAAGAAAGAACCTCAGGTTTCACAAAAGTGCACTCATCATGGGGTGTAACAAATAGGAAAGAAACAGACAGTTGAATTTACAGACAATATAAGTATATATAATTTTTCCGTTGCATGTGGACGAATGCAATACCACGTTAATACGCTTGGAAACATTATGTATATAGAAAAAACGTTAAACTATCACCAAAAATGTCAAAGTCGAGGCCAATTATGATTAACTTGAAAAGGAAAGCCACAAATATTCATATACAGTCATTTGTTGGCTTTTATGTCCCTTCAGACAGGGTTTTGATAACTTATCAGAGTCGTACTTATTGTCAAGTTGCTTTTCATTAGTATAATCAAACAGTCCCATTCATCCCCTAGAAGAAACACCTTTCATCCTTATTACTAAAATGTAAACGTAATGTTAAAAAAACGAGAGAACAAATCCCTTTCCGGCGTCGACTTGCCAGCGAATTTAACACAAAGGCAGGTGAAATGGGCCGTGAACGGAGGAAAAAAAATAAAATTCATGTACCCGGGACGAAACCGCAGCTCTCACTTCGTATTTGAAATTCAACGGAGGAAACGCATAACAAATCGTATCCGGAGTGGTGAATGAACTTACTGACACTAAAGTTGTGTTAAGGCAAAGTACTACTTGGAAACTCTGTAAAAAGCCCTTTAATGCCCGGTTCCTATATTCAACGGATCGGTATTGTATAAAAGCTACTATCCGTTTTTCTAGAACCGACTACGAGTCGTAAATACCGTTCCACAATTTACTTTCTTTACCTGCTGTCGACGAACATCCGTTGGTCATTAAAGTACCGAGCCCTCTTCACTCACAGATGTGCGTTTCGTTTTAAGCAAAATTGAAATTGAAAATAACACAAAATTCAAGACAAAATAATTTAGATTTATATACGAATACTTCTATAAGTTTTGTAAGATGTGTAAATAACTATACGATCGCAGGCATTTCCGTGTTATTTTTATTTTCCTTACTAAATACAATAGGTTGCAGCGTACCTACACAACAAGAACGGAACGTTATAAGTTCAGCGGGAGCCCTTTTTTATGACACTGACATTTGGCATCAGTCATCCAAATGGTCCAAAATGTTTCTTCGGTTCTGCATCTGTACAGTTATTCGTTCGCTCACTGATAATACGGTTGTTTGTTGTGGCCAAAAAATATATAGTTAAATGTAGTAGAATTCATTGTTTGAAATGGATATTACTCCGGTGAGTACCTACAGATAACATCTATTTCTACAAAGTTGTACGTTTTCGCTTCGGTATTTATATCTTCATTTCGGGATATCTCTGTTACAGAAAACAATGAAGGCTATGAGCAAGGATGAGGTTTTTCCTGCTTGTGGATCTAATACAAAACCACCCAATATTAACAACGAAAGAGACCAATGCTGCCACCAATAAATTGAAAGAGGAATGTTGGGCTTCTTTGACCAACACTTTTATTTCTTAAAGTGATCAAATACCACGCCAGATAAGTCATCTAAAATTAAAATGGGATAATTTAAAAAAAAGCAGCTCGCAAGAGAGCTGCAAACACAAGGATGAATAATTTAAAGGTACCTATATTTTTATTATTATCAATTTATTACTATCTATACCCCGTGATGTTACCCGCGTGAATCCCGTCCCTATGAAAATGTCTGCATAAAAAGTATCCTAGGCAATTTATTATTATTAATTATTAGTAATAATATAATGATAGTCCATCTAACTAGGATACACTCTGTGTATCAATCTGATTTGATTTGAATGGATTTTGAACGCGGAACATCCAATTATCTAAATAAACTTGACAAATAATGTGTTTTAATCTGTTGTAGACGGGTGGTGGCAAACCAGATTTCATCCCACCTGATGAAATCTTAGAAAAAGTGACAGGTGATCCACATGTAGTGGGTTTGATGTACCATTTGGTGGTGATGGAGTAGGTACTGACAATGTTGTCATCTTGGAGCTGGACAATGTAGATGATTTGATGCAAACTCAAGAACTACTTGATGCAAATGATGCAAGAGTTAGCATCCCGGATGAATCACACTTGCCTTTAAGTACAAGTAAGTATCCTGCCTATTTCTTTCTTATTTCCTTCTATATATTTTTATCTTTGCAAAATATTTTTTTTTTATCAATGTTAACATTGTAGATTTGTAGGTAGTATTGTAAACATATACAGGTACACATTGTAATTTTTCTTTTACATTTCAGCAAAAAAGGAGGAAAATTGACTTTAGTCCCCACGCTGGGACTACAGCAACTGGGGGCAACACAGGCGAACAAGGTGTAAGACATATTTATGGAATGACCTCTATGTCTAAGCCCCTGCAAAGCAAAGGTAAAATCACTACACTATTTTATATTAATAGAGTTTATGTGTGAGGGTCTCCCATACAAAGTTCCAAGTCTAGTTATACAAGGTGTTTGGTAAAAACCTTATAAAGCCGAATATGGTAGAAAAGGACTATCAAACTGAATAACTTTTACTATGGGACCAACTCTGATTTCGTGAAAATAAATCAGCTGTTTCATTCAAAAATTAATAACGAAAATATCAAAATGTATGAAACAGCTGATTTTTTTTTTCGCGATTTCAGAGTTCATTTCGCGATCCATAGTAAAAGTTATTTAGTTTGATGGTCTCTGTCTATCATATTCGGCTTTATAAGCTCTTACCAAACACCTTGCATAATAGGTTATAAAATACCTAGTATAGTTACAAAACATTGTCTGGCTTATGCTTATTAGGTTGCATTAAAATAGTTAACGCATGAAAAATAATATCTTGTAAGTTTGTATTGAATGCCCCTACATGTAAGTTTTTTTTTTATTTGTTAAAACCCGCCCCCCCTACTCTTGGCGGGAATTGATGAGATCGAGTTCACATCAGGGGTGGAATTGCGTAAGGTAGGTAATCGTATTCATTTGACAGTTCATATCGTATTCCATCGGCTGCAATTTGTATGGGATGACATATATTATAATACAATATGAACTGTCAAATGAATATGATTGACTTTACGCAATCACCTAGCAGGATCGAATAAACGTCATAAATCTGCTAGGTGATTGCGTAAAGTCAATCGTATTCATTTGACAGTTCATATTGTGTTTCCATGGTTTCAATAACCTTTGACGATTACTTGATTCCACCTCGATCTCGATATTCTCGATTGCGTCGGGAGTAACCCCCTGTTCATTATAGAATGTAAATATTTTTTATATCGAAATCTAATCTGAGCTTTCTTTTTTACAGCCAAAAAGTTAAATACGAACCAGGATGATGGACGGCTCCAACGTAATTTGGCAATTACTAAAATATTATGAAAAATTAGACATAGAGTTAATTATACTAAAATTGGAGTTAGCCAATAAGGAAAATAATTGTAATAATAATATTTAATTCATATTGTAATAATAAGAAGTATTCATAGGGTTTTCATTATTTAATTAGTATTGTATTATTAAGAAGAATAGGTATTAGTAAGTATTTGTATTAGTATTGTATTGTAAGGTTAGGGTTTAGTTGCTTTTCTTGTGCCATATTGGGGTGAGTTTCTTACAGTTGTTATAAAATTAAGCAATAATTGTACCAAATATTAATATTTAATTAGTATTGTATTATTAAGAAGTATTGTTAGGGTCCAATTGTAGTTCGTATGCCATATTAAGGTTAGTTTCTTACAGTTGTTATAAAAGAAAACAATAGTTATACTTATTATTAATATTTAATTAGTGTTGTATTATTAAGAATCCTAAGGGTCCTTTCTTGTGCCAGTTTTTAGGGTAAGTAATTAAGTTTCTTACAGTTGTTTTAAAATAAAACTGATTGTACCTTATGTGATATGATATTTAATTAGTAAGAGTTTGTTTTTTTTGTGGCATAGTGGGGTGAATTTCTTACAGTTGTAAATTAAAACATAGTTTTAAAATATGTTAATTTTATTTCTTTTCATTACATTTTTCATAAAGAACTAATAACACTTAGCAGTTTATTTTTGCTATTACTCTTGATATCATAATCAATTAGTGTAAACGTAAGAATCTAGCGTGGCTAAATAATCCAGTCTTTCTTTATATATTCTAACTCGCCTAGTATCTTCTTCTGAATCAGTCTCGCTGGAGTTTGATATAATATCGAACACTTCTCTATCACTCTGAACTCGAAATTTCAAAATAAAAAACCGGTCAAGCAAGAGCGAGTCGGACTCGCGCACCGAGGGTTTCCGTACCATCATAATAAATACACTGCAGAGCCTGCTGTAGAATAATAAAATTATTATTGCAGTATTAGGTCGGCACCATCTCTTGGCCAAAGTGGAACTATTTTTTTTCTTAGTCCAGCGCCATATCTTGACCGTTAGTGGAACAAAATTAATTTTCTTGGGTCAGGGCCATCTGTTGACTGGTAGAGGAACTGATTAATTTATTGTTTGATTTTCGAATTTCTAAAAAGTGTGTTATATTGAGACATTGTTTTATTTTTCCTGTAATCTTTACATAAACTACTATCACATAGAATTATTTCAGATTTTTCTCTTTGCAAACTTCGGAGATAAGGGGGGGGGGGCCCTAGCCGCTCCACTTTAAATTTTTAAGACCCCTTTTCAGTCCATGTTGTAAAAAAAAAATATTTTTTTTATTTCTTTCTTATTTGCAAAATAGTTGGACAAACGTTATCTTTAATTATTCCAAATTTCAAGTTGATACCATTAGTAGTTCTCGAGATATCCAGCTGTGACAGACAGACAGACTGAGTCACACCATAAGGGTTCCTTTTTACCATTTTGGTACGGAAAACTCGACATTTTAAAATAAAAAAGGGAAAACAGTGAAATACTTTAGAACCTCTACTCTAACCACACTCTAACCGACCGAAATTGGCGGGTAACCAAATGACATAACGAATAGTAATCTTGACAGTCTACTGACGGTTAAAATATTTATAGGAACACCCCAAACACTCATCTCCGTACAATACGCTTACCGTCCGTTACCGGTAACCCTCCCATCCGTTAGTAACAAGCCGTCAGTAAGTTTCATGACGAGACGTTTTTTATAGGAATGCTTTTAGCTTACGCCTCGTATATAAAACTACTATTCGTAACTAAAACGGATCGTTTCTCAGATATAGGAACCGGGCATAAGTGCTTGCGCAAACGGGCCACTGACTTACACCAGCGGCCTGTGAAGAGCGGTTTTCACGCTTTTGAGCACAAAAAAATATTCATTTTATGAGCAAAGCCAACATTTTTTTATGATCTAGCTAAAGACTTTAAACAATCAGCCAGTTTATTTTTATGGTATTTTTTAGTCCACTCACAGTTATTTATCTATGTTAATTGTCATTTACATGCACAATATTTTCTCCGCTAGTGCTTTTTCCTATGCTAAGACATCAATAAATCAATAGAACAATACGAGGAGCTTCACTAAATTACTTTAGAATTTCTTCGCAATTAGATAAATAATTATGAAGAAATGTCATCTGTCAGAACTAAAAAACTCTGAACGCACTGTAGAAAACAGAGTTTTCAAGTAGGACTTCCCCTTAAGTAAAGATTGTGGCAGCGAACAGCTTTTATGGTTCTTGTTTCAAAAATCGGTGTTGCATTTTACACATAGCAAAGTAAGTTGCAACGAAATAGGATACTCCTTTAGATCTAGGTACATTTTGAAAAAGAACTAGGTAAATATGCACGTGACGGATTTTATAAAGAGCTTTCGGTGTTATTCTCTAATTAATTGTATTTTTGGCTGTATGAACATTTGCCTTTGCCTTACACTTCAGAATGTTAATGTTTGGTAATAGTGTGATCAAATCATGTATTGTTTAAGATAAAATTTTGATTCAGTTCTAATAAAAATAATGTAAATATCTTATAAATATCTTAGCAAGTTTTAAAAGACTTACCATTTATTATGTTTAACAATTTCACGATAGTTAGTTGTAACTCCTATCATTGGCTGAACGTATTTTTAAGAATTTAAGCAAGTAAGACTACAGTAATTAATATAACAATTATTGTAATTCATTGGGATTTAGTTTCAAAAAGATTACAACGTATTTGTTTTATAAAATGTTATCTCTGATATTCCTTTTTTTGTACAAATAGTATAGTCGATTATGATTGGTTGAAAAGTGGTGAGAGGGGTAAACTTTTTGTGTTGAATTTAGTGGGTATTTAAGCAATGGAAAATTGAGCATACGTTTGACTTTTAAGTTTGGAGCACCACGGGACTTAAGTTAAGTAAATTCTTCATTGTTATTGTGTTATCTGAATTAATCGTTTTGTGTGTGACTTAGTTGTTGTTTAATAGCTATCCGCTGTTAATTATCATTCCCAATTTTATGATTATTCTGATTATTTGTAGTAACAATAAGTAAAGTACATTTATTTTGCATTTGCTTGGTAACTAGTATCCATAGATGAATAAAAGAGATTAACTGATAACTTTTAAGTTTATATTGTTGTTGTTTGTGACGATTTAATTGTAAATATCCGATTTGATAATAGCTGACGAGTTTCTTTCGCCTGTTCTTCTCTCAGCTAAAAAAAGACGTCCGAACAGGTGGTAGGATAAAAGAAATTGGACGATTCAATTTAATAAACATTACTTTATTTGAATTGATTTATTTTGTTTTAATTCTCTCCACATTTCTGACCATTTCTGACACACGCATACACTTTAAACTAAGAAGAACGACACTAGTATTCTTATTTACATAACATACATTCTTATTTACTTATTTACATAAGAAAACTATGAAAAAGTCTAGCTGTTATACCTTACTGGAATTTTGCTGTTGTTAATTTCCATTTCATATTTTGAGCACATTGTAGTCATAAAGTAATAATGCTGGATATTTAATGATTTGAAATGCGTGGGTTTATATTTTTTTTTTACATGCGTTCGCGTTCGCGTTCGCGTCCCCGTCCCCGTCCGCGTCCGCGTCCCCGTCCCCGTCCCCGTCCCCGTCCCCGTCCCCGTCCCCGTCCCCGTCCCCGTCCCCGTCCCCGTCCCCGTCCCCGTCCCCGTCCCCGTCCCCGTCCCCGTCCCCGTCCCCGTCCCCGTCCCCGTCCCCGTCCCCGTCCCCGTCCCCGTCCCCGTCCCCGTCCCCGTCCCCGTCCCCGTCCCCGTCCCCGTCCCCGTCCCCGTCCCCGTCCCCGTCCCCGTCCCCGTCCCCGTCCCCGTCCCCGTCCCCGTCCCCGTCCCCGTCCCCGTCCCCGTCCCCGTCCCCGTCCCCGTCCCCGTCCCCGTCCCCGTCCCCGTCCCCGTCCCCGTCCCCGTCCCCGTCCCCGTCCCCGTCCCCGTCCCCGTCCCCGTCCCCGTCCCCGTCCCCGTCCCCGTCCCCGTCCCCGTCCCCGTCCCCGTCCCCGTCCCCGTCCCCGTCCCCGTCCCCGTCCCCGTCCCCGTCCCCGTCCCCGTCCCCGTCCCCGTCCCCGTCCCCGTCCCCGTCCCCGTCCCCGTCCCCGTCCCCGTCCCCGTCCCCGTCCCCGTCCCCGTCCCCGTCCCCGTCCCCGTCCCCGTCCCCGTCCCCGTCCCCGTCCCCGTCCCCGTCCCCGTCCCCGTCCCCGTCCCCGTCCCCGTCCCCGTCCCCGTCCCCGTCCCCGTCCCCGTCCCCGTCCCCGTCCCCGTCCCCGTCCCCGTCCCCGTCCCCGTCCCCGTCCCCGTCCCCGTCCCCGTCCCCGTCCCCGTCCCCGTCCCCGTCCCCGTCCCCGTCCCCGTCCCCGTCCCCGTCCCCGTCCCCGTCCCCGTCCCCGTCCCCGTCCCCGTCCCCGTCCCCGTCCCCGTCCCCGTCCCCGTCCCCGTCCCCGTCCCCGTCCCCGTCCCCGTCCCCGTCCCCGTCCCCGTCCCCGTCCCCGTCCCCGTCCCCGTCCCCGTCCCCGTCCCCGTCCCCGTCCCCGTCCCCGTCCCCGTCCCCGTCCCCGTCCCCGTCCCCGTCCCCGTCCCCGTCCCCGTCCCCGTCCCCGTCCCCGTCCCCGTCCCCGTCCCCGTCCCCGTCCCCGTCCCCGTCCCCGTCCCCGTCCCCGTCCCCGTCCCCGTCCCCGTCCCCGTCCCCGTCCCCGTCCCCGTCCCCGTCCCCGTCCCCGTCCCCGTCCCCGTCCCCGTCCCCGTCCCCGTCCCCGTCCCCGTCCCCGTCCCCGTCCCCGTCCCCGTCCCCATCCCCGTCCCTGTCCCTGTCCCCGTCCCCTGGATGTGCATGTCCAGGTCCAATCATGGCCACCGTGTTGGACTTCAAAATAAATGTCATTTTCGCAACCATTATCCCATGAAACCTCAAGAACGACATCCACATTGATTTTCATGTTTACTTACCCTATTTACACCTTAAGGGAGGATTTTCAAAATAACAAAATATGTGTTTGCCTATTTTTTTTAGACTAGCTCCTACGAATTTTAAAGTTGTAATGTCTATTTTATATTATTTTTCCATACAAAATTTAAACCCCATTTTCACCCCTTTAGGGGTTAAATCATGTCCAGCGTGTTGGACTTCAAAATAAATCTCAAGAACGACATCCATATCGATTTTTATGTTTACTCACCCCATTTACCCCTAAGTGGTTGATTTTCAAAATTACAAAATATATGTTTGCCTATTTATTTTTAGATGTGCTCCAACGAACTTTAAAGTTGTAATGTCTATTTTATATTATTTTTCCATACAAAATTTGAACCCCATTTTCACCCCTTTAGGGGTCAAATCATATCCACCGTGTTGGACTTCAAAATTAATGTCATTTTTGCAATCGTCATCCCAGAAAACCCCAATAACGACATCCATATCTATTTTTGGAGTTTTTTTACCCCTTTTCACCCCCATTTCATCCCAATAGGGGTTTAAATACTATCAATAACAATATACGTTGCGTTAGGTTTCTATCCATAAGCCTAAATTATAAATTTAGCGATTTTTACTTCGAAAATAAAGGATTTTCTTCAATACACAACTTCATCCCCCTTTTGACCCCGTCGGGGGTAGAATTTTGAAAAACGCTGAGACCCATATTTATTAATTTTCAATGGTCAGTCTAAACACAAAATTTTAAGATCCTAGCTTCAAAACTGAGGGACTTTCATACAAACTTTGATCCCCTTTTTTACCCCCTTAGGGGGTGAATTTTGAAAAACCCTTTCTAAGTGCACCTCTAGACCTCATAAGGAACCTTTGTGCCAAATTTGGAGTCTCTAGACCCAGCGGTTTGGGCTGTGCGTTGATAGATCAGTCAGTCAGTCAGTCAGTTTACGATTTTATAAATATAGAAGATATTGCTACAATGAAATTAAAGACGTTTTTGGTAATCAAAAATTAAAATAACACTAGCTTTAGTTCACAATTATTATTTAAATTACTTCGTTCATACAGTTTTAGTAATACATTTTTACTTAAATTTTTTTGTATAGCCATATATGAATAGATCTTAATAAAATTAAATACCCAAGGAATCATTTTATTTTGTCTATAGAAATGAATAATGCCAATTAGAAATAAATTATTATTCAGAGGAAGGACTAACTTTTCGGTTTACGATGTAACTTCCATCTTGTTATACTTGTAACAAAGGCAAATCAAAAGCGGCCCAATACTTTCAATAGAACAATAAATGAGGCTTTATATTATTTCATGAGAATTTCACATTAATTTTACACTAGTCTCAACAAGAGCAAAGTAACAAAAGGCATTGATTGTCTAAATTGTTGCTTCTATTTGTACTTTGGAGAGAAAGAAAAAGATAATTTTAGATAAATTATCCACTTTAATTGTAATGATGATGGTGGTGGTGATGATGATGATGGTGATGATGATGATGTACGTCCTCCTCGACGTGTTCATCGACTGGCTATTTCCTAGCATAAGTTACGAAGACTTGCGAATCCAAACATATAGTTTTGAAGCGACCGACGACGGTCGCAGTTTCCGCGGTATCGTTGCCCAGTTGCGTCGTACAAGTAATTATAAGTTGGCTGCGGTCGGATCTTTTTAAGCTGTCGTTTTGCATCCAGATGTTCAAGGCGCCTTACATCGAAGTTTTTACACCTTCATTCACGCTTCTACACCACTCGGACCGTTTTATAGCGAGATGTTTCCATAATGAATCCTTGACCATATACCTATAGTTCTATTCCTATAGCATTCATATCATAATGTACTATCAAGTACAATTTTGAAAACACTATTGACCTGTTGCAAACCGAAGAACATTTGTAACCACGTCCGTAACCTTTTTATTAAAAGTCACCAGTTGAATGTAGGCATGACTAGTTATATAGCAAAGACTTTTTTTCAAGGTGAATTGGTCATTCGGTTTATACCCTAAGTACAGTCTTACTTAGGGTATAGTTAGGCTTTTAGATAATTGGAAGTATTCTACAGTTAGTTAAGGGTAAGTCAAAAGTTTGTTTTACTGTAGAGGTCTTTCGGAGTGTATAGACTCCTTGAAACAGAGTCCACTTCAGAGTGTGTAATTAATATGATACCTAACAGTTGGCTTTCCACCAAGTTGATAGCTTAGCTCGATGTTAGATGCAATTATTAGTTGTAAACTTACTCAAAACGCTCTTGCAAATAGTTATTATACAGTTTAGATAGTTTTAGCTTATAGTTTAGAAACAGATATAAGGTTTCTGTGATAATTATCTCGGCTTTTAAATTGATTGTAAATGCCAAGATTAGGAAGAACCTAGATTTGTTTGACCAATAAAAATACATGCATTATGGACTGCTAAATTTAAAGTTACTTAAGTCTAAAATTACTGTCGCTGCAGAAACGGTCTTTGTAGAAACCTTTTTTATTTGGTCTGAGGTAGAAACCAAGTTCGAATACATTTCTTCGTGTGACTTTTTATAGGTACACAACGGGTCAGTCCAACTTGGCTATTCTTCTTACGTGATATTAAATGAAGATGAGGCCGAAGGTGGAAGCACACTGCACCCGGTATGGTAAACCACGGGGAAACTAGCTATCATACCTCTAACATGGCGTTACAACTCATACAGGGCGTTGATGTTTATATTTTTCATATTCCGACTAGAATTTGACTAATATCCTAACGCCTTTTTATTAAATAAGTGTTGAAGTAGCCCATTACTCAAAATATAAAGCTTTAACGTTTCATAGGGGGTTATTATGTAAATTGGAGTTCTCTCGATTAAGGCATTTGCGGGAATTAAACCGCCGACAATAATTACAGCAATTGACTCCCTTATAAATGGTGTTTCGTTGCGATACCCACCATTAGAGTAACGTTTATATAAACTGCACGTTTGGTGTGAAAAACGCTGAAATGACAGTCGTTATTTCATAAAGCGTAAGTTCAGTTTGAGTTAGGATATAATTTTTTAACTTTTTGCATTTTTTAAGTATTTTGACTCATTTAAATCCATACAATAGAAAATCGTAGTATAAATTTAATTACTTACATTTAGTTCTTTATTTAGAAAAAAAATTACTAAAGTGAGAACATACCTACTTTTGAAATACAAGCAATAAGAGGTGTTCTAATATATTTTTGAAGCATTTTAATATTTTTTTTCTTCTTATTACTTGACAACGATTTAAATCTAAAGTATCAATATAATGTAAAGAAATTAGCAAAAGTGATTATTCACATGATTTCATTTTGTAAAAATGAATATAAAAAAATCGAAGCTAAACAGAAACGTTCGATTAAAAATGAGAACTTTTATTACATACTAGTTATTAAAATTGTACAACCATCTTCTAGTAATTTAATAAAGATGGACGTCGACGCATTCCAGAATATTCAAGATGGAATCCGCCATTAGGGAATTGTTGTATAATAATGAAAGTTAATTTAGTCCCTTATAAAACTTGGTGAGCTATCGCTAACCATAACGAAACGGCTCAAAAGGACAATAATGACTTGTAATTAAAATTCGATTTGGTTACGTTTACTATGTAAACACAGACCATTTGGAGAATATTGTGGATTTATATGCCCTTTACGCCCGAGATTAAAAGATTGTGAGTTTTAACTTTGAAAAAATCTACACCGTACCCAAATCTATTTTTCGGACCGCAACCGACGTCGATTGATAATGAGGCTATCTGAGAACACGTCAAAACACACTTTATTGGTATAGATTCAAGTTACAACCCGTCAGTTATTGGAAGGTCGCGGCAGGTATGTTTGTTTCTTGGCTGTGTTTTTTGATGGCAAAACCCGCTCACGTAAGTACCTCATATTTTCATTATTTAAAGAGACTTTTAAATACTTTTGCTTTATATTGCATATTTATTAGTTGTTTAAGAAGTTAACGTGTGTTTTTTGTAAATTATGTTAATAGTTAGTACAATAAATTCCTGAAACTCACAAACGTGAGGGTCTGATTGCTGGAAACCAGCACCAGCAGGATTTTTTTCATTATTTTTCTCATGTCTTTTTAACACTAAGGAAGCCGCTTAAGAACACTTTAACAGTAATTTTAAAGAATTAATTCTCTCGGGTGTAAAGGGATAAAGCGTTGGATTAACTATGATTAAATCTATAAAAAAAATCTTCTTCCATCATATCATTTTCCATGAAAAAATCAACAGATCTCACACTACGATCAACTATAAAAGGCATTGAAAATTTAATTTAGAAATAAAGCATACGGCGCTGTTATCAATGCCGTATGGGTTCCATACATAGTTAATAGGAATTAATTCTTTTCCAGTACTGACGATAAAGTGAATGGAGCGCTGGCTGACCTCGCACGAAAGGGATCTCCTAGAGCCTACACGTTTTTGTCCTGGCTCAAACTGTAGCTTAATTTAGTCCCGAGATAATTTTTTTTCAGTTTTTTGAATAAAGAGCTAAAAAAATCGGAAATTCTCGATCCAAGTCGGCGAAAAAATCTAGAAAATTTGTCGAATTATTTTAAAAAATCTCTAAAGTTACCGACCGATTTTAGGAATTCAAATTGCACTTTGAAGCCCTCCGGCAGACGCACATTTTGACGTAATATGATTCATCCACGTAATTTCATAATTTCTGCGAGACTACAGGCAAATGTCAAAATTTCATAAATCGGGGGCACTATTTATACTCGATCATGAAAACATAATCATTTTCAGTGTTAAAAACTTCGAAATTGGAGGAATTTCGAGTTATTGCTAATTGAACTAGAGCTAGATTGCCAAAGAGTAAATAATTTTCTTGTCAGTCAATTACAAAATGTCATAATAAATAAAAAACAGTTTCTTTTTTAAATCCTTGTCACGAAATCCGTAAATTATCAAACAAATAAAATTTAGTCCCGAAAAATAACGTGGCGGCATTTAGCGAAGCCGATGAGTCAAAACGTTTAATCCTCAAAATTCCAGTTAAGGCCAAAAATAATTAATTGGCCTCCGCTTTAATAAAATAAGGCTGGTTAGGTTAATTAAACCTTCGGCCGGATATCTTTCCAGTCCCTTTCCTTTGGTTAATTAATGATATTTTTCAGAAATTGGCGACGTAAACGAAAATAAGTGTTAAATATCTAAATATAGAAAGGATTGCTTAGATATAGAAAAAAATATCACTAGTTTTTTCATGAGGAAGTGGTAATCCTGAAAAATTGTATGTAAAATGTTGAAGTAATGTAGATATTTAAGTACATTTGGTTAAATAAAAAAATCGTTGATCGATGTTGAATTTTAGTTTAAGGATAGACTTTGGAGCAAAACATAAGGGCGAGTTTTTTAGACGTACTCCCGACGGGTAACGAATTTAACACGGACGCAGGCGCTAACAAAACCTAGTGCCTATACAGGATGTCCCAAACGGAGGGAAAGTACATCAAATATTGAAGATAAGAAATTTTACAAAAAGAATAATTCATTTTGTTTTTAAAAATAATTGGGACAATATTATTATTTTTTAAATCGCTACGTTACAAATTGATACAATACGTAAGTGATAATTAATATTTTAATATGAAATTTCACGGTATTGACAAATAAATAAAAGATTGTTAATTATTTTTTTTCACTTGGCTATTTTTATATTAAGATACTTAATATAATTAAAAAAATACTAGAAAAAATCGACTCACCCGTAGCAGCTCAGCTAGTCGACTTTTTCTAGTATTTTTCAATTATATTAAGTATCTTATTAAAATATTGTTTTTTTTTTCATAGTTGGTGGGTTAGATTCCTGGTTAAGGCAGGTGATTTTTCAAAAATCTAAGGCTCAGTTGCACCATCTAACTTTATAATTTACAAGCTTGTTAAAGTACCGGTTAAGCACAAGTTAGCCAAAAAAAAGAGTTTGCCAGCCTGCATAATGTCCTTTGACAAGTTTGACGTGACAAATAGGTCGCATTATTATTTGACGAAAACATTAACTTTGACAGCGTTTTGGTGCAACTCAGACTGCAGTTCCAATTATTTTTAAAATCAAAATGAAGTCTTCGTTCAGTAAAATTTTCTATCTTCAATATTTAAGGTACTTTCCCTCCGTGTGGCAAAGTTTTGAGACACTGTATAATAAACAGTTTTTCTTATAAAAAGGATTCTTTAATTTCCTAGAAACAGATAAATCCCACGAGTTTTCAATCACAACTTAACTTTACGATACGACTGAAATTACTTTACAGAAATATTTACAGCCGAAAGAACTCTTTAAAGCTGTAAAACGTTTACAGCAATATAAAACTATCAGCACTTCAAAAGGGTTTTCAGCTTTTTTATAACTTCAAATTGTTTTAAACATAAAAATCAGAAGTTTATTGGTGAAAGTTACACGGATTTAAAGCTTAGAGTTCGATTAAACTTTTAATGCATATTTTATTGAAACATAAAGTTAAAGATACTTCCGGAAACATTCCGGAAACCATAAAAACGGACAATATAAAAAAGTATTTTTTCAATGTACTTACTTAGAATGTGCTTATTAAAAGTCAACATAAAGTTAAATTTACGCCAAAAGACTGCATCGAGAAAAAAAAAGTTGAAACATTATTTAATAAAAGCTGCCTTTACTTTTTAGGTAGGTACTATAGTGTTTTTTTACAGTTCTAATGACTAATTTTTATTTTAATGAGTGTAGAATGACGGTAATAACAACATATTTATCTGTTTGTCGACGATAGCATAATATGGGTTTAGTGCTAAGGCGTTGGGTTGGGGTGCAGCAGCTGTGCTGTAATTATTGTAACTTGCAACACCATTCCACACTGTGCGATGTGACGTCGTCGTACGTCACCGCTACCACAGTATATAATACGTCACCGCTACCATCATCATTATTATAATATATATGTATGTGCCGCTACGTAGCGCGTCAGATTTGAAGTACAAAATAGGGGGCGCAATCGGTGTAACACTGCGCTGATTCAACGCAACCACAATATCTAAAGTAGACAGAACAACTGCTCAGAGTAAATTGCAGCTTTCCATACATATGCTTACATAGTGATTGAAACATGCGACCAAGATGTATTACCTCGACATAAAAACTATTTTATACAAATAACTGTGGCCCTACCATGAGTTGATTCAAACTGTTTACGTTATCGTAAACTATCGGATATACTGCTCACAGTCAGTGCGAGTGAAAGAGACAAAACGATAGTTTACGGTAACGTAAACAGTTTGCATCAACTCATGGTAGGGCCACTGGTGAGTCTCGTCAGTTTATCTACTTACCGCGGAGTAACATTTTCTATTCTGCACAGAGTAAAATCTTGGTTCCAAATCGATCTTAAACACTGACTCGCACTTGGCTTTTCGGGCGACCACATCTTTTTTTGCGGCTGGATCAGCCCGGATTCTTGCACAACCAAATATTGTACTGAAGTGGAAATGATTTGTCACAAAGGCTTAGTTATGATTGAGCCTGGATACCCTTGGGATATACTCGTCACTCTGCGGAACGTATGCTAATCAGATGACAGCTGGCTCAGTAATCACTGTAAGGGTTCCGTTGACAAATGATTTTGAACCTTATTTCAAGGGGTTTGTTTTTTAACAATAGCCGTGGAATGAAGGAAACCTTTAGTAAATTAAGGTTGTTTTTAACTTGATTGACTTCACTTTGGGTAGTACCTATAGATCACAACTATAAAATAAAAATTATTATTTTGGAAATAAAAATAAACCAAATCACTAGGGCGTCCGTTTTAACATTTAAACTTTTTTTCACTTTCTTAGTTAAATAAACATTATTACACACAAAATCTGAGTGCTTTCAAACAGCCTATTGACATAATACCTCTTATATTTGTACTGAAATTTTCGATATATTCAGTAATACTACCTCGTAAGAATGAGTTAAGGACATCCTAAACAAACACAACAGATTGGTGAAAATTGGACAAAACGGCTTAGTCTGAAGGAGAGCTAACATTGACACGTCGGAATTAGGTTTGAGGATAAATATGTGTACCTACCACGTTAGTCATAGGCAAATCAGTTTAAATTTTACAATACGTTATTCTGGACAAATCACACCAATAAATTTGAGCGTCATCTCCCTAATTTATATGTTTGTCTATTTATTCTTATTATCTCTACCTGATATTAAGTGACGATAAGGCCGAGAGTGTAAGCGCACTACATCCGAAATCCTCACCACTGAGAAACTGGCTAGCTTACCTCTGATAAGTAGTTGTTTCTTCTGATAAATGTTGTTATGGCGTCAGACTTAAATAAGATGGTGGTAGGTAGCTAACCATGCGGACTTGAAAAAAGTCCTAATCAAACAGAGTACAAATGTACTCCCCTCCTGTGAATCGAACGCGAGACCGCATCTTACACATGTCGGTGAACCACTACACCACAGAGGCGGACTCCTGCTTTTCAAACTAAGCTAAACATTCGCAAGATTTTGTTTACACTATAATCAGTCTTCTTCTTGGATCTTTGGAGACTACAGTAATTAAAAATTTTGTATATAAAGTAAAATATTGTTACTTAAAAATATCCCAAACCATCGAGAAAACATAAGGGTAATACTGCCATGTCGCTGGCGCGTAAAAAGTCAGAAATTATCCTGTTCGAGACCATCTCGCAAATTGCCGCGATGCATTTTTCATGAGCTAAGAGTATCGGATACTATGAATCGTTGATTCAATTATTGAGATAGCTCCCATGTTTGAATAATGGCCGAAGATCTTTCTATAAAGAGTCTAGTGAGCATTATCGGACTTGTTATGTTAAGCGAAATTTGTGAGTGGCTAAGGAAAACAAATTAGTATGGGAAAACACAAAATAGACAGCTTGAAAGATAATATACTTACCGTTTTAATAAAAAAATATAGAAAGTTAAAATAATACTTTGATAGAACGTCTATTGCAATATTTCAAAACATAATATCCTACCAGTAAAATAACTGATAAATCAGACTGTTAAATAAGACAACAAACTATTTAGGTATATATCTAGCAACCTTGACGCAACATAATGATAAGCGTGATTAGCTTACGAATCGAAACAAATAAATAAGATTAAAAGTTAAGTTTTATTATAATGTTTCTGACTTTAAATTAATTATTTGTAAAACAACTGAAGTAGCAAAATGAAATCAAATCTCAAACAATTTATTGTCCTGAAATTTTAGAATTAACTTCAAAACTTTGGGATTGAACAATAACAGTGTCGTTTAAAATTACCTAACTTTGTTGTCTTACAACTTATTAAGTTAATGATAATATTTATTATACCTTTCGGCTGATCTAATATAATATTAGATTTTTTTACATTAATAAATTGTCTCTAGGTCTCTTCAATAATTCAATTGACCTCTATCTTATAATGGAAATTGATTCCTTCTTATAAGCTCTTTAAAATTCACAGTATATTTTCAAGACTTAACAAAACATGTAAAAGGGTAAGCTTTGTCGTCCCTCCCGACACCGACTTTTTCCATCTCTATAACTATCTGTTCGTTACACGTGGATATCGTTAACTATAGAGCGAGACAATCAGTCGGCCACTTCCGCATGCTGCAACTTCGGCCGTCAGTCGTTGTCATAATATTGTTGAATGGTCCGTGGTCGTCGCCAAGCGGTACTTTCGTATTGAATGATGTGCCGATCAACAGAAAGAGAAAGAGAAGAGCGTCGCTGTTTTCACTCGGTATTTTATTTTTTTACAAAAAGACCCATAGTAGATGATAGCTAAAGAATACAGGACAAAAACAAAAGAAAGTGGTGATATAACCAAATCTACTTGATGAACTTGTAAACGGAGAGTGTCTTTCCCTTAATTAAGGCTCGCTTAATCAGTATTCAAAGCGGCTGCCCACAGGATTGTTAGTTACACAAAAACTTGTATTGTAAGGAAGTTTCGGGATATCGAATTAGAAGTGTTTATCGTTCATCAAAGTAGGAAACTACTAAACCAGAATAGGTAAACAATAGGTAGGACCGATTATTTGCAGTTGTTATTTTGACTTGATGCTTGGATAATTATTTATTAAAAAACAGCAAAATACCGTATTATATTTTTTCACTTTTTTATCAATGATGACTGTGTGGTATAGCAGCGACAAATTAGTACCTAAATATTATGGTTTCGGGAAACGTAAATAAATTTGTAATGCTCTCCTACCTCATGTTTTAGTATTGGCAGTGTTATATGTATGGCAGTATAAACTCGGGATCAAAGTTCATTGAAACTTCTCGAACACTCAGGTGACCTTTTCCCCTCTTTTCTTAAAAAAAAAACCAAGCGACTTCAAAAATAAATAATCACCCCTTCAAGATCTTTAAGGGGCTTACGCCAACTAGCTCCGCCGATACTTTTTTAATATTATGACTCTTTTAAGGCAATATAAAAAAGGAAAATTTACCAACAATTTATTTTACTTTTTATGCGTAATACCTCTATTTATTAAATAACGCTGCAATAATGTTTCTTCTTTATTAGTTTACAAACGGCATTATACTATCGAAAGTAATAAAATAATAAAATTTATTGGATCCCCGTCTGGGTTAATTCAGAGAGCAAACTTTTATATATTGGCTCAGGTCTGGGTTTTTCTAGTACCACAGTAATTAGATACTAATAACAAAATATACGCCATAATTATTGGTGGCGTTAGTTGGAGCTTGTAAGCTCCCATAAACACGTCGCTTACGCGTCATGTCCTCATTATCTACAAATATTAGATCAAGTACGTTCGTAGTTAAATGACAATACAAAACAGGTTTTATTACAAGAGCACTACGATATATACCTTCTTAACCATGTATGAACGAGGCAACTTAATAATGCAAGTGGCTTCCCACATTCTGCCCCGAGCAAAGAAAATCATTAATAAAAACACACAGATCCCAATTCCCTTATCGAATCGACTTTGAGAGGGGATGAGGTATATCTGTCTGACCTGACTGTAGTTTTCTCATTATCAAGTCAAAGTCAAAATAGCTTTATCCTATTAAACTTAAAAATTAAACGATTTTGAGTCGCCATTTTCCTACCACCGCCGTTCCGCCGTTTATAATAAATTTTATTAAAAAGGTGGAAACTCTTGGTGATTTACTAAGAGGTATGTTTTTATTATGATCTGTTTCCTTTAATTTTAAAATGATATTATTAATCAGTATTTTTTAACCGACTTCATTAAATATCAGGCCTTCATAATAGATAGATAATGGGGAAGGGTCATAATAACGCACCAGACGGTCCCAACGCGGATTAATGGGTGCCTTCCAAAACTCGGAGCAGTTCGAGACAATACATTTGTGGTCAACCATTCCATGACGGATTCTTACGAAAGTTTTTAACTGCCGGAATCGAAGGGTTAATGTGCTAACCCATTGCACCACCGAGCTCCTCTTTTATTTCATAATTTGATTATGTAATTCGTCCAAGTCCAAGTCCATTAGCCATTTTTGATGTCCCCACTGCTGGGGCACAGGCCTTCCTTATGGGTGGTAAGGAGGATGGGCCATAACCCACCACGAAGGCCCAATGCGGATTGGTGGGTGCTAACGACTGCAAATGCAGCCGGGACCAACGGCTTAACGTGCCTTCCGAAGCACGGAGGAGCTCGAGATAATAAATTTTTGGTCACCCATCCCATGACCGACCCTTGCGAACGTTGCTTAACTTCCGCAATCGCTGGGCCGGGCGCTAAATTAATTATCACAATAATAATTCGTAATCACAACAAATTGTATAATCTTAGTTCAAATTGGTGGCATAGAACGCATCAATGCCGCCCGAAAAACTGTGTTGCCAGTCCCCAAACTTATGTAAGTACCTTTTATTTTATTTATTACACCCTTACGGCACTCCAGAGCAATTGTTCCATAAATGTCCTTTCTACGTATTCTTATTCCAGCACCGTGAGATGGATAAATGACAACGCTTACAAATAAAAGGCTCGGCCCAAATGGCTTTGAATACATTATCCGGTTCAACACGTAGAAATGTGTCCTTGATGTATTTTGATAAAAAATTGTTTAGTTATAGAATAATATAGTAATACAATAAAAATGCCTATTGGATTGGTTGGTAAAGAGATAAAGAAAAAGTGCAGAGATAGAGATCTATTTAACATTGTATACCTTTGTGTGTGGTTCTTTTTTACGTTTATTAATTTATCTTAAGTTTTTTTAAGATCCCCATAGTTTCAAACAACTAAAAAATCTCTTGTTTAGATTTCAATTACAACATTGTGTGGAATTGTGTCGAAGTATTAGTTTAAGTTGTTATTACTTACTTTAATGTTAAGTTAAATAAAAAATGGAATTAATTAATTGGGTGACTGGAAATAATTAAAGTCGACTGTTAATTGGATACTTAAATACTAAACCTGGGAGCAGTTTATTTTTTGAGCGACAAAATATGTTAACGGGGGGCGACTAACTGTGGATTACAAAAATATGTAAAATGGGCGACTATACATGTGGGAGACAAATAATATATGTTAGCAGTAAAAATTCTAAATGAGTGTCAAAAATACTGAGTGGGTAGGTAACTATTTAACTGATTTAAGCTGCCCAACATGGTATTTTTGTCAACTCGATTATGAATGAATGAATGAATAAAATTTTGATGATTGTGATAATAATCACCTTTTATAAATAAAATGTATGGCAAATTTTAAATGTTTTGTGTGCTCTGAGGTTCTCGCCCAAATAGTAATTTGGTCGCCCGTTCTAAATAACTAGTTACTCAATTTGTATTTTAAAGTCACCCATTTTCCACATTTGTAGTCGCCCTCTGTCCATCGCCCACTAAGTATTTCAGTATGCTATATTCAGTATTTTTTATACCCAAAATAGGAATTTATTGTTACCCGATTAAATACTACCCTATTAAAAAGAAGAATCCCTCCCCCGGGAAAGAAATTTAAAATCTTATTATTTACATACCTAATTTGCTTTGTATCGTTTTAATATGATATTTCCAAACAATTTTAATTATATGCGTAATAAGAACTTAAATAAATGATAAATTATCGTATAATTCATTTATTAGAATGTATAAACTTACCAACATGCCAACAAAAACAATTGAAAAACGTGCAGGTATACCTGAAAAAAGGGAAAATGATTAAATTTATTATTACTGATGATTGATAAAAACATGTTATTGAAACTAAACGAGTCAAAACCTAGGTTTGTAGGATTCAATTCCATCAGTAGTAAAGTTTGTACAATGTGTTACAAAAAACCCTAGGCCGAATAATGTAGAGAGGGACCATCAAACTAAACAACTTTTACTATGGGACCAACTCTGAAATTGCGAAAGAAAATCAGCTGTTTCATACATATTGAATTTTTATATTTTAGCATTTACAATGCTATTATTTATAAATTAAGTTACTTAATATAATTGAAAATACTAGAAGAAATCGACTCGCCGGTAGCAGCTCAGACGGGACTCGAACCCGCACCCTTAGGATTCCGGCCCAATGCACTAACCAATTATGCTACCGAGTCGCTAGTGGGAGTGGCGAAATTTTCTAGTACTTTTTACGTTTTTCGCTGTAAGCCAGCGTTCATCAATGTGAAGAATTACCTTCAACATTCGGTTAGTGCATTGGGCCGGAGTCCTAAGGGTGCGGGTTCGAGTCCCGTCTGAGCTGCTACCGGCGAGTCGATTTTTTTTAGTATTTATCAATTATATTATGTTTCATACATTTTGATATTTTCGTTAATAATTTTTGTATGAAACAGCAGATTTTTTTAATGATTTCAGAGTTGGTCCCGTAGTAAGAATTGTTCAGTTTGATGGTCCCTATCTACCATATTCGGCTTTAGGGTCTTTTTTGTAACACGTTATATAATTTATTTATTTTACTAGTGGCCGCCCGCGGTTTCACCCACGTGGTTCCCGTTCCCGTGAGAATATCGGGCTAAAAGTATCCTATGTTTTAATCCAGGCTATGAACTATCTGTGTGCCAAATTTCATCTAAATCCGATTAGCCGTTTTTGCGTGATTGAGGAACAAACATTCAAACATCCAAACCCACAAACTTATTAGTAGGACTATATAACCTTCTTACATTTATTAAAAACTAGCGGCCGCCCGCGGTTTCACCCGCGTGGTTCCCGTTCCCGTGGGAATATCGAGATAAAAAGTGTTGTGTTTTAATCTAGGCTATCTACTATCTGTGTGCCAAATTTCAACTAAATCCGTTCAGTAGTTTTTGCGTGATTGAGGAACAGACATCTAAACATCCAAACATCCAAACCCACAAACTTTCACATTTATAATATTAGTAGGATCGCTAAACAGGGGTGGAATTGCGTAAGGTAATCGTATTCATTTGACAGTTCATATCGTATTCCATCGGCTGCAATTTGTATGGGATGACATATATTATGATACAATATGAACTGTCAAATGAATACGATTGACTTTACGCAATCACCTAGCTGATCAACTATGAAAAGTTTTCGTATATTATTAAACTTGTTTTACATTTAGATATCAGAGTCGAAATGGAAACAATACGCAAAATGAGAATATTTTCGTTACACCTTATTATAATTGAACAGTAATTAATTTAAAAATAAAGTAAAAAAATACAGAATCCTTGCGGTTCGCCATTATGGATATCGCATTCTTCCATTAATATAAATACCGGAAAATTCATTTTACTGCAATGCACATAAACTTTCAATGTGTGAAATGAGGTTTGCCGGTTTTCCAATATTCAATGGAATTTAATTAATTTATATGGATTATGATTTTATTGCAAAATTATGACGCGGTTATTGTATGTATATACTGTCATGTTATGTATGTCCAAAATAAATTTATTTTCTTTTTTTATTGCTTTTGGCGACAAAATCACTTAACTCTAACAAAGTTTTGCACTTTTCGCAAACAGATCCATAAATTGAAAAGTGGTCTTAAATTAAAAAAAATCACAAACTCTATTCAAAAACAGCCGTGGGCGGACGGACGAACAGACAAACGGACATAGCGAAACTATAAGGGTCCCTTGTTTACTTGACTACGGAACCCTAAAAAATATTGAATAAGCAGTAGGTACGGTAGGCGTCCGAAGGGTCTAATTTCATAAAAGTAATGCCACGGTTAAATCACCTTGGTAAATTAAAAAACTTGTAACATTTGAGCTTTTGTAAAGATCCCATTGAGGCCAATTTCATAAAAATAATGGCGTTAATCTGTGAAATACCCTCGTAATTGAATTAAACAAAGGTAGTTGTTATCCGAAGATTCATTTTATGGCGAGTAAAGAAAGAAAGTAGCGCCCATCTTTAAAAAAAAATAATCTACATAGGCCTTAAAAAATAAGATCAGCCAGAAAATGCCAATACCTAGAGATATTCTTTCTTTCTAGAAATGTATTCTTACTTTCACAAAAACTCATAGCGGGCCTTTTTCCATGATGCATTTACAAAACATTACAAAGGATCAGTAAGAGTAAAACTTTTCCTATTTGAAAAATCGGTGAGAGTAAAGAAGCTTATGTGTAACCAAAAATCGTGCAGTGTAAAAGGCACCAGTGTCGAGAGCTGGCTGAGCTGAGCCACCTCCGGAAACGTTTATTCGACCAGCTTTTATCTCGAAGCACCAAGAATGCAGATAATAAAGGTATTTTATCCATTGTTTACTTACAACATACAATGTTGGTCCTTTGTTGGTAACAAGTTAGAATTTTGGGTATTTAGTTATAATACAACCAGGGCTCTGTCACTCCGCGCGCGAGTCTGAACCGCTCGGCGTCCTCTGAGAGGACAAATTTCATACATCAGAAAAGATAAGACCTACGCGATAGAAAGAGAGGCAACTACTAAGTGATTGTTTTGGAGCGAAGGGAGCGCTGTGCGACCTGAATTGTACTTTATTGTGTCGGAGCAAGAGTCGCAATTTATTTAAACGATTTTGCGGAGTGCAACTTCTGTACGCTAGTACTATTATCTATTCTGTGATACAACGAACACACTCAGTTTGCTAAAAACCAACAACACATGAAACAATGTTCATTTAATTTTCAGACCTTGAATGTTGTTTTATAATAACAACAAATTACGCTGTACTGCATACGAATAAAAATATCATAAAAATATACTTAATGCAGAATTAAAGACAATAATATTACTAAACAGAAGAAGTAGCTATACACACTGTGCTCCAGAGACACATATTAAGCATACTCGTTAGATACAAATTAAACATACTCGTACCTAACTATGTTGAATGTAGTTTAACGAAAGAAGAAATATTTTAGTCATTTCATAAAAAAAGGAAAAACCCAGAGATACTAGGTTTTTTTCATAAAAAGTTGAAAAAGGTCTGTCGGTGTAAAGGCCTTTGGTAGCCCGGAAACGTTTATCTGACGTCTGACCATGTGCTTTGTCCGTAAGCCTCAATGAGGGCTCGGATGCCTTTTTTTACTTCATTTTCTTCATTAGAACTGTTTCAACATTCTATGATACGAAAGTGGAAAAGTGTATATTTGCATCGGGCATAGGACACAATTTTTCTCACTGCCCGTTTTAAGTAAAAGGATTTATTGATTTAATGTTTTCGTTTGGCAGTTGATTTTTTCCCTTTTTTTGTAGAAACGTATAAAATATGACGAAACGTCCATTTGGTAGACGACGTCCCAATGGAATTCTTCCAAATAGAAGTTCGTCTAAATTTAAGCTATATTTTCATTTGGACGCATCAACTCTTTTTTTAAATGTCGAGTCGTCAGACTCTGTATGAAATATACAGGGAGAAAAAAGCAGCCCTTGACAAGTTTCTTGCCGGTTCTTCTCGTTACAAGGTCTCCCGCGCAGGGTTTGCGAACCGATGGCGTAGCTTCTTTGACATTCACAAGTGCTTGTAACAGCCTAGACTGAATAAATTATTTTGAATTTTGAATTTCAACGCCGTAGCTTAAAGCCTAGCTTAAATCTTGACGTACATCCATTTGCATTGGACATATCGTCAATGGCAACTATTAGAAAAATAATCCGAACTAGATAGTAAATAGACAATTGTAGGGTTTCGTTTTATTTCCGCGAAGTCTCACATCAACAGAGTCTAAAAAACACGATTGTATAACATGTATTTTTTCTTTTACACGTCGAAATTGTAACCTTTTTGATAACAACAAAAGGGTTAGTTTTGCAAAAGTTTTTTTTTTTTTTAGGACAACCAACACAATAAACGCTATTCACATTCAGTATAACAAAAAGTATGCTAGGCTAGAGGTTACATAATAAAGCGCTATCGTACTTACAGGTTGCCACGGCAGTTCTTATGAATCTATCTTTGTATTATATAAAAAAATAAGGAAGTATTTTACAACAAATCAAGTCTCCGTTCATCCGACGCAATCTAAAAAAACATTGCAGAAAGTAATGTAGCGCGAAATCTAAACAAGACATTTAGGACAAAAGGCAAAAATCTCTCCCTTCGCAGTTACGAGCATTTCATTCGTCAGTCTAAGGTGTAACGACACTCAATCCCGACCGTCTAGCTTCGTTAAGCATCTCCATTTCTGGTGATTTAATAAAATAAGCCGAGCATTGTCTCTCATTGCTCGCCTCTCGGAAATTTCATCACGTTTTATGAAAAAAACGAGAAACTAAATGAAAATTTGCATGGACCTCTTAAAACAAAAGACGATGTTGAGAATCGAGGATTTACACGGTTGCGAATACTAGGGATTTAAATATTTACGGGAACATTTTTTACAAGAGTAAATTTTTAACTGTGATCAATTTTACATTGAATTAGTCGTCTCACAAAGAAAACTTTTGTAAAAAGCATAATTACGTTAAAATTATTATTATACTTAGTTATTTTTTGTATAATTCTCTGTATTTTCATAAATGACTCTAATTCATTTAATTGTATTATCATTATATTAAATATATACAGTTACCTACGGAAGGTTACAACGAAACAGTCCTTCCGTAACCTGACGCAATAATAGATCGTTCTCTTTAAGATCAGCATGGGGATAAAAGGGACAGGTAACGATTAGTATAAACACAACCAAACCAACATTAGATCTAACAGTTTTCATGTTTATTGAGCAATCACTTCCTTTAACAAGCGCAACTAAAATTGTTCAACAGCCTGTTGCCAAAAACAGGAGTGTTTAAATCTCTCCTGTATTAATTATAATAATGCCTGGAGCCAAAATCTCCTTGCAATAAACAATTTACCAGTTATTACTCCGTCTGATGGTGTAAACAACGACCTTTAATTAATTTATACAAAACACTAACATTATCAATATTGCCTTAATATTGCTCAACAAAGCAGAATACTTTGACTATAACCTTATCAAGTTTCCTTTGTAATGTTTAATAAAGTGTCATTGTTTAATCATTACATCAAAAGGAAAAACCTCCCATTTTTTATGGACTTTCAACCTATCTATTGCCACAGAATATAAAAATAGTACTAACGTCTATTGGTAACAATTCAGAAAAAATAAGCTAGGTTAGGTATACATTTTCTTGCGGCGACAAACAACGTGCTAATTGGTGGTTTTCCATACGCTTCTAGTTATTTGATGACACAATGCATTTATAGAGAAATCCAAGTCCTGATTGTTAATGAGCATTAATGATTACTGAAAGAAGTAGTTATAAATTAAAGGTAATATAAGTTTAGACATAGATATAAGTGTTTTCTTCGGTGTTTAACGATGACAAGACACTGACATTGATTGAGACTGCAAAACATGTGTGCACTGAGTTTTGCACACATGTTTTGCAGTCTAAAGTGAAATAAATAACACCTTTTTAACCATATGCCGTGTTATTACAAAAGATTTTTAAACACTGTTTAACTAAACACATGTTTAAATTTGATGCTGTCTCTGTCAATCAATATTGTCAAAAAAGTGACAGCATCACATTTAAACATGTGTTTAGTTAAACAAACACCGTGTTATTACAAAAAATTTTTAAACACTGTTTAGTGTTTAACTAAACACGTGTTTAAATGTGATGCTGTCTCTGTCAAACAATATTGTCAAAATAGTGACAGCATCACATTTAAACACGTGTTTAGTTAAACAGTGTTTAAAAATATTTTGTAATAACACGGTTGTTGTTTAGGTGATGTTCTTTGTAAAATTGTATTTTCTTTATATGAGGTAAAGGCATGCGAAATCAATACTCCTACGCATTTTCCTAATAGGTCATGCGCCACTGTCGATCCGTTTTTATTCACCAATACAGCCTCCATGAATTCTATTTTATTGAAACGTGCTCATAAAATTGCGTGTCAAATGGCCCAAGGAATTCAGAGGGTCGGCCCAGCGAGTATTTTTTCGTTCCCAGTAAAAAATCAGACCGTACTTATCCGATCTAACGTTTCAAATGGATTTTATTTCGTCCGAAGGTGTATTATGTTAGGTATTCCTTTATCATCGCGTGCGTTCGTGAGAATTCTTGAGCGAATGCTATCGGCGTTAGAGTTGCAAATATTTTTGAGTTTGGAATGTGTTTGGGAGAAGGGTGGACGTTTCTTTGAAAGGTAAAATTAATTTCTGGCAATAAATGGAAAATTCACTCACATTGGATAACATATAAAACTGTTGATGGAATACGTTTGGACTACCTATTAAATGAACATAATGTAAATTGATGCTCTATTTCCGTTAATTGAACTTAGAGTAACTCAAAGCTGATGATACATACTGTTTTTCATTCAATGCCAAAAAAAATATTTTTATGATAAAATTTACATTTATACGGTACAAAAACAAGTTATATTAACTTTACCGTGTAACGTTGTAGCCTATAATTCATTGTGTGTATGAACATTACTTATGTGACAGACTATCTTTTAGGATAAACTTAATTAAAAAAAACACAGACACAGCATGCCGCGGAAAAAGGAATGATCATACCCTCACTGCGTGGTCATCGGTGGCAGCCGGCGCGCCACGTTGAATACAATACGAAACATTCTAGCAACAAATTCTTCGTTTGACAATAATACCATCAATCAAGGACATGGTACATTCAGAAACAATCCAATTAAGATAAAAGAAAAACAATCTTGGTGTCCAAGCGGCTCTCAAACAAGTCTCCGAAACACCGGACTCATTTAATTTTCCGTCAAAACAGAGGGCGCTTTACATTGAAATAAATAACTGGAGATGTCTTGCAATAGAATCAGAATGTACCACTAAATCATTAGTGATATTCTCTTCATCGTTTTATAAAAAAATAAGGCTGGTTTAAAGTAACCAGCCGCACTAGTTAAGAAGAGAATACCTTTCATAGATTTGTTATGTGTAGAAAAATATACTGCTTAGAAACTTACTCGATGAAAGTGTCAAATTAGCAGTCTGTACAAATTAGGACTAACTCGATGGCTTATCCTAAATTTCCAAAGTCTCCTCTAGTAATATATCACTATGGCTCTTAATATCTCTGACGAGATCTCTCTGGGATTTTATTACCCATTCTTGGGACTAAATCGCTCTTTTAGATGGAACGACGACGGTAGATTTATTTTGACAACCAAGGATTCAATTGGGTTTTGCCATTTAATTATGCACTTTACTTTTAGTTGCAATATTTAAAAATGTTAAGGTTTAAAAACAACACTGGCACTGCAAAAATCTTCGAAATATATTTTTTTAATAATTTAAGCGTTTAAACTGTTATTTATTATAAAAAACTGTAATTGGGTCATAAGTAAGCTATCAAAAGTTAAATCAGAGCTGCGACCTCTATCAACCAATAAGTCAAATGGATGCTTTTATCAGCTGATCAGTTCGACTCGGCTGAACTACAAATAGCTTTCACTAATGAAAAGATTATGTGTATTTTTCCACTTACTCTAAAAGTGGACTTTACTTAGTCCTAGCTTAAAAATAGCCGTCAATAGGTTGCATAACAATAATTGAAAGCCGATCCTTACCGATAGAAACAAATTACAATGTTAATCAGTAATACCAGCTACAGTGCGTACCTATGCATTAAAACTATCTGTATTTTAATGAATACTTGTGACGTAAATAATTAAGCTGAAGTATAACATAATACGTTTATCAAACTGACACGTCCATTCATACTTAAATATTTTTTTATTCAATCAATTTAGACCAAAATACTTTGTTGTACAGGGGATGTATAGGTATACGAGTGAGAGCAAAAATGAATTATAAAAGAGACCTGAGAATGGTCTAGTCTAGTGGTTTCCACTGTTAACAATTCATTGATCGCATTTATTATTGATAGCTTAATCCTATTTGTGGGAAATATTCGCCAGTGACATCTTTTTTCACTCAATGCTAAAATTGAGGCTTATAAATTAGGGAGACGTAAACTAAATAAGCGATTGTTGAAGTACGCAGAAATTTTGCAAAGGCCAGTCACGAGATATAATAGTGAGAAAGAGACCGAATATAAATAAAATTTTAAAATTTTCATCTAGATAAACGTTAATTAAATAGTTGGCATACATTAAGATCCACTAATCCAAATTAGAACTGCGATTCTTTCCTGGTTTGCCATGCTTTGCTGTGGAAAATTTATAGACAAAATGATTATGGTTTCTGTGAAATTTAGGCCGTAACCGATACATACCGTATCGTATTTGGTTACCTACTTACTTTTTATGTTATTTATTTTTAAACTTTCCTTTGAATTCAATTTGAAATTAATAATAATAAAATACACTATAGGGGCCCAGTTTCAACGGTTTCAGATAAATTACTTATAGAAGTAATGGTAAAAACATTTTGTTATATGATTAAATTAAATCAGAAGATAGTGTTAAGCGCTCTGGTAACGATCATTTGAGATTGCCAATTTTTACGTCATTGATGCGAAAATTGATCGTTTGACACGTGCAAGAAGCGATTGTCAAAATTGCTCTAACAATGGCATTGACGGAATAATTGACAATCGCAGTTGATCGTTACCGGGCCGGGGGCTTTATCTAGACCTTGCTTTCTTGCATGCTGTAAAACAGTCCCTTTCTCACAACTACCTATAAGTATATTATGTATTAACTAATTAATTAATCCGGTATGTACCTCGAATGGTAGACTATCTAATCCACAGATACTTTACCCGCTTTGATTATTTTCTTTATCTCATTGACCTATAGACTTTGCCCAATTAGTAAATGGCCATACAACAATTTATCTTGGGCAAAATCGTGCCGTATGTCTTTAGGATTGTCCCCTAAGGCTCAATTTACACCGCTGGCGAAGGGAAGAGTCTGGAAGCGAAGCGAACCTAATGGTACATACATAGTATAATGAGTCTTATATCTATTGTGTAAACTGCAAACTAGTACGACAAGATACTGCTCGTAATATACGCGAATTCCTCAGAAGACGGGCGAGTTTCTCGGAAAATGCCTCTTCGACCTTATTTTTGGTTCTAGTTTGCACTTTACAGTAACTCATAATGATACCATTAAATTTGCTTCGCTACCAGACGCTTACCTTTACCTTATGGTACTGTCTAATGGTACCACGGCAAAGGAAGGCCTTCGCCCGCTGTGTAAATTGAGCCAAACAGGGACACAGATGGCGGGTACTCACACAAAACCTTTTGTCTACAGGTATCGTAAATAAATGCGTGTAACGGAACGAAATTACATGAAAGGTTTCAATCCTTTTTGCGCCGATGCACATAAGTAATGATATTGTATATTTTCAACATATTTATGTCTTTTGTTTTTATATTTGTTTGTTGAACGAGCGTGTATTTATTAAATATTATTTATATGGTTACTTATATTTATAATTTCACTTTATGACTTTTTGACAAAGATTATGCAAAATATATTTCCAGCTTTAGATTAGACAAAAAAGGTGTCTTTCTTTTATTATATATAATTTTATATTTAAGAATTTTTTATATTTCTTAGTAAAGTGTAACTTAAAAAGACAGGTTCAAATATAAAAATGCCAATTTTGAATAACTCAGTATTACAAAAAAAACGACGAATAAAATCTCCTCCTTTTAAAATTTTTGATGTCGGTTAAAAAAATAAGCGGTCCTAAGCCAAAGCGCATAAGCTCCAAAACACTAAATAATTCAAACAAAACCAAAACTTTCTATAAAAACGGGAATAAGTTATAAAAATCGGCGTGATCGTTGTTTTTTTAATGCCAATCCCAAACTTTACACCGACTTAAAAACTCATTCACAAGTTTTACCAACCCATGAAAAAGTTAGGGATAAAGCTCCCGAAAGTTGTGAACCAATCTGCAGTAAACCCTTCTTGCAAGTTTTTTTACACGGGTCAATGGAGAATAGTAATACTTAGCATTAGGTAAAAAACCTGCCGAGTGCGAGTCGGACTCGCGCACTAAGGGTTTCGTATTATTTTATTCTGGTTTTAGATCATTTGTGAAAATTTCAACTGTCTAGCTATCATGGTTCATGAGATACAGCCTGCCTGTTTTCTCTCACGTTTAACTGTCAAAAAGACAAATGATTTTGACAGTTGAGTGTCGATAAAATGCTATATCACGCGATATCAATCGGTCATGCTAGGCAGGCTGGTGACAAACAGACAGACGGACAGGGGAGTCTTAGTAATAGGGTTCCGTTTTTACCCTTGGCACGTAACCCTAAAAAATAACAGAATATTACGGTGGAAGAGTGTTTAATAGGAAATCGTTTTGAAGATAAGAGGATAATAATAATAATTAAAATATTTATAAATTTTCAAACTTAATATTAATTTTTAGTATAAAAAGATACAAGTCGCTTAAAAACATTCCGTAGACAATGGTTTGCTACGTGCAACGTGCTACGGCGTAGCACAAAACTCACAAAATTATAATTGGTGGTGTGAGAAATTAGAAGATACTGTATGGTTCCAAGAATATTGGGACAACATGAATATTACACCACCTTATTTTCAGATTATTATCCTACTTAATATTATTAATGTGAAAGTTTGTGGGTTTGGATGTTTGGATGTTTGTTCCTCAATCACGCAAAAACTACTGAACGAATTTGGTTGAAATTTGGAACACAGATAACATAGGATACTTTTTATTCCGATATTTCCACGGGAACGGGAACCATGCGGGTGAAACCGCGGGCGGCCGCTAGTAATAACAATAATGCTTATAATAATATTATTGTATTTTCAACCAATTTCAAAATCAGACTCAAAAACTTATTTTACTAGAACTTTATTGTTTGCCATTACATTCTTTTGTGCGCCAAAATCCTGCATTTTCCCTTGTACCTATCTAATTAGAAGTATCGCGTTTCGCTGTACAATCGTGATTATTATCATTCTATTTAAGGTCGGGTCTTGTAAGGTAGTTTCCTATTAGGACTGTATCCGGATCTCTATTAGTAGGACCCCTTTGTGTACCAACCTTTAGAATGGAAGCCAAAGAAACCTTTTATGTTTCTCTCCTCTAATTTAACGCTGTGTCACATTGCGACTTCCTGTTTCATATGTTGAAAAAATGTTTAAAGGAAATGTGGAAAATATTATCTTATTTGCTTCTGCTGTGGATTTACGATTTTTCGTATTATTTTATTATCAACTGTGCTATTTTTTGAAGCTAAGCTTGATACTCATTGATTTTGAAACTTGTTTTTCTTTGATTTTGCCGGTTTTACATTAGATATGCATAAACACAGAAAGCATAAAAACTAAATTGCGCGAGCGGTAGTTTTCGATAAAGAATATAGTTTGCTAAACTCGTAATACTCGTAATAATGTATAGAGTTCCTTTTCTAACGATAACGGTGTGAGTTGCACCAAAACGCTGTCAAAGTTAAAGTTATCGTCAAATGATAATGCTACCTAGTTGTCACGTCAAACTTGTCAAAGGACATCATGCTGGCTGGCAACCCCTTTTTTTGGCTAACTTGTGCTTAACCGGTACTTTAACAAGCTTGTTATCGTTAAAGTTAGATGGTGCAACTGAGCCCTAACGATAACGATCGCCACGATATCGTACATTTGTGACAAGAAAATTTTCTTGTCTTTGATATGTAAAGTAAGTGGCATCGGTCTCACGTAAACAAGTCTCGTCGATATTGGTGACACGTGAAGGTATAGACTCGTTATATAAGTAGTAATATACTACATTCGATCAAATATTAGATATTATTCGAATTAATGACTGGATCTCTCGGAAAATACTCGTACTTAAATTCGTACATAAATCATCGTTTTATAGTTTAATCAAGGTTTATTTTAGTGAAAGACTAAAATGAGACCAAAACTAATAGACCTAATATATTTGTATCAAATCTACTTACCCTAATTTTATTATATTTACTAGACCATAGATCTTTGTGAATATTTTTTTAAATACTAAACCACGTTAAAAAAAAGGTTTATTAATGTCCAAAATTGAGCATTGTGCGATTGCCAACCACCAAAAAGATTCTTCCTCTATTAAATTATCAAAATTGACATACTTCAGCTTTCGAATAGTATTTGTAACAACAATGCAAAAGCACTTCTACAACTAACAACCAGCATGAATTCCTAGGAAATCCCTTTAAAACATCTTCACATAAATCTTCATGCTTAATCTTGTCAAAAAAAATTGCGGACAATAATCCTTGGACATCTAAGACATATTATAATTGAGGTGCAGAGCATGGACAAATTCTAAACATTTGTCAGGGTCTGCTGTTGTGGGCAGGCGTTCATTAATTTGGGAAAACCATTTATCTCCAGCATTTCGAAGTAAACAACGAGGGAGTGATAAAAAGGCTGTTAATACAAATAGCTTTGTCGCCCGATTTTCTTTGTCCAACGGATTTAATTGCATACAAAGCGTTTTAAGATTGTTCTCGAATGTTTATTTTTATGTATTCGTTGCGATTATTTTGGGGCACTTTGTTTTGTTACTTTAATAGTTAAAACTTTACCACCTTACTTTGGAATCGGATCATTGTTTGTAATGTTGCCTAATTTTTTATTAACAAGTTATGCATCTAGATTTTATCTAGAAAAAGCAGCATTTCAATAACTTCTTAGTTCTTCTTCAAAGCAAAATATTGTCAAAAGGTATTACTTATTTATTTAAACGTTCAAACTAACTCTCATTACCGGAGCTACAAATGTCATTGCCCAAATTAACTAATTATGTTACTGCAAGTCAACCCATAGTTGCTGAGTCAGTCTTCGTGGGTCATATCAGTCCTATACATCGGTTTACGGAACCAGTGACTGATGGCTGAAGGCTTCCGTCATTAGTACCCCTTCCGACAGCTTTAGATGCGACTGACCTCTGTGCAAGAAGCGAAAAATATACGACAATAAATGAATAGTGATAATAAGCAAATACAAAAATGGCGAGACATATAGTGTTGGGCTGTTGGCCACATATTATAAGGACATCATCATCATCATCATATCAGCCGCACGACACCCACTGCTGGGTATAGGCCTCCCCTAAGGATCTCCACGACGATCGGTTCTGCGCTGCCCGCATCCAGCGGCTTCCCGCGACCTTCACCAGATCGTCGGTCCACCTTATTATAAGGACACCACTCAAATTTTTATACAAACGGGGTAACTTTGAAACTTTGGTTCTTCGTCAGGAATAGGGATGTTGACTAATGAATAAAATAACGAAATACTAATAAAAATCGTAAACATATTAAACTTTTAGAGTAGCTTGTATACCTCTTGGTTTTATATATTGCATATTATTTGTTTTATGACCCTTCAAAGTTGGGTGGACAAGTCCATTTAAAAAGTATACAATTTATTAAAATAAATGATACCTTTAATTAGTCCGTAAAATGTATAGCAAATTTGTCGAAGAAACCATTTTGATAAACACAATATTTAATATAGCTGCTGAACAAATTTCCTATGCGTTGCATACAAACTAGCACGGCGTGACGTCATAACGTGCAAGCCATTAGTATGGAGCGTTTTTGATCGAGTCCATTTGTGCGCATTTCACACTGTGATATCTCGGGCAGTTTTCATGCTAGCGAATTAATTCTTTTACCAATGTTTCTTTTTTTGAGAGGTAATTTATGTAACATAAAATAAAAAAAATAGTCAACATCCCTATTGATTGAACTGTGATCTGATGATGGCTAATTCAAGGGTGAATGGAGGAGATCTAGATCGCCCACATATCTTAGAATTTTGATCAGATCAGTTGGGTGAGTAAAGCGATCTGGATCTCCTTCTACTCCCTCGATCGATCAAGTTCAAGCTCGGTCGATCCCTGGCGGAGAACCAGACTTCAAAGTGACTTCGTTTGTATGAAAATCGTCTGGCTTCCTTAATTTTGTGGCCACCACTATATAAATCAGTTCCTTGAATTTCCTTCTAAAAATTCGGTGAAGCTGAAAGTGAAGTGACCCCAGTAATTGGCTACAATATTCTTTTCCTTAAATAACCGTTCTTATATTATTATAGAAATCCAAGTTACATTATTAAAGAGTCAAAGGAACTTGAAGAGTTTGATCAATTACATGTAACTATTCATCCGAAAACTATAATTGCCTTTGTTATTTTTTTTGTTTTACTCTAAAGGAAGTAATGTAATATAACTGTCAGTTCGTAGGTCGTTATATAAATGTAGGAATAAGTTTCTATCACGAAGGTAGTCATAAATATATTGATCTGAGGTTAATTAAACACCCATTTATAGTAATGTCGAAAGACGCCTTTCTTTATTTACAAAGGAAGTGCAAAAATATTTACGAAATTAGCAATGAAATTATATTAGCTACTGACTGACCTAACCAGAAACTGCAGAATTAATAATAATACCACGTAACATCAAAATTGAGATACCCGCTTTACATTTTTTATTGACTTTAGCAACGTTTAAAAATTAACCGTTTGTATAAGTATATTTAAACAAAAACGAAAACTACTTACAAACGCAATATGTAACATAAGAACTTAATTAGTTCGCTGGTTGCTAGTTAACTAAAGTTTATGAATTAACTCCGGGTTAAAATCGATAATTTCTAACTAGGGTGTGAATAATTAAGAACAATACTGACACACTTGTAATTTTCAAGTTCGAGCGTTTATCTGGAACCTTCGATTGGTAAATCAATAACTGTATTTAATAAACGAACACAGCCAACAAGGATAAACGTAATTATACTTGGGTTGGGCTGTTGATTTGTATATGAAATCTGAGTGTTTGATTTTCTTATTCAACAAATTTGCTAGTTAACACACTTTAACACGGCCCATTTTAGATTTACATTGACAGAATTAAGACGGTGGCAGTGGTCTTATGTAGTAAATAATGAGCAACAGAAAAGGTCGCGATAATTATACGAAACTCATTATTCATTTTACTTAACTTTCGATCTAATTCTTGAGCTAATAGTATCACGAAGAGGAACAAACGTTCTGATTATCGTAGTTCTGTTTTCAGAGTATCTAGGCCCTTTGTACCCTGAAAACACATTGTTAATTTGTTAGAAACAAAAGAAACACTACACTACGAAATATCATTGTATCCGTATGTATAGTCCTTTTAGTTCTACTAATTTCCTTACAAAAATTAATAGGACTAAACGGACAAAAAAGTTATTTTAGCCCTAATAAGATAATAAATTGAAAACCTGTGAAACAAGGCCATATGTAAAATATCTACCTAATACTACCCAATTTCAATAAACTGTACCAAATTAGTGGCGCTTTATTTTAACCGACCATACAGTTTTATGGCGCAGCAAGTAGGATTTATGTGCAGTAAAAATCGGATTTGTTTCCATTAAAGTCCGTGTAGTTTGGAGAAAAAGTAATTCTTCGTAAATGGAAGCAACTCAGGTTAATGGGAAAGGTCCCTTCGACCGATCGCTTGGTGATTTGAGGAAATGCTACAGTTACATTGCGAAGGGTTTGATCCTTCTAATCTTGACTTGATTACAAGAATTCAGAGAAACTACTTTTTTGAAAAAAAAAAAAGATTTATATTTTGTACATGCTATTTTTATGTTAGTGTATGCCAGAAAACTAACTTCCCGCCTGAGCAAAACCAAAGAAGCAAAAAAGTACCACTTATAAAAAACTTAGAAAATTTCATCTACTTCTTTTCATAAAATAAACCAACATTATAGAATTACTACAAAAAAGCTTCTACTCTTGTAGCCAATAACCAATTTACGAAGGTGCCCCGTTGTTCAAACTTATTATAACTCAGCGTCGATACAAAAAGGCACCGAAAAGGCTACTTATCTAAAAAGTCGTTCCCTGCATCGATAGAAGAAAACGTTCCTCGTGAATTCCTATCGAAAAAGTCACAACACAAAACCAGGTACGTTTCTCTTGGAGTTACTTGAAGCAATTGCCGTTTTAACCAAGGTCAATCGTAACTGAATTGTAAAGAATTGGATAAAATGTGAGATTAGATCTTTTCATTTGCGAAAGGTCCGAACATTGGCCCTCTGAGGCCGTTTGCCGTAAGTAGCGGATTGAGTTTGGAATGTCGACGCTTGGAGCATTTTAAGTAAAGGAGTTTAATAGCTTTAGTTGAAAGCTAGCTTATTTATCCTACGTCTTACGAATTTTAACTCAACATATTTGTTACTTACAGCCTATAGTAAGTGAAAACTTATTCTTGTCAAAACACAATAAAAAAAACAACATACATACCTAAGTAGAAAATATTAGAATTATTGGTATCTATTATACTTCAAACTTCAAAACTGTTTATTTTGGTCGCACATTAAACAAAATCAATACTTTATTGTAATAAAGCTTTGTTTTGAAATGATACGTTGAATATTTTTATTTTGTCATAGAATTATGTATACCTACTATTGGATAAAGTCAATTTAAATTTTAAGCCTACTATGACATACTCTTAATAGTAGTTTATCAAACTGATGCATAATGAGGGGTATTAAAACATGAATGTGTGTTTAAAAAAAATTGTTTAAAAAACAAAAAAACCGACTTCAAAAAATCTGCCTCTAAAAAGCAAGAAATAATATTCAAATCATTAGATACGCATTATCATTGTTATGTACTCCAGCCCCACCCGACTTTAATAAACGTGTTTTATTATAACAATGATAATGCGTATCTAATGATTTGAATATTATTTCTTGCTTTTTAGAGGCAGATTTTTTGAAGTCGGTTTTTTTGTTTTTTAAACAATTTTTTTATTTTTTTATTTTTAGTGTAAGTACCTTTTGTATTAGGTAGTGTAGGTAAGTATATTATTTAGGTAGAAAAATCGACCTAGCCAAACGTGAGATAATCGCGGAGAAACATACATACAATACCTCCTTTTTTGAAGTCGGTTAAAAAGACTACACAAAGGTATCCCTTCCCCAACAAAAAAAATCATCTAATTCGGTTCATAAATAACAAAATTGTCAAGTTAGTTGATTTAATTTCATAGTATTATCAGGATTACTTGTAAACTACTGAACCGATTTAAAAAAAAATTAAATGGGACTATCTCGCAAGAAAACTCAATCGAACAAAAAAAGAATTATCCAAATCGGTCCATAAATGTCGAAGATACGCGCGAACAACGATAAAAAAAAAAAAAAACATACAATCGAATTGAGAACCTCCTCCTTTTGATGAAGTCGGTTAAAAACCGAGCCGTAGGCGAGGTTTTTAATAGCATCACACGAGTGTTTAAATACCTAGTTATGTACAGTTTCATACACTACTATCTACTCTCATACAATTTGTCATTGAACCTACAAAATAAAATATCAATGATGAAAAGTAGTTTCTCGGTAGGTTGGCAGTACTTACCTAGGTTTAGTAAGACGTTTTTCCGTCGCCGCATCTAAAATATCAGGTGGAGTCAAATTTACACTCCCTACTATGACATTTTTAAGCAAAAGTAAAAATTAAATCTAAAAATGGTGCGCATTCAATTCAAGAAAAAGAAATAATGAGATGAGTGCATTCCAGAAGACTAATCGCTACGATAAGTAATCGATCACCATAGAGTACGTTTTAATTATGGAAAGTATGTGGGAATATCGTTGTGGGAATAAAATAACTTTTTATTTTTTTTCGGTATTGCGTGTATAAAGTATGTCAATATAAATTCGTTTTGATATTCATAATTCGAATTTTACGATATGAGAGTAGATAAAAGTTCATTATTGAGAAATGTTGATAAATAACGTAGGCTTTCGAAGAACCAAAGCGAGTCCTATATTTAGGACGGTACACGGAAATGAGTTTTTGTGATGGATATTAACATAAATAATGCCCGAGTATGTGTTATTTGTATTATTTCAATACATCACAGTTTCTACAAATAACATTCTTGTGCGTGTGGTACAAAGTGAAAGATGTTGTTGACTTATCTTAAAGATCAAAATACGTGGAAATGATGTAACACATAACTTGCTACTATAAGTACTTTGAAGTAATATAATAAGTCTATGTTGTTGCCAATAATCCTGCCACCCTGTTGTAATTATTTGGTGACGATATATTCAAGTTTGTAAATATCGTTACCTATGGCTGTTACAGCTGGATAAGTTTCTTGCGCCAGTTCTTCTTATCAGCTAAAAAAGTCTGGAACATGGTAGGAAAATATAGACGATTTAAAATTAAGTACTTAATAATTAAGTTTATTTGAATAAAGCTTATTTGACTTTGACTTATTTGCTTTGTAGTGCCGATTCTGCGTCGACAAATTAAAAAAAGGCTCTTAGGCTTAGGTTTTAATTTAGTCCTTGTCTTTCGACAGTAGTTAGGGTTGATTGAAGCTGGTTACCAAATACTACTACCAATGTGACAAAAATGATAAAAAATTACGTGATTGTAAAAATAAGATTTCTTAGAAAAAAAACAAAAAGATCTATAGTCAAAAATTTCATGATGTAATTACATTACACTTAAATCTATCGCCTCGAAAACTTAACTTTATAATATTTTTGATTCCAAGAATAGTTTTACATTTTATTCAATTTTACTTAGTTTTTGAGCATGACCACCGAAAGCGCGTTATCACGTAACTATCAAATGACAATGGATATTTACAGTCGAATGACGATAAAACGCTTTAATACGCAATATATCGTGTCGGTGGTCATGCTAGGGAGTCAAGAGGTCAATAAGTGTCTAAAATTTAACATCAGGAAATGATAAACATAATTCATTAAGTTTGAAATATCACTGCGCATTTGTGCAAGGACTAAAACAAAAAAATAAGTATTAGATTCCTGCAAAATAATAATTATCGTTTTTGAAAATCGCTGTCAAAACTCGCCGACCGCCTATCCCTTGTACCTCAGTCCTCAAGTTTCATCTACAGGCTGTTTGATAAATGGGCCACACGCCTGCTCATTTTCACGGCACTCTTGATTGATTAGTTCCAATATTGAAATTTGCAACATCCTGTATCGCTACTAAGTAGAGCTTAAGACAAGCAACCTGTATTTGACGTGAAAAGTAGTGAAAGTAAAGGCGCTTACATGTGCTCACTACCACCGTTTAATTTTAATTTTATGACGCAAAAAATAGGACTTTTTTGTCCGTTTAGTCCTATTAAATTTTTGACAGAAAATTAGTAGGACTAAATTGACTTTTTTCTTCGTTTAGCTCTACTAGTAGAACTGAACGATAGAACTATACGGATACAAGGATTTTTTAAACACTTGGTTAAACCAAGTCAATATAAAGAAGGAAACAGCAATTATTTTATACTCATATACAGGGTTATTTGTAACTTGTAGGAATAGATTCCTAACAACGTTTGTTCATGACTTTCCGAAAAACATAAAAAACGACTTTTGATACAAAACTCGATCAGCTGTTCGGTCGTTTGTGTGAAAAGTCCTTTTTTGTCTTTTTTCGGGAAATTCCTTGAACAAACGTTGTTGTTTATGGTGTTAGTAATCAACTCCTTTGAGGTTGTTGGTGTTTTACAATACCCTGTATTAGGCGTCTAAAAATGAGCAACTCCTCAATACTTTTGATTTGTATTAGTTTTAAAATGGGATTTCATAATTATTATAATGAAAGTGGCCACATTTGGTTTAAATCCATGTACCAAAAACTGTTCTTTTAGGTCTACTACCTGACGACCGGCCTTTGGAAAAAATGCTTTATATTGTAATGTTTGATATTATAAACAGTTAAGTACTGCAATTTACTTATGTGGGAATTTTATGTTACTCAGTACCTACCTACCTGCTCGGTGGAGCTCGGTGGCGCAGTGGTTTAGCGCCTGGCCCAGCGATTGCGGAAGTTAAGCAACGTTCGCAAGGGTCGGTCATGGGATGGGTGACCAAAAATTTATTATCTCGAGCTCCTCCGTGCTTCGGAAGGCACGTTAAGCCGTTGGTCCCGGCTGCATTTGCAGTCGTTAACACCCACCAATCCGCATTGGGCCCGCGTGGTGGGTTATGGCCCGTCCTCCTTACCACCCATAAGGAAGGCCTGTGCCCCAGCAGTGGGGACATCAAAAATGGCTGATGGACAAGTACTGCAAGTTATTATTACTTTCCTGACGATATTAATTTACTAGCAAATGGTTGTGCAATTAGCTTAGAAACAATTGTATTAAATTTGCAAGTTAACTTCAACGAAATTAGAACAATCTCATGAATATCAGCAAGTTTGTGGCCAACTTTGGTAGCGGGATTGAGCCGTGACTATCTGGCCATGGGACAGAGCGACAGGCGGCGCGGTGAGTGAATTCCTTTTACATAGAGTGTGATGCCAATCAACGGCTTAGCTACACGAAAGAGCAGACGGCAGCGCACTGAGCGAATCATTAGATGGCGTGTTATGCCGCAACGTGTAGTAAGCATGTCAAGCGAAGAAGAGAGAATTTGCTTGCATTGCAGCGCTTGCGTTCGCTCTTTCAAGTGGCCGGGTGGTGACCTCTGTGCGATTATGGAAGGCTGAAGAATTCGCTCGTCGTCGCCTTCGATCAAGAATATCCTAGATGTGTAATGGTAAGAGTCTCAAAAATGGCACCTCAAATAGCGTCCCACTTACAAACTTGGCGCTTATTTTGCACAAAGTGATAATTCGCTCTTTCAAGTGGCAGGGTTGTGCGATTATGGAAGGCTGAAGAATTCGCTCGTCGTCGCCTTCGATCAAGAATATCCTAGATGTCCGGTAAGAGTCTCAAAAATGGCACCTCAAATAGCGTCCCACTTACAAACTTGGCGCTTATTTTGCACAAAGTGATAAAAGATGTGTCTTTGTACAAAATAAGTTATATCAAATGTGAGTTTGTTCAAAATAAGCGGTAATTATGTACAAAATAAGAGCCAAGTTTTCAAGTGGGACGCTATTTGAATTGCCATTTTTGCGTACTGTTTAAGTTCGTGAAGCGTTATTTAGGATATTGTTGATCGAAGCTCGTCGCACTGCCGGTCGCACGGTCGTCGGACTGCGTGGCCAAACCGTGACGTCGACGGATTGATTTACACAAGCCCCCGATAGTTTCATTAATCATGTGAGCAATTGCTGTAATGCCGTAGGTATTCGTGATCGTTCTCGTGTAATCCATCTTTGAACTAATTAGATGCTTAATGACTCATGATCTTCGATTTACGATCCAATTTGAGTCAGCAAAAATTTAAATTACAATACATGATTGGGTATTGTTTCATAAATAAAACAATTGACAATAGAAAACAATTGAAAAGGCAAATTAATTTATAAACTGCGAGAATCAAGAGGCAATTTGTTTCAGACGTTGAAATTAAATTCTATATAAATAACATTTTTGCTTTGATTTTATCAATAATAGGTCAGTGAAAAGATCTTTTCGTATTTTTAGGTATTAAGTTGTAATAAAAATCATGAATACTATGTAAACGTTTGCATTGACATTATTCGAGTATAAACTTTTAAGTTTCTTTCCTACTTCTGGGAATAGAACACGACCCGGGACCTCTACTCTACCCCCTTTTCTATGACAGATAGGCAAGCGCTAGCCCGCTATTACGCCTGATGGTAAGCGATGATTCGTGTAGGAAAGGAAGGTAGTGGACCCCCACAGTAAATCCTCAGTAGACGAAACTTTACAGTATGATAAAGTATCATAACTGAAACATATTTTTTAAATTATCCAAAAATATTTTTTTTGGATATTTGTACATAGGGTTTTGGTTCATACTTATATTACATTCCTGCATAGTTTCATCGACTGAGGATTTAATGATGGGGTCTCCATACAAAAGATCGCTTTATTTCCTACACTAGATGTGATCTACGATGAAACACGCGTGCCTAGAAGATACATATTCACTCGCGACTTAAAGGCGTTGATAACGTTATTTTTAAATGTAACGTTATTTCTTACTTTTTAACCGTAACTTTTAACATTAACGTTATGTCAATAAATAACAGTAATTTCACCGGTGTTTTAACGGTATTTTTAACATTATTATTTGTATCGTTATTTTTTAACGGTATTTCAATCCCTGCTTAAAGGTCCCCAGATTGCAACTATATCGGGAAATACCGGCTCAGGCAAGGAGTCCCACTCTCTATCGGTACGGATGATATAATTTGAAGCAAAACGCTTAGTGCGAGTCCTTGGAATGTCCACCAAGAAACGGTGGCACTTATTCGTACGTTTAGTCAAACGGCAGATTTTGTATTCGTTCGCTAATAACTTAATGTAGCAGTTATTTCTAAAACCACTAGCGGCCGCCCGCGACTTCGTCTACGTCGACAGTATATTTATATACCTTATTATGTCCTTTTGTAACCCCTGACATAGTGTATGCAAAAATTTTATGATGATCGGTCGGGTAGTTTTTTTTTTAATTTATAAAAGTTATTATGTGAAAGTTTAGCATACAAACCAACTCACTTTCGCCTTTATAATAATAGTTATGTTAGTTAGGATGTAGTCAAACTGCGTGACGTCACTGGTCAACTTACCAAGCCCTCTAATCGGTAACTTCGATCAAATGACCAATTTGTTTAATGTGGCATTTGATGGTCGAGATCAAATAACCATCTATTAGTAAGACCGTTACAAACTATCGATCATAGTTAACGATTATTGCTGATGGATTTTAGATTTCCTGTTTATTAATATTAATTATTCATATAATAAATTGTGTCTTCGATTACCGATTTGAAGTTTTTTTTATACTTAATATTAACTTCAGTCTCAAGTAATTTTGTCATAGGAAGTACTACCAAATTCGTGAAATTAATAATCTACTCTGATTGCCAGCAGCCCTATTAGGTACACTTTTTGACGTTTGCTCAAGATTCGTTTACTTACTTACTTTTCGTCGATCTACTTCGATCTACTTTTTGCCCGAAAAAACGAAAAAAAATGTCGTTTTTTCCATCATTTTCGATATTCAAAAAAAGTCATGGACCAATTTTCGAAAATAACTTTCGGTTTAGCTGAATTACACTCCCCCACAAAAACGATCTGATAAACATTTTAAATGTTAAAATCAAATACCTGCCCCACTACCATGACTGTCAAAAGTAATATTGAAGCAATGTTGTAAATGAGATGGCGCTATACGCGATGATAGCTCTGTCCCTAGTACGGCCTCTGAACCTTATACTCTCGATTTAAATTAACGTTTTACTATTTTCTTCTATTCCTTAATAATCTTGGCTAAGAACAAACGAATAAAAACTAATTTGGTTACAAATTAGGACATAAAATTTAAAATATTTTAATAAATGTTAAGTCGTAGCACAGTAGCCCCCAAATCCAAAGAGTACAAAAACTGACAAATTAACCCATATTTTAGAAGAAACTGGGTTATCCCATGCTAACCAGATGGCAGGGCGTGATGTGGCTGATTGATTAACACCAACGGGACAGATCGCCAACATAAATCATGCGAACGTTTGTGGTAGGATATGCCTCAATTCTGCTAATACGTCAATCGTGTCTGAATGGTGTTTCAATAGTTGGGTCTTAAACCGATACTATTGAAACAACATTGAGTGAGATACAATTGTTACGTTACATTAGCAGAATTGTAACCGTATAATGGCGGTAACAAGGCGTTTGTTGATCTGCTATACATAGGTCTTTGGCCTGACTTGTGTTAACGATTATCGATGCTGACGACAATAATAGCGATAAGAGAGATTTAGAAGAGTTTACGATGTGAACGCTAAATTAACAACAGTTAGAAATCATAATTATTTTAACGATGAAACGACTTGTAGACCCACAATTTAATAGGTATTTTGGAGTCATTTTTTTTTGCTTGGTTTCTTGGTAGAAACGATAAAATCAAAAGAAATATTATTAGTTGAGACTTGGCACAATTTCGGTACATCAGGGCCCTATTCAATAAAACTTACAATTTACAATTACAGGTGACAGGTGACAATTTTACAAGTTTCTGTTCAATAAAAAATACAAGTTAAGACAATTTGTAATGGTGGAAAATGTACATATTTGTCGAATTGTACTTACAATTTTACATATTTCTGTTCAATAAACATTTTCCTGTTACAGGTGAAAATTTACAAATTTGTAGGAAAAACTGCTTTATTGAACGCATAATTGTATTTACAAGTTTACTTATTTGTAGAATTGTAACACATTTCCACCCTCGGTAAAAATTTATAACTCGGCATTATTGTTTTTGTTTTAGCTGCTTTTTTACCAAAATCAAGTAGTGAGAGTAGTGATAATGATGAAATCGTGCTAATCGAACGACAAAGAAAATATTTAAAAACATAATATTTTTTTCTTTTGATGTGACTGATTTTACATTTAATGAAAAGTTTAGGGTAAGCAAGGCAACTATAGATTATTTTAAAATTCTAAGATTTTTGAAATCTATCCTCGTTAATTAAGAATCTTCAACAAAAATTTACAAATTAATTTAATTTGTAAATTACAACTACAAATTGGTAGATACAATATTGTCATCGAAATCTACAGGCGTTTTCTACATATGTAAACGTTTATTGAATAGCATTTATAATTGTAATAATTATAAGATTTTTACTTGTAAAACTCTTACATAATTGTAAGGTTTTTTGAACAGCACTTGTTATACAACTTGACAAATATGTCACTTATTGACAAATTTGTAGGATTGTAAGTTTTATTGAATAGGAGCCTGCACAGAATTAGATAACAGTACACATAAGCGCGCTTTAGATATAACACAATAGCTATAAAATTAATGCTTAAACTAGCTAAAATCAGAAATTACATAACTTGCCTTGATGGATTTTCAAAAATAAAGTTTATAAGCTGTACTTACTAAAAATCTTTTTTTGATAGAAATTATCATTGTCTTTGATATGTATTGTCTTTTTAAGGATCAATCTGATCTAATAATGCAGCTGGCTATAGACACCTTGGAAAAATTTATTCGCATAACTTTCATCACTAACGTAAAAACTGTTAAGAAGCTACTTAATGTTAAGTTTCTCATTAAACACTAAACTGTCGGCAATCTTGATACACCAAACAATTTCGGGATAAACGCTGGTCTTTTATAGGGACGCTCGATTTAGCAACTTGGAAACATTTTTCAACTTAATTGCTCGGGCGAAGGTCCAGAAAACTCTACTTCGGGCAAGTTTGACGGGCCACCCGTTTTTAGTTTGGCGTGTGGACGACGCAATTTACTTCGCTATTTTGTCCACGAGCCCTTTATAAAATATGCATTGTAATGGTGAGTTTATTAGTCAAATATGACCTTTGAACAAGTCACTAAAACCAACTAACCGTAAGTAGTACATTTAAATGAGTAAAGCTAACATAACGTTGAAACAGTTTTTACTTTTTGGTCCCACTATTTATTTTCAGGTATAAGTGGCATAACCTTAAATTAACGCAAGGTTATAAATACCAGCGATTATAAAACATTAAAAATTGTCCGTCTAAAGCTAAGCAGTTGACACAAAAGTCATGAAACAAAGACATTTTCAAAACACTTGCTCGTAAAGTGAGCCCTAATACATCGCTTTTAGGGCCATAAACCGAGATATAACAAACGCGTGCAATAATATATAAAACACTAGTTCGTAATAGAATTAACCCTACAAAGTTAAATTAGTACCTTACTGCAAGTTCTAGGCGAGTAAACAGAGCATTCCCAATTTAGCCGGGTTAATACAGTTATTTTTTTTAGTAACAACAAAGAGGTTTTATGCTGTTGAGAATTCATATAGATTTTTAGAATAAATAAATGTGTAAGTCCTTAATTAAGTCAAATAAATATATAATTATTATCAAAATATTCATAATTCACAATATTTTGGTATAAAATATTAAAATATTTGCATTTTATCACTTCAAATTATAATTTTGAAGTAGGCTGTATGCTCCTCACCCCTTTGTTCGAAATATATTCTTGCGTTGGGCGTGTGAAAAAAACAAAAAAAAACCTGCGCGCCTTTTCCCATAATTGTCATATTTTGTTTTTGTCGTATTTGTTGCTGTGTGGTAAATTATTTTGTTTTTTCCTCGCAAATGTGTTGAAAAACGTCGTATGAAACTCGTGAGCTTTTGCTTATTGCACACTCGGCTGAGTTACGCCCTCGCCTACGGCTCGGGCTGCAACCCACAGCCTTGTGCGCAATGAGCAACCTAACTTGTCTCATAATGTACTATTATCAAATCACTATTTTATTACCCCCTTACTAATAAAGATTGTTTAGCAGATGTTTAGTTACACAGTGTTTTGTCATTTTCTTTTCAATGTGAAACTCAAATAGTTTGACAGAGAGTAACCATTGTATATAGTTTGACAGAGAGTATCTGCTAGACAATCTTTATTAGTAAGGTAGTAAGTAAGTAACAATAAAGCCACTAATACTAGAAAAGAGCCCTTCAGTGGCACACATGGGAGTCAATCGTCAAAGTGCCCGAAACGGGGTCAACGCAGCACCTTGGCCGCGCGGAAATAATCGGAGCTCTTCACACGATGATGGTAACGCCGCGTTTAGATGATGATCCTCGATAGAGGCAAACAGCAAAACTTACCAACAACATATTATGCAGTTACGAAACTACATGATTCAGTTACGAAATTGCTTGGGTTGGTTATGAAACTGCTCTTGGGCAGTCTGCTCAAATAATAAGGATTCCACAATGGTGGCCCTCAAAAATACGAAAGAATTCAGTCAATATTATGATAATTTACTCTAAAAACATGTTGTGTTTAACATGGTGTCTTTGTGAGAGAGAAAAATTATAAAAAAAATAATATAAAACGTCCTGAAAAATGCATTGACTTAAAAGTTTAAAGTACAAATTATTTGTCTATAAAATAACGATACAAGATACAACCAAACAAACTTCTCAAAGGATTACTGCACACTGTCACGTGTAAAACTTCGGAAACAACAAATAGGTTAACCAACTATTACGTTTGTATACATAAGTAAATTGAATAGTCGAAACGTTTTAGTAGAAACATTAATACGATTGCCAACAGAGCTGATTAAACGTTTATCCGCAATAATCCAATAAAGTTTGATAGGAGTGTGGTTGGGACAGGTAAAACGACCGTGCTTAGTACATACAAACCAGATTTATAGTTTTACCAATGGCATTCGGGGTTCTATGAAAACGAAATGTATGGACAAATACCTACTTTAGCCGGAAATGCGCCGTTTTTGGATATTATAAATTTGCATTTTGTAGTGGTCGCTTTCGTTGAATTCTTCTATTGGACTCCTGTATTGTTAGGTCGACATATTCTGTTATTGCGTAATTAGTGTCAGCCCACATAATCTGATTGGAGAGCTAAATCATTAACATATAATTACAGCTTATAACATGTTAACCTTTAAAATAATGTAATGTTTCCCTCACGACTAAAGAAGTTAGCATAATATCATCTTGAAATAAACATACTACATTGCAAATTACTCTTTACTTTTTAGATAAAAAAGTTTATGCACAGCCACTAACAAAATTTGAAACCAATCAGCTAATTTTAGCAGTTAATATGGACTTATAAAGTACCTTTCCAATTTACTAAAATATTAAATTCCTTCTTTCCTAATATGAAAAGATTGCCTTTACCAATAAGAAATGTCAATCATAATTTAACTCATAATCATAATTTATTAAAATAGTAAGTTTCTCATTTTCCTTTTACGTATAGCAACAAATTGGCAACAATTACATTCTATTATTATTTCTATATAAGATTGTATATTACTGTTACGTATTAAATAAAACGGAATAGGTTTTTATCCAGTCGATAAAATATGAGATTGAAAATATATAGCGTTTTTCCGGAAAAAAGGGACGCTGGGATATTTTATCCAGGAAAATCTCTTTGGCAAAAGTTAAATCTTAATGTTACTAACAGGTTTTCCTTGTAATTGTCACAGTGTCGACGTTTGATAAGAAACCTTTGAAGCACCACAAAAATACAATACATTTTGAGTTGTTTATTACCTTCTAATTGTATAATATATCTACGTTCTCATAATTGTATTTTAGCGTTTGTTGTGTATTTTATATATTGAAAGAGTATCGAGCTACATAAAACTATACTATGTTTCTTATCACATTACTAACGTTACTATTTGGTTACGAACAATTCAAAAATTTCAAATTCATGAGTAGAATCTCATACCGCACACCGTCATAATATTTTCAATAGAAGCCAGATCCTACTTGGAAATTATAAATACCTACGTAAGGTCGAATTGGCTAAGCGAAATTCAGATTTTTTGTTGAATTTTGTGATACTTAATATGGCTCAAATAAAAAAGTTGTCAGTTCCGTCTTTAGAATACTAAGGTGCGCTACCACTTTCTCTTATCAGCAGGTGCGAAGGCTAAGAACTAACCCATACCTAGTTGAACTAACTCGCATTTATAATATTAGTAAGGATTAAGCACCTTAATACTAATCCAGTTAAAACCTACTGAAAACTTTAAAGTGATGAAAACTATCCATTTAACTAACAATTCGTGACTTTATAACAAGAGCTCAATTTCAGACCCAAAAAGTTTCAACATTTTCTCGACACCGGAGACTCATAATTAATCAATTTAGGGGAAACCTGTCTAAACATTCCCGTATCTCCTCACTGGTCCCTTAATCTGTCCCCTAATCCCAGATGGTCACGTTATCTTTCAGCTACCCTTCATATGGACACGTCCAATATGAAAAGATTAAGGCAAACCGGGTTCGAAATTTAAAGGGCTAGTTTTGTTAAGGAATAAGCTTGCCGTTTCATGAAATCTAATGGATAGCGTATCCATACAGAATAAGGTTTTGAGTATGTAAAATTTCTGGGACTCGTAAGCTAAGGTTTAGAATCACGATTGTCCTTCGTTATACAGTTATGACTATCAATCATTCTCGTGAGTACATTTTCATTATACACAGTTATGATAAATGCGATAAAAAACAACATCTTAGACCACAGACCATACAACAATACTACGTCTGTCATTTTTAACCCCCGACGCAAATAGAGAGGGGTGTTATAAGTTTAAGGGGAATATATAAATGCACAAGTTATTATCATCTTGCCATCTCATTTTAACTGTGGTCAGTCTGACATGGTTGGACAGAAACTAAATGGTTTCGGAGTTGGGACACAGTTATAGTGCAAACCATTATTTTTGTGGTGATGTATTATTTTTTTAAAGTGCTGACAAAATTGTTATAGTGCAAACAATTAATTATAGATCTATCATTATTTTAAAAGTGATGATATACAATTTTATAGCTGGTTGCATCAAATTTAAAGTGCTATTAAATACATCCCTAAGTTTAACGTGTTTGTGTATCAGTGTATCTGTCTGTGGTATCGTAGCTCCTAAACGGATAAACCGATTTTTATTTAGTTTTTTTTTTGGGTCATAGATAATTTTATTCCGCTTGTTCTTAGCTATGTTTCATTAAAATCTGTTCAGCCGTTTGAAGATCATCTGCTCTTTTCTAGTTGATGAGGGGATCTAACTAATTTCCTTATGTCCGATCGATTCAAAATTTGGTACCGTGTAAATCTGTTCAGCCGTTTGAAAATCATCAGCTCTTTTCTAGTTGATGAGGGGATCTGACTACCTTCCATTGTCCAATCGATTCGAAATTTAGTACCGTGTGTCGGGGGGTTTTTAAAATTTTTAATTTTTGTTATTTGTAATGATCACAAATGAAATCAAGTAGGTACACATTAGGATGAAGAAAGATATAAAGAAAGATATAGATAGACTTGGTGAATTAAAGGCGAACCCTTGAGAATTTGTATATCAGCAATTACTTTGGAATGAAAAAAAGGATTACATTATAAAGTGTGCCTTTGGGATTAATCTGTAAAAAGAGATTTATTTTTTCCTCCAGGTTTAATTGACAGCAAATCTTACAAATATTGAGAATTAAAGTTATTGACAAATATTAAAATAACCTATGGGGAAATACTCTGAATGTTTATAAATCGAAGTTTCTTACTCCAAAAAAAAAAGTGAATTTTGGAACGCTTTGGGTTCGTGTGTTCAGTATGGCCCGTCCTCCTTATCCAAATCTACCCAGCCCCCTGTAGCATGACCACTTAAACACGTTATATATTGCGTGATATAGCGTTTTATGGAGACTAATTCAATTCAATTCAATTCAATATATTTATTACAACCATAATGCTATAAAGTTGTTATAACTAAAAACAAAGTACAAATTATGGACCCTGTTGGGTATCGCAATATTGGGAAGGAAGAGAAGACAAGAAGACGACTTTTTCATAATAAAATAAAATAAACTAGATTTTGGGGCTTTTGTTAAGCGGATACAGAGACACCTATTTATTTTCATTGCCGCATAATATAGGTATGTGTATTTTATCACTTAAGTATTCTTGAATATTGTAATAGCTTTTTGAAATTAGTAATTTTTTTAATTGGTTTGTAAATATGTTTTCGTTTTTTTCACCTCTTAAATTTTCCGGTAGTTTATTGTAAATCCTAACAGACATGTTATAAGTACTTGATGAACATAGATGAAGGCGCGCAGTTGGGATCAATAATTTATGTTTATGTCTTAGAGAATATTTAATTTGTATTTCATCACGTTTTGTAAATAAATTCATATTTTTCCTGACAAATTTACATATTTCCAATATGTATAAGCACGGCAATGTAAGGATTTTAAGATTTTGAAAATGAGGTAAACAGCTGTGTGCATTGTTTTTTAAACGTGATATCGTTATATCATATCGGGTTTCAGTTGCCATGCTGGGGGGACTGGAAAGCCTGTGTATGCCCCTATAATAAGGACATTAAAAAATTGCTGATGTGTTGTGCAGTCCTGATACGTGCTGTCAACACTTAAATTCGTATTTCCCCAATGTTGGCTACATTCCAACCACCTTAGTTGAATGGGAAAGTTAAACAGAACCGTTAGGGAGTGCAACTACAACCGCGTTGGTTCGAAGTTGTAATCCTTTTGGGTACGTTATTTACAAACATATTTTATATTCCATCCATATCATTGTATACAACAAATTACAATTACAAAAATTGAAACAGCAACCCACCAAACAAAAACAAGTTTTGGCGGACGACAACAAAATTACTTCGCCTCAGAATGAGAAATTTTCAATTTGTCGAACAACTGCACAGCATCTCAATTTACAATTCCTAACCTACTGAAGCGCGGGAACTCTCAGCTCCATTCGCAGCCCACGAACGGTACGCTTTCAACAACGCTCCACAGATAAAATATTATTATGACCCAAATGTGAATGTCAGATAGAGGTACCGAACATTGCCAGTAGGCGTCCAAACTTGGCAAGCTGCCAGAACCTCCATCGAAACCGAGCTTGGAGGCATTTTTTTAAATATCGAATGGGTGTTCTAAATTTAAAGATTACCACAGATGATGATTGCTGTTGAAGCATAAGCACTGCAGTATTTTTTGCTAATGTAAACACTGCAACGGACTTTTTTATTGGATAGTAAAGTAATCCATTTAGGTACTTTATCAACTCTATGATGATATTTCATTATTAGATACTGAATCAATCAAAAACTAGGAAAGTACCTATTGTTAGCTAAACACTTCGCTATCTACGGGTATGCAATACATCTTTCTCAAAAGACTTCAAAACACAAATTTAATGTAGTAACATCGTAGATCGTAGATTAAGTAACATCAGCGATCAAGACTAATAAAAATATGCGAATTGATAACCTCCCCTTTTTTTAAAGTCGGTTAAAAAGTTAGAGCGATGGGCATCCATTAACTGTTTTGCGATCACGCCTAGCGGTCAACTGTTTATTAGTTTAACAACTTTAGCTGAAACTTGGTGTAGTTTTTCATTGTTACTGCCTCAAAGAAGCCTTAAATGGCTTTTTAATTGCGTTCACAACTTTTGATGGCGTAAGGCGTAATTTTAGTGCAAATAGAGTTATAACCTTATTTCCTTCAGATTTATGAGGCTGTGCCCTTTTAGCTTGTTTTGGCAATTTATTGCTTGTTAAGAAATAAAGTCTAATAGTTTGAAAACAATTTATTATACGAGTACTTACGTAGCTTATAGGTTACCTAGATCAATGTCGAAATATACATAAGGAAATATACAAAGGTCATTGGGCATATTTGACCTGCTTGATGAAAGTTCGCGTACAGAAACCAAACCAGTTTTAAATTGAAGAATTCAATCCCATTTTTCAAAATATGTGTTATTTTTTCATGTACCGACCGGCAGAAAAAAGTTATTTTACAATATGTGTGTGAGTATTTATTTACTGTTATTAAACTTTTGTTAATAAAACAGAAATTTTTACTTTCAACATTGTGAAAATGTATAGTAGAAGCATAATAAACGTTTGTATTGTCTTTATTTATTTATTATGGAAATGCTATGATATAACGATAAAAATGAAACATGCCCTGCAAGAATGCGACCCATACCACAGTTGCAGATACATTTATCAACATATTTAGCCCTATTTCGTTTGTATACGCCGCAGGTCAAATGTCCGAACAAAATGCCCAATGACTTTACACATCACAGATAAATTAATACAAATTCTGTTAAAACCTGAAGATACGTGCAATCTGAAACCAGTGAAACAGGCCCTAAGTCTCCTTAAGGTGGTTCGATGAGCTCAGTAGTGCCACCAAGGGAAATAAATCAATTAAGTTTTTTCAAGGGTTTAGATTAAAAGTTTTGATGATTTTGCGCAAATAAAAGACTAGAATGCATTTTCTAAATATAGTTTCAAGAACTCAAACTTAAGCAATAAGTCGTGCATGTCACTAGTGCCAAAATTGGCCACATTTAGCAATATCGACATTCATAACCTATTGTTTATATTTGAGGCCATGAAAAAATATTTAAAATTGTACTTTACTCTTCTATTTGCGCAAAATATCCAAAACTTTTTTAAATTCTAAGCCCTTGATACAACGTAAATGATTTATTTCCATTGGTGGCGCTACTGAGCTCATCGAACCACCTTAATAAGCTTTTACTGGTCTTATAAGAGTTAGATTTGTGCTAGAGGCTTAAGATCAAGTTGAAAGCTACGAGTATCATTGAAATTCAAAAATAGAAAATTACAGTTGTTAAAATCCTCACGTTGAAAACGCTATCTCTCGCTCGGATTGGCTCGAGCACCCTTGCCGAGGTTTTGCCTTGCGTCGAGGGCGCTCAAGCTGTTCCGACCTTGGCTGATGTTCTAGAACATTCGACCTTCGCACTACTTCTATTCTACAGCCTAGACTTTGTAGAATTCAAAAATAGAACGTAACAGCTGTTTGAATTTGCTTTATGTTACCAATATCACACGCTCCGATTGTCTGAGGGCCTTTAGCGAGCCGCTGCCAAAAGTGTTGAGCTACTTAGTCTGTCTGAACTTTTACATGCAGTCTGAACAAATAAAAAAATGTTACATTTGTCTAAAATTCGCAGGCTGTTATAGCTATATTTTGCTTGGATTGGCTCGAGAGCCATTATCACATTGTAAGGTGAAGATCTTCCGAGGGCGTTCAAGCCGCTTAGACCTTGGCTGATGATCGAGAACTAGAACGACCTCCAGACTTAGGAAAGTATTATACATAGTAGATACTTAGTAAGAGAGGTTTGGCTCGCAAAGTTTTATAGCATTTTTTGTAACAAATAAAGCAAGCAGTAATTTTTTGACAGTAGGTAGTACTTTTTTTTCTTATAGTTTTATTAGGACTGACCGCCGAAGCCGCCGCCTCTGGCTAAAAGCAAATATTCAAAAAACTTTTTGATTGAGGATGTCGCTTTAACATGTTATTACTGGTGGATATCGTTTTATTTCTAACCTACGTTCATTTTCAAGGTATAGGCAATAGTCCAACGAGTCGGACATAAATAAATAACAAAGAAACCATTACAAAATACAAAGTTCGACCGAATAAATTTTACGGTCCAATCAAATTTCATCAGGCAAAACCAAAAGTTGGTTAGACTTTCATTTCCATATTTACTTGGGGCGTTAATTTAATTTTTTGCAACAATATTCGGGATGAAATTTGCTTGATCCATCAGAGTTTTTCCAAGTGATGGATGCCAAGCAGGTGAAGCGGTGTTACTTGACGGGCAAGTTCATCAATCAACCTCTATTTAGGTACCTAATTGAACGTCGGCAGTTCCTCTGAAGAATCATCTTTTGTGTCCAAAATGTTGCAGTTTATGATTTGGATCTTGGGATCAAAAAAATATTTATCTACACTCACAACGTAATGTTCCAAATATGAATTCAAAAATGGTAATATAAATACGTACTTTATTTTCGTCAATAGGTAAAATTAAAAAAAAAACTCATTACGATGCAGTTAGCTGCATCATAAAATAACTTTTTCTCACTTATGCTCCGAAATCTTATCATTCCATTTGAAAAAGGAATGCGGGGCGTTCCACATTTCCGAGGGGGTCTGGTTCATCACATTCTAAATTTAAAATTCAGGCCAGGAATGAATTTCAATACTTACTTCCCGCACCAGCACCGGGTGCGGGAAGTAGGTACAGTGCGAAGATGATCTGGGTGGTCTGCGGCAACTTCTTTTTTTTGCTTTAGCTGTTCACAAAAACAAAAAAAGCAAAGGCACATTTGCACCATACAGCCATAACTTTAGTTCCTTTTTTCTGGCACGCAAGCCAACGACAAGACAGTTAATATTATAAAGGTAAAATTATTTAATAGGTACTATAATAACGATGCAATAAAAAAAATTGTGCGCACAGAGTATATTACTATAAGAATAAATAAATATTACATTGTATTGTACCAGATTTATCACAGACAAATCCTCTAAGTAATCTTGAATTATGTACAGCGCCATCTACCGCCGAGAAGCGAAATGAGATGGGTTTTTTCTTCTCGGCGGTAGATGGCGCTGCACGTAATTCAAGATTACTCAGAGGATTTGTCTATGATAAATCTCATTTTGCTTTTCGGCGTTTCAGCGATTAAACTGCTGGAATGCACCCAAAAAAAAACTGGCGGGAATTAAATTTAATTAAGTTTCAATTGAAAAGTTTTTTATTTCCTCGCATTTCTTGAGAAAAGCACTATACAAGCCTTGTTCTGGAAGCTACTTGCATTGCCTCGAATGATTAAAGCCCTCGCCTGCGGCTCGGGCTTCAAACCATCCTCGACAATGCAATCGCTAGCTTCCCGTTCACGGCTGTAATGTACTATTTTTCTCATTACGATACAGGGCAAATCCAAGAAGAAGGTAGTGCCGTGATATTAAAAAAGAACAACGATATTTTCCCACATACTTTCCATGATTAAAATGCACTCTATGGTGATCGATGACTTATTGCGATTAGTTTGCAAGAATGCACTCATCAATTTTTTTTTCTAATGGAATGCGCGCCATTTTTAGAGCTTTACAAAAAAGTTTTGAATTTTGATTTCAATTTCTGAATTTCGTAGGTGTTTTTTATTAAAACTGTGAAAAAAAATTGACTGCAAAATTATTTTAGATGCAACTAAGGAAATGACTTATTACAAGGTAGGTACATAGCTAATACAACCATAGTCTCTTTCTGTTTTCTAACGTTGATCTTTAATTTAGTAGGTTCTATCCCAAATGCATGAGTGTAGATAAAGTAGTGTATGAAACTGCACATAACTAGGTATTAAAACACTCGTGTGATACTATTAAAAACCTCGCCTACGGCTCGGTTTTTAAACACACACTCATGTTTTAATACCCCTCATTATGCATCAGTATCATAAACTACTATTATTGCCAAAATACACCATAAGCATATAAGTAGTACCTAACTAATGGAGTTAAATCTGGTGGGGAAAAAAGGTGAATATATTCACCTTTTTTCCCCACCAGATTAGTTTTTATTGTTTCTTTACTGCAATGTAAAAGCCGCGAGAGTAGAAGTTTAGAATACTTTTATTTATGCTATAATTATTTGCAAGCAACGCTAAAGTGTAACTTATCTATTTTTATCGAGTCTTAAAAGTATCTTGAGAAGAAGTGATTAAAGTCTTTATCGGAAAACATTATCACCCAACAATTTCAGAATAGATCTTAACGACATCATGAACTTTACTTGATTAAATTTTCTTCGTAGTTTAATTTATTTTAAAAGAGCGTGGCGTGAAGGTTTTTTAAGATAAAACAATGTTCTTATTTAAAGAGGACTTGACACACATTTTCTTAAACCAGTACGTTACTTCATCTGCATGTAACTAATACGTCCCATGTCTTATGGTAATCCAACGTTACCGTGATCCACCTAATTAGCAAGTAGGCAAACAAATTACTGAGTGTTAATGTACTCGAGGTATGAACTCAAATTGTAAGGCTACAGAAAGCCTTAATGCCCGTTTTCAATTACCACGTCTCACACAATACAAGCGTTAAGGAAGATAGGTGTATGATGGAATTAGGGTCGGGATGTGTCGGTCGTTTTCGGGTGGCAAATGTGCGTTGGTGTTCTTTATTTAAATAGGGGAGTCCCATTATAAGTGTAGTGAAACAGTTGATAGTACTTTGGAGGAAAGTGGAATAGTTGAAAGCTCTTTCATACGCATAAGTTTGGCAAAACAATTAAGTGTTAAAGTTCTGACAGCTGATATTTAAAGACTATATCAAACCTGTATATGAGTTTGCACAATAACATTAAAAGAGCGACTGTAGTAAGCAATTTTGTTCACAATTTGGCACAGTGCCGGCGGTAACTATACTAAACTAAAAGTTGTCATACAAATGTCAACTACAGTCCATGTCGAGTATAGTAAGCGCAAACTCATAATACGCCTACTGATTGTCAAAATAATAACAATAATAACATAAAAAGAAACTACTGACGTCCCGAGTGCTAGAATAAAAATGCTTATGACAATCAAACCAACATTTGCGGGATTCACACAGGTTTCTCAGCCTTGGCAATAGTTCCATTCTATTCCAGTCCAGACATTTAAATCTAAACCACATGTCACCGTTTGACAGTTGCTCGGAACCGTTACCCATTTCCACCGATCGACGGCAAAGGAATTGTTTACAATGCCACCAGTCTCAACGCTGACATTACTGATTAAACTTGGAGCAGTGATTGACATTTCTAGGTGGCTAAAAATAATAAAGGAGTTCATGTTACGTTCGAATAATCTGCCTGCGGCTTAGACTGTGAGGACATCCGAAAATATACAGGTTAAACTATCTGTGTGACTTTCATCCAAATCCATAACAAAGATCCAAACATCTTAACTGCCTATTATAATATTATTAGGATTAATTTATTGTAGTGAATAAATAGGCCTGTTAATTGTGGCAGGCATTAAAGTAACTTTTGTTTGAAGCGATAGTTTTACTATTCCATTTGATAATATGCTCGACTTAGTTATCTGTAACAAAGCAAATCCTAAAGCAAAGCATCAAGAGATTATATTTGATTACACACAGAACTATGTTGAGCGTACAAATATTAATATTGTGGTCATGACAAATGTAAGCCAGTACATGAAGTTCATCACGAACCTCATATACCTATATAAAGAGAAAGTGATAAAATCACATAATCCACTTTAGTTGTAATTAATGGGTAGTGTTGTAGCCTCCGGAATGCGTCGATTGCGATCTAAGCTCGTGTTGGTGGACAGAATGCTTAATCCACTAGGGAAACTGGGATAAGAAAGTTTTCTTTACTAAGAAAATAATTTTCGTTTTGGCAAACCTCCTAACTAACAAAGAGAAAAGATGAAAATAACAAAAAACTTGAGAAAAGTACTTTCAATGTTATACAACTTAAGAGGCCGCACACGTTTTGCCGCTCTCTCGCTAGCATATTTCATGTTTTCTCAAGATTTCCTAAATCTGAGTTTGTAATTAAAAAACGTGCCGGCCACTTTTCGCAATATAAGATTTTAAATTTCGTGTAGCTGAGTACAAAAAGTTGTCGTTTCTGACAGTTCAAATAACTGTTAGAATTTATTTTTTCATTTTTAAGAGAGTATTCTCAAATCGAATTGTAATGATTCATTTATGACTAGTTTATTATAAAATACACTTGAATATTTAAAATCAGAATAGGTATATTACCCAGTTTTCGCCATTATGATAAATACACTTAGGTATATATTACCCAGTTTTCACCTAGTTTATTATTGTTTCATCGAAATATTTATGATAAGTGTTGTGTTAAACCGTGAAAATCCCTAGCTTCAATATGATCCCCTTGCTATGCGTACGTCTCATAGTATAATCTAGTCGCTGAATTTAAATTGGTTCGCTGGTTTTAGCTCAGACTGATCCATTTTAACGTTATTCAGCAAAAAGCTGGAGATGCCTCTATTCTATGTGTTATTATCTTAGGGTAGGTTGCTTGCTACTTACTTCCAAGAATCTTATATTAATATTCTCTTACTTCCATTCCATTTTTCAGACCTTAAGTATATTTTTTTCTAGAAAGAGCAAATTATTCTTTTTTGAAAAATGAAAACGTATACAGTTTTGATTTAATTTCCATAGATTTTGAGTATGTATAAGCTACCAATCAAACCTCCAATAAAAAGTTACAAGACTACAATAGCATTCTTAGGCGAAACATTGTTTGCGTACGTATCTACGACGGTGCTGTAAATCTTGTCATAACCATCCCAAACCAACCCATAAATAACATCGGAAAAACATTGTAAGAAGTCAACACGCCCATAAAGTACACCGACATCGATCATGTTTGCAATCTGTTCGTAATACTTGCAGCCGAAATAAATCAAAGTTACCCTCCTTTCATAAATCTATCCCTTATTATTTATCGTCTCTGCCGAGATTGATGTCCCAGATCGGTTGGTTGCGCTCAATTAAAGTTTTTTCATGTCTTCATGTTATGGAAACAAAACCAATCGTTTGGCTTAAAGATAGTCGGCCGATTTGATGACATGAATAAAATTATATCAATTAATGCCTTTCGGGGCGTTAGGACCAAGGTGCTAAAATGACCAAGGTGCTGAAATGACCAAAGTGATAAAATGACCAAGTTGCTGAAATGACCAAGCTGTTAAAATGCCCAAGGTGCTAAAATGCCCAAGGTGCTGAAATGTCCATGTACAATGACCCGTCTATAGGTACTTTATCTCTGTCGCTCTCGCGCTAACATTATTGTTGTGCCTGTGTGAGCGCAATGGCAATATGTTAGCGCACGAGCGAGTATAGACGGGTCATTGTACAATTTTTTCTCAGCCTACGTCACCGTAGTATTTATGAGATCCTGGTACTTTGGTGATGTATTGTATTACGAAAAATAAGAAAAAAGAGTTATTCCAAATATATGAGTGATTTTGCAACTTTGGACATTTTAGCACCTTGGTCATTAGGATCCGAAAATATTAGTATTTTTGCAACTTTGGTCATTTCAGCACCTTGGTCATTTTAGCACCTAGACCCCGAAAGGAATTAATGTTATACCTAATTCAATTGTGGTTCGAAGTCAATACAATTTAGAAATTAGTAAACAAATAAACCCAATATAAAAAAACAACTTGTGTTTGGAATGCCATGTCCATTGTTGTGATTATATAAAATTATTTAGCCCTCATTTCTTTACTATAACATGTAGAAGTATATCTTTTTAGATGACATAATACGTCTTTTTGTTTCGTTACAACAAAGCTTTCAACTATACTCGTACATTGAAGTACTGTTCTATCATCTAATAATTCATGACCTTAATACCTCAAAGGGCTTTCATAGAAGCACTAACTATTATAGAAGCCCATTAGGAATTACATATTGACCTGGCTCCACATTTCACTACAATATGGCTCATGTATTAAATATGATAGATGGTAGAACTATAATTGATTGTATGAATTGATACAAAACCCGTGGGAAAAGCAATATTGGCTCATTAAACAAGCCCCCAGACACATATTTGTCATAATAATATTCAATGATAATACTGATTAGCTCATATTTAAAAAAATATTGTTAAAGTTGCTGCAAAAACCTGTTTTATGAAAAAATATGCGTTATTTCATCATTCAATTTGTTGACGTTAAGGAATGTGAGAACGTAACGCATGGGTAAGCAATTCGAGGAAATATAAATATAAGTTACTCAAGAGTGATCTACTTACAAGTATTGTTTTCGATTGGAACAACAGAACATTTCTAATGTGATTGACAATCAGCCATTTTTTATGTCCCCACTGCTGGGGTACGGGTGGATAAGGTGGATGGCCCATAACCCACTACGCGGGCCCAATGCGGATTGGTGGGATTAACGACTGCAAATGCACCCGGGACTAATATCTTAACGTGCCTTCCGAAACACGGAGGAGGTCCCATGACCGACCCTTGCGAAAGTTGCTTAACCTCGGCAATCGCTGGGCCAGACGCTAAACCACTGACTGTGCCGCCGAGCTCCTCGTAATGTAATTGCGATGAGGGAATTGAATATTTTTTTGTCATAAAGTATGTTACAATTACAAATCGAAAGATATAAAAGGAAGTTCTTGATTAGCATACCCTGATTCACAAATAATGTTCGCAATGGGTTGAACGATTTCAAACGGGATCAACATTTTCAAATGGGTTTTCAATCGCGTTCAATATCCGGTAACGAAGTAAAATGTTCCTGAAAGGTCCTTATATAAAATTGAAAATCAAAATGATTGCCAAATTGGCAATATTGGCGAGTTATTACTTATTAAATTATTTACGATTCAAATGGTTTAATCAACGAAATTGATTTTCTTTATTGATTTAATTACAATCAAATTTACTTATAGCGGAATTTATTGAAATGCTATTTGTAAATTTATAAATTTAAAAACACTATTGTGTTTATTTAATCGACTTAAAGTGTCGTTCGAAATTAGAGTAAGAAATCTACACAAAAGTACAATAGGTTGTGAATTATGATCTAACTTCATGAGCACTTTCAACTTCAAAACAGATGGGACAATTTGAGGAAATATCGGTTAAGATAAAAATATCAACTGTAAAACATTCTCAGAACGATGTAACTCGTAAAGACAAGCCTTGACCAGAAACAGAAATAGCGTAAGAGCCTCTCCACTCCACTCCCTCCGTCCGTTAGAGGCACACTCGAGGAGACTAGCTTATTCTGGGGCTCTATTTTTGAATCCTTCGGCTAGCGTCGAGCGCTCTTTACTACTAATTTTCATTCGACATAGCAAAATCCGTATTTTTTAATCACTCGTTGGTCAGTAGTTGTCAGTGTAGTACAGTGACACAAACTTATCTGACCCAGTGGCCAAAACTGAAACTAAGTTTGAGTTGCACCAAAACGCTGTCAAAGTTAAGTTATCGTCAAATTATATACTACCTATTTGTCTCGTCAAACTTGTCAATAAGGACATCATGCTGGCTGGCAACTTCTTTTTTTGGCTAACTTGCGCTTAACCGGTACTTTAACAAGCTTGTTATCGTTAAAGTTAGATGGTACAACTCAGCCTTAAGTGTTATTAATATATTGTTACTTAGGTTACGCTGTCGATCACTGATCACACAAACGACAGCGATGCCGTCACCGGGTCAGACAACTTTATGTTATCCTAATGCTTATTGTGACATAACGTCACAATGTGACATAACGTCACAATGTGACATAAGTCACACGAACGATTTCAAACGAATGATTCAAAAATAGGGCCCCAAGAGCTCTTACGGAGTTTTAATAGGCAGCTTGTGTAATCGGCCAATTTAATACAACACATATAATTTAGAACAACCAAATACATTAATAACATAGGATTATACGATAATAACATAGGAAATTATACGATTAGATAACTTCGTAAAGAAGTGAAGACTCTGTGATAGCGGAACATTTTCCGATCAAGTTACAACCATTCATTTGCAGTGGTACTATTAGACAGTACCATTGATGGTACGGTGGCAATTTTTTTTTGCCGTGGTGGTACCATTTACATTGATGTTACAACAACTTCTGAAATCGATGCACTGGATTAGGATGGAAGCTAAGGCCTATTATTATGCTAAAAGATCTGCTGGGCTAATAGTTTTTGAACAGAAATGACATGTAAAGATTGTTTGAAGCAGTTTATGGACTGAAGCACTAACTCAAGATCACTGGTAAATATGTCGTTGCAATTTTAAAAGTTATTAGTACTACTGAAAGGTAACTGTATAAAAAATAGTAAAAAAAAAAACAAAAAACCGACTTCAAAAAACTTACCTCTAAAAAGCAAAAAATAATATTCGTAATAATAAAAACACGTCTATTGAAGTCGGGTGGGGCTGGAGTACAGATTTCTTTTTTTATTCTAAAAGCCCCACCCGACTTCAATAGACGTATTTTTATTATTACGAATATTATTTCTTGCTTTTTAGAGGTAAGTTTTTTGAAGTCGGTTTAAAAAAAAAATATCTTATTCAGTTCATAAACAAAGAAGTAATAAGACCATTATCATCGAGGTAATTCACACAAAATCATACTTTTTTCAGCCGTCTTCGAGTAATCGGTGGACATACACAAAAAAATATATATATACAGACGAACAATAGAACCTCCTTTTTTTTGGAAGTCGGTTAAAAAGTAGATACCTAATTAATTATCATAAATGGACAGTGAATCAATTGCTGTATTTCAAAAGAAAAGGATAACCGAAAAACCAATAAATACCTCACTCCAAATCTTCTATTATAATTTACATTTTCTTGTTTCATAATTAATCAAATGTTAAGCTTATTGTTTAGCCCTGTAACGTGGGTTTTCCGCCATTGCCGGCTTCCCTTTTTGCGGGTATTGATGTCAAACACAGGAAAGGACAAAAATTCCGGCTGAAACACTCAGTGGTAAGGAAGGACGCTATGATCAGAATGAGCGTAAATGCTTTACAGGTATTTCATATTTCTTGTTGAATACACATATTTTATCGGCAATCTTTCGTGGACTGTAAAAACATAGAATAGTAACTCATAATGGGTTAGTGTACAAATTATTAGAAATCTCGTAAATAAAAATATCACAACCGCATCATAATTTTAACGAAAATTGAAATTATTTTTAATATTTTTCAGATTGGCCGTTAAATTCAAATGATTTTGCTCAAATAGCAGCTACAAGTAAGTTACTAGCCAAGATACGAAATAAGATAAGAAAAAGAAACTGATGGGGAATCTTAAAATTTTATAACTGGTGTTACCATTTGCAATCAGGCATAAAAGTGTTATTCTACGTTTTTACAGGTCATGAATACACACACAACCATTCACAGATAGTGGATTTGCATTGCATTTACCGTGTACATTGAGTATCATGGGAATTTACCTTTATCCGTTCACCTTCATCTCGCGCAAACTCAACTAACTCCTCAAAAGCCGTCAAACTTGTGTTACCTACTATTTTACTATTCAAATGCTGCATTGTTAACAATGATACAAACTATTTCTACAAGTTTAATTAATTAGCTAACGCTAGAAATTTATCGTAGTTTCGAGTTTGAAGTACTGGCGATAAAGCTGAGACAGATCTTTGAATTAGAAATTTGAATTTATCAACTTTCAAAGAACTAATTGAATAAATTGCAAAAGTTTTTTTTTTATTAAAAACTTGTGTAATTAAGAAGCGTATTCCATATTGTTTACAATTTATTGCTAAGTTTATATACAAATTAAAAGCAGAGTCTCGCAACTCTTATAAGAGAGGTGTTTACCACCTCTTTAAATGGTAAACTCTTAAACCATAAAAAAAACCTTTGTTTTTCAGATTTTAATAGCCAGTAAACGTAATGCTTTGAAAATTAAATGACAAAATACCCCAAAGTCCACGTTTTCCCCAAGAATATTTTTCATACCTGTCGCTGACTCGTCCACATAAATTAAAACAACAACAAGCTCTCCTCCCTCTCTCTCATTAGGCTAAATGCTTCCGTCTCTCTCTGACCTACATTTCTAATTGCTCCCCTTCGGTACGTAACGACTTCCCCAATTTTCGACTGGATTTCATTTTAAAATGACTGAAGCTCTCGACCTTTTATGCTACGTATCATTGTAACTTCCATGCGGGAAATTGCGAAATTAACTTTTCTGGTTCACTTAATTGACATTCTTTCTTCTTATATATTTTTAATCCTTCAAAAAGTCAGTAGAATATGTAATAGTACATTAGTAGCTAAGGGCTGTAATTGCAGCCCGAGAATTGATGCTTACACCCGAGCTAACTACTCTGCTTTACATCTCGATGGTGAGGTAAGTAGAAAAAAACCGGGATTACAAGAATAAAACATTTTATTAGTTAACATTTATAGTGAAATGAGAACAATTTTCAAATTTTAGGGACAGGTGTTTTTTGTGTATGTTAATAGTTTGAGATTGTGATATTTGTTGGTCATGGACAAAATCTGACGGGATGAAGCTTTCTTCAGTAGAAGTTGATGGTTGCGGATCATCTCTTGAGAAAGATGTTTAATTTTTTGAAAACTGAATAATTTTCGTTATTTTTTTGGTAATTTTACTTTTATTTTGTATGGAATCTTCAATGTAACCTTCAGCCACCTTGCTGGATTTTTTTAATTACTTAGCGCCCTAGGGCTTTTTTTAATTACTTACCGGATTTTCACTTACTTACAGGATTTTTTTAATTACTTACCGCCCTAGAGCTTTTCTAGCTACATTATTACCTTAAAGCGCTAATTGGTTACCTACAAGCCCCATTTGGGGGTAATAAGGACCTATTTAGCGAATATGAGAGATGTAAAAATATTTTTATTTCATGAATCTCTCAGCTAGCTCAATAAACTTGTCTAAAAAATTAAAAATAATTGCAAAATTATAGTCCGAAGTTTTTGATCAGATCAGATTTGCCTGATCATTTCACCACGTAGTATTTGTTGTATGGTCTGTTTTTCAACATGATGTGTAATAAAAACTAAATTTTGTAATCTATTTGCGAAAAAGAAACTAAACATTTCTAAATACTTACATATTATTATTTGGGTAATGTTAAGAATGAAATCCAAAATACGAGTAATGTCTGACGAATAATAATGATAGTCTAACAACTATGGATACATTTAGTATGTTCATAAGACATTAACATCTCGTAATGGGCCCGATAGCGTAAACGTTATCCTTGATATTCCACAGTTTAACGACGTTGTTTAGGCGTATAGTGCAAAGTATAGACTATATGACAGTTTAAACATACCTAGTGGGTACCTAATAGATAAAATAATATAATATAACCGCCTACTTTCGAGTAAAATGAGATGTAACTTGAAGGTAATTTTCATATTTCATTATTTGAAAGCGTATCTGCGTTTCGTTTCGATATCTACCAAGAATTGAAAAAGACTTGGTCATAAATTTGATCCCGCTTTTTCTTGCTGACAGGATTATTGATGATGAGATGAATAACGATGAATAAAGTCCATTCCTGTACTGTAAATGGTAGTGGAGATCGGCCATTATGTTGGTTTAATACAGCCGGTTTACAGTTTATTACCATACGTAGTACAATTACATTTCTTCTATGACAATAGGGATGTTGACTATTTTTTTTATTGTATGTTACATAAATTACCTCACAAAAAAAGAAACATTGGTAAAAGAATTAATTCGCTAGCATGAAAACTGCCCGAGATATCACAGTGTGAAATGCACACAAATGGACTCGATCAAAAACGCTCCATACTAATGGCTTGCACGTTGTGACGTCACGCCTTGCAAGTTTGTATGCAACGCATAGGAAATTTGTTCAGCAGCTATATTAAATATTGTGTTTATCAAAATGGTTTCTTTGACAAATTTGCTATACATTTTACGGACTAATTAAAGGTATCATTTATTTTAATAAATTTTATACTTTTTAAATGGACTTGTCCACCCAACTTTGAAGGGTCATAAAACAAATAATATGCAATATATAAAACCAAGAGGTATACAAGCTACTCTAAAAGTTTAATATGTTTACGATTTTTATTAGTATTTCGTTATTTTATTCATTGGTCAACATCCCTATTAGGTACATTTTCTTCTCGAAAGAAATGTCATTCACAAGTAAAATTTTATTCTTTGCACTAACAAAAGTTTTCACCAAAATTAAGAATCGCCTAAGGCTGAGTTGCACCATCTAACTTCAACGATAACAAGCTTGTTAAAGTACCGGTTAAGCACAAGTTAGTCAACAAAGAGGTTGGCAGCCAGCATGATGTCCTTTGACAAGTTTGACGTGACAAATAGGTAGCATTATCATTTGACGATAACTATAACTTTGCCAGCGTTTCGGTGCAACTCACACTTGTCTTTTCCTAACTACAACTCTACCAAGAGGCGCATGACAGCCAAGTTCATGACACCTTTTTAGTAATAATACCTACCTACGTTTGGTCGAGTTGTAGTAAGGAAAAGACTTCTGCGATTTTCATGTTTGGTGAAAACGGGTGTAAGGAGTATGTGCTTTAGAAAATGCGTGCTGTTTTATGCTTGCCTCGAAAATGGTACAAAATTTAGCAGTAGCCACAAACAATCTAATATGGATAAAAATATTTCAAACACGATGAGTATATTAAATTAATATTATGCAAATAAGTTTGTGTATTTTTTCATTCCAAACAGTTTTAACTAGACAGAAAGTAAATTTGAAAAAAAGTTCAATTATGATGTTGGAATAAAATTATCTGATCCAGTGGCATAAACTGGAACTACTTTGATTACGCTACGCCATCAACATTACATAGACGCCCATCACCTGTGATTCAATTTTGGAAGCGAATAGCTAGGTGACTAAAGTCGTCTAAAGTCGACCGTCATAGGTGACTAAAATCGAACCCAGTAAATAGCCCATTATCCTTGAAACCTATTTAAATCCCAACTCTACCATGAGTGTTAATTTTCTTTTCACAAACGTACTTAAACTATGTACTTAAATGTTCGATTTAACATTACCTCCCTTTAATTTAAGTTAAGACACGACATTATTAAGAAAATGTTAATCGAAACGTATTGAAAACGTTTCAATTAGAAATTCAGTTTACTCGTACCTTATTGATCTGTGTCGCCCTTTGAAAATACTACACACATTTAACGTCTAATTTCACATTCCAAGGTTCCAATTTATGCGGTAAATTCCAACGACAGTTTATAATTTCCATATTTTTTTTAACTGTTTGACAAAATAAAATCTCAAGAAAAGCTTAGGTTTTGGAATCCGAATGCCTGTGCACGTTTTCACAATTACCACAGCCTAGTTAACATTGTGATGTCAAGCAACATTTCGGAACCCTCCAACACAGCCTAAACAAAAAGCGACCCAGATCAAATTAATTTTATTAGCTAGCGGTTGGTTGTAAATAGGCCCTAGTCATGCAATGAGGTTGCATATAATGGCTTTATTATCATAATTTCACACAAAACAAATGGACCCCTTCGTGATCTGCCTCCACTAATATTTTTGAAAAATGTTACCTCTGTAATCAGGTGCATGATTTGTTTGCCCATTAACCGGAATGCAGACATGATGACAGTTGTTCGGTTTTTGTTATGGTGTTTCTTACTGTATTGCAAACGGTTCCGTTACGCGCAAAACCTTTGCTTTTTGTACCTGCAACAAAGAATACAAAAATTTTAGGTTAATCGAAATTAACTTGATTACGAATTTGAAATCAGAACAAACAGTCGTCATGGAGAAATCAACAGCTATTTTTCGTCAATTATATTTTAATGTTTAAAGATTTCTTGTACCTATTTGCCAAAGTTACTAACATGATTATGTTATAGAAGTTTTTTTTTCTTAGATAGGCAAGCGCTTGACCGCTACCTCGCCTGATGGTAAGCGATGGTATGATCTACGAAGAAACGCTACAAGTAACCTATTTACTCGTGACTTGCAGGCCTCCAGATCCTGATTGTACCTATCAGGAAACACAGACTCAAGCAAGGAGTTCCACTTTAGCTTGATTGATTGAAGTAATGTTAGCTTTTCACTGTTTTTTTTTATTTACTCATTCAATAAAACTCCTATCAAGGTTCTAACTCGATTTTGACATCGTATCCATTTCAACCAATTTGGTATCGTTTAATCACAATCTTCTAAATTTGTACTTTAAGGTGTACGCTTAGGGTTCAAAATGGAGAAGATAACGGTATTCTATTTTAAGACCTGGTGGGCTGGGAACTCTTGACGACAACTCATTAGTGTTGTAATTTTGAGAGAGTAAGGATTTTTTTTATCCAGGCTTATCGTTTCTTTGAGGACGAACATTATTATTATGAAGGAATTCAGGTAATATACGCGTTTAACATGAAGTATAAAGAAAAAAAGATTTAGTAACTATAAGGAAATTGATATTTCTACTCTGGGGGGTGAGTAGCCGCCTAAGTCGCTAAATCTACGGAACGTGAATGTCGTGTTGACTATATATTATATATCATACCATGCTACATTCCAGCAATGCCATTTTATCTCGTTATACAGAAACATCGTTTCGCTAGGGCGAGAAAAAGAGAGAAATCAGCAACGCTTGTACGCTTTGGCAACGGCCGGTCGTCGTAGTGGTAGACTCTCTTTCTCTCTCTCAGGCCACACCCGACCCTTCAATTTACCCCAACTTTCTACGGCTGACCTCCCATCTGGTAGTTCAAAACGGGGGATATATAAATGCACTTTAAAAATAATGTCACGCACTTTAAAATGTTTAACTTCAAAATTTATTGAATGAACTATAAAAATAATGGTTGCCACAATAAAAATGCTAAACTTTAAAATTAATACTTTGCACTATACAATTTAATTGCTTAGCTTTAAAACTAATACTTTGCACCTATACAATTTAATTGCTTAGCTTTAAAATTAATACTTGCACCATACAAATTAATTTTATAACTTTAGTGCTGGTAAACAGTCGACTAAGTGCAACGACGAGCGGGCGCAGCGAGAGAGGAGCCAAGGAGGAGGTTAGGTTCCATTGTGACCAACAACGCCAAAACCGACCTGCTGGCGTGTATGCATTATGCCACAAGTTGTTATCATCTTGCCTTCTTATTTTAACAGTGGTCAGTCTGACATGGTTGGAAAGAAACTAAATGGTTTCGGAGTTGGGACACAGTTATAGTGCAAACCATTATTTTTGTAGTGATAATATTAAACTATAGATCTGTTATTATTTTAAAGTGCTGACAAAATTGTTATAGTGCAAATAATTATTTTTGTAGTGATAGTATTAAATTATAGATCTATCATTATTTTAAAGTGATGATATACAATTTTATAGCTGGTTTCATCAAATTTAAAGTGCTATTAAATACATCACGTTCAAAACGGCAGTGGGCCTACCATGAGTTGATGCAAACTGTTTACGTTACCGTAAACCATCGTTTTGTCTCTTTCACTCGCACTGACTGTGAGCAGTATATCCGATAGTTTACGGAAACGTAAACAGTTTGCTTCAACTCATGGTAGGGCCACAGATGGCCTCTCTGGTTGCCAGTCGTCCTAAAAGCGCATCTCGCCTCCCCTCGCGGGACAGTCGCTATCGATGAAGATTGTTGCTGGGTTTTTGAAACCTCTAAAGGCGGTGTTTAGTCAGAAGAGTCTGACATAACCATCATAGTCGACTATGTGGTATCTAACGAAGCTTCCCGCCTCTGGTTCATGCGTCATGCTCGTGAACGGGTGCTGCCAGTGGGAAGAGTCTGTTTCTGACTGTCTATCCTTAACACGCATATTTAATTGTTTTATTTTTGTAACAGCCTAGATTGATAATGACTTTTGATGACTTTGAATTTAGCTTGAACCCTGTAAAATTATTCATCAAGAAATGAGCTAAGTAAATAATGTCATTTATTTGTTAATCTATGTTAATGTAATGTCTGGAAACGATTATATATTATATATATTTGTAAATAACATTCCATTTGATAAAGCTGATAAGTTTTTTGCGCCCATTTTTCTTGTCAGCTAAAAGACGTCATAATGGGTGGTAGAGTAAAAGAATTGACGATTTAAAATGCTTATAATGTGAGCTTATTTAAATAAATATATTTTCATTCATTTCATAGTTTCATTCATTCATTCGTTTATTCATTCATCCTTCCCCTTGCGCCTGGGAAGGTTGCTCCGAACCCTTGTGGTTGAGAGCCAAAAAAAGCTTGCTCGCTATGGGATCACAATATTACTGAAAATATTGTTGCCGTCATTCACTTCTCTAGACTGTTGTCTACTTCAAACGCTCCAATCGAAGCGATCAACGATCGGCATTACTCGTAAGCACTTATTGTTACAAAACATTTATTGACTCTGAAGTTTGTGCACAAATATTGCTTAGTACTTAATATTTTTAAACAACCACTTGTGACAAACATTGAGCTGCTTCGGGGCAATTTGATTGTGGCTCATTCAAATTTAGCTTTACCGCGGTAGTATTAAGGTTGGGATTAGAATGAAATACCATTTCTCATATTAAATCCCGATTTTCAGCAAGGGACACTTGAGTGCGACTCATTACTGTTGTAACATTTGAATAGGTACTCGTGGTTTGGCTTTAAGGCGGAATCACGTTACGTTTTTTATGAGGCTTTACTTATTAATTCACAATTAGGTACCTACGTTGGAATAAAATTCTTGGAAACAATTATGCAGATTTGTACGGGGAAATCTCTTTTTAAAACTGCGCTATGCCAGGTACCTTATGGGTTGTTGACATAAATTATATGAACAAAGTCAAAATTACTCAAAAAATATTACAAGTCGTCATATTGTTACTAAACGCATTATTTTTCATTAAATATATTATATTTATTTAAGAATCGGGAACTGTTGCATATAGGCTCATAAATTTTCTTGTAGCAAAAAAAAAGTTACTGATGCGGAACAGTACACAGTAACCAGTACGGTTGTTTCAAAAACAGACACATTAACGTATCCGTTCTGTTACGCAATCTCATTCATTCTTAGAATTTTCAGCGTAGTAATGGTAATAATATAAAACTAGTTACAGTTTGCAATCAAAACCTGTTTCGAACAATATTTAGCAATAATAATCAATTTACTCAGTAATCGTACGCACCTGTCCAGCCAGTACAGTAAATGCCAGTGCACATCGCGATGGCTTCTAAAATCAAAGGCCACATTCTCATTTTTCTAGTTACAATATCAATCGCGAATTCACAAATATTGAGAGAGCCAACCACGTTAGACGAGGATCTCGATGACTTATCGCAGGCAATATTTGGTGACGATATTGACGTGATTAGGATGAAAATTTACTCGAACTTCGATAACGAAAATGATAGAAGATTCTTCCGGACGACGCTACCTTGGCTCGTGGATAACATAGGTCACTATTTGAGAATCGACTACCGATTCAGAAATAGTGGACGAGATGTGGGGCCAAGGATGTGTGCTTTGAGAGCAATGCAGCGGAACACATTCATGCAGAGTGAATTGTTGAGGTGTGAGGCAAATGGATCACCGATTTCCGACTGTGTTAATCGTTCAGGTCTGAACATGAGAGATTACAATCGGTGCCACAGAGAACGAGTGAATGGATACGTAAGAGACTCTCAACTGGATTTTGATACTTTGTTAGCTGATAATACTCCTGTTGTGCTTGTAAGGCGGAGAGAAGTAAATGTGTCGGACCCAAGGAGTCTTCTACGATTAGTCTGCCAAAGGTACGGACGGATCAAGCCAACGGGATGTGTTACTCCAACTCCATATCCTAATTAATGTGCTATACGCTATATTAATATTCAAAATCATAATATTGTAATAAAGTACCTATATTATATGGTAATGTTTACTAGTTTAAGTAAATATACCGTGATAGGTGATGTGAAAAATATAGCCTGTAATATTCATTGTTTATTCAGTGATTATGATTTCAAATTATGACATACTATTTGGCGTTGATAAAGTTACTGTTGCTTACATTATTTACCCCCCTATTATTAGGGCTGACTGACTCGTTATAATTGTCTGTTGTTTCATCAGCTTCATTACCATAGAAATCTACGTTTAGCGAGTCAAAAAATTCACACAGAATTTGCTCCCCAATTTTTTTGGCCACCAACTCCGGATGCGATTTAAATTACCCTCACTTGTATTAAATTCAATGCATAAAATTATTCTTTTTGCTGTGCGAACTTAAATAGCCTTATTCAAATCACATCCGGAGTTATGAAAATAAATGGCTATTTATTTTCTCTCTTGTGGATTCTAAATCGAAAAAGATCTTATAAAAAATGTAGATTCTAAGAATTGAATGTTATATTTATCTATAAGGATTTGTTTTTCTAAATCTTGTAAGTTAAAGAAGTTTAAATTGATTGATTGTGTAATGTGTAACTCCTGTTACAAAGATATAGACCTTTTTGAAATAATAGTTTCGCTGAATTAGAAAAGTACCTATGTATTTTACTTTTTGTTATTTGTTGTATGAAATTATGTCACTTTACTAGTTAATGTCATAATCAATGATAATTATTACAGTACTTAATTAAATCATTGACCAAAGTCTAATTAAAACCCTTTGAAACACATTGCCATTTTGCAGTGAATATGGTTACGTATATTAAATCGGAATAAATTATTCCAATTGTTATAGTGCATGCATATGAAAAATAAAGAATTTCAATAAAATACTTCAGACATGGCAAGTCAAACAACCCGTTACTTTACATAGGACATGGAGCGTTCATTTTTTTACCTTGCTTACGAGTATATAGGTACGTAGAAACAAGAGTCATATTCGTAATAAAACGGGATCATTTCGTGCGATGAAATATACAAGGACTCGCTCGGTTCAGGGACTTGAACTGAACACGAACTATTGATTTTGAACATTATTACCGATCTATTTATGAAACAATACTTTAGAACACCGGCCAAATACTCAAACGAATCTTAAAGTTAAGGCCACCTTAAATACATAAAAGTTAACAACTAACTAATACATAAAATTTGACAAAAAAATCTATGAAACTGACAGCTTCCTTAAAGTTAAGGAGACCTTAACTTAAGATTTTAGCTAAGAAGCCATTGAGTATTCGGACGTAACTATCCTTGTTAATATTATAAATGCGAAAGTCAGTTCGTTTGGTTGTTTGTTCGTTACCCCTTCACGTCTTAGCTACTCGACCGATCATCATGAAAGCATACACGTTGTCATGTGTACAGAAGGACATATGGCACCTTTCATCCCCACAAAAGATACTGTTCCCGAGGGATAGAGAAATAAGGAAATAACTGTCCACGCAGACGAAGTCGCGGGCGGCCGCTAGTATTGTAATGTTTCAGTAGTATGATGAATATTAGTCAAGAGTAAGGATTACACTGATGAATAAAATTTGAACGAGGCAAAAATAAAAGATGATGAAATTTTGTCATCATAAACAAAGTATGATAATGGAGCTAGAATCTAGTGTAAGTAGATGGTCCAGTTATTGACAGTGACAAATCTAGAGGTAATAATAAAGATTTTTTTTCTTTTCGCTATTGCCTTTTGTTGAATATTTTTCAAAGGTACACATGAGGAAAAGGGTTTACAGTTTTAAGAAAATGAATAAGAAAAAAAAATCAGCCGAACCGAGAACCTCCTCTTTTTTTTGAAGTTGGTTAATAATGTCCTACTGAAGAAAAGACAGGCTTTATTGTTTGCCGACTCCTAATAAATCGAAATAGGGTTCCAGTTGACCATTAGCCATTTTTAATGTCCCCATTGCTGGAGCATAGGCCTTCCTTATGGGTGGATAAGGAGGAAGGGTCATAACCCACCACGCGGCCAATGCGGATGGTGGGTGTCATAGAAATGAAATGAAAATAATTTATTTCACACACTATAACAATGCATACAATAACACACATGCAAATAAAAATAGAAATTAAACACTTATTTACTAGGTACTTTAGAATTGTGAGCAGCGCTACAGTGGAGAAAAGGTCCCCGGCTCAGCATATGTTACGGCGTTGATGTTGGTGCCATCACGCTGTTTTTCAGACGGAGGCTATAATACACACACAATACAAACACACACGACAACGTACACACACATACACACTATAGGTATAATAGGGTTCCAACCTCCTGGATAATGAAATATGGTCTTTTCACCACAACACATAATTTGATAACACAGTGCCACACATTGACTTGCTCACCTAAGGAAACCGAAGGAATGACTATTTCTTGCAATGTAACAATTCAATTCCGTTCTGTAGCTTTGTAACTAACGCCTGAAAGCACTCCGCGACAAAATCACTTCAAACAAGTCGCATTAGCAAATGTCTTTTACGAATAGTCTCTCTCTTTGTAATCGCGAAAGGATTATTTTGAGGGCCCTCCTCTCAAAAACCGACTATTTCACGAGAGTGTTAGAGTGCAATTTGCGTTATACTCTGCCCGTCCTCAAAAGAAATGTAGTACTCGTTAGGATGAAGTTTTTTGCTGCGTGATTCATGCTACATTTAAGATATTTGGCAGGCATCTGGAACGCGCATTAGCAATGTAGTTGTTGACAGTTTCTTCGTAACTTAGTTTACCTTATACTTCGAGATCTACGGGACGAAAGAAGGTGTATTTCCAAGGCTTTAGATGCCATATCTCGACGGTCCCTACCTATAGTCCCAGATGCGGCACTTAAGTGATTTTCACTTTTTCGTTTAATTGACTTCCCCTTACGTAGCCCCACCGGCTAATGAAAAATTAAAAAGTAAAAATGTAATGTAATGTAATGTAAATAAAATGTAATAATTATAATTATCAAGATATCGAAATATGACCAAAGAAAATATATACTACTGTAATGACTGTATAGTTAGTAGAACACTGAGTCTTGTAAACTATTGAAACCAACTGAAGATTTAATTTCATCTAGATACCTATTACCTTATCATCTGAAGTAACATCTAAATAAAATACAGCTTATAAATCGGCTTTACTTTTTTTTTTTATTTATTTAGGACAACCAACACAATAAACGCTATTTACATTCAATACAACAAAAGTATGCTTGCTTGCTAAAGAGGTTACATAATAAAGCGCTATCGTACTTACAGGTTGCCACGGCATGCACTAAAAAATTAAGCTATTAGTAAGCAAAACTAACTAATTACAACTAATTACTAATTAATTACTAACTTATTAAAATATCCAAAGAAAATTTTCTTATCCATACGAAATTCCTATACAATTCTAACCAGTATCAATAAAAAATAAACATTTACGAAAAATGTCCAACACAAGAGCAAGTGGCATAAATGAATGCGCAAATTTCAATGGCGCCCAATGTCCGTGTTTACTCCTTGTTGCCCACCAAAAGGCAGTAAATCCAGGACAGGACATAAAAACTCGGGTGACCGTGTAAATTTTAAGTCGCCCTATTTTATATGAAAGCTTAATACAGCACGCGACACGCTAAAAGGGTTGTCAGATGTGGGACATGATTAAAGAGACGTGCATTTTTCTTGTTTGATTCCAAAACAAGTGGACAACAAATTACTGAGTTCTTAAAAATGAGATAAATACTATCTCCGCCAATTGCTAATGTGCAGGAACCTTGTCACATCGCTACTAAAAATGTCATGAAACAAGACAATTCTAATAGTACAATTATTATATCAATATCGCATTACCAATGAGGGCTTTTCACAATGGGGTTAATAAACTTTTCCAAAACTTTTGTAAATTATATATTTTCTGGTAGCTTTTGGCTTTGGAGTCAGGAATAACAAATTGCGGAATTATATAATGCTTCATTTTAATTTAAATAAAAATTTAAATTTTTCATTTACAGCATAGTACAATAAATCACTATTACGGCTGTATGCGTAGGTTATGCCTTTGCTCCAAAGACTTTCTATGTTGTTGCTCAAAACAAAAAAAACAAAGGTATGATTACTCTTTGTCACTGTCTGTCAAATCTGTCAATCAGATTTTTAAATCAGTAAATGCAAAGGAACTTCGTGTTCAGCCGTATGTTTGATATTTTATCGCGATAATAATATGAAAAAATATATTTAGTTAACAAGATAAAATAAAAAAAACATAATATTATTTTCTTTATTCTTCAAACTTGTGCTATCAAAAAAAAAAAAAACAATTCTTTTCGAAAAAGTTTACCAACCCCATTACAAAAAACTGTAGACTTGATAAGATGGCGTTGATAAAAAAAAGTTACTATTTTTATTTTTTAAATGTCACTTTGAAAAGCCCTCGTTGCCAGGGGGATAGTATAAAATAGCATTGTGCATGAAAAAAATACTTGAAAATAAATAGTTTAAAAAATTATCATGCCAAGAACCTGAGGACCTCCGTGGTCGAGTAGCAACAACATAAAAACCGGTGTGCTTTCGGAGCTCCTGGCTTTGATTACCGGTTGGGTTCATTTAGAAAAAAATACTCTATTGATTCAGGCCTAGGTGTTTGTGGTACCGTCGTTGTTGTCATCTCAATCAGTATTACTTTGATATTGTGTATGTGTAAGGTACAAAAATGTTCCATTTATAGTAAGAAAATTACACGCAGTACCTAAATATGTATCATCTGCAATTTACATAATACATCCAAAACTGAATAAGGATATTCCGTGTTCTTTACGACCTTTTTTGAATTCCAACGATTAAATTATAGTATTAACATATTGTGTCAACCCTAGCGGCCATAAAACGTGGCCACACAAAGGTCCCGCATTTACATTTTTCAGTGGAAACGGCGATCTGTGGTTTCTAGCGATCTTTGTTTTACACAGCTGTGTATGACTCGAGCATAGCTTTCTAAAAAGAAAACTCTTAGGTAGTGTACAATATTTTTACGAAGATTTGTTTCTGAGTGGAACAGGTCTCAATTTGGCTATATCGTTTAGGAAAATATTGAATTCATAGGAGAGAAATAAAGTTTATTTCGCCAACCACACAAAGGCTTTGCAGACTTTTATTTTATTTCCTTCCTTTTGTACAGGTAATATTAATCTTAAAGGGAGTGACAATGTTTGTATGTTGGTGTATTGGTAACGATCCTGTCCACTGTGCTAAAGGACCCAGGTTCAATCAAATCCTGTAGGTGCCAAAACTATTTTTATGTGATGAGCATAATTTTGTTAACGGATCATGGATGTTTATAATATTAATCTAACTTATCTATTCACAATTTAAATTGAAACAATATCTTCTAATCGAAATTCATAAAAACCTGACGTCACGGATGTAGGCACGTGTTGTGTAACAGATACCCTTCGTCCATTGACTTGCAAATAGTTTTTTCCAAGACCGAAAAGTTACTTCTTTTCACACAGTTTTTTGTCAAAAGATTTACAAGTCCTATTGACGCAATGAATAGTCACATAAGGAAATTAAGATTCATTCACATGTAAATAAATAAAGTATTGTTACTTTTATTTACGCATTTTATTTGCTTTTTTTATAAATAACTCCATTATTGTAATTGACTGTTATACTTAAGATTAATGATAGTCTACCGTCAACTAGGTAATTTGAAAGTTAAATAGTATTTTTATCGATACATAATTTACTACAATCGGCTAAGTCAATGATGATGACGCGGTAAACGCTTTATTGTTAATGTATAAAAGAATAGACAACCCTAAGCCTTATGCTTAGGGTTGTTGAGGTAGGTATATTACTCAATATTGAACATTGAATGACGTCTGTGGTTGGTGACTGAATATTTTTTCTACCACAGAGTCACATATTAAAAGACAGTGTGCGCTCAGAACCCAAGTCAAATACCTACCATAAAAAATTGTATCAATTGCGTCAATCAATTTGAAAATAGAAAATATACCTACTTAGCGATCACTACTCATAGACACCGCAAAGTAATCAAACTGACATTGTAATATTGTCATGTTTACGCTACCGTCATTTGTTTTGTTACGCTAGGAACTAGGAATCTGGGTTGGCCTGAGATTGCCTTTAGAAATGTCTATGTGTGCGTGCACGGAAAACCGCAATTTATTCCAAACGCCACTTCTGTTTACTTCATATTTTGTGATAAAGCTGTTTGCCAGCCAGCGTTTGTCATATTTATGTACTTCAAAAACAGTTGTATTTGTCTTTCCACACCCCTTCGCTTTCGGGGCACGCCTCTGTGTGCGTAATAAAATCTACAGAGGTTTTATGTGGGTGATTTTGTAAAAGCTGCATGATTATTTTTAATTATTATTTCTAGCTTCATGACCTAACATAATTTTTTGAGCTATTTTACTGAAATGGCAGCTATAGGTACAGTTCGCGAAAGTAGGTAAATTATAATCATGATAAGGCAATATTTATTTAAAAACCTGCTAAGGAAACCTATACCTAGTCTTATAATAAAGGTTATGATAAAAATAAATATTTTAATTCATTTGTATTAAAATAAAAATTATTCACCCTGACTGATTTGAATAATTTAACAAAACACGCAAGTTTTACCACTCAAATAAAGACGTTAGTAGAGATTAATCGTTAATTAGCATAGGGCAGTATTTATTTAATATCGTTAATTTGTTTCGTGTTAGTACTTAGTATTTTTTTTAATATTCCTGAATGTAAATACTTACGCAGTTACCATTGATCTAGCCTAACGCAAAGTTGAGGGCCTATTACAAAAAGCATCGCGATATGCATACGATGTTCGTTTCACTCCGTGACATTATTGACTCATGTATAAAGGTTCAAAATCAACTAAATCGATCAACGAACATCGTCCGACCATAGTGATTCATTTTTGTTAAAGCCCCTCTTGGTCCAATAAATTTTCGAGGTAGGCAATTTTTTTGGACTGTGGCGGCAAATTCAAACGCGTCCGTTGTATAGCAATAACTTCGATCAAGAATATCCTAAATAACGCTTCACGAACTAAAACAGTACGCAAAAAAGGCACCTCAAATAGCGTCCCACTTACAAACTTTGCGCTTATTTTATCTTATTCTTATTTATAATCATCTCTTATTTTGTACAAATTTACATTTTATATCACTTATTTTGTACAAAATAAGCTTATTTTCCGAAGCACGTGCCTCCGTGCTTCGGAAGGCACGTTAAGCCGTTGGTCCCGGGTGCATTTGCAGTCGTTAACACCCACCAATCCGCATTGGGCCCGCGTGGTGGGTTATGGCTCATCCTCCTTACCACCCATAAGGAAGGCCTGTGCCCCAGCAGTGGGGACATCAAAAATGGCTGATGGACAAGCTTATTTTGTTTATATTGTCTTTTATCACTTACTTTGTGCAAAATTGGCGCCCAGTTTGTAAGTGGGACGCTATTTGAGGTGCCATTTTTGAGACTATGACCGGGCATCTAGGGTATTCTTGATCGAAGAGCAATAATAATACTTTTTCATAACTCTCCGCGAACAGTTTTACTAAAGACTTTACTATGCTTTAGGCCACTACTGTTCTTACTACAGAGGTCGTCAAATTCTAAAAGATTTTTTTACCACACCAATAGGCTCATCCTTCGTCTTAGGTCGACAGGATGGTGCAAACACATTTAACCCAACTATCCTCCATCATTGAAGAACTGCCTGTCATACCACTTAGTGAAACTACCTTTTTTCATGTAAAATCGTAGCAGCTATCCAAGCTGATTTACTGATCAACGAAACTACAACCACTTTTATCCTAAAATTATGAAGAATTCTGAACGTAATAGTAGTTTATGATACAAGGTTGGTAAGGAGGTTTTTAAAACGAGTTGACGTTTTATAAGCCCGAGCCGTAGGCGAGGGTTTATAATCGTCACGAGTTTTAAAAAACCTTAACAACCGTGTGCCATACTACGTTTTTCAATACATTTGCGAGAAAACATTATAGGTACTGCAGAAATTGTAATCTATACATATAATAAAACTGTAAATTCTAAATATTTGTGCACGAATTACGCAAAAACCGCTTAACGAATTTTGATGGATTTTTCACAATTTAGTAGATTGAGTTCCAACTTAAAATCTAAGCTATGTTTCATCAAATTCAGGTGGGTGGAACGAGGGAAACAGCTTGAACTCTCCGTAGTACTAGCTTTCATACACTAAAGGGGTCATTTTAAACTGGTTGCAATATTTTTCTACTGTCCAAGCGGATGAAGTCGCGGGCGGAAGCTAGTAGAAATTAAAAAAAACGTTCGTAAACAAAAACGCACGGCGCCGGCGTGCGGTAAAATCAACTTTCCGCACGCTGTACTACCCCGTAAACAAAAACGCACGGCGTGCGGTAAAATCAACTTTCCGCACGCTCGACTGTCATCGTAAACTTACATTTTCGAGCAACTGTATTGAAAAATGTATTTAAACCCCCTTAGTTATGAAGGCATGTCGTCGTGTAATGTGTTTTCCCACACGTCACCACTGTCAGCCGACATGGAACCAAGTAATTACATTAAAGTTATGCTTATGAATATGTAGCGAAATTACGCTGGGCAATAAAAACATGGCGGCATTTTAATATTTCTGCTCCGTTTTACAAGTGAGGATTAGGAAGGGATGTTTTGGCGTTGCGTTGATAAGAGTTTTCCGAAAATAATGTTAGATTTAAGATGATATTTATTGACTTGGCTTATGTATTTTTTTATACTGACGACCTGAATGGTGCAGTGGTCAACATGCCGCCTACCACGCAAGAGGTCCCGGGTTCGATTCCCGGCCGGGCAGAAATTGAAATGATGAATTTTAATTTCTGTGACGGGTCTGGGTGTTACTATGTATAATAAAAAGTATATATTTGAAAAGTATATCAGTTGTTTAGCACCCATATTACAAGCTTTGCTTAGTTTGGGGCTAGATGGCGTGACGCTGTGTGAAATTGTCCAAGCATTTTTTTAAATATCAAACCGACGAAGCCTCAATTCTCAGTATTTTTTTCTTTTACGATAATATTTACTAAGTAAAAATGGCTGATGGACACAAGTTTATGTACAAACTTACCTAGGATGACATTAGGCGCAGGAATAATGAACACCAAAAACAACCAATAATGAACAGAATATTTTCGATTACACTGTAACTTAGAAGGACCTATTACAGGCTTTTTTATTTTTATTTTGTATTTAAATCCTGTTTTAGTTTGGCAAGGATTTCTCAAAAATAATTTTGTAGCGGAAAACTAAAAGAATTTAATAACTTATCAGGAAAAAATGAAGATCACTCTTTCTTATTAATTTGTCAGATCAATGAGTAGACAAATTGGGCAAGTAGGTATCGAAAATCAACGGGAGACTTGTTAAAACTTTCTTCACGCCCTGTCATGTCAACTACGCAAAATGATCTTAGGAAAAAATAAGGTAGACGAAAAAAAATTTGAGCAAAAATGGCGTTCTTCCAAGTCATGTTTGAATCTTAATTAAAAACTCATTTCCATTTCGTTAGTAATTTTTAAACAACATCCGATACTGTGCGGAAATAAGTAAAATGTTAATTCTGAATTTTACGTTGTTAGAATTTTTTGTTATTTTGTAGTAAGTTAGAAACAAAATTAATTTGTTCCTATTAGTACAGGAGCTTTGTAATTAATTATGTAAAGTGTTATTTATAACTTGAACTACTTCTGGATCAATAATCCATAATAATTATGTGAACTACTTAATAGTGTTATTCAATATTTCGTTGTTATTTTATGTGGCTGCATTTTTTTCAGTGACTTAAGAAGGTATATTTATGTTTAGCTCAAATAACAAAATATGTTATTATCGTACAAAAGTATATACAAAGCCACTGAACTATAGTAGATTATGTCAGTGTACATAAATAGCAAAATTCCAAGGTGTATTTTTATGGCTTTGCATTTTTATAACAGCCATAAAGTTCACGCCATAACATAATTATATCGTACATTAAAAGCAGAAACCAAACCATAATTTCAGACATAGGTATTATTTTACATAAATTGTCAGAAAATTACTACCGAAAATGCTGATATTCGTGATTTTCAATCATGGATCTATAAAAAAACGTACACACGGTTAAGTAGATAATATAATACTATAGCCTCCTAGCCCCTGGAGATATTTAATGTTTCAAAAATTTTAATGATATTAAGTTGTGTAACAGACCAAATCGGCACCCACATTATGTTAGTTTCACCGCAGTGTACTAGATGGCGCTGTAGCCTCCTGACTCGCGGTAGCGTTTCGTTTTCCCAATAGTATAAGGACTGTTCTTGTGTTTGCTACTGTATCGAATCAACGATCAGGCAGCACTGAGGTTGCTTCCAACCTTTTTGGAACTTTCTCGGTCGCCTCACATTATGACGACACTAAACTTGGCTTCCTCGCTCGGGGAACCTTGCTGGGTTCGTCTCTTGTGTTTGTAATCATCTGTAGCAGGCTGCACCTAATAAACCATTATTGGTTCAACGTCAAGTCTTCTCAATCAGCGGTGACGCTGTTCATCCCGTTCATCCTGCAAATTCCGACTTTACTACAGTTGTACATAAATGACGAGAAACATAACGAAAAATATGTAAACTGTAAAACTACATAGGTTTTCCAATAAAGTAAAAAGTATTATTCGTTGACACAAAAAAAAGAAAATACTTATATGACATCAACATTAGGAGCTCGGTGGCGCAGTGGTTTAGCGCCTGGCCCAGCGATTGTGAAAGTTAAGCAACGTTCGCATAGGTCGGTCATGGGATGGGTGACCAAAAATTTATTATCTCGAGCTCCTCCGTGCTTCGGAAGGCACGTTAAGCCGTTGGTCCCGGCTGCATTTGCAGTCGTTAACACCCACAAATCCGCATTGGGCCCGCGTGGTGGGTTATGGCCCATCCTCCTTACCACCCATAAGGAAGGCCGGTGCCCCAGCAGTGGGAACATAAAAAAATAGGCTGACGGACAACATTATATTATGTTGATGTCATATAAATAATGGGTTATAAATGTTAGATGATGTTGGTTGGTTATTATGATGGTGATGTCATAATAATAATATAATGAATGGGTTATATTATGACATCTACATCATTTTCTTTAGAAAGTTCCGCAGTTGCAGGGCCAGGCGCTAAACCACTGCACCAATGAGCTCTTCCATGATAATAATTATGCCCTTACTTTTCATTTCAGTAACAGGCAGGGCACCTGTGATAACGACTCACGTGTCTTATTTAAGAGATCCAAATCGTATTAAAATTGTATATTCTTTAGCCCTCTCCTTTTATGAAATTTCAAAAATGGCAACATAGCTGCAATAAGATAGATAGATAAATTGTTTATTTGTTGCAATACACATAGAAACAGCTGGTAGGCACAAGAATAACATATACGAAAAAAAAAATGAAAACTTAAATATTGGTAATGCGGATGTGCCTATGTGCAGCAGCAGCAAACAGGGTCTAGACTAGGCCGTATATTTTACAACAAAATTATCAAAACTGCATTTGAATTAAAGCATTATCAAGTATAAGTATAACAAGACTATTGTTGCTATTTTTTTATGTATTTAAAATGTATTAGTCGATAGTCTTCCTAAAATTAATAAATAAATAAACAAGACTCTCGGAAACCGAATGTGTGTGATAGACCACCACATTGGTTAAACTTAGTACGTATCAGCGAAACTTGCCTGCCGGTTGTGAAGGTTTGACGTTTTAGGAAACAATCTACTAAGTTCAACAACCTAAAGCCTGAAGCTTGTAATCTTAAGTTTATCCTTTATAATTAATTACTGACTGCGGAACTATCCATCACCTGTGAGAATAATGGCCCCAATCATGTGGACTTATTACTTTGTTTTAAGCTCAGCAACCTCAAACTCTTGAAGTAACACTTTCAATAAAATGTAAATGTGTGCTCAGACATAAGTAATGATATTTTAATCTAACGTACCGTAGATCAGACTCGAAGTAATGCTCTAAAATCGAATATCATTCGATTGCAATTTGTCATTCATAAAGCAAACAATGGAAGTTATCATTGAAACATGTCAAAATAACTCCTCACATGAATTATGGGTTATAATAATGACCGAACGATCGTATTGAGGGCATTTTAAATGTAACATTTATGTTATCATTATGAATACTATAGAAGGTTTGCCATAATTGACAGGGTGTTTAGTAAAATATTAACAATAACAAAAATACTTAGAAAAATAACACCTAGAAGCCGTGTCCTCGTATGCAAAGTGAGGCAACTAATACTAAGCCAGAATGGCTTAGTTTTTAGATTTATATCCTTCATACGTTACCTAATCGTAACTAAAAACCAATAATATAGTAACTAATCTAATAAATGTAGGAAAATTGAAACTGTTTTGTACTTATTCGGTATGATTAATGAATAATGGAGAATAAAAATCTGAATTAGTTGCCTCACTTTTGACAGTGCGCTTTGTAGAGAACTATCGTTCTAGGTGTTATTATTCTAACCAAAAATATTATGTTATATAGACAGCGACCTCCGTGGGCGACAGGCTTTTATACGCCATTCATGATCGTCTCGGAGTTTTTACCAAATTTCGCCGAATATTATTAACATTTTCTTACAATTAGTTCAAACCGCATAGGATTATCTCAAATATTATGTTAAGGCAAAATACGTCATTCAGGGGTCCCCGTAAGTCGTCTTTGTGATTTAAAACAATAGGTTTTGTTGGCCTCCCTGAAATTCGTTAACTATATTAGATTCTGGAGCACCGCGATTACCATTTCAGATATGGCTTACCAAATGAAAATTTCCATCATCATCGGTGCTTGAGGAGTCAAACGCAACAATAGCATTATTTTTTTTTATTTATAAGGGTTTTTCTTTTATAAGTTTAAAAGTAAATGAAGCTCTGTTGTACACAAAAGTGTAGTCTGCAAGGATATTATGATTCTAAGACAAACGTGAACGGAGCGTTTCCGATTGGACAAGGACATGGGACACAGGTACCTAACACACGAAAAATAAATAAAAAAATTAAAAAACCCGCCTGCATAAAAAGACAAGTCAACTGAAAAGATGGAAACAAGATTAATAACATGCAGTCGGAGGCATGCATAAAGAAAGTGACATTATGAATGATTTGCTTTATATGCCTTCGACTGCATGTTATTATGTTGCCTTTAATATTTAATCTTCTTTTTAGTTATTATATATTACGGTCATGATATACCTTTTTGATATCCTTATGATAAGCCCTTTAATTTGACACCCATATTACAGTAAACTAAAAATATTTTTTTTCCACTACGTATAATAGCACCGTACAGCCGCCATGTTGTTTTTTTATAACGCCACCTTCTTAAGAACACTTGGGCTGACAAGTCAAATCTAACAATATCTTAATCATAGAAATCCGTTCAGTCGTTTGAAAGATATGAGGTAATAAAGAATATTACATACAAACACACATACAAAAAACAAACAAACATACAAGATACGCGCGAAAAACATAACCCTCTTGCAGTCGGTTAAAAATAGGCACCATGCACATTGGACAGCAAAATAAATATGTGTAAGTATAACTAATTATAAATTATGCATTAAATGAATTTAACAAATAAGATTAATGTGCTAAAATTTAAAAATATAGAGACATTGTCAAAACTGTAGTTCTTTTATATTATTTTGATGTTATCGAAATACTTAATGTTAGATGAAAAATGTGATTTCCCTGTGTTCGCAGGGAAAATTCTTTAAATATAAATGTGTAATCTGTTTATTTTACACATTAATATTAAGTACTTTTAGATAAACAAAGTCTTTGTACCTTTACATTTCATTAGGATCACAACCTAATTGAAATTGGTAAAACTTATATTTTTAATTTTGAGATTTTTGCATTCACAATGCTATTTTTACACAATACTAAATAATATACTAGAAAAAATACGACTCGCACCAGATCAATACTCAGACGGGAATCGAACCCGCGACCTTTGGATATCCGGTCCAATGCTCTGACCGCTGAGCTACCGAGTCACTAGTGACATCGCCGAATTTCTTCTAGTATATCCTACTCTTACGCTGCAAGCCAGCGTTATTTCACCAATGTGAGGAATTAGAATTTAGTATTGTGTAAAAATAGCATTGTGAATGCAAAAATCTCAAAATTAAAAATTATATAGCTATTTCATCTTAATCGATTGCCAAATATCTGGAAAGATATTTCAATTGAATGTCGAGGTAATTCCTCACATTGGTGAAATAACGCTGGCTTGCAGCGTAAGAGTAGGATATACTAGAAGAAATTCGGCGATGTCACTAGTGACTCGGTAGCTCAGCGGTCAGAGCATTGGACCGGATATCCAAAGGTCGCGGGTTCGATTCCCGTCTGAGTATTGATCTGGTGCGAGTCGTATTTTTTCTAGTATATTATTTAGTATTGTGTAAAAATAGCATTGTGAATGCAAAAATCTCAAAATTAAAAATTATATAGCTATTTCATCTTAATCGATTGCCAAATATCTGGAAAGATATTTCAATTGAATGTCGAGGTAATTCCTCACATTGGTGAAATAACGCTGGCTTGCAGCGTAAGAGTAGGATATACTAGAAGAAATTCGGCGATGTCACTAGTGACTCGGTAGCTCAGCGGTCAGAGCATTGGACCGGATATCCAAAGGTCGCGGGTTCGATTCCCGTCTGAGTATTGATCTGGTGCGAGTCGTATTTTTTCTAGTATATTATTTAGTATTGTGTAAAAACTTATATTGCCATTCACATTTAATTTAAACACATTTCTTAATTAACTGAAACCGGGTAACAGTTTAATTAACGATTCGAGTGGATTTAAGTATTTAATTTGATAATTTTAATCAGACTTCCCACGTCCATATTTGTTTTGTGGAATGTTTGCGGTTTTTTGTGAAACATGAATCGTCAACTCAATAATAAAATAATTCTTTTATAAATTAAAATAGGGGCTTTATAAAGAATCAACGTATTTTCAAAGGATTTCATATCAGTAAGAACTTGAATTTTCCATTCTAGAGAACATAAAAACTTTTTTAAATTTGAGATTTTTGCATTCACAATGCTATTTTTATACAATACTAAATAATATACTAGAAAAAATACGACTCGCACCAGATCAATACTCAGACGGGAATCGAACCCGCGACCTTTGGATATCCGGTCCAATGCTCTGACCGCTGAGCTACCGAGTCACTAGTGACATCGATTCCCGTCTGAGTATTGATCTGGTGCGAGTCGTATTTTTTCTAGCATATTATTTAGTATAACATAAAAACTATCAAAATACAGCGCTCTTTATCTAGTTTTGTACAAACACCGAGCGAATACTTATTTTTCTTTCTTATATCTTTTATGAGGTTAAATTTTGTTCTTTAACCCTTTCTATGATTGAATCTTAGTTTCATCGTACTGTTATCAAAACTTAAGAAAACTCGAATGCTAAATAAATAAAAAATTGTCACGCCACGCTATATAAATAATTTTTAAACACCTTCAATAAATATATGACACAATTAGTGGACCTAAAATTTGGAAAATGTCGAACGGTTAACTTGAGATAAATCATACGACATGCCGAAACCAGGGTAAAATACCCAGGGCAATATTTTAAGGTAAAGGGTAATATGACCCATTTACCCGTTCTGCGAGGGATCGCGGCCTTTAGATAATAATTTAATCTCTTCGTTTCAGTTTATCTTGACTCCACACCGCAGTTTGGGGACCTTCTAACATTTTTTTTTTACCTTGTGTTCTAATGGTTTATTTTCTTTAATTTGAGAATAATTTGAATTTGAGGAGCTCAAAGGCGACAGAGGTTTAGCGCCTGGCCCTCTATTAATTCCTCTATTAATTCGGTTAATTCCAGTATATTTCTAATGCCAACATCACCGGACGAAATCATGAAATCGATTAGGTCGCTTAACAATACTAGTGCAGTCGGATATGATGAGGTAACAACACATGTAATTAAAGAAAGTGCAACTGAGCTTGCAGAAGTCTTATCATATCTTGTTAATCTCTCATTTGATCAAGGTGTTTTTCCAGAAAAACTCAAAATATCTTTAGTAAAACCACTCCATAAAAAGGAAAGTAAACAAGATTTGAACAACTTTAGACCGATAACCTTGATTCCAATTTTAGCAAAAATTTTTGAAAAGCTTATGCACCTACGTTTAATTAGTTTTTTGAATAAATTTAATGTCATTATTGAAGAACAAAATGGTTTCTTAAAAAACAAATCCACTACGCTTGCCGTCTTTTCTTTAATTAAAAATATTGTTGAAAACATAAATAAGAAGAACCGTGTTTCAGGTATCTTCTTCGACATGACAAAGGCATTTGACCTAGTTAATCATCAAATCTTACTTAATAAATGTGACCGTTATGGTATTCGAGGAAACGCTCTAAAATGGTTAGCTAGTTATCTTCAAAACCGCAAACAATGTGTCGAAATAACGAGGATAAATAAAGAACTTATATTAAAAACATTTAGATCCACTTATCGAATATGTAAATCTGGAGTGCCCCAAGGAAGTGTATTAGGTCCTCTTCTGTTTCTTCTGTACATTAACGATATTTCAAAAGTGACTAAGCACAGTTGTGTCTTATTCGCTGACGATATCTCTGTCGTAGTACCAGAAAATTGTAAAAGTAGATCTTATGAAGCAGCACTCAACGAAACTGTGGAATCCATTGTGAAATGGCTTGACAAAAATAATTTAAAAGTAAATGCTTTGAAAACTAAACTAATACAATTTTCTAATTATAATAATAAAAGAGAAAACTTAAATGTTACCTGTAATGGCGAACATATAATGGAGGTGTCTGAAACATCATTTTTAGGCGTGGTACTTGACAAGCACTGCAATTGGAAAGCACACATAAAACAAGTATGTAGCAAAATCAACAGATTTGTTTACGCGTTACGAAAATTGAAAAGACTAGCATGTGCAAAAACTGCCATTGTCGCATATCATGGTTATGTTGCCTCTGTACTAAGATATGGCTTGTTAATGTGGGGTAACTCAACCCACATTAATAAAGTATTTATAGCGCAAAAGAAATGTGTCCGCGCAATATGTGGTGCTGGTCCTTTGGAGTCTTGCAGGCCTTTATTTAAAAAACTAAAATTATTAACATTGACTTCACTCTATATTCTGGAAATAGGAGTTTTTGTGAGAAAACATCCAGAACTGTTTCAAAAAAGTGTTCATTTCAAGAAAAAAAGCTGTAGAGACCCAAGTAAGCTTTTGGTACCTATAAGTGCTAGCCAACTCTACCATAAGAATTGTTATTTCATGACTATAAAAGTATATAATCGGATACCAAAAAATATAAGGGAGTTGCCATTTAATTTCTTCAAAAACAGGCTTACGAAATGGCTTATTGAAAAATGCTTCTACACAATGAAAGAGTTCATGGAAAATAAAGATTAAGTAAAGAATACAATAAAAAGTTTAATTTATAATAATATTATAAGATGATTTTAATATGATAGTCTTCACTATTTCTAATTTTAATTGTCTTGGAGTGTGACTGACTGTTATATTGTGATGTGATTAATTTGATTGACATTTTGAATTGAATTATTTAGATTGACATTCCATAATTGATTTACATTTAGTTGACATTTTGTATTGAATTATTTAGATTGACATTCCATAATTGATTTACATTTAGTTGACATTTTGTATTGAATTATTTAGATTGACATTCCATTAATTGATTTACATTTAGGTGACATTTTGTATTGAATTATTTAGATAGACATTCCATAATTGATATTTTTTTTGTACTTTTTTGCATGCTGAATGAACAATCAGCGAAACATGTAGATCGTTGATTCTTTTTCCAACTGACATATTGTGCACCCACCGTGTTTCGAGCAAAATAAATATTCTTATTCTTCTTATTCTTATTCTTTGGCCCAGCGATTGCAGAGGTTAAGCAACTATCACAAGGGACGGTCATGGGATGGGTGACCAAAAATTTATTATCTCGAGCTCGTTCATGCTTCGGAAGGAGTCGTTAACACCCGCCAATCCGTAATGGGCCCGCGTGGTGGGTTATGACCCTCCCTCCTTATCCACCCATAAGGAATAGGCCTGTGCCCCAGCAGTGGGGACATCAAAAATGGCTGATGGATGAATGAAATAATGTAAGCTCAAAACACATAAGCCGTATCATTAGATCTGTGAAGATTCTGTGTGAGATTATCAGTAGGTAGGTGAAGATATAGCATTATTAGTTTTCTCTGCCTATCCACACCTCTTCTGACCTCTGATCGAAAATATCGGACCAAAATAGGTGGTTTCAAAATAGAAAACCGTCGATACAACAGTATCGTATCTAAAATAAGAGCATTTTAACCTGTCAGTAGGTTTTTTTTTGCTTTTTTTGCTTATGCAAACCTTTTCTGACCTACAACCAAAATAGGTGTTTTCAAAATAGAAAAGCCAACACATTTCGTTCAGCATCTAATTAAAGAGCACAACAGAACTTCCCTGTCCTCGGACTCGTCGTTCTAGAATATTCGAAAGGTTCATTACTGAAAATTCATCGGCAAAGGGCTACCTAATGAGGCATTACTTACGTTGCATGCTCGCGTCGAAAGTGGAGTCGATAATTAGAAAGCAATGCTAATTGGACAGCTACGATAAAGGATTTTTAGACTCTTGTATCGGGTTCATTGTAGGGTATTTGGTCGGAGACCAAAAAATTTGCTAACATCAGATTTCGGGTTTTTTAAAAGTACTTAAAATTTTCAAGTAAACAAAAATAAAAAAATATGTAATTAAAATTGTAAAATAATTAACGCTTTTATGTTCATATTATATACCTATATTTACATCTAACAGATATGGTGAGATCTATTAATTCTAGAAAGAAATAATAACACCAATATGCGTACGAGGGTGGATTGAAAAGTCCATGACTTTGTAATAAAGTAACACTTTTTTTCGGAATATTTAGTACATTGGGCCGGAATCATAGGGTGCGGGTTCGAGTCCCGTCTGAGCTGCTACGGGTGAGTTTATGTTTTCTAATATTTTTTCAGTTATATAAAGTAACTTAATGTTTTGTTTTATTTCTCTACATAATCTTATTGTAGCTCTACGTCTTCAATCCAACGAAGTTCCTACCTCTTTAACGCATTATTTTTTCTATCATCGCCTGAAAACTGGTAACTGAAATGAGGGCCCATTTCAGACACCACCTTTTGGCTTGATGAAAATATTTGCCCGCCAAGACATTTATTCATGTATTGTTTGGTAGGAGAAAAAATCTCAGTGGGTTTAATCTAGAGAATAGGAAGGATTCGCATCTTCATTCGATGAGTTTTGATGTCATGAGTGCCGCCGAGAGGGTCGACACTCGACAGGTTCATTAAGAAAAGTTAGAAGTCGCTTGAGCTTTTTGTTTCCAAAAGTAATAATCTATTGCCGAGTTTGAAAAAAATGTAGTGTAAATATTCCTTAAGGAGTTTCTTTTTAAGATACAAAAATAAATTATGAAAAAAAGTATTTCTTCTTTTCAAATTCATGGACTTATCAAACCGCCCTCGTACACGGGCGCGAAACTATTTTAAGCTTCAATCAGAAAACTTTAGGCAAGTATTATCTAATGAAGAAGTTTTACCAGATTCCTCTTTAAACAAACATAAATAAGGTTTATTGTTTAATTCGATAACCGAAGAAAATATACTTGGTAATGGCGTTGACATTAACCTGACCGCCAAGAAAGCAGCGACCTTTATTTACCTCTTCTGAGAAATTCTTTAACAGTAAAAAGGATATGAAAATAATAGCTCTGTTGTATTACCACGAAATATTATCAATTCGTATTAGACATTTTCATTCCAACCCCAGTCATGATTAATCAAAGTAAAAACAAATGAATTAACTACAATAAATCTTTAAATTAGCAAGCGTGTTGACTGCAACAAAACATTTTCTTAGCAAAATGTATCTTTGATTAAGTAACGTAGTCTCAAAAGATTGGGTGGCCAAAACTGGAGTTGAGCTAAAAGCTCGATACAAAAACAGCAATGGAGGCAAAATAAGGGGGTTCAGTCGCAATAAACGAACGGATTGCGTGGAAAGTAAATGGTGGATTAGATTACGTTTTCTTGTTGTTGTTCAAAATATTTGTTTCACGTAATAAGATCGTGAGCGAACGATGTTTGTTGTTCTTATTGTCGACAACCCTGAATAATGCGACTTCTGTCGGCTTAGCTTCGAGACAACCCTTAAAATTAAAATTAAAAGTGTTGCTCATTAAAATTAAAAGTTCTGTTAGCTACATTTTTGGTACAAATAAATATCACATTTTTAATTACAGATTTTATGGTGTGGTGTGACGCCATATTTTTTTATTTTACGAAACGTTATCTTTTTCGTTTATTTTATATATTTATTATTCATTTCGAGGGATTGATAACTACGTTTATTTGATGCAGGAAATCGTTTTATATTTATTAATATTGATTAAATAAAGTAATAGAAGTATTTTTACATAGGTACTTATCTTAAAATTAAAACTTCTTGGTTCTTATGTTGGTTCCTAATGGCTATAAGAATCAGATGACTCCTTTAAGATATACCTAAATCAAAATAAATAACACTTAGCCACAGAATATACAGGGTGTCAAAAAACTTTGCCACACAAAGATAACTAAAGTAGGTAGGATTTTTTACTAAAAGAAGACTTCATCTATATATATAAAATCAAAGTCCTGACTGACTGACTGATTGACTGACTGACTGACTGACTGACTGACTGAGTGAGATATCAACGCACAGCCCAAACCGCTGAACCTAGAGACTTGAAATTTTGCACATAAGTTCCTTATGAGATCTAGGGGAGCACTAAGAAAGGATTTTTCAAAACTCACCCCCCAAGGGGGTGAAACGGGGGTCCAAAATTTGTATGAAAGTCCCTCAGTTTTGAAGCTAGGATCTTCAAATTTTGTGTTTAGACTTAACGGCCCGTGCGGCAAACGTCCTGTCTCGCGAGGCAGCGCGCTTGGTGGGAACCCGCCTAATCACGTAAAAACGGCTGATCAGAATTTAATGAAATTAAACCATGAGGATTTTATCGAATGTCCACGCGGACGAAGTCGCGGGCGGAAGCTAGTTTTGATTATAAAAATTATTGGAACTGAATTTTTGAAAATCGACTTTCTTAACCGGGAATCGAACCCACCAAATACGAAAACAGTAAATCTTTTATTTTTACGATACCGATCGAAGCGGTTACTCATTAGGATTATTTTTACTTGAATAATACAGCATCTTAAACAAAAGGAAGACCATGGAAGTAATATTTAAATTTTAAGAGATGAGATTTTTTCCATTTTTTTTAATGCAGTTCAAGTTATTTTTAAAAATAAAATGAAGTCTTCTTTCATTAAAATTTCCTATCTTCAGTATTTAAAGTACTTTCCCTCTGTGTGGCAAATTATTGGAACACCCTGTATATTAGTACTTGGCTATAAAGTAAGCGTGTTTAAGTAAACGTGTAATAAAGGTGTTTATACGTTTATTTAAAACTTAACCCGTATCACATGATACGTGCCGTCTCCTCGAATGTATTATTTAAATAACCCTCTCGCGTATCCCAGGGGAACTTCCCTAAACACCGTAACTCAGAGAAAGGTATCAGGTTCCGTACGAACTTAAGTTTGAAATGACGATCTGAGTGAATATTTTGAAGCTGATAATGCGATTATGTTTTTTCATAGACAGTTTGACGGATTCAAGTACGTCATTTTACCTGCAGAAATAATATTTAGAAATAGTTAAGTGTTATTTTGTATGAACTGATATTTTTTGCTTAGATCTCTTATTTCACACGGATACGGTACGGTGTTCAGTCACAGAATACATAATAGTACAAGTGCGTCGTTTATTAAGAGGATTGTCAACCACGTGGTCTCCATACAAACTGCGATAACGTTTTCCACCCTCTAATCCTTAACCTACAGTAATTAATTTTTGGAATTTTTTTGAAATGCCTAAATACTAGGGCTGTACGTTTTGATTTTTTAAATATCTATAATAGATTTCGAAATATTTGCATTTTAGTGATTTCATACAAAACACAGAAGTGCCAATATTTTCAAATCTACAATGAATATTTTGAAAATCAAAACGTACAGCCCTAGTTTTTAGGCATTTCAAAAACATACCAAAAATTCATTGCTGTAGGTTAAGGTTTAGAGAGTGGGAAACGTTATCGCCGTTTGTATGGAGACCACCTGGTTGACAATCCTCTTAAAACAAAGGTCATTGGGCATATTTGACTTGCATGATGAAAGTTCGCGTACAGAAACCAAACAAGTTTTAAATTGAAGAATTCAATCCCACTTTTCAAAATATGTATTATTTTTTTAAGTACTGACCGACAGAAAAAAGTTATTTTCCATTATGTGTGTAAGTATGTTTAAACTTATGTTAATAAAACAGAAGTTTGTACTTTCAGAATTAAGGAAAATGTGTAGTACAAGCATAATAAACGTTTGTATTGTCTTTATTTATTTATTTTATTTATTATTGATAATATGCTATGATATAATGATAAAAAATGAAACATGTCCTGCAAGAGTGCCACCCATACCACTGCGTAGCAGATACCTAGCCCTATTTCGATTGTGTACACCGTAGGTCAAATGTCGGAACAAAATGCATAATGTCCTTTTCCAGTTTCAAGAAACTTTTTCAGTCGTGACCAATGGAAGTACCACAATAAAATTCAACTATGTAATGTCCCTGTCAAAATTGCCATTATTTACCACCAGACCAGATGATATTAATTTATTCCACCCAGACCTATCGATAACCGTCAATATTCATTTGAAGAATCCAATTTCAGTGTGCTTTATCACGTTATTTCCACGACACGTGAAAAGCATTCGACATTGCATCCGACTGGACGAATGAAATTATTAAACTTTAATATTTACTAAAAAAATTTTTACTAGCATATATCGCGCGCGCGGTTAACTTACTGTCACTGACAAATTAGATCATTTGATAATATAAAATGGTTTATTGAAAATAACCTTAAAAGTACGATGTTGCTACTTCAACCCAACACAAATAGAGTGTAAAAGACGTACTAACTTAGTAATCGACTATCGTAAATGGCGTGCATAGCCAATAGATACGAGTACTTACCTAACTCACCCGATAACAAAGTCATTGTCATTTTGTTGATACATCTCGATAACCACCTCATCCATGAGACATGAATATTAAAAATCCTACATAGAGCCTCGGAAATTGCTATTAAGCCCGTCGCCGCGCCGTGGCGAATTCATGAACTCCAGGGTTCCGTCATCATTTTGATGAATCTCGCCATCGTTGACAACCCTGATATTTCCTGTTGTTCATAAATCATAACTATATTACAAACCGTCGGCTTAAGACATCTCACTACCGTCAATGTGAACCTTAGACATTAATGTATTGTCATTTGCAACGTAGCCCAAAGTATACCGTACCGTATGATATAACTGTGTTGATACCTACTTAATTTGTAAAAATAATTCCTTTGTAGTAAAAAACCACAATGCTTAAAACCATTTAATAAAAACGCTGTAAGTATCCTTTTTTTTACTGAAACAAATCAATTTACAGAATCTGAGACGCTTATGTTTTCCTAAACATCTCAAATGGGTTGGACGCAAGTAAAATCCAAAAGTCTTTTGAAAATTAGCAAAGTCACTTCACGGAACCTTCCAAATAACCACTTATTTCTTCAACAAATAAAATGGAAACAGGTTGAATTCGTACAGCCTTAAACGAATCCTTCAGATTTTTATGATTAATTATTCTTCTCAGGCGTGTTTACTGCAATCTTGTACGAATTATGTTGCAAACGAATTATGGAAATAAGAAATATTGCAAGCAATTACGTTTGGGGTCTAGCCAAATGTGAACATTACAACTGCATAAAAAGATGGAAGGAAGAATTTTTTTGAGAGGCTTAACTTAAATAAGTGTTTTATTCTGTGGTAGAGTATGGCAAGTAAACACTTCGACGATCAAGTGTAGATCAGTTTTTATTTATATGGGGGAGAAATAACTAAAAATAAGGATAAGGTGACTAAAATTATTGTAAAAATGACAATGATTATGAATGATTATGATGACCATCATGATGACGACAGTCGAAGTTCTTAAAAGTGGGTTTTGAAGAAGCGATGCGGTGGTTTTATATGATACAATGATTAAGTCGGAGCGCATTGTGTTACATCACTAGTTACGCTACAACGCTACAGAGCTTACTAACACAGTACATATATAAGTTTTTCAAACTTATATATTTTATGTACTGTGTTACTAACTACGGCTGTCTTCAGTGCTACAGCGCTACGGCGCTACCGCTGTCTTTAGTGCTACAGCGCTATGGTGTTACGGCTGTTTTCAGTGCCACAGCGCTACGGCGCTACGTCTGTTTTCAGTGCTACAGCGCTACGGCGCAACGGCTGTCTTAAGTGCTACAGCGCTACGACTGTCTTCAGTAATACAGCGCTACGGCGCTAAGGCTGTTTTAAGTGCTACAGCGCTACGGCATTTCGGCTGTCTTTAGTGCTACAGTGCTACGGGGTTACAGCTGTCTTCAGTGCTACAGCACTACGGCGCTAAGGCTGTCTTAAGTGCTACAGCGCTACGGCGTTACGGCTGTATTTAGTGCTACAGTGCTACGGTGCTACGGCTGTCTTCAATGCTACAGCGCTACTTCACGCGACTAATTTATAGCATCTAATATCAGGGGAATAAAAGGGGATGACGATGGAATAACGGTGGGTATTTTTAGTGTCGTTGGAGACTTCTAGACTGTAGTGTTGATCAACGCTCATCAGGTAAGCTATTTTGCTTATAAATAAAAAGCTGATTATTATTTTTTATAAATATATGACAATCAATTTATCAACTTTTTTCCTAAACTAAATAGAGTTCCCATCATAAAGTAAAACGCTTTAGAAAGAAATTTAATTTTGCCTTACAACGAACAACAACTAGTCTTTGTTTCCCTCTAAACAATGACCGTCTATTATATTTCACTGTCAAAATCCAAGGTGTGACACAAAGGGTCAGCGCCATCTGTCGTCCAATCATTAATAACTTGTGGCAAATTGTTTTCACTTTGAATATAGAATTCAATTAATTTAAATTCGGAACGCGGCGCTCGACCTTTTCAACAGATTCATAAGTTCCGATAGGTCAAACAGAACAAATGTGACCGGTTAAGTTTGAAATATAACACTTCTAGGATAATAACTCGGATTAAAACTCGGATATTTCCATTATATATTGAGCATTTAGGACAAGAAACTATCTAAACCTAAGTAGTATTCGTAATACGTGCGCGCCCAAATCTTTAAAGTGAAATTCATACTGAATATGTTTTAGCAGATTGCATTTCTGAAATGTTTATTAGCCCGCAGAACAATCTCATTTCACTGCAACTTATTTTATAATTTGAATGTAAATAAATTAACTCTTATTACGATTTTCTTGAACTGTGTCAAGAGTAATTAAAATTAACTCCACATTTCTATAATTTCGTGAACCTTGGAAACCCCCACCCTCCGTTGATTGAGTATGACAATTCATCGTCAAGACATACTGACAAATTGCCTTTTAGATAACGAATAATAGACTTTTCGCAACTCAGGCGCCCATTGAAATTTTTAAATAGACTCCATTTTTTTCTATAGGCATTATCTAAGCTGCCTATAACGCGACAAAACTTAAAAATCCTTGAATTTTATTATTGTATTACGATAACTGAAATTAATATGAAGTTTTGAATTTAAATCTATAGGATCGTATATCACATGTGCAGGTTCTGTACTGTAGTAAGTACCTAATATTTTTTTTAAGTATTTCACAGACATAACTTTAAAATGATAAATTCTAGATTTTCCTAATATTTAGACTGTGAGAACTTGCTTTCTGCTAAATTATTCTAGATTGTAGGATAGGAATTTATGTAAAAAGTCTAATGAAACGTTACAAATTCCGGAAATCGATATCGTTCTTAAGGGTAAGGTTAAGTAAGTTTTCCTTAAGGGTTAGGTTAAGTAAGTTTTACTCAATTGCCGATGTGCTGATACAGGATTAAAAAAGCGGATGGTCAGTCTTTGCTACTTATAATATGCTAAAGAAGTTTTTTATTTTTTATTTTTTTTACTGATATTTGGGGGTTTACAGCTCTTTATACAGTTTAGTATAATAGGATAAAAACTAAATGCCTATTACAAACCTCCACAGGTATGTTTCAAGTTTAGATCAAAATGATTAAGATGATTAATAATGATGATAACCAATTAATGCTAAAAACGTTATTTAAAACGTTAATTTCCAAGTTAACCTTTTAACGACATCCCAATTTATCGTTACTAGAAGGTAAGTACAGTCCTTTTCATGTCGATTCGATTTAGCAGATCTAAAAGATAGACGGATCATTTGACAGGCCCAAATCAAAGGAGGTTTTGCGTGGAAAGTGGACACCAGGGAAATTATATTGAGTACTCGCAAAGGTCAACATTCAAAGGAACAAAATACGTCCATTTTTTTCCGGAAGTAAGACAAAGGCATTATGTAGATTCCACCTTTACTGTAACGACATTCTGGTATTCGATTTTTAGATCCTTTATAGAATGGCTATCTACTTTATCTATTTATTCCAATTCTGTTGTTTTTGTTTTTTCTTTCTACTGGCGACTAAGGGATAAAGGCACAATCCCTTTACTGATCATTTAAGTAACTCAATTCATTTTCTAGTTTAGCTTGTGTATTTTCTATTTAAGTCGCAGTCAACGCATTGTTGATAAAGCAGCATTGGTTTTCCAATAAATAAGTTTTTATGTCATTTAAAATAAGTCCCTAGGTTCTATGTAGGCTACCTGAGACAACAGATAGGTTTTACCATTAAAAATGGTTATCAGATGCAAATCGCCCAAATCGTATTTTTGTCCATATCTCCGAGGATTTTAGGAGGATCAAGATAGGAATAGCACCAAAAGTTGAGGAATGTATCGAGACACGTAGAAGCGTTTGAATTTTGAAAGTCTACTGGTAACTTTTTGGAATTTTGCAAAATTCGGGTAAATTTGGGTTTTTAGAGGGGGGTGTTTGTTTACTAAATTGTAAATATTTCGGAAAAAAACAGACTTAAGAAAAAATTAAAAAATAAATCCTAGGGTATTAGTTTAGCTACAAAATGGCGAACCAATTTTGAAAATCTGTTAATAATTGTGACCTGTAGGTGGTCCCTTTAGATTTGGAACTGTAGACAAACGGGTGTTTCCGTACATAAAAAGTGATGTAGCTTCTATGATTATTATACTCAGATTCGTCCTTGATATTAGTATATTAACACATGTAGTACCGCTTTTGCATGTATCACCACTTAGCACGTTATTTTAAAGTAATAACCTAAAAAACCTGAAAAGAGAAGGTTTTTGACTTAAAATTGACAGATATTTTGACATTTCCGGTCAGAGTTCTCCTCGTCATCACTAGCCGCCAACCACTTCATTCGTTTTTCGTGCTTCGCCACGGACGCACGTATACAGTCTCAATGTGAGACTTCTTTAGAATTATATTTTTACAGTGAAAATTTAATTTTATTTAAAATGCTTCGTGAAGAAAGGAAAAAGTTTTCAAGGCTGAAGAGGACAAGAAGAAGAAGAAGTCAAGATGGAGGAACACTATTCAATGCCGTTTACTTGGTTAAACCTGCTTACCTTTATGAATGCGTAACTGCCACACTGGGCTTTTACCATTATTTTAATTATTTGTCTGATGCGAACTTACCATACCGGGTATTTTCTGTCAATTTATTTATTTATCTGATGCGAACTTACCATACTGGGTACTTTCTGTCAGTTTATTTATTTGTTTGATGCGAATTTACCATACTGGGTACTTTCTGTCAAAGCATTGTGTCTAATAAGACATCAACTAAATATCTATTGCACTCGAGATAGTCATACTGGACTATTTCACCGCATAGATAGGTTAGACAACGCAACTGCAACAACTACACCAACTCAAAAGTGCCGTTGACGATGCGGCATTGTAAAAAGCAGACTACCCTCAAAGGTTGCCACGTTGGAACCGATGCCGAGCACCAATCGGGTGACTCCGTCGTCCGTTGAATCCACTGCCATCCACCTTCCAGGCAGGCGGCCGCTGCACTGTAGCTGCAACAGCAGCCCTGACAAGAGCGTTGTTCATCAGGTATGAGTTTTGATATCATCATATCATGATATTCTTGGTGTTGAGTTGAGTTAGTCTCAACGGTATAATACGAGTACCATCGGTACTAAGATAAATTTATAGTAATCTAGTAAAACTGACAGAGCTCGCTATAAATGCTAAAACTTAAGAACTTAATGGAACCAGATATTGAGTTGTACAGCAACTAGCTCATACCTGATACTTCACACCTTTTATGTAAAATAGCTTAGCTGCTGAAATAGCTAGCTGCTGGCATGCTGATAGAAATTTAAATGAAATAAAAATGGATTAACAGAATCCTTACATTTTACTATCTATAAATGCATAAATCATAATTGCAGTTAATGTTTGTTGGTATACAGTAACATTTGCTTAAACTAGGACACCTTGTATTTCAGGCGGGTAGACCTAACATGTTGAAAAACCTGTTAATCTCTAACTAACTATTTAGTATGTTTTTTTTTCCTAAGCTTTGCCCTTGTGCAAATTATCTCTATTACTTTTCAAATTTGATTTTTGTGAGTGTGTACAAAATGATGTTTCTGAAGTGAGTTTTTTTTTAGCTACAAGTATCACTTATGTTTAAGGCGTAGTATTATGTAATCTGTGGTTAAGACAGCTTTCCAATACAAAACTAATAAATCTTTTTTGTGACAGTATTTCGCATTTTTTACATTATTACATTATGGCATTACGACGTTCGGTTATACCGTACACGGTCAACTCTAGTGTAGCTGAGGCTTTTCGCTTAAACGGCCACCGACAGTTCAGTCCAATATGAATGATGCATTGGCCACAGGCCTGATGTGAACGATATGGATCAACAAAAAAAACTGTAAGTAAATCGGGCGCAGTACTCAATAAAACATTTTTAAAACTGATTTATATATTTATTTAACTTAAAAGCGACAAACAAAAGACGTAGGCAGGTATGCAACATGCTTCATCTCCGACGGCAAACGAACAGCGAGACGCGGCGAGGAAGCTCCATCAGCGATTTGTTTCGTCAGTCACATCACAGCAGACTCGCAGACGGGCGTTACGGACCATCCAAACAGTTGCCGATGATGCATTCAAATTAGGATATTGTATTCGTGAGGGTGCGTGTTGGTGTAGCATTTGTCTGTATTCAGCGAATACAGGCAGTGGTCGCCAACTACAGGCGCAAAGGTCGACTCAATCGCTGGGGCCGGTAATCGTCAATGTGTGGAAGTACTTACCATTTAGCCGCGCTACGCAGGGCACCTAGATTACTATTATATTTTTTCTTATATTTTTTATGAGTGTATCTGTTTAATGATTCACTTATATACCATCTCCAGAGATATATTATAGTCTACCATTAATATGACTAAAATTCGTGCAGTTATAATACATATAAATAATAGTTTTGTTCCATTTTGTTGAAGGTTCAACAGAATGTGATCTATGTTCAAATAAAATAAAATTAATAAAAATAAGAAACAGGTTGTCATATCAGCCCCCCTACTATGATTGTCAAAAGTAATATCTAAGCGATGTTGTGATTGAGATGGCGCTATACGCGATGTATAGCTCTGTCCCTGTAACAACATTACTTTCAGGTTGTTATAAGAGCTCAGAGTATGGCCCCAGGTTAAGTTAAGAACTGTTTAAAAGTTAACTTAGCTTTTAGAAAAATTTACGTACTATAAGTACGTAAAAATAATAATATCACAATTAAAAAATGCTTATTGTTTTTAAAAACACAGTCTAGAGATCCCATCACCTATAAGGTTTTAATATTGATAAGGAAAGTAATAGAAATACACGAATTAAAAAATCTTAACTTTTGGGCATTGTAGTGCCCATACTTTTATTACAAAACTACCGCCACCAGCTATGACGTTTTTTAAACAGCATAAATCCCCTGTTATTGGACAATATTTACTATAATGGACTCAGAATTGAAGTTCATCTTTTTATATACAATGTTTTTCTTTTTTAATATACAGCTACCGTCACAACTTTCCATTATATTACAAATGTAATGGCAATGGTCTTCACAAGACAAACGTTCACAAAACTACAAAAATCACTTATTTATGACCTTTTTATGAATTGATTAAACTGGTAGATACCGGTATGTCATCGTATTATTTTACTTAGTATAATGTCATCGATACTTACACCGAATCAGAGACTACATAATTGTAGACATATTTTCTTTTGTGCCTTTTAACAACGGGGTGGACTAGGGGTCACTAGTGGTCACACCAGGAATAAAATTGCAAAATAATTGCATATCAATTATCTATAACATGCAGCACATGATATTTTCATTGCAATTTTTCTTATGGTATTCAGTGCGGGGTGTTAAGTTTTCTAGATTTATTTTGATGCTAAATAAAAATTATTCAATTCATTAATTTAAAAAAAATTATCACCAGTTTTGTCTTTTTTTTTCCAGATTGAGATTGAGTAAATTCGAATGAAAGTCGAATTAGGCAGTAGAAATAAAATGTAGTAGATTATATTTTTATTTTTTCTATTTCTAGCATTTGGATCCCAAAAACATTTATTTTATCATTTGAGATTTTAGCATTCACAATGCTATTTTGGTTAAGTATTATACAAAGTCAATTCTGACACTAAGCTACTTATTATTTTAATTGTTTTCCACCAGTTTCTTAGGCTAGAGGTGTAACGATTGTACCATCATGATCGTCACAATCTTGACTTGAGCCTTGGTTTGGTACCTCTTATTCACATATATGGTACTCCTTTGTATCTCTTATTCTAATATAAAATATTAACATCCTCTATCTTTCAATTTCAGAGACTGAAATTAATCGCACAAATAAATTGGTTTTAACAACATTATCAAGGTGGTATTATTTTACTGGTTACACATATTATTTATGTTATTATTAAAGCTGCTGTCTGCTAATGCTATCAGGAAGTACAGAGATTGGTAACAGAAACGGTTCGATTATTTAACAATAATATTAACAGAATAAACTCATTTTTTTTACAGAAGTGTATAACACAAATTATCAGTATTACATAATATTGCGTTCATTATTAAATAGACAAAATTGAGCTAATTTCAAGGTTTGGTAAAGAATCTAACTACGCCTTTGCGTAGACTTCATTGTTCAAATACAATGTATATCTTAGAATACTTAATTATTTTTATTAAATATTTTCCAATTCTCTTCTTTTTTCAACTTTTTTATCTTAAAAGTTTAACTTTGATTACCTTGCCTATTGCACAAAGAATGCAAACAATACAAAAAAAAAAATTACAAGAATGTATTATATTAAGTATAATAAACAGTTCATAATCACTTCTTATTTAGAAAGAAATTAAATTCATATATTATTATGTCATGTAATGTAATTAATAGATTGTTGTAATAAAACATTTAATGATAGTGGAGTAGACTCGTGTCCAACCAATTTTAGCACTCGACGTCGCCGGCCAATACCTTTATAGCCCTAACGAAAAATGATATTATAGATGTTCTTGGTAATACGGCGGGATGGTCAATGACTCCACTATATGCGAAAAATATTAAAACATAATTATTATCATCGATAATAATAAAACTGAGTTTTCCAAACCAACCTTGCATATTTTTTTTTTGTACCAACCATCTGTAGGTACTGTTTTTAATAATAATCATGTAAAACGTTCAGAATTATGTCAAAAATGGTATTCTTTTCTTTAAAAAAAAGACTAATACGCAAGAAATGATATTTCCATTTTCTTATTATAATGCTTTCAACATCTACATGTGTTAATATACTAATATCAAGGACGAATCTGAGTATAATTAATGATTAAACGAACTTACCTGTAAGTGAAGTTCTATCATTATTATACGAAGGATTCGTCCGAAGATATTAGTATAGAATCCCACCCTCCCTACTCATTATTGTAAATTACAATAACTATCTACCCACTGAAGAAAATGAGGAAATATCATAGAATTTGGACTTTAAACTAAATGAAGTGGTTGGCGGCTAGTGATGACGAGGAGAACTCTGACCGGAAATGTCAAAATATCTGTCAATTTTAAGTCAAAAACCTTCTCTTTTCAGGTTTTTTAGGTTATTACTTTAAAATAACGTGCTAAGTGGTGATACATGCAAAAGCGGTACTACATGTGTTAATATACTAATATCTTCGGACGAATCCTTCGTATAATAATGATAGAACTTCACTTACAGGTAAGTTCGTTTAATCATTAATTGACCGATCGTCATCGTCGTGTTAAAAGATGCAGAAGCAGACGAGAAGTGCATTCGATGGAATTTTGAAAATCGGTTAATAATATTTCGGCTGCGTTGAGGCAGTCGCCGAGTGTCACAATCGTAAAAATAAATAGGTACTACCTTGGTACTACCTAGGTAACTTTAAAATTTTTGCATTTGATTTGATTTTGGTTTTTCGTAAATTTTTAGGTTCATTTTCAATGCTCCGATTCTTGCGGGGACTGTAAAATCTGTGAAAAAAATCTGTTTTTTTCTGTAAGTCGAAGGAACTAAAACCGTACATCCTATCTCATAAATATACAGTAACAGATTTACACAAAGGAGACATAAGTCTTCACTTGTACCGATGCCTCCCTTTGCGGAAGTCGGTTTGGATCTAGATATATAGGTATTTATTTAAAATTGTACTAGTTTAAGCATTTCAAATTCAAGGAAAATATTACTATAAAACTTAATAATGAAACATTAAAAAAATTATCGATTAATTAAGTAAGGGCATGACAATTTATCAGAAGACACAAAGAATAAATTTCTTGAAATTACTTATTCCCTTTCTTACCTTCATGTAATAATTTGATGCCCATGCCCAATATATGTTTAAACTATTGTACTGACATATTCCGTTTCTTGACTGTAATGTCTGTCTTGCCATAAAGAATCGAAATTCATAAATGACATGTTCCCATTTTTAATTAACAGATTCAAATATAGTATTTGTAGAGTCTATTTAAAACTTAAATGTTATTTCAACATGGTTTAGTAAAAACCTGTAAACCTGACATAATATTGTAGGTTATTAACAAGAATTTTATATTCATATTCTTTGACTAGTGACTAGTGTCAAGTGTCATAGATTATGAATATAAAATTCTTGGTTAACAACTACCAAATTGTTTGTCACGAATAAAAAGTATTAAAACCTTACCTGTTATTGCCCATAGCTCTTTCAAGCACTCCTCCCGCGACCTCTGGATCGCAGACCGCTTCTGCACCTCCGGCCCCGACTCCAGATACTCAAACAACACCGCACCAAGGAGTACGTATACCACCACGAGAATCACCAGCCCCATTTGCGAGCAAGCAGCGCGCGCGAAACCACCCGCCACTCGCCGCGCCAACCCTGGCCGTTCGCGCGCTTCCAATGACACTTCAGATGACATTTTACTTTTTTATTTCTTATCTATGTGACATAGAACGAATGTGGTACGAATTCTATTTTCGAAATTCTCTAAAGTCTCCATGGTTATCATTCTTTTGTTTTTAATCACGTCTTTATCGCACTAAACTTTATTAATACTGGTCTAATCCTACTCTTTATTATGTTAACACCTCACTAATGTACCTGAAACAAAATAGTACTCTTATTATTTTCTAATTGTGGCATTTCAAAAGTTATACAGTTTTATTTTCAGTCAACCTCCCTAAAAACACAATGTCCAGTTTATTGCGATTATGGTTTCCACATTAATTTATAGTAGGTAAAGAATTGTCTGTATATAACACTTAATTAGGAAGGAATGTACATCAATTTCACAGAATCATATCTCTGATGAGTATTAGGTCGGTATATCACGCCATTTTGATATTCGATCAAAGCAGTTTATAGTTAAACTCACAGTTATTACCAATATCAAATATCAATAAATCACTAGATATAACATTTAATCCTGTAATTCATTGTATTCTTTTCAATTTAACTACCCTTGCTTCGTTACAAGGGAAAAGTAATAAAATTATAAACAGTGATTCGTTAGAGGAATTCCTCTTATTCGCAAAGGACCTTGCAGATTTGATCAACCTGACGTGACCGACCATTGTGAAAGTTGCCCAACTTCTGCAATCGCAGGGCAAATGCACAAACCCACTGCGCCATTGAGCACTCCAAATAATAACTATCTGTATGCCCAACCGAATCCTTCCAGTATCAGTCAGAACATTTAAATTATTACAAGTATACTTATGTGACTGAATATGAAATCGGAGTTCTATCTTCTTATTCGTATTTTTCTAACAAACACAAAATTCAAATATTTATTTCGGTTTTGACTGCAAGCATCTGCAATTTTGAGATGTTATAAGAAAGGAAAGAAATTGAGTTTTCTTTTTCTCAACAAAAAAGCTTCTTGTTTTTTTTTAAATATTTCTAATCTGGCGAAAGATAACATCGGCAAGTAGGTAGTAGGTACAAAATAGAACAATGAAAGTAGTAAATAACTGTAGTAAGTATACAGAAAATACAGCAGACGTTTAAATGTTTAAAAATATTAAACACCACAGTTCACGTCCTGTCATTCAATCCAGATCGAAACAATAAAAAAGCGCTTCTGACGATAAGTTTATTGCTAATGAAATTGCTCTTTTTAATTAAGTTCAGTCAGAGATACAGCACAAGTCATATAAAGTTAGTTAGTCCACTAATTTCAACGTTATCTTAGAAGAATTTTATTATTTACTTGCTGACTGACTTACTTAGAATTAATTTACCTATGTTATTATAACTGCAATCACATTAGATTAGATACGATCTTGTAATGTGAACTATGGAAACAGAAAAAAAAATAGTTTTCTGGTGACGAGTAACTTTATATCCTAAAACTTTACACTTCTTAGATTTTGCCGCGTACTAATAAAATACTTTGCAATGCATATTTTATTTTATTTTAAACTAGTAAAAGTGTTTATTTCAACAAAATATATATATCCTGTTTTAAATACAACTTTCATAGATTTCTATCTGAGATATAAATTAGTGACAAATCGCTTTGAAAAAAAATAGCTTAGAAAAAAGCAATGTAAACGCAAAAAAAAAAATAGGGAGGTTTGTCTTACATTTTAAGACAAAAAGGATTAACAGAATATATATAGCACTAGCGTAAAGTACCTAAATAAAATTAACTAGATAGATAGATAAGTACCTACTTGAAACGATATCAAGCGCTTATCTAAATAAATCAAAATGTTATTAACTTGCAATCTGATTAAGACACGTGTATTTGTAAACACTGAAGATATACCGCAACTTTTAACTGTATTAAAACTTTGTAATCGTTCGGGTCTCATCTCATTGATTATAACTTTGGTTCCTCATCTCTGTTAATGCTTTTATGTAATTGAAAATGCATTAAATTACGATAAACATGTTTTTTTAATGAACTACTTAACATTTGTGAAAAATATAAAACAGTTAAAAAACCAGTTGAAGATTTACAGAAAAAAGTTTCTTCATTTCAATCAGATCAAAATTTTACAATAAGCTGCCTGTTTAGCTGATAGCATGCTGTTCAATAATGAAGACGTTGAGTATGATAAGATAACTGGAGCCTAATCGCGCTATATAATTTTCAACGATAAAACCAAAGCTAAATCGTTACCGTTTCAGTTTCGTTTACAGAAAAATACTCGCTTTAGTTTTGTTAAAATTGTTGAATACTCTGCCTAAGGAGTCTAGGATTACAATCTTGGACAATTTAAGTGAAAATTATAAAGCTAAACCAAAGATTTTTAGGTAAATATAACCTAAATGACAACGTCACGTTTTTACAAAACTAATATGTAATGACATTATTTAATTTATTATTCAATTTAATCCTTGATAACATAAATATTTTCTGTTTATGTTTGCATGCTACTTAAGTTGGCTAAATAGGTTAAGCTTCTGATACAACTACTTTTAAGATCTCCATTTTAAAGCAAATAAAGATATTTGTATTTGTATTTGGTTTTATCGTTCAGAATTACCGCGATTGGGCTCCTGGTGAATGATTTAAAGCTGTAAAAAAAGAATAAGTACTATACAATGTAATAAAATTGACAAAGTGATCCGCTGCCAACTTCACTCGAAAATGTATGGCAAAGAGAAAATTTTACAAATTAAAATACGTCGTTATCTACCGCAAGCTCTCTTATTGTTAGTTGAAAAACTTAGAGTAAAAAACCTGAAACTAAATAAAATAGCGTTGTAACATAGCTTTTATAACTTTCAACTTTAGTCAGACATAGATCCTGTCTGAACTGAGTCACGCAATATGCTATATATTTACATCAGTGACTATGTCATATGTGTGGCGTAATATACCGAAGTCTTTTCGGTTGGCCAATATACGTCATAATATGATTATAATCGGTAGGTAGGTATTATAATTATTGGAGCTCGGTGGCGCAGTGGTTTAACGTCTGGCCCAGCGATTGCGGAAGTTAAGCAACGTTCGCAAGGGTCGGTCATGGGATGGGTGACTAAAAATTTATTATCTCGAGCTCCTCCGTGCTTCGGAAGGTGCTTTAAGCCGTTGGTCCCGGCTGCATTTGCAGTCGTTTACACCCACCAATCCGCATTGGGCCCGCGTGGTGGGTTATGGCCCATCCTCCTTACCACCCATAAGGAAGGCCTGTGCCCCAGCAGTGGGGACATCAAAAATGGCTGATGGACAGGTATTATATTTGGAAATTCGAAATCTATCTACGAGTATCTAACGATTTTGGATTATGAAAAATAATGTTTGTAAAACATAAAGAGTTGATGAGAAATTCCGGTTACATTGTTACAATAATAATTAGTAAAAGTACGTTCATAAGAAGTCGTGAAGTAATATAAAGTGCAAAATTATGTAACTATACTGAAACAAGAGTACCTAGTGTTCAGTGTTGCTGAAGCTGAACAACTTTATCTAAGGAACCGGTCGAAAAACGAAAAAAACTATACTTACATATTGTATTGGTCAGCTGACGACTTAAGGTAATGCAAAAAATTTTTTTTTTTTGACTTAAGTTCCTTGGAGAAAGTTGTTCAGTTTTAGCAACATATCACCTGTTTCAGTATAGTCACATGATTTTGTTACACCTTATACAAGTATCAGTAAAGAGTCGAATAACATTTTAATGAATTCATTTCAAAACTATGTAGGTATCCTACTTCTGATAGGAAATTCGTAATACGACCTGACGATGACTGGCATTATCAGAACATCAATCTAAGTTGGACACTTTGCCAGACGAAAAGTAGTCTGCAAAAAAATTTGATGTCTTACTACAAAAGATATTAAACGTATATATTTTGAGCCCTATATGTTTGGAGAAAGCTTCACTGAATACAGGAATAATTTAAGTGCTAATATAGGAAAGGTCTTTATCAAAGGATAAGTTGATTAAAATGAGATAGCTTGGAGATAGTTTAACTAAGTGTTATCAAACTCATCTGTATTCCTCTCAGCAGTTAACGAAATTCACATGCTAATTCCAAATAACATACTAACTAGTCCGTTAACTGTGTTTTCGCAAGCAAATAACACATTAATTTACCGTCCGAGTACAAAGTACAAAGTCTGTGCTATAAACAGAAACACCGCTCAACATTTCGGCGACATTATACCTATGCAGCACTAGCGCCACTCCCGCAAAAATATAATTATCGTGTATCTAAGTACACAATTTATTAAAAATCCAAGCTGATGGTCCCCTCGCAAAATATCAATTGTTTTTTTATAAACCCTAGACCGAAGTTCTGTTTTGATTTTGCCTATACAAAGAACCTGTGACCCCCGCTCTGGGTTGTTTCTGGTGCAAAGGTTGTCCATTGCCATCCAACGCGACCAGCGTTATGGGCACATTTGCGCCGGGGACTACTCAGGGCGGTCTATTAGACTAAGAATAGACCTAGTAATATTTTAAATATTGCTGTAAGTGATTTGTTTGTAAATTGACTTTGTAATATTATTTTCAAAATTTTGCCTATTAATGGGATTGATTATATATAAAACAATAGTGTATTTGCGTCTGGGGTTATCACTTAGCAATGGCATACAAATAATAAATAAATAAAAAATCTGAGTCATGTGGTGGTTTTCAGTGTTTATTTATATGAATTATCCGGGGCTGCATACATGGCAACTCTATCTCCCATATTCGGTTTCAGAATGCTATTTCCAAACATCTTGTATGTAAGTACCTTTCAATTGAAGTTCATTGCTCATCACATCATAAAATAAAAAAGGTTGATTTTCCTTTGCAATAGTTAATGTTCTAGCATTTACGACGCTATGTCAACCACCGCTATTTTGGCTAGCAAGTTTGGTCAAATCTTGTAGATCACTTTCTTTGCCAACTGTACGTGCACGGAAAATCACGATGCGTTCCGAGTGGCCCTTCTGTTATATTTAGTGGCTCTAGCGTCCCTAGAGATGGCACCGTATCATAACTCCATAACTCATAGTGCTGTGACATATCCACTGTGGTGGACCAAATTCTTATCGCACGCGAATTTAATGAACGCACTAGTAATAGATAAATTGAATAATGTCACCCGAGGGTTCTTTCTATCCTCGGAGCTGGGGAAAACTACATATTGGTGGAGCTTAGGATAAATATCGAAGGTTTTTACAGTAGGAAGAGCTAAAAATATGTTCAGCTATGCTATGTGCTTTTGTAGTTCAATAGCTGTACTGCACCGATTTTCCGCAAATTGAAATTTTTCAGCCTACAATTTTCTTACCAAAAATACTTCCTTTACTAAACGAAAAAATTAAACATAAGATAAAAAAAATATCTCATATTTAATGTTCCTACAAAATATGAAAGTGACTGACTTATAGTTAACCAATCATCGTCAATTACACTCTCAAATTGTGAGAAGTTGCAAATAACACAAACAGAAGTGGTAGAGGCCTAATGCCTAATTTATTTCAGATCTTTGTTAAGAGCTCTCTAGATTTCAATAAACTGCTCCTTTCAAAGTTTTCTCTTTGTTTTATCATAAAGCTCCACTGTTCAATTTGTTCATGTTGATTAGGTATAAAGTAAGAACTTTATAAGCTTTCTACAATACTCTACAATGAAGAGTTGTCGAGATTATTAATTTGGTACCTATAAGCCTAGAGATGAAATGTTAAGGTCAAGACATTTAATTTTATTGTTGCCAAAAACACAATATGTTAATGATAAAAGTACTAAACTTACAAATAATGAAATACCCTACCGGCCGGCAGGTAGTTAAGTAACAAAAGCCAATGTTGTGAGAAATAAAATACTCGTACAAATAATAATTGTTTTTTTTACTTTTAGGTTTTTGGCATTTACAACTTTTTGTTTCTTTTTGTTGTTTATTGTATGTTGCGGCTTTGGCAACGAGTAATTTTACATTCAAAAAATAATTAGGTAGGTACTGTAGTCCATCAGCCATTTTTGATGTTCCCACTGCTGGGGCACAGGCCTTCCTTATGGGTGGTAAGGAGGATGGGCCATAACCCACCACGCGGGCCCAATGCGGATTGGTGGGTGTTAACGACTGCAAATGCAGCCGGGACCAACGGCTTAACGTGCCTTAAGAAGCACGGAGGAGCTCGAGATAATAAATTTTTGGTCACCCATCCCATGACCGACCCTTGCGAACGTTGCTTAACTTCCGCAATCGCTGGGCCAGGCGCTCCACCGAGCAGGTAGGTAGGTACTGAGTAACATAAAATTCCCACATAAGTAAATATTCATATTGATTAATCACTTTTATAAGTTCACTGAACGGGCACTTATTTAGTTCAGAATTTTTCAGTTTTTCATAAGCACGCTAATTTTCAAATACTTCTTCAACTTCTTTTTTGATTGATTGTTTCAGGTTTTGTTCTACTACTAACTTACTAATGAAAACGCTTTCTTTTGAGATATATATTTTTTTAAATAGCCAGTGTGGCAAGCCCTGTTTTTATTATTTTTCGCATGACAAAATATCCAAATGACCTACATAAACAAGTGACAAAAAAGGGAATCGTTTTATTCAGCCCAGGCCCTTGAGAAAAGTGACGATCATCAAATCGAGAGGACCCTCGTCCGTAACGATGCGAGCTCCAACCACAGATACGTTTTCAAGTGGATCATAACAAGTTTAAATCATTCAAAAGAGAAAAAAGGATGGTAAGGTAATACCACAGATAACACAAATAATACGAATTAATACACCCATTGTTATGTAGTGATTATTTCCTCTGTGACACCCACCCAATCGCATTGGGCCCGCGTGGTTGGTTATGGCCAATCCTTTGAAAAATACTATATTATCTATGTTTAAAAGGCATAATATGGCCCAGTAGGTTGGAAATTAAAAATGACCGATTCGCAATACGTAAAATACTTAGTTACTGTAAGGATTGTTGTATTGTAGGCTGTATCAGTACTTAACTAGTATGTATGTAAGCCTTTTTAGAATAGTTGGTTATTTCAAATCATTGAAATAAAAAGTAGGTTTAACAGAAGGTTTGCGACGTAATGTTTTGACAGAGTCTGATTCCATCTTTATGATCAATAAAATTAGTTTTTCACTCCTCTTGCTCAAAAAGTGCGTCATTGTAACGTACAAGAGTCGAGATAAAATAGCATAATAAGCCCTAGGGGATAAAGTTTTTTCTTTTTTAATGTTTGTCTATTACCAATGAGCGTACTAAAACGAAAAAGTCTTTATTCATAATCACGAATAAAAACTCGCTCGACTTAATACTGGGGGTCTATTACGAAAAGTTTAATGCGATACACGCGGCTGCGTCCGTGCTTCGTTCTGATTGATTCCTATTACAAAGCACTTGCGTATGCGATATTGCAAAGTGATTGCGTAAATTTGACAGTTTCTCTCTAGTGGATCCGTCATTATTCGTTCAATAGACTATGGACTACGATAGCTACATTGAAAATATTTGTAATAACTATAACCGACGAACTGCGGACGACTATCGTGACCAAGTTTCGTAATAGGCCCCCAGTTTGTCATTCTTATTTTTGAAAATGGAACTAAAAGCATCTCTTCGGTAAAATCATAGACTTATTTATACTCTGTGTACAGAGTGAATCGTAGAATGCGTGTTTGTGTTGTTTAGCTGCTACAGCAGAAATTAAAAAAAGGTACCATGGCGCGAAATCTTTAGATTTTTTTTTAAATTACAAACTGATTGAATTGTGTGACTGTAATAAGAAAGAAATAATTTTAATCTTCTGCCGTCAAGCACAAATCATTTATTTAAATATTGTACAAAAAGTTTATGAAGTGGAGGATAGAAAAACGAGTGGATTCGTTTACGGAAGTAAGTAGGTATAAACTATTTAATATTGTATTTTATTTTCTCGCAATCGTAGTGAAAAGTATAGTGTAACACACGACGCTAAAACCCATTGTAACTCGGTTTCTATTTATTCCCTCGCTAAAGCTCGGGAATAAAAATACCTCGTATGCAATGGGTAATTTTAGCGTCTTGTATAACAATCTACTATTGTTAGGTAGTTGAAGACCTACTAGAGGTCTTTACAGTGGTGGAGGCGCCGGGTAAACATTCACTACTAGCTGATACAGCCTAAAAAAATACGGGGAATATATAAATGCACTTTAGAAGTAATGTTAAAATGTTTAGCTTCAAAATTTATTGAATGAACTATAAAAATAATGGTTGCCACTATAAATATAATAAGCTTTAAAATTAATACTTTGCACTACACAATTTAATTGCTTAGCTTTAAAATTAATACTTTGCACCATACAAATTAATTTTATAACTTTAGTGCTGGCAATCAGACGACTAGGTGCGACGACGAGCGGGCGCAGCGAGAGAGGAGCCGATGAGGAGGTTAGGTTCCATTGTGACCAACAACGCCAGCACCGACCGGCTGGCGTGTATGCATTATGCCACAAGTTGTTATCATCTTGCCTTCTCATTTTAACAGTGGTCAGTCTGACATGGTTGGACAGAAACTAAATGGTTTCGGAGTTGGTGGGACACACTTATAGTGCAAACCATTATTTTTGTAGTGATAATATTAAATTAAAGATCTATTATTATTTTAAAGTGCCGACAAAATTGTTAAAGTGCAAACCATTATTTTTGTAGTGATAGATAGTATTCAATTGTAGATAGCTATCATTATTTTAAAGTTATGATACTTATACAATTTTATAGCTGGTTTTATCAAATTTAAAGTGATATTAAATACATCCCAATAAATACAACCATCCTTACTGTAGGTAGATACCTAGACTTGGGCACATCAAATTACGTAGTTCCGTCTATCATCATTATATAGCGAGAGAGTGATGAACGTAGAAGACAAGCAAACCAAACGCTGTATGGTGAATAACCCCATGATCTTAGAACCAGTATTATCACACGACGTTTCGTGTGATAACACTGGTTAGTAGTGTTAAAAAGTGATCTTATGATTAGAGCTATAAATCCCATTTCCCACGCTCTTGAGCTCAAGCGAACTGCCTAAGCAAGAAGCGAAAAGTATTATAATGTAACTAATTAAATACCCGCCTAAAATGCGTTTTCTGTAAAGTTAATCGTCAAAAGGGCGATATAATATCAGCAAAATTTAAAACTGCATTTTTTGAGAAAATTAAAGGAGGTAGGTATCTAAGGTAACCTAAGTATTCCTTTAATTTTCTCAAAAATATAAAAAGCTAAATTCAATAAAAGTAAGTTATTACCTACCATCAGTTTAATGTTAATCGGAATAACAAAAATCAATAAAATAAAAAAAAACAATAACTACCTACGCAAACCTTTAGAAAATCACGAAAATGGGCAGAAAAACCTTACATCTGTTTAGGTTTTTCTGCCCATTTTCGTGATTGAATATAATCAAATTAGCTGAGTATTTTTTTACAGGTAGGAATAAGCTCCCAGTAGGTAATAAAAAAGGGTCAGAATTTTCGGTTGCGTCAAAAATAAAAAAAAATAAAAAGTTACTTCGTCTTCACAAATTAATGTACGGCAGTAACAGCAGAATCCTTTGCCACAAGTGCCTCAAGTGGCCACTTTTTGCTCTTTTGCCTATTATCTCCTACTACAACGATCTATATTTTACTGAGAATAATATTGTTTTGTAAATAAACTATAAAACCCTAGCTTCAGTCTGTTCATGTGAATTTTCGACATTTAGCGAGCAATAAATTTAATTAAGAAAAGGGCGCCACTATGAGGTAAATTAGGGCCCATAAGGTGAAATATCTAGAGACTCAATAGTTTAGAGCTATACGCGGCTTCCGTCCGGTACGGAAACCGCGTTGCTTTGCCAGGGGTCTCCAAACTGAGGCCCGCGAGCTCCAACAATCGGGCCCGCGAAAGCAGGCCGGTTCGTACCAGATCATTATTATGATAAGCTAGTTAGATCCGATGGCTGTTGGGGCGGAAAGGTTCTGGAATGGCGACCGCACACCGGACGACGCTCCGTGGGTAGGCCCCCGACAAGGTGGACCGACGATCTGGTGAAGGTCGCTGGATGCGGGCAGCGCAGGACCGATCGTCGTGGAGATCCATAGGGGAGGCCTATACCTAGCAGTGGGTGTCGTGCGGCTGATATGATGATGATGATGAGTTAGATCCTGACTAAATTTACTTTTTGCCATACATTCTCAAGTAAACATTAAGTTGCCACTTTTGTTGTACCTAGGTACATACATAGGTAGTTAAATTAGGTAATAGAATTTTAAGGCAAAGAGTTTTACAGATTATGATACGTCGTTTTGTACCGCAACTAGGTACACTAAATAAATAAATTAAATACTTGATCGCTCTTTCTTTGCATAAATTATAAAAAAGTCCAATATCTACTCACCCAATCAAAAAACAAACTTCTTAATAATTTAAAACTTTGAACATGATACCGACCTATAATTTACAACTTACACAAAATTCTACTAAAGTTTTATTAAAACCTTATAACTTCTAAAACTGTACAAAGTTTAACTTAGTAACATTTTGCTTTACAAGAGTTTTTTACATTATTTCTTTCGAATATCCACTTTACGCTCGAAACTTAGAGCGGTAGCGCCAAATGACGGAGCAACTACCCTCACCGACGCCAAAGGTGATACTGAGGCATGCCTGAATCAAACATACCCCACAAACAGTTTCCCAGTGTTCCTTTTTCTTGGTGTGTACGTTGCGCAAACCTGCGGGGAAACCATTTCCACGTGGTTTGTCTCATTTGCTCACTTTGTGTGTAGCGACATCTGTTGGGTGGTGAAAAGACACTAGACCGTAAATTAGTGCCATCTATTGGAAAAGGTTTACATTTCTAATAAACTTTAATATATTGAATATTGTGAAATAGGTACCTATCTAGGTATGTAGGGACTATTACGAAATAATAATCTATAATAAAGTTTTCAATAAAAATTTAATACAAATTGAAACGCAAAACTTGTTGTCGCCGACAAACAGCGCCATTCCATTGGCGCGATATTTTGCTAAATAATTTTTTCACTATTGCCTAATTCCAAATCACGCCAACGGCTCTGTTAGCGTTTAATCCATTAAAATGGAGTAGGTATACAAACAAATACCCAATTTGTGTAATATTTTGTGACTATTCAATTTGGTCGGATTCGCGCTAACAGCGCTGTGAGCGTGATTCGGAACGCGGCCTATGACATTTTCATGGTCTGTGTTGCCACGTTAGTATAATTTCCCCTAAATTACGGTGAACAACTTGACTTATAAATAAAACGTTTTAAACTTAAGGCGGCTGTTAAGCTAGGCGACGGTTACACGGACTGTGATCCATCAGTATTTAATCAGGGGCCTATTTCATAAAATATTATGAAATAAGGCCTGTTCACTATAGTTAGTAGTAGGTATATTTGGGTAGAATAATTATGTTTCATAATAAATGAAAAGCATAAAATCTACGTCAATAACAACTGATGGTAAATTATTAAGTAAAACCAATCTTTTATGAAATAGGCCCCTTGAATAAATACTGATAGATTACAATATTTACAATGCGTGTAGTCGTTGGTCGCATTGGGCTGATTAAGTATGTTTTTTCGGTTTTCATTACGCAAGAGTTGTCAAAATTTGCGGCTGATTACGTAGATTCAAATAATTAAAAACTTAATTTAAAAAAAGTCAATATTATGTATAGTCTGATGTGGCGTTGACTGTACATACCTAGCCTAGTTTTATTTGAAAAGTAATTTGTTCACATTAAAGTACACATTATTTTTTTTTTTTTTTTTTTCGTTAGGAAAACTTACAGCTGTGAGATACAATATGAATATGAGTAATTACAAAATAAGTAAATATAAGCCATTTACAAGTTTTCACTTATGGGACAATATAAACACAATAACTTGTATTCAGATTAATTATTATTTAAAAGAAGACAACTCTGAAGTCGTTAGAAGAAATAAGAGCTACGCGATAGAAAGAGAGGTAACATCTAGGTAAATATAAATTTTAATGTAGGCAAGGGAGCGGTGTGCGTCTGGGATAGAGTCGCTATTTATTTAAATGACTTTGCGGAGTGGATCTTCTGTACTTGTACTATTATGTATTCTGTGCCCAGAGTACGGTTCTAGGGTTAAAAGAAGCTTTAAATAAAACTATCAGTGTTCACACACAGACAAACAAAATTATATTGGAAACGACATTGGTATCGATATCAATAATTTTTGATCAATCTCAACGTCGTATTTTCTCAAGTTCACGGATATATCTTTGTATCTAACACATAATGTTTAGAAATCATCCTTTATTTAGAAAATAGACGGTTATAATAGCATGATATTAGTGTATCACTTAGTGTGTTTGGGAATATGTTAAACTAAAATATGAAATATGAAATTGGTAATTTGTCTAATCATATTATTTTACCTGTGAAATGAGTGTTTATTTGGGTTTTTGCCGTATAACTAACATTAAAATTCAACACACTACAGAACACGACACCATTATTGATTTATATAGTTATAACGAGCCAAATCCAATGGCGTCACCGTCAGCTAAATTCTTTAGAATTTGGGAAGGGGCCCCCCTAGAGGCTAACGAATTAAGCTAACTGCAAAATAAACAATGTCCTAAGGCCGTGCAATTGACTTGCTTATACGATAAATCCTGCTCCATCTCAAAACTTGAATAAATTCACGAGGTGCTCTTGACTGTACCTACAATTCATATTGTTCTCATCCTCTTCAATATTAACTTCCCCCCCCCCGGGCCATGGGCTGGCGACGCGTCGCCATTGGCCAAATCGACCCGATCGCGATCAAAATCACAAAATAATCGAGTGGACGCTTTTCACCAAGATGATAAAAGACGCTAAATGAAGTCAAACTAGGTTCTGCTGTCATTATCTTTTAACACTTTCTCGCAAATCGCATAAGCCGTAAGAATCGGTTGCTCACTCGCACGCACCATAGTCCGTCTATTACGCTAGTATAAATAAGTTTATGGTTAAATCAATCTCAATGGGGATTTTCAGGTAAAACATCATTATTACTTTGGCTTCATTCGTACTGTCAATCAATGTCATCTGTCAACTGTCAAAAAATGACAGTCACTTTTCTAGAAAGGTGTCTACGACCGAAAACTGACACGCTTTCAACTTATTTTTAAATATTTAATATAGTTATCTTATTTATTTCATTAATTAAAGCTTCTGTCGTTTAGTGACAACAAAGGGAAATATAAAACACCACAAACATGAGTACTATATTGGAGAAAATAGCAGCCATAGAGTCTGAGGTTGGTATAGGTTATATTTCAAACAGAATTCACTCCAGAATTTGTATTTTTACTCACATTCCTTAATAAATAAGTAGTTAAAACTATAAATTTACTCACAACCAGCGTAGAAAGTGGTATAAGTTAGTCTGGCCATGGTTTTTTTTATGACAAAGATTGAATGTTACAGATGGCCAGAACACAAAAAAACAAAGCAACGGCACTCCATTTAGGTATATTGAAAGCCAGGTTGGCTAAATTGCGACGTGAACTGATCACCCCGAAGGGAGGCGGCGGGGCAACTGGCGAAGGTAAAGTTTTATTTTAATTATTAAGATAGTGATTTGTAAATAAATATTTGTGCTTAGCTCTGAAAATGCAGTGATTATATCACACTCTTAGAACGATATTGAATGTTACTCATCTTTGGGGGGTTATTACAAACTCTTAAAACCTGTAAGCCTATCTATACCCAGCAGTGGGTGTTGTGTGGCTGATATGATGATGATGAAAACTTGTCAGCTTTCTGAATAGCTATCAATGCGTCTTTTTTATTATCAGAGATGTATTGATAGAGATTTAGAAAAAAGATAAGTTTTAATCCATCAAGACCCAGAAAGAGACAATGAATGAAATGAAATGAAAATATCTTTATTTAAATGAGCTCACATAATACGCATTTGTAAATCGTCAAATCTTTTACCCTACCACCCATTATGACGTCTTTTAGCTGACAAGAAAAATGGAAATCATACACCAAAATAATATCTCTAGATCATAAATATTCTTTATCTTAGTCGTAATGGACCACATATACCTATCTGTTTTTTTACTAAAAAGAACAGCCTGCAAATTTTTAAACTCAATGTATATTGTTTTCAGGTTTCGATGTCGCCAAAACTGGTGATGCTAGGATTGGGTTTGTGGGTTTTCCATCAGTCGGAAAGTCTACATTACTATCCAACCTTGCTGGGGTTTACTCTGAAGTTGCAGCATATGAGTTCACAACCCTCACCACTGTGCCTGGCTGTATCAAGTATAAGGGTGCGAAGATTCAGGTACTTACATTTAATACCTAATTATTTTCATTTATAATTATAAAATGACAATGATATTTGAAACACCTGTGTAAATAAACAATTTAACAAAGACAAGTAGAGGCTAATTAGAGGTCATTATAATTGTTTGGTGTATCAGATTCTCTGTATATGGGACAAATTATTTTATTTCTTTATCACAAAGATTGGTTCAATAGGTCTCGATTTCGTTATTAATAAATAGTTAATGAATAAACTTTGACATATTTAATTACCATTAGCCACAGTCAGTAGGTTAACAATGCAAAAAAAAAACCCAAGAACATTCTTTTAAAAGGCAATGCCCAGTTGTTGATGCCATGCAACTGATATGGTGGTGTTGTGAAACCCAATCTACATTAGGAGTTACTCTTAACTTACATCTTATATCTTGTTTTCTACATATTTTCAGCTTCTCGACCTTCCCGGAATCATTGAAGGTGCTAAAGATGGCAAAGGTCGAGGTCGGCAGGTGATAGCAGTTGCCCGTACGTGCAGCTTAGTGTTCATCGTCCTGGACGTGCTTAAGCCGCTGCAGCACAAGAAGCTTCTAGAACACGAGTTGGAAGGCTTCGGCCTCCGGTTAAACAAACAACCACCCAACATAAACTTTAGGAAAAAAGATAAAGGAGGCATTAATTTGAACATCACGGTAAGTGTTCTTAATTGCCTTTGGTGCAGTATGGTGCATTTATAAAAAGTCACTGTAACATATTTACTAAGGGTGGCCAGCAGTGGGTGTCGTGCGGCTGATATGATGATGATGATTATATTTTCCCCTTTTGCAGATAGGGTAGGAAAAGAGATTTATAGTTCTTGCACTTTTATGACACTTTATAAATAACAATGGGGATCTCCACGCAAATAAGGTAGATGGCGCTAGCGGCGAAGCGACCGCTATCAATGGATTTGATTGGTTAAAATACGTCGGAAATGTCACTTGATATTTGAAACAGCCAATCAAAACAATTTTAGGACAAACGCTTGTGGCGCCATAAGTTCCTCAGTATGCATCCCCATTGATATTTAGGAGAGTATAAGCTTGGATGTTTAATAAATTGTGTATTCACACGGTAGTTATTCTAAGTAGGATATGGCTGCGATTAGTGGCTGCTTCTAGTGGCTTGACTGAGCCACCTAGTGGTTGCGCTTAGTGGCGGCGACTAGTGGCTCGATGTGCGGCAGCTGGTGTCGCTTCTTTTCGCGTAGTGTATATTTTCTTTGTCAATATTCCAGTGCCCTCAGTCGGAGTTAGACATAGAGACGGTGAAGACGATCCTATCCGAGTATAAGATCCACAACGCAGACATCACGCTGCGCTTCGACGCCACCAGCGACGACCTCATCGACGTCATTGAGGGCAACAGGATATACGTGCCCTGCATCTACTTGCTCAACAAAATTGGTGAGGTTATTGTGGATAATATAGAACACTCGGAACAGTAATTTTTGTTTAGTGACATTATTTTTTCTCTCTTTTAATCTTTCGCGTTGCATTTTATTAGATTAAAAACACAGACCACAGCCGATGCAACTTAGGTACTTACGTGGGTGGTCCATGGTAAGACAGAACACAGATATTTTGTCAAATGATCCCTCATCACTAAACGTTAAGAACCACTGGTTTAGCTAGAAAATTCTCCCCTAAGGGAATGAAAGTTGGTATGGAAGTTTCAAAACTTTGTTGTTCATGTTGATGTCTTAAGGCTGATAATAAAAGTATGAGAGGAGAGGTGATAGCAGAACTAAACTTAATGCAAGAAATGTAAGCATGTTCCATGGCATTCTGTCGTCTCCCACCAGCGATGAGGCTAGAATTGTATATGTTTTCGCTCTAAATAGTGTAACAAATAGGGTCATAGGATAGATAGTTTTAGGTAAGGTTATGATGGGACTGACATGACCTTAAGTGTTAAAAGCCCCCAAATAATAAAAGAAAAAAAAACAAGGCTGATAATTAAAAATTATAAGGGAAAGGGGAAGAGTAACGGTGACGGTAAGGGAAAGAGGAACTGGAAGGGGGAATGAAAGAATCAAGAATTTATTTGCTAGAATGCGGTACATAAGGGTCTTAATATATTTCATATTGTCACATCACATTCACCAGGAGCTGGCATGCAAAATATAATAGTAATAAATATAGTATGTCAACATTAATATCATTCAAATTTACAAGTCAAATATTATAAAATTGTGTCAAATATTATACAAGTCAAATATTATAAAATAAAAATGCTAATCATTTAAAATTTAAATTGAAATGATACTAATATCTCTGAACCTAATTCTGAACGGGGACGGTGACGAGAACGCCTTCTACAGCATTTTAAGAATTCTAAAGATGTCTAAAATATCCACGCAAACGAAGTCACGGGCAAAAGCTAGCAAGCAATAAAACTTCAATGCTTAGGCTGAGTTGCACCATCTTAATTTAACCATAACTTTAACAGATACAAACATATCTGACTGATGACAGCGTCGCTGTCGTCTATGGCGTAAGCTAGGTAACAAACAATATGTAATAACACCTTAGTTCCACTTTTGACCGCTGGGTCCGATAAGTTTGTATCTGTTAAAGTTATGGTTAAGTCAAGATGGTGCAACTCAGCCTTAGAATTCATTTTCATATTTTCTTTCACAGACCAAATAAGCATAGAAGAGTTAGACGTCATTTACAAAATCCCTCACTGCGTCCCGATCTCGGCCCATCATAAATGGAACTTCGATGACTTATTGGAGAAAATGTGGGAATATCTGAAACTAATCAGGATATACACGAAGCCTAAAGGACAACTGCCCGATTACAATGCGCCCGTGGTGCTGCACGCGGACAGAACAACTGTGGAGGACTTCTGTAATAAACTGCACAGGTCTATCGTAAAGGAATTCAAATGGTAAGTGTTTCCTAATCACAGATCACAGAAATAAAGAGATATGGGTTGCGTTCAGAACGTTTGAGCGCCGGTTGTTTGGTTGTTTTTTAACTCGCTCTAAGGTTTGGAACGACCAAGAACTTTAAATGTCAATGTCAATACAAATTCTTCATTTTCCATTTGGAATACGAATAATTTAAACTTTTCTTTATACTAAATCAAATAAAATCCGTTTATTGAGGATCTACCATGATTATTTTAAAAATTAGACATAAAAACATAAAAAATACAAAATAATGTCAAATGACATTGACATTTTTTCTATAGACAAACATCAGAGTGTTTTACAACCATCATTTTTGATAGTTGTTTGGTTGTAACGCTCTGACGTTTGGAACGACACGGTTGTGTCAACCGAACGTCACGCTCAAATGTTTGGAACGCCGTTAGAGCGTTCGGTTGTGGTTAGGTTGCACTCGGAGTGTAGGTTTGGAACGCGCCTATGGCGTACGGGTCTATCGGGTGTCTTCATTTCCTGCGCAAACGCGCAGAAACTTGTCAGTACCTAGTCAGTAGCACGAATTTTATGCAGTTGGGTTTTTAAATAAGCTGCCGACATCGGTCCCCATATAAACGTTTTTTTTTCATTCTTTTTTTCTTTTTTAAGGTCTTTTGGGGCTGGGGGGGGAGGACGATCGGCCCCTCCGCCCCCCACCCCCATAGATCCGCGCTTGTGTATATTATTTTTTATTTCTTTTTCAGTGCTCTGGTGTGGGGATCGTCAGTGAAGCATCTGCCTCAAAAAGTGGGAATTGAACATGTGTTGGCAGACGAAGATGTTGTGCAAATCGTGAAGAAAGTGTAGAACTAACTGTTGCGTTAGGTAACTAACAGAAAAGTATATTTTTATGAATGGAAACTACAGGGTGTTTGTAAATAGCATTTTAAAGCCGAATTAGTAATTGTTCGAAAATACCACTTTTTTGAAAATATATTTTTTAATTTATTATAAACTGCATTAAATAGTGGCTGGCAACCCTTACCCGAAATTGTGTTTTGATTTTGCCTTTTACGGTTATTGTAAACATTAGTCTATTTGTGTCAAGGGTTGTCACTTTTAGCGATTTTCCATACAAATAGAAAAACAAAATTTCTCAGCCATGTCGTGATTGTACTAATTTCGGATTTATAACGCTATTTCCAAACACCTTGTATGTATATGTATTATAATAATAACTAATATGAAATTGTAAGTATCTGGAAAAGATTGTTTAATGACATGCATGCTTAAAAAACTTTGAATGTGATAATTGTAATTTTGAGTTAAAAGTGTTTAGTTAGAACGAAAAAAGGAATTTGTTTTTTTTGTTGTAATATAAGTTGTATTTTAACATCCATATTCAAGAACAATACTCCAGCGTCACTTGCCTATGCGAACGCACTGCGTTGAAATAGAGCTCTGTGGTTGGTTCGTTTGTTTTACGTATTACATGTGATTGGTAGTTAGAACGCTGTGCGTCGGCGGGCAATGTGACACCTCATAGTAATGTTTGTTAATACGGGTGTAAGTTTCGTAAGAAAACTGAACATTAGTATGTAACTATGTGTAATTACATAGTGAAAAACAAATTCAATAACTAAAATGGAAATGAAGTGTTGCAGGCAAACTTGTATAAAAATCTTCTTCAGATACTTGATTGAAATTGTTATTGTTAAAAATTGAGACATTATAATGGCAGAAATAAGTTCTATAAGTAATACTTTTTGCATTTACTTTAAATAAGCGTAGCGATGTAACTTCCGTAATACTGATTACGTAAAAAATCGTCCCTGCATTTTAATAGCTTTTTTAATTTGCAAATATTTTTTTACCTACAAAGTATGCCTTACATACTACACCTTTTTTGTTAAAAATTAAGTTTGAGTAGATGATTTGACTACTCCTAAGGCTCGTATTACAGAATTAAATTCAAACTCAAATCTCTGCTTGAGTACAGTTCGACAGGGATGGTGCTATTCATCGTATATAGCGCCATCCCTTTCTAATTGTAGGTACTTTCGCATGGTTTTGTTTGATTCTATGTAAAATAAAACAAAGTTGTTTGTGAACTTTAATTCTTATGCCTTTAACTGGGTTGTTTACAACGTTATACAGAATGCTCATTAAAGTTGTAAAAACATAAAAGAACTGTGGTTTCATTTTAATACCTAAAAACATAATGATTACAATAATGCGTGGAATTTTCGATTAGAGCGCATGCACTCGAGTAATGTACGCGAGCGCTCTGAACTTAGTCACCTCAGTTGTAAAACGGCACAATGCACGTAGTTGTTTGTGAGTTATCGCGTAAGTATTATATTTCAAAGCTTGTAAAATTAGCTTTAGATTATTTCAGTTTTTACATCCAATCCATTAACGTGCGATTAATTTGACAATATACAACAACGGCAATTTCAGAGCGCTTGTAAATTATACTTTAGGCGCGCGCAGCGCATCCACACATTCTCGACTGAAGTTGCCGAGATTCACAAATGAAAAAAAAAACAAAATTAAATTAACAAACAACTACTTTTACATTGATTTTATTTAGGCCGTATAGTTAAGACTCCATTGCCTTGGAAGAAAAGCTGTTATTAAAAAACAAAAAGTCATAACAAATAACTTGAGTTGAGGCGTAGACTGAGAAACCTTGAGGTTATGATATGAGTTTTATTTACGGGTTGTGTTATGAGCTAAAATTTAACTAAAGCCATCAGCACAGCAGAAACAATAAGCAGAACTATTTAAATAAAAAGTGTCGCTTGACTATTTAATTCGTAGGTATATTCAAAACAATTTCAGTGACATCATGAGTTTTGATAACTTAGCTCGAAATCAGGTTTGTTGGTTTTCAATAAATAAATACTCCCCGTTAAATATATTTTCTTTCATTTAGTGATAAATGCTATCTGATTTATAAAAATAATTAGGTTTCTGTTGTTGGATTGGAGTAATTCCACAGAATATATAGGTGCGTTCCCACTAAAAACGCCATCTATCTTGTTGTAAAGAGAGCTTAATAACGAAAAGCACACCTCGTATTTGGCTCTTCGAAGTCTCAACATTTGGCAATAGGGCGCTGTTGGTTTTTCGAAGTAGCTCAATTTTGGCGATAGATGGCGATGTTTGTTTTGAAGTAGCTGATCTACCGTTTACTTTTTTAACTTTCAGAAAGTTCGCGCAACTTTGCACCGCGATGTTCGACTTCTGTGTTCTGAAACTTGCCATTTTCTCGGACTGGAGATAACAAAACCAGCGATGGAAATTATATCAGAATTAGTGTATAGAAAAATGAGTGTTTATGGATCGGATTTAGAGGCATTTGCGAAGTGAGCCTATTAAAGTATACATGAAGTAATACAAATCCGTCAATTTACTTTTAGTTTTATTGCAAATATTTTTCGTTTGCAGGCATGCTAAGCGGTCTACCATTAATTCAGAAGATGTAAAATTACTTGTTCGACGGAATCCTTCATTGGTAAGTGCTTACCTACTATCACAATTTGTTAGGCAACAATAAAAATCTAAGCAAGCATTAATTCAACAAATACTTCCTTTTTAGGGTTCCGTAATAGTACCCAAAGGGTAAAAACGGGACCCAGACCACAGAATATATAATAGTCCCAGACTCCACTGTCCGTTGTCTGTCTGTCACCAACCAGCCTGTATCTCATCTCATGAACCGTGTTAGCTATAGACAGTTGAAAATTTTACAGATGATGTATTTCTGTTGCTGCTCAACAAATGCAAAAAACAGTTTACTAATGTTTTCCCTAATTTTAAATGCAATAATTTCATTTGCCATAATTGCATATGCCATAAATTTATTAAACATAATGATTTATTTGCCATAACTAACAAATTACATAAATTTATTTCCACTAATTTCATTGGTCATAAACAATCAAATGACATATAGTTCTTATTACATAATTTTATTTGCCATACTCTTCATTTATAATAATGTTATTATCCATAACAATGATTTTCCATAATACTTACTTATTACAATATTTGTCAAAACAAACCTTGTTTTCTTTTATTTCAGCAAAGAAATAATGAAAGAAGCCAGCGTAATTCATATTTATCAAAGAATTAATAAGATTTTGACCAATCAAGATAATTTATTTATTATACTAATAGAGAATTTATGAGAGCTTTGGTATTGAATCTCAATTTAAAACGACAAAATTGTGGAACTAAAATAAAATTGTTTACTCATATTTGATATGTCCATCAACCATATTTAATGTCCCCACTGCTGGGGCACAAGCCTTCCTTATGAGTGGATATATTTATTTATATATTTGATTGGAGATCCTTAGGGGAGGCCTATACCCAGCAGTGGGTGCCGTGCGGCTGATATGATGATGATGATATATTTGATTTATAAAATTATAATTAGCTTTTTAATATTATTTTTTTAAATATAATAAGTAGGTAAGCATGCAGCATGCAAGCAGGCATGCAGCAGGCACCCAGCATGCAAGCAGGCATGCAGCAGTCATGCAGCATGCAAGCAGGCATGCAGCATGCAAGCAGGCATGCAGCATGCAAGCAGGCATGCAGCATGCAAGCAGGCATGCAGCATGCAAGCAGGCATGCAGCATGCAAGCAGGCAAGCAGCAAGCAATCAGGCATGCAGCATGCAACATGCACGCAAGCATTAGGGAGCTCCGCTCGCTTCGCTCGCTCCGTTGCGAGTGGTAAAAACACTAACCTAACCTAACCTACTGGTAAGTGCATTAAAAGTTTTTCTTTATAGCGGGGGGCCTCAGGCCCCCCGACCCCCCCGAGCAGGGGGGCCAGCCCCCCTGCACCACCCGGCAAGCATTCTACATGCAAGCAGGCATGGAGCATACAAGCAGGCAAGCAGCATGTGGCATGCAAGCAGGCATTCAGCATGCAACATGCATGCAAGCATTATGGAGCTCCGCTGCGAGTGGCCAATACACTAACCTAACCAAACCTACCAGTAGTGGTGGTCGCATTTAAAGTTTTTATTTATAATCCCTAGGTACGTTTAGGTGAAGAGATATGTTATAAGTTATGTATATTATGTCAATTATTGATTATGTCAAATAATATTTATAGGAACTAATCATTATGACACTTGTTATTATGGCACCTAATTTTATAACAAATGAAAAGTATGGCTAATGGATTGTTATGTCATAAGTTGTTAGTATAAAAGCCATTATTACAAATGAATATTATGACCGAGGATCATTATGGCAAATGAAATTATTACAAATAAAATTATGATAAACGAAAGAATACCGCAAAAAACAGAATAAAATAAATATTTAAGTGGGGCTCTCATAAAACAAATGTGATTTTTTTTACTGTTTTTAGTACGGAACCCTTCGTGTGCGAGTTCGACTCGCACTTGACCGGTTTTTTTTCCACATAAAATTTGTGGTTCTGAATTTAGTGTTCAAACTAAGAATTTTATAATTAGGTAATTTAGTTCGTAGCCACTTCGTAGCAATAAAAAATCAAAATCAAAAAATAATTTATTCAGTCTAGGCTGTTACAAGCACTTGTGAATGTCAAAGAAGCTACGCCATCGGTTCGCAAACCCTGAGCGGGAGACCTTGTAAATAAACGCTACGGAGTAGGGATAGGGAGACATGCCTATGTACGTAATAGGTATAATATTGATAAAAAATTAGGATATTTAGAATATTTACGGATTCTACGCTAACGTCCTTGAATAAAAATGTACATAGGTGGAACATAGGTAGGCACAACAATACGCTTACCAACAGGTGGGTGAATCTACGCTGTTTCTTACTTCCTGCGTCATTGTCCTCACTCGAAATTCTTTAAAACTCCAATGCATCACAAGAAAAAAATAAAAAAATATATAAAATAAATACAATTTATTATTGTACTCTAATGTAAATGATGGCATATATTTTTAACTTATTCCTTGTGATGCATTGGATTTTTAAACAAGATATATTCAAGTTTGTAAATATCGTTACTTATGGCTGTTACAGCTGATAAGTTTCTTGCGCCCGTTCTTCTTGTCAGCTAAAAAAGTCTGGAACGGGTGGTAGGAAAATATAGACGATTCAAAAGTACTTAATAATTAAGTTTATTTGAATAAAGCTTATTTCACTTTCACTTTCACTTTCAAACATTTTCGAGTGAGGACAATGACGCAGCAAGTAAGAAACAGCGTAGATTCACCCAGGTGGTTTCGCAAGTACGATTGCAAACACGTTTTTTTTCCATTGTAAAGTGGTTTAAAATTTGACTTTGACAGAAATCTAATTCGTTAAAATTCTCCGATTGAAACAATGGGTAAGTAATCTAAAAGATTTTTGTAAGTACCTACGAGTAACTTTTTGAAAGACATTTGAATTATTGGAGCAAGTGCTCGTGGTGTATTACTTTTGTATGTGTATTAATTTAATTAAAAACAATTTAGTGTGTAGGCGGCTTGTTTATTACCTCCTGCTCACTATTTTCAGAAGATCTAATTAACCATTACAGCCCACCATAATTAATTGTGTCGCTTAATTATTCTGAGAAAGTCAAAACAGTTCCTGAAATTTAATAGGAAAGCTAAATAAACACAGCCTGCTTGCTTACCAATTAGTTCTTTACAAAACATTTTGTTTTATTTTAAACAATTATTCTACTAATATTACAATATTTACAATGTTTGGGGTTTCTGAGTAGGTATACTCAGCCGTTTTTGCGTGATTGAGTACAAGGTGGGTAGGTACCTATATAGGTACTTACATCCAAATCCCTTTTAGTAGAATAAGTACATCCAAAAGGGGAGGCCTGACCCAGCAGTGGCGGGTGTCGTGCGGCTTATACAGGGTTATTATTGTAAAACACCAACGACCTCGCAGGAGTAGATTACTAATATCATTTAAGTATAAACAATAGCATTATTTTGTTCTACGACTTTTCCGAAAATACATTATAATACATTTCTAACCCTGAATTGCCATAATAGGATATTTTTTATCCCAGTTTTATTCACTTCTATAGACAGCCCGGACGAAGTCGTGGGCGGAAGCTAGTTAGATTATAATAGGGATGTTGACTAATGAATAAAATAACGAAATACTAATAAAAATCGTAAACATATTAAACTTTTAGAGTAGCTTGTATACCTCTTGGTTTTATATATTGCATATTATTTTATGACCCTTCAAAGTTGGGTGGACAAGTCCATTTAAAAAGTATAAAATTTATTAAAATAAATGATACCTTTAATTAGTCCGTAAAATGTATAGCAAATTTGTCGAAGAAACCATTTTGATAAACACAATATTTAATATAGCTGCTGAACAAATTTCCTATGCGTTGCATACAAACTTGCAAGGCGTGACGTCATAACTTGCAAGCCATTAGTATGGAGCGTTTTTGATCGAGTCCATTTGTGTGCATTTCACACTGTGATATCTCGGGCAGTTTTCATGCTAGCGAATTAATTCTTTTACCAATGTTTCTTTTTTGAGAGGTAATTTATGTAACATAAAATAAAAAAAATAGTCAACATCCCTATTACAAGTGGAAATGACAATTGCATAAATAAAAGCCTATCGCTTGGCCATTTAAACATTCAGAATCGAATTTAAATTAAAATTGGCGTTAAAATCGGTATCACAATTCATGAATCGAAAATTTTGACTGGATCCGTGTATGGGGGTAGTGTCTGATTGTTGTTTTGTATTAATCGCAAATAGTTATTTTAGTGTCAAAGTTGAAACAATAGGATAATCGAATAAACCCGATCTTTGCAAAAATCCTAGGTCGATTGTAAAGGACCGGATAATTGGAATTTAAGATACCTACCTAGATTTTCGAAAACGTCCATGTCCGTGCAATTTTTAGGATCGTTCTAAAAATTCTAGAATGTTTTAGACAACTGGAAACTAATCTAACATATTCAGTCTGATTGGTCAGAATATGACTCAATAAAAATAAGTACCTACTCTGAAAAGGTCATAAGATTATTGAAAGATAATAATAAAAATGAAAGGCTACTAGCGTATTGCGAAATATTTACAAAGCTATTTTTTCCAGAAAGCTCATTTGAACGCAATCACACCGACGCCATCTTCAACCGTAAAAGAAAAGCGACGAAAGACGGTGTTACCAGTTATTAAACAACCAGAGACACCGATAAAACCCATAGAGGAACCGCAGAAAGAAGAAAATACTAAACCAGAAACAGTGAAAGAAGCAGAGGAACTTGATAATGCTATGGCTGTTGATGATACTATAGATTTAACCTTTGATTAAACTGTTAATTATGTACTTAATCGTTTTTTTTATTTACGACACCTACACTTGACCAGCCTGTATTAGGTATGAGTTTGCACAGTTACCTTTACTATACCTACTCGATGCGACTGTAGTAAGCAATTTTGTATGCAATTTGGCACAGCGCCTCTGGCGGTCACTACACTAAGCTAAAAGTTGTCATAAAATGTCAACTACAGTCGCTATCCAGTTTAGTAAGCGTAAACTATAGGCCTACTGATGGAACTCGAACAAAAGATACCGTTTCAGTTGTAAATGATATAAACGTCTTTTTCTATCATGTTTTTTCAGTGACATAGTGAAATGATTACCAATAACTAGATTTTAATGAGCAACAAAAATGAAATTCGATTGTAGATGTTGATTCGTGTACAGTACACTGGCAAGGCAGTGTACCGCAGGTTGCTCGACCTACGTACGGACGGAGCGTTCGCCAAAAAACTCGTTATAACGAAACACAATTACATGAGAACAGAGAGACGAGTGGAGACTGCATCAGGTTAACAATTACAAAAAAATATAGGAAGGTAACTTAATGAAACTTTTTTGATAACTCTTTAGGTACTCGTGGTATAGTAATAAGTAGACTGTAATGCTATACAAGGTCGAAATAGCAGCAAAAGTAGGTGATCGAAGAGGTAAAAGATAGCTTTCGTAATCTGGCTAAAGTTCAAACCGAATTTCGTTAAAATCGTAGTTAGAGTGAGAAGCGTTTAAAAATGGATGCAATCGAACATTTAGAAAATAAAGGAAAGTGATTAAAGTGAATCTAAAGTTTAAGTAAGAAATAGGTACATATTTGGTGCATTACACAAAATAATACTCCCTAAGTCCCCTAAAATTATCAGTAAGTAAGTATTAGGCCAACGCTACTCCAACCTTTTCCCTGTTCGTGCCAGTTAATTACTCCTATAACGACAGTTAGACCATAATGAGATTTTTGCAATTCAACAGTAGCACATTACAGGGTGCTGTTTACACCCCTTCCCCCCACCACTGACCACCCTCCACAGGGGAAGTTATTAGAGCCTTGTTTATGAATTTCATGTATGATGTTATACATGGAATGTTAGAATTACCCATGGGTGCATTGACCGATGATTTTTACTGGTTGTTTCTAATGACCTATTTGTAGTTTATTGAGTAGCAACGCCCGCTTGCAACTTCTTCTGCGTGGGAAATTATTTTTCTATTTATTTGATTTCAGCGAAACCTCTACACTATGCTACACGGGCATCTAACTCCTTTCTGATAACATGAAAAACTTAAACACAATCTATATTTATAAAATCGTAAACTGAATGACTGACTGACTGACTGACTGATCTATCAACGCACAGCCCAAACCGCTGGGTCTAGAGACTCCAAATTTGGCACGCAGGTTCCTTATAAGGTCTAGGGGTGCACTAAGAAAGGATTTTTCAAAATTCACCCCCTAAGGGGGTAAAAAAGGGGATCAAAGTTTGTATGAAAGTCCCTCAGTTTTGAAGCTAGGATCTTCAAATTTTGTGTTTAGACTGACCATTGAAAATAAATAAATACGGGTCTCAGCGTTTTTCAAAATTCTACCCCGAAGAGGTCAAAAGGGGGATGAAGTTGTGTATTGAAGAAAATCCTTTATTTTCGAAGTAAAAATCGCTAAATTTATAATTTAGGCTTATGGATAGAAATCTAACGCAACGTATATTGTTATTGTTAGTATTTAAACCCCTATTGGGATGAAATGGGGGTGAAAAGGGGTAAAAAACCCCAAAAATAGATATGGATGTCGTTATTGGGGTTTTCTGGGATGACGATTGCAAAAATGACATTTATTTTGAAGTCCAACACGGTGGACATGATTTGACCCCTAAAGGGGTGAAAATGGGGTTCAAATTTTGTATGGAAAAATTATATAAAATAGACATTACAACTTTAAACTTCGTTGGAGCACATCTAAAAATAAATAGGCAAACACATATTTTGTAATTTTGAAAATCAACCACTTAGGGGTAAATGGGGTGAGTAAACATAAAAATCAATATGGATGTCGTTCTTGAGGTTTTATGGGATGGTGATTGCGAAAATGAGGTTTATTTTGAAGTCCAACACGGTGGACATGATTTAACCCCTTAAGGGGTGAAAATGGGGTTCAATTTTTGTATGGAAAAATAATATAAAATAGACATTACAACTTTAAAATTTGTAGGAGCATGTCTAAAAATAAATAGGCAAACACATATTTTGTTATTTTGAAAATCCTCCCTTATGGTGTAAATGGCGTAAGTAAACATGAAAAGCGATGTGGATGTCGTTCTTGAGGTTTCATGGGATGGTGGTTGCGAAAATGACATTTATTTTGAAGTCCAACACGGTGGCCATGATTGGACCTGGACATGCACATCCAGGGGACGGGGACGGGGACGGGAACGGGAACGGGAACGGGAACGGGAACGGGAACGGGAACGGGAACGGGAACGGGAACGGGAACGGGAACGGGAACGGGAACGGGACCGGGACCAGAAACGGGGAGCCTTGACATAAAAATCGATATGGATGTCGTTCTTGAGGTTTTATGGGATGGTGATTGCGAAAATGAAATTTATTTTGAAGTCCAACACGGTGGACATGGTTGGACCTGGACATGCACATCCAGGGGACGGGGACAGGGACGGGAACGGGAACGGGGACGGGAACGGGAACGGGAACGGGAACGGGAACGGGACCGGGACCGGAAACGGCGAGCCTTGACATAAAAATCGATATGGATGTCGTTCTTGAGGTTTTATGGGATGGTGATTGCGAAAATGAAATTTATTTTGAAGTCCAACACGGTGGACATGATTGGACCTGGACATGCACATCCAGGGGACGGGGACAGGGACGGGAACGGGAACGGGGACGGGGACGGGAACGGGAACGGGGACGGGAACGGGACCGGGAACGGGAACGGGTTACGGGAACGGGAACGGGAACGGGAACGCGAAGGGGAACGGGAACGGGAACGGGAACGGGAACGGGAACGGGAACGGGAACGGGAACGGGAACGGGAACGGGAACGGGAACGGGAACGGGAACGGGACCGGGACCGGAAACGGGGAGCCTTGACATAAAAATCGATATGGATGTCGTTCTTGAGGTTTTATGGGATGGTGATTGCGAAAATAAATTTATTTTGAAGTCCAACACGGTGGACATGGTTGGACCTGGACATGCACATCCAGGGGACGGGGACAGGGACGGGAACGGGAACGGGAACGGGGACGGGGACGGGAACGGGACCGGGACCGGGAACGGGAACGGGAACGGGAACGGGAACGGGAACGGGAACGGGAACGGGAACGGGAACGGGAACGGGAACGGGAACGGGAACGGGAACGGGAACGGGAACGGGAACGGGACTGGAAACGGGGAGCCTTGACATAAAAATCGATATGGATGTCGTTCTTGAGGTTTTATGGGATGGTGATTGCGAAAATGAAATTTATTTTGAAGTCCAACACGGTGGACATGATTGGACCTGGACATGCACATCCAGGGGACGGGGACAGGGACGGGGACGGGGACGGGAACGGGAACGGGGACGGGAACGGGACCGGGACCGGGAACGGGAACGGGACCGGGACCGGGACCGGGACCGGGAACGGGAACGGGAACGGGAACGGGAACGGGAACGGGAACGGGAACGGGAACGGGAACGGGAACGGGAACGGGAACGGGAACGGGAACGGGAACGGGAACGGGAACGGGAACGGGAACGGGAACGGGAACGGGAACGGGAACGGGAACGGGAACGGGAACGGGAACGGGAACGGGAACGGGAACGGGAACGGGAACGGGAACGGGAACGGGAACGGGAACGGGAACGGGAACGGGAAGGGGACGGGAACGGGAACGGGAACGGGAACGGGAACGGGAACGGGAACGGGAACGGGAACGAGAACGGGAACGGGACCGGGACCGGAAACGGGGAGCCTTGTGCGAGGTCCGCCACACGCGGCAGATGTCTCAAGCAGCGCGCCTAATTGCGTAAAAACGGCTGGTCTGATCCTGGTGGATTTTCTCTAATATCCACGCGGACGAAGTCGCGGGCAGAAGCTAGTAGATTATAAATAAGCAAATAATCATCATCTTAAACTAACTTGTAGTACCTACATACAACTAAAACAGTTTATGATAATGAGAAGTACCTAACTCAAATGAATGGACGTCTATATACCAAGACAGACTAGTACTAGCTGAGCTTAATCGTCCCCGATTCTCGGCGAAGACTTACCATCAATTAGGAAGCTCTAATTATCAACCCGTCCTGCAGTCGATGAATATGCACGAACTGCTCACTACAAGGCACACTTGGTATAATGTAGCTGTTTTGAGATTAACGTATACATTATGTTGGCGCTAGACGTAGTGGCTACGGGCAGTGGCGATTTTTACATTACTTATATGCCTTTTGGTCGGATTAAATTTTTTTTTTGAGGTATACACAAACTTGACTGCCCTCCTCACTGTTCTTTCCTATCCCGGACCTGCTGGAAGAAATTTAAATGTGAAATAAGTTGTGCCCTTGTACAATAAATTCTTCTGTCCATTTCTTTTCTGTTTGTTATTGTGTGTGAACAGAACTAATAAATAATAATAAATGTATGAATAAATCTGCGCAATGTGACAATGGCTTAAAAAATATGTACGAAACAGCGAGAAACGTGTGTCAACGTCAAGTAAGCACCTTAATTTCTTTCATTATGAAATTCTTTCGATGTTTCACGTTTAGATACTACACACTTTTCTCCTAAAATTATTATCTAAGTATATAAGTAATATTGTGATGATGTGATGTGATGATATGGTAAAACGTGGCGTCAGAAAGTTTAAAAACTTTTAGAGCTAGTCTGATTAATTTAACGTAAAGCCTTAGTACAACCAGAAACCCATTATTCCCTTCCCTTTACATTTACATACCATTAATAAGATCGTTCACCTTTCATTTTGATGTCTGCAAAGCGAACTAAAAGGCATTCGCCTCAGCCAAGATGCAAGATCGAAGTCCCCATTAATTCGTTGTCCACGTTTAAACAATCATTCGTCAAACATACGGGGCTCGAAGTATCTAGACTGTGCCTAGGTAATGTGGAGATAGGCTGGTGCTCATTAAAATATGTAAATGATCCGCTGAGACATTACGCAGATAGGCGCTTCTGACTTATTGGCTGGTTGGTCTTATTCAACGTGTCAAGATTTCAAAATAAGTATAATCAAATAAAAAATTCACATGTTATGTTCTGGTCCTCCTTCTATCCCAAACCCTAAGGATGTTCAGGCCAATATTTTTGCATTAAGCAGAATAGAGCTTTTCTGATATACCTACATACAATTTACTCGTTTAACAGAAAGGCTAATGATAGAGTATATTTCAGAGTGCTCTATGTAGGTATTCTGTTGTGCTACCAGAAAATCATGTACGAAACTGCCTCTGTTCTTTGAGAAAAGCGTGGAAATTAGGACATTAAATTACTTGTGTACCTAAGTGATTGTCGTGAAAAGCGTTACATGCATGATGGTATTTGTTTAAGCGGCGGTTACTACAGTTTTGAACATCACCTACCGCGCGCAAGTATAGTATTTAGAATTATTACAAATTTCGTCCAGAGTCCGTCCCGCGCCGACGGCAGCCACTGTTCCTTGAACCAATGTTTTCTGTACATATTGAAAACTTATTTTACACAACAGTTAGGTACTTCTCTTTCTCTACTGCTTACCGCTATCCCTCGTGGAGTTGTTGTTGTTGTTGTTGTAACCTACCGCGCGCAACTATTTAGTATCATTACAAATGTCGTCCTGAGTCCATCCACGCCAGCAGCAAGTTACAGTTCCTTAGTGATAAGAACTAATGTAGGTACCTAATTTTTGAAGATTTATTAATTTATTTTGTTCGATAGTTGTTTTTCTACTGCTTACCGCTATCCCTCGTGGAGTTGTGAACGTATTACTGGTTAGCGGGGCACCTACCGCGCGCTACTATTTAGTATCATTACAAATGTCGTCCTGAGTCCGTCCTGCGCCGGCAGCTACCGTTCCTTATTAATAAGGACCGTACAGGTACGATGGAGTGGACTGGGATTTAGTACTTAATAATATGTTTTATGAGATTTCACATTAATTGATGAAAAGTGGACTGGAAATGGAAAACTACCTATCCTAGGTTTTATTGCTTCCAGTGGAGAAGATTTCCAAGATTTTTTAATCAATCAATCAATCAATCAATAAATTTATTTGCAAAAATATGGTTACATTAGTTGTTACATATATAAGTCACCAGCATATTTTGTTGTTAATGTCAACGTGCAAATGTTTACAAAAAAAAATTATTAGTAATTAACTAACTGTCAGAAAAAAATTTTACTTGTTTAGATTTAAACAGATTAATTATTTTAAAAGCATTAAGTATAATAAATTATTCAATCATCATTCAATCATCATTAATATGGGTCCCCTAGTCATACTAAAAGAATGTTGATTCTTGTACACAAGTTGGATACTTATTTTTTATCTCGGTATATTTATCTATTTACTTAGTTTGAATTTCCGATATTTCGGCAACAGTTCTAATTTTCAGGGGTCCGTGGCCAGGCCATGGGAAAGTACCAAGTTTTCTGTACTGTAGATACGTACATAATGGCAGTCTAGCAAGTAACCTTTAGCTTGTCATAAGTTTTGAATCTTTGCCAGTATTACAAAAATCTTATTTCCTATAATGTATTGCTTACTTACTTTGACAAAAGAAGCGTTTGCCTCCCAAGTGAGCATCGTTCGTTACCCGCCTCGCTGAGGCAAGCAAGTGTTGTTTTGTTCGCTCGTCTCATCATTACGTACCTCAGCTCATTACTACCAACAGATCACCCGCTTAATTTGTGCATTTCCGATCCAAAGATATTCAAATATCAACCCTAATGATCCCCGAGAAATGTTAATAAAATGTTAATGCGAAGAAAGCGGTTGTCCTGCCGGCAATAAGTGACAGATTTGCTTGACAGAGATACCTTGTTTGTGGTTTGTATGAATAAGTTAGGTTTGGCCCTTTTTTCTCTGTGAACGTACCAGACTACCAGTGTTTTGTATTTGAGTTTATTTTAAATATATAAATGTATATATGTGTCTGTTTGAGTTGAGTTATTTCAATTGCTTGTACGTCTTTTATTGTTTTGGGTTTTTCTTGGCAATTTCATTCCAACCTAAACCATAGCAAGCCGTGAACCTGATAACCTGGAGAAGATCAGTCGTACGCAGGCCATGTGGAGGGGAAGTGAAGTCGATAGGCCAACTTTCTGACCGAAAATTGCAACTCAACCATGCCCCAAACAAAGTCAACAGAAATTCGCCATCTTCGTCACGATGATACTTCGTGAAAGATAATAACGTATAGGTACTTAAAGTTAAAAACCATCTGCTTTTCTGGGGCACTAATCTTCACTCAAAAATATTTAGGGATTCATTTGACACTTCTAGAGGGTCCTAAGTCACATAAATCTCTTTATCATTTTGCACATGATAGCATCTGCCTATCTTCTTAGTGACTAAGCAGGAAATGCTTGAAAAAATAATAAATACCTTAAGACAACAGTTTTCAAAAGCCATACAAACAGTGTTATCATATCACCACCTCCCATACACAAGCACCCAAGTCCTAATTAAGGCTAGTTTTCTTAATGAATTCAAAAGCAAAGATAACTCTAATAAGGTAGAATTTGAATGAGCTCCCCACGCAATTTATAAATGCTCCCCGTGTTAAGATATTTGCAGTTTGAATTATTCATTATAATCAGTGCACTTACTGGGTCCCGTTTTATCCTACACAAATATAATGGACTCTCACAGTACGAGGTACTTATGTATGAGAATTGTTAATTTCGATGTGGAGACAGTTAAAGAATTTGTAACTTGATCTGTTTTTGAGCTTACTTCCGGAAAAATGGTGTTCTAAATATCCATGGGATGGTGATTATAGATCACTATGCGACAAAACTTTATATGTTTTCATTGACGCTACGTTTTGCAGCTCCTTAAAATTCTACTTTAATTGAAAACACCGAATTAGAATTAAGCACTTAGTGACTTTTTACTATTTAATTCATTGACGCCGGAGCGGTCGCTGGCGACCGAGACACAATAGATTTTCTATTGTGTCTCATTTTCCGGGCGTTGAAGAGTTAAACGACCACAGGGTTTTTTTACCCCAAGATACGATACTATCAGCCTCTGAAAATGAAGACTGTATTCTTAGTGAGATTAATCAAGTGAGGCCAGATAAACACTAGGTATTTCGGCTCAACCAAACCAGCATTACCCGTATTCGGAATTAAATACCCTGCAATAAGTTCGGCAATTATTATATTTTCATTTCGTCCCAACCCCATTTGTCGAAACCAAAATACGTCACACATAACTTGATTGATATCTCGATCGGAAAGTATGTAGTTATCAATATTGTGTCCACTCGACATCAGCGCAGACTGCAATTGACATTTTTTGGTTTTAAACTTAATTATGCGTAAAATATTTCGGAAGTTCAGTCGGAATGAGAAGGGGATTGATTTAGGGATCAAATTGGTTCGAAATATTTAAGTTTTTGGATGTTTTATTTTTACCCGACTGCGGGTTATTTTGCATTATAGGTTATTGTTTTTATTGCATTAATAGAAAATAGGTAATCCATCACCTTTTCGCAATAAGACTTTTTTATTATAGTCTCCAATGAATTAGCGTCTCTATCAAACATATTTTTGTAAAATTCAGAATGGCAATGAAATTTTCACACCTTTTGAAACAAAAGTCAAATATCTATCTTAAATTCTATTACCTTTATAGAAAACTTTCTTACGTTTCTCAAGCAGTAATACAGGATTGTATATCCCAAAAACAAAATAGTACACAGTCACATGAGTAAAGAACTACAGAACCCTCAGCAAACATGAAAAATGTTAAATCCCAAAAATATTTCCCGACTCATAAAGAGGTATCGCCGCATTTCAGAGTGAGGTTACGCATAAACGTGATTGTTGCCAAATGAATGACTGAATGTTATTTTATTTTTCAATTGCGCCCGCGGTTCCTACCAACGGTAAGAATTAAAACTGCCGGGGCAGCCTGACCGCGCCATTCCAAACTCTTTTGACGATACACAATTGTGCATTTTTTTCTATTTCGTCCAATAGTTTGTTGCGGTTATGACTGTACCCCGCTTTTAATAGTGAACGGAGTTTTTTTAATGTCGCTTTTTGTGATTTAGATTGGATCTTCTGTGGAGGTTGACGTTATGGAATGTTATGTGAACAGTTTTCGGTAGGTAACGTATGTAGAATCAATGTGAAAAATCTTTCCATTTTGTCTTTTGGGCGCAAATTTGATGACCTCAATTCGAACGAAACAATAACCTTAATTATGTCAGTACGCCTTACGTCGGACCTACAGGAAGAGGCCCTGGTGCATGCTGATGACATTGTGCTAGACGCGGAGAATGGTCAAGAGGTCCAGAGCAGATGGGAAGGATGGCGGCAAAGACTATACCAAGAGAGTGTTGGGTTGAAAATAAGCAGAAATAAAACAGAGCACATGTTTTGTGGTTTCGGCGGTCTCTCTGGTCGTATGCCCATAACTCTAGCCGGAATTCCCTAGTCTGCTCCAGTTTTCGGTACGTACCTTGGGTCTTTCGTGCAAGCAGTTAGGGCGATTGACCGCAATATAACAAACCAGATCAACGAAGGGTGGATGAAATGGCGACAGGTTATCCGCAACCTGTCGCCAATTTGAGTAACTCCCGAACTCCCGAGTTACATGTGACCCGCGGATGCCACTTAAGTTAATGGACAAAAATTATAAAACAGAGAAGTTGAAAGGGAATCTTCTGGCTTGGTTTGGGCATGTTATGAGAAGGGATGAAAGGAATGATCTTACTAGAAGAGTAATAGATATGTATGTTGAGGGCTGGAAAGTAAGAGGAAGACCGCAAAAAGATGGATGGATTGTGAGCGGAATGATATGAATGTGAAGGGAGTAGGTGAAAAGATGACGAGTGACATAAAGGAATAAAAGAGAAGGACGAACTGCACCGACCCCAAATAAATTGGGATAAGGGTAGGGGGATGATGATGTCAGTTCGCCATAAAATTTCAATTCCTGATCTGTTCATAAATAATAAGATTAGATAGAGTGAATATTTGTACTTATTTTTTTTTAACCAATTTTAATACCTAAAAACAGGTCCCAGAAGTTAGAGCATTGGTTAAAAATTTATTTAATCAACACAACACTAAAATAGATCAAAAATGGAATACCCGCCGATTCATTTAATATTTCAACCGTACAAATGTATCTAAACCGATCCAGGGTTGTCAAAACAGATCGCTTGCAGTAAGTTGGACGTTTTCCATTAAAAATTAACCGTTTTATTGTATTAATACACCTCAAAAGTGGGATCACGCCTGCTCGGAATAAATGGGACTCCAAAATAAACGCCAATATCTGCACTCATGTTCAAAACTGAGTAAATGCATTGATAAAATACGGTAATGATTTTATTTTGTACTCTATATTAAATAATTAATGCATCTAAAGCTAATAGTACAAATCAAGATCATGAATAGCTAATTATAGATATTAAGAAACAATTATTTAGAGAAGAATATACTAATACAGCGTAATTTTAAACGAAAAATTTCCTCAAACTTACACGAAATTTATAACGCAGCATTGAATCACCCACCTCTATCGAAAAATGTATGCCAACTGGCGTAGTAGTCGCGTAACGGGACGCTCATGCACTCGGGCGGGCTATAGGGCGGATGCGTGTCCATGAAGTATTTTCACGATAGGATTTATTTATCTAGGTTTTCTAACGCATATGCCTTATTAAAACGTAGGCCTTATTTGCATCAAGTACCTTATTAATGTGTCATTTACTAGCGGCCTAAGTGTGCGTGAAAGTGGCTTTGCAAGTGTGCATGGAATAAGTAGTTTCCTACATTTTAAATCGATGGAAATAAATTTATTTTATTTATTACCATTGAAATTGGTGTTTTTTTCTCAAGCACAGAGAATTTCATAACATCTGTGATTTAAAATATTTATCAGTTGCTGGATATTAGGTAAGTACATCAAATTATGACCATATCCGTCAACTATCAGCATAATTAAAATCAATTTATTTTGTTTTCTTAGCATTAAAAAATACCTTGAAAGTGACTGTGACTAAAAGTGTTACAACAGCTTTCACAGTTGTTAAATAAATTATGAAATAGTATGGATAATTCAATTTGTTAAAAATTCTCCATACAACACGTCAACTTCATAGGTAAAGACCTAATATTTTTAATATTAATTCTTATTCAATAATATAGTGTATTCAATAATATTAATTGATAAAAGTCGCCAACCGTTCCAACAAAACGGGCATCAAAAATATTACAAGTTTTAAAATAACACTTTACGCATATACCAATTCCTAGCCGTCAGCAGTAGTCGACATGTTTGTAAATTCGCGGGGCACCGTATAAATTCATTAGTGTGGCTAGTTCGGTTAAGTGACAAACATTGAAATCGCATCGCGCCGCATTGACGGCTACTCAAAGAATTCATTATCGGCCATTAATGCCGGCTATATTCGACTATTGGCTTTACCGATACCATTCGGGTATCGGTAAAGCCAATAGTCGAATATGAGTCGTCCTTTTATGAGATGCGCTGTTTTCAGTTTCAGTGGTCGTTTGGTGGGTAAGTATTTATTGTATTGTATTCGTGAATGCTAAATGATTGCAACTGTTTGTTAATATTTTAGCAACATACTTAAACTGAGAGACTGACACAAGTTTTTGGCTATAAATTAGCCCGTTTAGTATTGTAAAGTTTTCCGAAATTATCCTTTTAAAAACAAGAAACTATATATTTTTCAGTATAATTAAATCTGTAATTCTCATCAAACGGACAAATACGAGGCCGGTTTGATAAGTCCATGACTTTGGAAAGAAGAAATACTTTTTTTTTTCATAATATATTTTGTATCATAAAAAGAAACTCCTTAGGAATCTTTACATTACACTACATTTTTTTTTCAGATGGGCCCTCATTTCAGTTACCACAGTTTTCAGGCGATGAAAGAAATAAATAATGAGTTAAAGATGTAGGAACTTCGTTGGACTGAATACGCAGACCTACAAAAGGATTATGTAGAGAAATAAAACTTCTTTACAAAGTCAATCGACTTATCATACCAGCTACTGCTGAACAACTTTAATACGATAAGTTCAATAGGGATGTTGACTAATGAATAAAATAACGAAATACTAATAAAAATCGTAAACATATTAAACTTTTAGAGTAGCTTGTATACCTCTTGGTTTTATATATTGCATATTATTTGTTTTATGACCCTTCAAAGTTGGGTGGACAAGTCCATTTAAAAAGTATACAATTTATTAAAATAAATAATACCTTTAATTAGTCCGTAAAATGTATAGTAAATTTGTCTAAGAAACTATTTTGATAAACACAATATTTAATATAGCTGCCGAACAAATTTCCTACGCGTTGCATACAAACTAGCACGGCGTGACGTCATAACGTGCAAGCCATTAGTATGGAGCGTTTTTGATCGAGTCCATTTGTGTGCATTTCACACTGTGATATCTCGGGCAGTTTTCATGCTAGCGAATTAATTCTTTTACCAATGTTTCTTTTTTTGAGAGGTAATTTATGTAACATAAAATAAAAAAAATAGTCAACATCCCTATTCTTTATAAACATCATTGTCTACTCAACGTCAATAAACCACTAACACGAGTATATACCACAAAAGCTTTTTTATTTGCTACGAAAAACTGTAGCTGAAAAGTTCACAAAAAAGGCAAAGATTAAAACTATCGATGGCAAACAAACTTATCTGAAGTCGTACTTTAATTAAAATGATACAGGCGAGCGTCGATCGGGTACGATATTAGCATTCGTAATTATGGTCTCTTATCGCCTCTTAATTGGCTTGTAATGAATCTGACGAGCTGTATATTATAGCGTAATGTCTAATAAGGGATTTTGCGACTGCAATGCAACACTTTGACAATTTTTTTTATGCACGACGGGTCAGTGCTTGGCCTTTAGACTTTTGGCTTGAGGTGAGGTGAAGACCTAATCTGATGGTTTCAAGGTGGAAGCGCACTACACCAGGAATCTTCATCACTGAGGAACTGGTTATTTTACCTCTAACTGGTGGAACACAACTGTTGGTATAGATTAAAAAAGTGATACTACAAAACTATACCACTCTACTACTTCGGTATAGCATTTTCTGCAAATCTCCAACTAATATTTCGTGTATTTGTGTGTGTCATGTGTGTGTGTGTATGCAGTGTTCTAATTGCTCAAGCGCCGTTCGCCCACTTATCATAATGTCTCTTAAATCACGAGGCCGCGGGTATAAATCTAGACACGATAGAAGGCCCCAGCAGGGCTGTGTTTGTCAATAGGTCCTGTTTTGTCAAACAACATTATGGATGATCAAAGATTAATTCGTAAAATTGTTTAAAAAACAAAAAAACCGACTTCAAAAAACCTGCCTCTAAAAAGCAAGAAATAATATTCAAATCATTAGATACGCATTATCATTGTTATAATAAAACACGTCTATTAAAGTCGGGTGGGGCTGGAGTACCTACATATTCCTTTTTTTATTCTAAAAGCCCCACCCGACTTCAATAGACGTGTTTTATTATAACAATGATAATGCGTATCTAATGATTTGAATATTATTTCTTGCTTTTTAGAGGCAGGTTTTTTGAAGTCGGTTTTTTTGTTTTTTAAACAATTTTTTTATTTTTTTATTTTTAGTGTAAGTACCTTCTGTATTAGGTAGTGTAGGTAAGTATATTATTTAGGTAGAAAAATCGGCCTAGCCAAACGTGAGATAATCGCGGAGAAACATACATACAATACCTCCTTTTTTTGAAGTCGGTTAAAAAGACTACACAGAGGTATCCCTTCCCCAACAAAAAAAATCATCTAATGCGGTTCATAAATAACAAAATTGTCAAGTTAGTTGATTTAATTTAATAGTATTTTCAGGATAACTTGTAAACTACTGAACCGATTTGAAAAAAAAATAAATGGGACCATCTCGCAAGAAAACTCAATCGAACAAAAAAAGAATTATCTAAATCGGTCCATAAATGTCGAAGATACGCGCGAACAACGATAAAAAAAAAAAAAAAAAAAAAAAAAAAAAAAACATACAATCGAATTGAGAACCTCCTCCTTTTGATGAAGTCGGTTAAAAAGAGTAGACTTACCTACTTAAATTACGATGTAGGTTCGGAAAATTATATTTAAATATTTATAGGTGTAACTTTTTTACCAACCAGATTTTAAGGGGTTGTTTAGAATCAAGTTTAGAATACAAAAGACATTCCCGACTTTCAAATAGAAAGATGTTTTTGAAAAATGCATGGTTTTTGAGGAAGTAGAACGACTATCAAGTCAGCTAGTGCCATAATAGTACATTATGAGACAAGTTAGCTTAGGTTGCTCATTGCACACAAGACTGTGGGTTGCAGCCCGAGCCACAGGCGAGGGCGTAACTCAGCCGAGTGTGCAATAAGCAAGAGCTCACGAGTTTCATACGACGTTTTTCAACACATTTGCGAGGAAAAAAATTTGAATTTATCACACAGCAACAAATATGGCAAAAACAAAATATGAATAATTTATGGGAAAAGGCGCGCAAGTTTTTTTTTGTTTTTTTTTCACACGCCCAACGCAAGAATATTTTGCGAACAAAGGGGTGAGGAGCATACAGCCTACTACTAATACTTAAAAAAAAATATAATTTTAAGTGAAAAATGCAAATATTTTAATATTTTATAACAAAATATTGTGAATTATGAATAATTTGATAATAATTATATATTTATTTGACTTAATTAGGGACTTACACATTTATTTATTCTAAAAATGTATATGAGAATTTTTAGCAGCATAAAACCTCTTTGTTTTAAAAAAAAAATAACTGTATTACCCGGCTAAATTGGGAATGCTCTGTTTACTCGCATAGAACTTGCAGTAAGGTACTAATTTAACTTTGTAGGGTTAATTCTATTAAGAACTAGTGTTTTATAAATTATTGCACGCGTTTGTTATAGCTCGGTTTATGGCCCTAAAAGCGATGTATTAGGGCTCACTTTACGAGCAAGTGTGTTGAAAAATTATTAAAATAATCCATATACGAGAAAAAGGTAAACAAGTACCTACACAAAACATAAGCAGACCTTAAAACTTCCACAGGCTGTATATTAGTGATAACAACAAGCGTATTTGTAACGTAATGCACATTTAAATAATAAGGTCAAATGAAAATATTTAAGTAGGTACTAAAGGTAGAGTAAAATAAAATAAAAATACAGCGTGTGCATCATTTGGTTACGGGAATGGGATGGTTCCACTGATGATTACAAGCAACTTTTACTATGGGGCCATACAGAAGCGCAATACCTGCTCGACCTTAATGTATGGATCAGCTGTTTTTTTTCGCGATATCAGAGTTGGCCCCATAGTAATCATGATTGGAACGTACGACCACTGCAAACCAAAATGATAAAAATTTCAGCGTGTATTATACTTAATTATAATATGTTCGTAATCTTAAAATCAGATTTCGATTCGAATGATTCAAGAGTAAGTAACAGTGTAGTTTTTTTACAGCAAAACTGTATAACAAACCTTAGTAATGGCCATAAAGTTGAAAAAAATATTTTAACAAAATGGTTCCATTTCCTTTTAATAGTTCCCCTAAAAGCAACAACGCTTCACCATCTATAGGTACACGCACGAATTCACTCACCCTATTTTAAGCGGATAGCACACGCAACGAGCTCAAAAGCCGCATTCTATAGAAACAGCCTTATTGGGCATCAACCAAAGACAGGCTGGCTTTTGCCTCGTACAAAACCTTGTGAGACCAAATCCTACAGAGGCCGAAAATTATAGGGGGGGCAAACCCCCCCTTGATATGTGACCGGAGAGTCTTGTTCAACAAACGATGACGATGATTTAAGCTCAGCCGTTTTAAGTGTATTAGTGAGGTAGAAATCCGGCTTTGCGAGCTTTGCCTAGATTTGAGTGAGCCATAATAGCTATGGACCTCTAGCATCGTAGATTTATGTGTTGTCCATTTTCTGTAGTGCAGCCAGATTGATTAAATTTACGAAGATGTTTCGTTTATACAACGTATTACAAAAAACCCTAAACTAAAGCCGAATACGGTACATAGGGTACAACCCCGGAAAATCATAATAAACACTGAAAACCGACACTTTAAAAAAACATTCTTTTCTTTTCATAATAAACTGCATAGTGGCAACTTTAATTTATTGTATTTTGTTTTTGCCCATTATGTATCTGTGGTATTAATGTGACTGATTATCGAAAACAATAATCTATTTGCATCTAAGGTTGTCACTTAGCAGTTTTCCATACAAATGAAAAACAAAATTTTACGGGTTATTATAAAACATCCTGTATAGTGGTTGGAGTAAGGATCAGCTATGATAAGCGGTAAGGCGGAAAAATTATGTGTTTTTAGCCGTAAAAGTGTTTATTAGTAGTTACAGTGATGTTCTAAATGAGGGATACATTGTGTTACATTAACATTTAAAAAAAGCAACGACTTTAGTAAATTTATGATGATGCCTTTATAAAAGTAAAATAGAAAAATTAACTCTTTTCTATTCAACGTTAGAGATGCTTAGTTTGAATTTGAAATGTATAGAAAGTCACCACAAAGCTATATCTTCAGGACAACTTAAAGGGTTTTCCAAAAAAATAGTTTGCAAAGATCGTTTCTTTTATTTGATATCATGAGTTGGTACCATGGAAAAATATTTGCCACCGTACCATCAATGGTACTGTCTTATGGTACCACGGCAAAGGAAGGGCGTAAGTACCTAGCTATTATTACTTTTCATATTATTATCTTTTTTACGATCAAGTTAGTACCTATCATTTTTTTATAATGTTTATCAAATAAATTAGTACGAATGGAAGGTCATTTCTACATTTTACTAGTAAAAATGACTACATCCAAATTTATGCATTCAATTACGAAAGATAATTAATTAAAAAAATAAAACGGGACGCTCCTAAATCCTTTCGACTAATGAAATCGTGGAAACAGTAAAATTGGATATTGAATTTTTCTCGAGTTAATCTTGTATTCAAATTTTAATTATATCATTCTGGCGTTTGAATAAAAACGAATTCATTTCGTGCTGTCGGTGAATAATAATGTGTTCGGGCGAACCCACTCTCGAACGCTCAGTGTCCTCTGTTACACCGTCGTGTAACAAATCAAAATATGTGTTGTTATTAGGTCGCTTTTTGTTTGTTTCTTTGTTTGTCCACAAATTTAGCAAACGATTTTATACTTGCTTCCCGATGAGCTAGAGACTTGAAACTTTGAACATAGGTCAAAACTGGAAGACTTTGCAACATTATGGTCTCATTGAGCTGATCTGATGATGGAGCCAGAAGAAGGCCACAGAAACTATTTAATAAAATCATACAACCCCATCGAGTTTGGCAAGTTATTATTGAATATCGAGGCCTAATTATTATGTTACATTTGTTTTATCTATTTTTTTTTTACAGTGAGGTAGGTAGTATTTGCTTATTCGGTTTAAAGTTTCAGTTTATTTTGTTTAAATAAATATTATTTAAACAGGAGAATTTTAATGCACTAAACAAATTTTAAGTTAGAGATCTTACATAAGTGCTTTAATTTTCAACAATTTATTTGGTATAAATAATAAAAACTTTTCATTTTTATCTTATCGACAAATTGAAACATTTGCTAATCTACCTTTATTTTTCTCCTTTTTCACGCTCCACTCGCACGATACAATAATGTTAAAATAATGTTTACAATGTATTGTAATAATTAAATTAGGCAATTCATTTTCCTGACAGACTTTTTCGGAACATGTAACTATTTTTTAATTGACAACATGCCATGCATTATATCATGTTGTCTGAACTCTAATAAAATGAGACAGTCCACACTCGCAACGGTGTACCAGAGTGCAATATTTATGGTAATCAACAATTAATTTTCATCTCTGTATCTGGAAAAGCACTTTTCACGGCTTCAATGCAATGAAATAATTTTGTAATAATCATGCTTAGAATATTTGACGTTTGCATTAAATGCAAAGGTCGAAATAGCTGCATGTATTTTGCAGTTAATGCTATTTGTTTTATGATCTGAGCGACGAATTTCAGTCGGCGCTATATTTTCGCGAATCTAAGTTTATTTTATTTACATGTCTATGTAAATATTAGACTTATGATGTGTGAACAATATAATGGTGATTTCATTTTTATTCCTGTCTAAATTATTGGCAGTTACATTATTGTATTAAGCTTAGCAACATTAATGTAGGTTTCTGTACCTAAATACCTTTGTCTCTTTCTATTGGAGACTCTGTATCTTTACTAGGGTACAATTTTTTTATGAAATATTTTTTGTAGTCATAGTCATACAATTTATTTTTTAAATTTATTTTCAGCATTAATATATTTAAAAAAGTTTTACATTGTTTACATTGCTATATTCATGAAATTCGGAAATAAATGGATAACTAATTTTAAAAGTTTCTACGTTACAATAAAACTTGAAAACTTACAATACGCAACGCGCTAATATCTGTAGGTGTTTAATTCAATTCTTCTGAGCGTAAGTATGCAGTAAAATTAAATATAGAACTGAATGTGTGCATCAAATAGTGACACCTTAACAGTCAGCAGTCTACATCATCAGCAGTCCTTTTAACTCAGGCCTTCAGGTGGATGGATAAGGAATGGGTCACCCAATCATAGGTACTCGTAATAATATTCTAATTCAAAGCTTTTGAGCAAAGTTTTAAGTTGAAGATACTTTGCATAGTAGGCATATTATTAGCTAGGTATTATAATTTTTGTTATTCCTTAATGAAGGTATAAAATATCATAAAGAAGTTTAAATAAAGTATTCATGTAACAAACAATACGACAATGTCTTAAGTAAAAACCGCCTACCCAGAAAACATAAAAGTTTCTGTTCCTTAAAGAATAAATGGCATAAAAGACAGCTCTTTTGGCATTAGCGACGCAATCTTGGAAAAAGGCACGCCCATTTGTGTAATACTCGTCAATAATAATTTCATTAAAATGTAGATCTAGTTAAAAGCATTTTTTCTGATTAATTTTCAGGCGCGGGTCGTAGCTCTTCTCTTTTTTTAATTGAATATCAGGCCACTTTGATGGAGACGAGAGAAAGGGTTGAAAAAAAGTTCTCCCTCATTTGAATAAAATAACAGCACTCGCACTTTGCATTTACGGAGATATTTCAAATTATATCTGGACTCTTTTTGTTTTAATTTTTTTTGTTCCCCGTATTTATTTTATTTTTCCATCAGCGATGGCGCCTAATTGAGTTAGGGCTTCAAATCGAAAATGTCGATCGTGATGTAATTCAATTTATTTTTGTTTCTAATGGAGTTCGCAGATTTTTTATTTTATACTCTGTGTAATTTTTGCTCGGCGCGAAGGGTTGTCGTTATTCACTGATCAAGACAATTAGATATATTTGTCCCAATTTGGACGGTTCGGCTGGAAATGTGAAAAATGATTTCACTACTGTACGGCATAAATTTTAAAAGAGTTTGTAAATGAGAATTTGGCAATGCACTCTAAAATTGATACCAAAATCGCTATTTTTTTCCGTCAGTTGAATACAATTAAATAATTATCCTAATGTAATGAATGTAAAAGCGTCTCCTATGTTAATTTTTTTACAAAACAAACACTTAGCAAAAATGTGCCGGACATCTGCTATATTTAGCAATATGTAATAATTATACTTATACGTTTACTTATACTTTATACGTTTGTATACTTGGGGAGTTTGTTCACAAGGGATGGAAAGAGTGAGGAAGACATAGAAAGACGAGTAAAGAAAGGAAATGCAGTGAATGGTGCCATACACTCGATTATGAGTAGCCAAATCGTATCTGCAAAGGCGCGAATGGCTATTCATAACGGAGTGCTGGTGCCGACACTGATGTATGGAAGTGAATCTTGGGTATGGCAGAAGAAGAATGAAAGCAGAATAAATGCAGTAGAGATGCGTTCGGTGAGGAAAACATGTGGAGTCAAATTGAGTGATAGAGTGAGCAATGATGTGATTCGTGAAAGGTGTGGTCTGAAAAATGATATAGTGACAAGAATTGAGAAAGGAATGCTCCGGTGGTTTGGTCACTTAGAGAGGATGAATGAAAGGCGAATCACGAAAGAGATATATTGTGCGAATGTGGAAGGAAAGATTGCGCAAGGGCGTCCCAGAAAAACCTACGCGGACCAAATAGAGGTTTTAATAAAAAAAGGCTGGTGTACGTAGTGACAAAAACCGTAGGGCATGTATGAAAAGATTGATGGATGTTAATGAAGCGAAAGAAGTGTGCAAGGATCGTAGCAGGTGGCGATCCATAGTCTCTGCCTACCCCCATGGGAAACAGGCGTGAGTATATGTATGTATGTAATAATTATACTTCATTGATTAAAATTAGCCCCTATTTATTTAAGATCCTATAACCATACCAATAATGTAAATAAAAGTAACTAAAGCAGATACTTTCGAAACTTACAAGTGACAGCTGTAGTCAATACAAAATGATTCAACAATGTCCAACTGAAGTAACTAACTTCAGAGCGCTCGATTCTCGAGTGAAGTTGCAGCAGAGCACTGTCTATTGTCAGTTTAATCGCAATATACAATTAGTTCACCAAATTCATTTGAAAGCTAAGTACAAAAATTATATCGCATATATACTGTTTGATTAGAAGCTTCGATCATAATATCATAACATAAGCTCTAAAATTAAAGATTAGATTACAACTCGAACAATAGTTCTTAATTCAAATTTAAACAGACGGCAACTTCGAATTTCGAATCACAGTCAAGGCAAGGGCAGCGTAGAAATAAGGCCCAATTCTCATTAAATCAATTAATTAAAGGAAAACTTAGCAAGTCCGACGTCAACCCGTCCATAAGACATTCATTAGGAGCCGGTGTACAATTTCTACTAATTTATTCCAATAAAAACGAATAACAACCACCCTCAGCCGTCCACGCTGTGCGTGCAATATTTGTACTAATCTAATCTTGATATAGACGTGTAATTATATGGTAAGGAAGGGTTTTGAATATAGTACAGGCAGACAAAAACTAAAAAAAGTAGATTTTTTTAAATCCAGTATTTTTCTTAAGAAAAAATCCAAATAAATGTTTACAATGTTGCTACGTCGTAGCAATATAGCTCAGAAACTTTTATCTAATGGCATCGTAAACATTTCCTTTTTTAATGAAAATGATAAATAATTAATTATAGCGATTTTTTTTATATGACACAAATAAGCTACGATTTCGTAAATTTAGATCTTTTCATGCATAATGTTTTTGAACTCAAACACCTACCTACATTATTAACATTTGTGATTCGTAACTCAACCACTATTTGCATCCCAAAAAGTTGCTTGAAATATCCAAGTAACGCTTAAAACAACTGCAGTGTTGCCAGCACAAAACAGCCCCAAAACCTCCCAGAGAGGAGAAATACTTTTCAATATTTTTTTTTCAGCAACCCTTCCCGCCGAGATTCAATTCGGCTAAATAAACTGAATTATATGCTACTTAAATGAGTGTCAAGACCCCGGCCACCCTAAGGGCCACTCACTTCCGCACCTCACCCCGACATTCTTCTGAGATTTAGCCTACACGACGAAAACGGCGCAAGTCATGAATTATTTTTTTAGGATTTAATTTTGTTACAAAGAGTTTCGACAAGATGTTTTCATTACAAATTTTTATGCAAATTAACCAACCAAAACCACTTTTACTTAGGAACAATCAAAGCTAACGTCATCGATGCATTAGAACTGAAGTAGACGTCCTCTAAAAACCCCTAAAATTGGGGTCTTCCATGGCCGAAACAATACCGCTATACATCATTTGTTACAATCGCGAAACCGACCCGAATTTACACCGAATAACGATACGATGAAACAGTTTTTCGCATAAGATGAATTTCTGTAAATTCTTTTTAAGCTTCCTGTATTTTTTTATTTCCTGTGAGTGTTATGAAATGAATAACTAATATTTATTTTGTTAATAACTTTGGTGGTTGACGTTGAGATAGGATGAAGTCCACTCTTGTGTAATTAAATTACTTGACGTAATGTTGTACAATAAAGATGAATAAATATCTAAAATCTTATTATTAAACGAAGAGTTAGTTACTACATGATTTAACAATAAATATAGCTTAGCAATACTACGTTTGACGTTTCAAAGCGTCATATTAAATAAACTTTTGGTTAAACTAGGTGTAAACTTACTCTTCGTTTAGTAATAAAGGTTTAGGTATTAATAAAGAAACAAAGAAATAGAAAAACTGGCTTACTCCGCTTTCGTCCGCCGACTCCAGACACAAAAGTAGGCGGGCGCCCTCCATGAAACGAATAGGCCGGGGCGGCGAGCTTTTCTCACTCTCTTAAACGCTCTCGCCGGCTGTACTGCGGACGAAGAGTCTTGATACTCTCTGAAGGCGGTCAAGTGTATTCTGAAATGAAAATTGTTATTTTTTCTGTCACTGAGCATTTTGAACGCGGCAAGAAGCTGTATGGTGCCGTTTAGAAAATAGAGAATATAGTAGATAGTAGGCACCACATCTTATCTTTTGAAGACATGAAACACTAGCGCGGTTTTATAAAAACATGAAACCATTTTTTAACGGATACTAGCGCGGTATTCAAAAACTATTTTGCAATGTGTGAAAACGATACTTTGGTACTGTAGGTACTGTTAAATTAATAAAGCATTAGAAACCAAATAAAAAAACAGGTTTCCCTACAAGTCCCTACAATTTTTATTCAAAAACTTTATCAATTGCCTTAGTTATTTTTTTGGATTATAATATAATCCAAAAAAATATATTTTAAAAATACAGTCATATAATCATTATAATTATGACTGTATTTTTGAAATATATTTTTTCGTCGGTGTACAGAAATTATATAAGAAAGGAATACTTCATAATTTATATAGGAAACTCTACAGGTTTTTCACTTTCATAGAACAGTAAAATTTTAGCGCCCAATTTTTAAATTTTTTTATACACGGGATAGTGCTTGGCATGGGAATATGGGGGTTCAACCCGCGACCCGAAATAAAAACATACTAAGTAAAATCTTTTTTGTCAAGTGTTTTTTTACATGGACACCCCTCAAAAACTGGCCTCGACCCCTTTCCGAAAAACTGTCCTGGCTACGCCCACGGTGCTTGGTCTTCACCTCACTTGATTTTAAGTTACGATAAGGCCGAAGGTGGAAGCGCACTACGCCATGAATCCTCATAACTGAGGAACTTATGTGAAAAAATTAAAGTATCAAGTTGCGTCCGCCACAGTGCACACGACAAGTGTAGCTGGAGAGCCCGCCGCGGCCGCGGCATTGTTGCAGCGTGTATCGCTAATATTATAACGGCTATATACGTCTTCATTATGCGACCTCATTGTTTTATGACGGAAAAATAAGCTCGACGACCTTCTTGGAGCAATTTGCAGGTGGAGAAAACACGAAGTGGGCAGAAGTCTACCGCTAGTTATTTCGTGAATTCGATGATTTCCAAGAAACCACAATGAAACGAGTAATAAAATATAAAAAATAATTTGTAAAGCAAACCTGAACATACTTTGATGAAATGGAACCTTAAAAAAATATAAATTTATGGAGAAAAATAAGCTTTACAAACTTCTTAGACGTTCTGTAGATTATGATAAAATAGGGACTGTCCTCAATAACTTGTCTTCAGTAAGTGGTATAATAGGTCTGCTGGTTCAACCATTGATCAACCATTTAATAGAAATATACTTACAGGATGTTTCATAATAAGTCCGTGAAATTTTGATTTTTATTTGTATGGAAAACGCAAAGTGTCAACCCTAGGAGCAAATAAACTATTGTATTCGATAATCAATCCCATTAAAGGGCAAAAGCAAAACACAAGTTTAGGTCTAAGGTTGCCACTATGCATAAGTTTGTCATTAAAAGAAAAAAAATCGAAAAGTGACCTATCGACCATATTTGGTTTAAGGGTTTTTTAACACGTTGTATAAGTAGTCAACAAAGCTTAATAGATTATCCTACTTCCTACTAATATTATAAATGTGAAAGATTGTGGGTTTGGATGTTTGTTCCTCAATCACGCAAAAACGACTGAACGGGTTAAGATGAAATTTGGCACACAGAATATAGTTTATAGCCTGGATTAAAACATAGGATACTTTGTCAAAGGTTACCTAGGGATTTTTTCCGAATATCCACGCGGACGTAGTCGCGGGCGGATATCAATATATTGATAGATATACAGCATATCAATAACTAGTATTGATATGCGGCATTCATGAGCTAATGAAGCCAAAAATAGCGAGCTTTTATGCCATACACAGTACGCAAAACAATAATAGCATTAGATGGTTTTTGAAATGGAGAAAACAAAATTTAAGTAAGTACTTTTCTTCGGAAAAAAAAAACAAAAAAAAAGAAAAAATCTGGCCGATTTCACTTTTATTAATAACATGTTCCATGTCTTAAAATATCAGGTACCTAGCCAAAAAAGCTCTTACATTTATATTATGTGACTCACGATTACTAAAAGGAAAAGCAAAGAATAATTCACCAATGTCTAATCGCTACTTATACGAATCGCATTACATTACGCCGAACCTGTATAGCCACCAGCCACCACGCATCTAAGAAGAATTAAGAGCGAATATTTTATCATGACAACAATCAAAACGAACGTTCCAGCCACAAGTTTAATTATGCAAACATCAAGCCGTTGCCAGATTTCTCATTAGAGCCAAGATAATGACGGTACACACTGTCGCAAAATTAGATAGCAAGCACGCACCCAAACAGATATACGCGGCACATTAACATAAACCGAATTTGCATGTAAATTACATTTTACAGCATCTTAATTAAAACATTTTGGCATTATAAATGATCAAGGGGAGGCGGGTGCTGTACCCCTGACCTTAGAGGGTGTTCGGTTACGTTATTTGATAGTTGCGAATTTCGAATAAATATAGAATGTTCTCGAACTTGCGAATTTGAATTTTTGAATTATCTTTTGAGTAGTAACGTCTCTACTCCGAAACTGTAGTTGTATGCAAAGAAGTTTTTGGTAAAATTGATGAATCTTTTGTGATGTAGCTTGCAGAAAAAATGTAACTGCTTTAACAGCGTTATCTTTAAATTTAAAGTTAAAAAAACAAATGGGTTTCCAAAATATCTTTCCTCCTTACACAACTTCTAAGTTATATCTTCCAAAGGGACTCAACATTGTATTAAAAAGTTACAAAACTCACTGAATTTCAAACACTTTGCTAATTAGAATTTTTATTACGCACTCCGCTTGCAACCCCATCGATAATTCCTTATGTAACATCATTTACATACAATCTGAAGAAAAGAAAATCGGGGTTGCCACTCTCCCTCCACTGAAATTAACAAACCTCTTTAAATAAGTTGGCAATTAGGGGTAACATAAAATTTGCATAATTGTGTGACTTGTGTACTGTTTATACTTTGACAATGGGATTTATTTTGCGGAGCGTCTGTGCCTAATCGTAGGTCTGACAAATCTTTGATAAGTAATCTGGACTTTATATTTATGTTGAAAAGACCGATTTTGCTATAAATATTGATGATGGAACTGCTTTGAAATGTCCAAGTCGCTGTAGACTTCTATGCTTCAGATGGCAAAGATGTTCCACCCAACTTTAAATTGATTATGGGTTATTATACCCATTGAAGAATTGGTTTTGGCGGCTCTGTGCTGGCATGATACTTACCTACCTCCAGTCTAAATCTCGATAGAGATTTTTCATACTGATTGTTTTTACCTTTATTATAAAAGTAGCTCTATCTTATGCGCACCGACTCTTGTTAAAGTTTATGTTTATTATCCTTCTTTCCCACTGGTAAACGTTACTTAAGTTATCCCAAGTAAGACTATTACATTATTATTATCACAGTTTAATATTTAACTTTTTTTAATATTATGTCCCAGTAGTTGTGATATTCTGTATACATAATTTCATTTGCATATATATACTATTTATCTAAAAAGGTCGTGTATTCGTGTGAGAAAAAAGTTACAACGCTTAAGGGCAAAGCTAATTAAAATAAAAAAATCTCCGTTCAGTCAAAACAGGTTAGTCATAAATTGTGCTACCTATACATATTTTGTCATATCCATCATTTTAATATCGCCCTTGTACGATATAGATATAACATACAAATATAAATTGGCTGCCTAGTACCAATTTATAGACTAGGAGATGGGAGGAAATGATTTAACGGAAAGAAAAATCTGTGTCATAAATTCTTTGTTTAGTTTTTTTTTCGAGGTAAGTTAAAGTTCCAGAAAATATTTTTAAATTTGAGATTTTTGCATTCACAATGCAATTTTTTACACAATACTAAATAATATACTAGAAAAACAACATTGGTAAAATAACGCTGGCTTGCAGCGTAAGAGTGGGATATACTTGAAGAAATTCGGCGATGTCACTAGTGACTCGGTAGTTCAGCGGTCAGAGCATTGGACCGCATATCCAAAGGTCGCGGGTTCGATTCCCGTCTGAGTATTGATCTGGTGCGAGTCGTATTTTTTCTAGAATATTATTTAGTATTCCAGAAAATATGTTTTTTTTAATTTTGAATTATTGATACGTATGATATGGTAAAGATTTCCAAAACCAAACTGCAATTTTTTACTTTTGAAAGAACAACAATAGATTAAGAAGTAAAGGCTTAACAAAATTTTGAAACATCATTAAGTTACCTGATTGACGAATAACACAATAATACTTAAGAAAATGTAGAAAAAAATTAAAAACAGATTGAGATAATTGCTTTTTGTGCAATAATATACTTGCAAAGTTAAAACATAAGATATGCAAAAGGGAAAAAAAGATTTCCCGCTCTTTCACTTCTGTTTTCCCGCAAAAAGTAGACCGGAGCTGTCATTAAGCAACCTGTGCAAAACGTGACGCTCTCCTCGGCTACGTTCGGGTACACGTCCGCTCAGTACATTCATAATTGAGCATTTTTATCGCGCCCTATCATTTCGGCCGTTTCCAAATAAGCTCATTTATAACGCGGGGGCTGAACAAAAACAAAAATTTGAATAAGGAGGGCATTATTTATCGCCGCCCCAATGAACGCCCGTTAATGTGATTTTTTTAATAAAAAAAATACACGGCCGTACCAAACGAGGACCATGTATCATCGCCTTTTTTCGGACAGTCATTGTCCGCGCAGAGAAAAAATTATGTTTTTTTTTATTTACTTATTACGCGCTGCGAAAGTATAGATCATATTAATTACGCCGTAAATTATGTAGAGCTCTTTTGGTTGAATGCAAATAGTTTGCTCTGTTTATTTGTTTTGGCCGAATTTATTGTTTCCCAGTTCTATTCCTCCAGTTTTCGTTAGTAAATAAGTATTTTTTAGCTCCGAAAAAACTGAAGACTCGATAGCGAAAGTAATTCAGAATGTAAGTATACAGCTATTCTGGAACTTATCTTTGAAATGTGCCTATTAACTAGATGATTTAAGTTTCAAGTTGGAATACTAAGTTTATGGTTTCAAGTAAACACAAGCTTGCTTCCCTCGTGGAACGTTACAAAAATGGTTACTATTTAAATTCCAACTATTCAGATTTTCAGTTGCTGTGTGAAATAATTTATGCTGATAAAACAGTACAGGTACGTAGGTGACGGAAAAACAAAACACGGTTCAAACCCTTCCCTCGCCTAATTAAAAAAATTAAAAAAATCTCCCTCAGAACGCGCGTCGTCACGTCCCATATTCGCGCGTTAATTACACGTCATTCTTTTTTCAAAAAGCGCGCCAATGACGCGCGCAATTAAAGCCGTGTACAGACAACGGAAAGACGCGACATAAAGCCCGGAACACAATGGGTGCTCGGCGAAATTTGCCGCAGGGCTAGTGAAATTAACAAGGCGATTTACACTTGACACTAGCGACTGTTTTCCCACTACTTTCTGTGTTGTATGTAACACAAGTTTTATTCAAGTTTGAATCATCTACTTTTAGCGTTATTGTCATGAAATTTACAGCCAACTGTAATAAAGCGATTTAAAGTAAAATATTTTTGTCTGTAAGTTTTATTAAGGTTTGTGGCGCGAACATTATATTGTTGTTAGCCGAATTTGGATGCTTGTGAAGTTCGGGCTTGCCATTGCGACTAAGTGTGAATGTTCGCTCGTTTTCGTACAAATTCAAATGGCTTCGTGCTCACTCACCACTATAAGGACCGAGTACATAAGTCATACATAAGCCTTCGGGTACTCGAATCAGTTTTACCCCATTCGAGTTCCCAAATACTTATGGATTAACGCCCTAGTGTAATCTGGCCATTAGTGTAAAAGGTTGGAAATAAGCAGGCATAAAATAATTAATAAGGTTGAAAATAAACAAAACTTTATAGCAAATTCTTAAGAAACAAAATAGTAGTTTATGAAACTGATGCATAATGAGAGGTATTAAAACATGAGTAGGTGAGGTTTTCAATAGTATCACACGAGTGTTTTAATACCTAGTTATGTGCAATTTCATACACTACTTTATCTAGACTCATACATTTGGGATTGAACCTACTAAATAAAAGATCAACGTTAGAAAAGAAAGGGAGAGACTTTGTTTGTATTAGCTAGGTACCTTGTAATAAGTCATTTCCTTAGCTGCATCTAAAGTATCGGGCAGAGTCCATTTTTTTTAATTTTTTAAGCAAGAGTAAAAAACACCTACGAAATTCAGTATAACAAAATGTAAAAATTGAAATCAAATCTTTTTTGTGATGCTCTTAAAAATGGCGCGCATTCCATTAGAAAAAAATGAGATGAGTGCATTATTGCAAACTAATCGCAATAAGTCATCGATCACCATAGAGTGCATTTTAATCATGGAAAGTATGTGGGAAAATATCGTTTTTTTTTAATATTCACGGCACTACCTTCTTCTTGGATTTGCCTTGTATCGTAATGAGAAAAAAAGTTATTTTATTTATATTCTAAAGTACACTCCAAAGCAACAAGTAGGTATTGTTCAAATCTAGCCAGGCACAAATGAGAGCGTTTTAGAATCCGCCTTTGTTCGTAACAATGAGGTGTAGAGAGTACCCTGCGGCGATTTGATGTTACTTCACATACACTTTTTTGCCTTCAAAGTCTTTCTTCATTAATAATTCGTCTTCTGAAACAATATGAAACACTGTGTGCTACAAGGAATCCGTGTCAAGATAAACTTTTTTGTAAAAAAAACAAACATTCCGACGAACTGGGAACCTCCTCCTTTTTTGAAGTCGGTTAAAAAGAAAAACCTCCTTCAAAAACCTGAAAAAAAAACTTCAAAATATCTTTTTAAATTTGAGATTTTTGCATTCACAATGCTATTTTTACACAATACTAAATAATATACTAGAAAAAATACGACTCGCACCAGATCAATACTCAGACGGGATCAATACTCAGATCAATATTCCCGTCTGAGTATTGATCTGGTGCGAGTCGTATTTTTTCTAGTATATTATTTAGTATTGTTCAAAATATCTCTACAAAGCAAGAAATAATATTTAATTTTGTAGCAGTTTTTGTTTTTATTTTCAGGTTTGAAGAAGGTTTGAGTTTTTTATTTTCAACTTTCTTTTAGTATTGTGTATGCGTGTCGAAATTTTTTTTACATTTATATTTTCAATGGTACAATGCCCATCTTGACTTCCAAATTCACGCTGTGCCTTCGTAGCCTAAGTCTAGGCCAGATCGTCGCAGACCATAGCTAGGTTTGATTTGGATTGTTATAAATCTACCAATAGGTATCTTAATAACTATACATATAAAGACTTTTTTGTTGTAATGTCATTATTTACTTAATAATTTCTTACATCTGTTTGCTTACATAATAGTCTGTTCAACGTCATGTACCTACTATTTAGTGCTGGAAAGTTTTTTGGCGGATGTACTAATATTTTGGTTTATTACTATGTATTATTTAAAGCTGTATGTTTCCCTAAGTAATAAAATAAAATAAAAATAAAATATCCTATACTAAATAATATACTAGAAAAAATAGGACTCCCACCAGATCAATACTATTTAAATTTGAGTAGTTCCCCTGGGTATCTTCGAAGTCCAAGGTCCAATGTCAATGAAATCAAAAGGATTAAATCCCTTTCCCAACAAAGAAACATCTAAATTGGTTCATAAACAGAAGTTATACGACCGCATCATCAATGTAGTTACTAAAATAATACCGATAAATAAAAATGGGATCATCTGGCAAGAAAACTCAATAAAAAAAAACAATATAAAATCAAATGCGATCAAACTAAGAACCTCTTCCTTTTTATTAATTTTGAAGTCAGTTAAAAAAATCAGAGCAAAGAGGCTGAATTCAGATAATTATACGGTACCTAGGTAAAGAGGGCTTCGAACAGGTGATCTAAGGTAGAGGTACCTAAAATGAATTCAAAATATTTTTAAATTGAGATAAGTACGGATTTTGTTTTCAGTGGTAAATAGTTACAATCGAAATAAAAAATGTAAATAGGTACCTACTTAATTATCAAACTTTTTAGCGAACGTGTATTTTGCTTGACACCAAAAACTCTTCGTGATTGGATTTTGCCAAGATTGCAGAATGCTATTGAATACTACAGCAACTCCGTCGTTCTATGAGAAAAAAATATGTATCTACAACATTTAGAATAAAACAATTTGAAAACGAAGATGAAGTACGAATATTTAAAGGAGTATAATTATGCAGTTCACATATCTTATATAAATGTATTTGGAATACTGCAGGTAAATTGGCATTGACAGGTCTGTTAAGTTTTTCAAACCCCTCAATGAAGTTATTATTTCTAATGGCAACGGGTAACACGTGCCTATGTCTAAAGCAGTAACTGCATAATCGTAATAATAGAGGCTAAATCACGTACATAACGGTCCATTGTGGGTGATTACCATGTTCCTTCGACCTTCGGCAGCATTGCAGTGGGGACTCGCCTGCTGCAAATTACGGCTGCTTCCCGACTGCCACTTAGCTTATAATCTCAATTTAAATATAAGACATTCACGACTACCCTATCCCCGGTATTTTAAAATTTACCGATAGCATTCAGAGAGAAGGTCAAAACTGCAATCCATGTTTGTTTGCCAGTGTCAAGTTCAAAACTAAACATAGGTAACTACAAAGTTTTTGTTTCTGTATCTGAATCTATAGTTGTTAATCATCTCCGAGAAGTTAAAATAATGAATGAATCAAACTCAAAAATTATATTCAATGTACTAAAAATGGTAAGGAAAAAAACAGCTTAGTCAAGGTAACTTATTGAAAACTTTGGAAATTTTTAACTACTACTTCGCCATAAAAATATTATTACTTACCTGCAATATCAAAAAAGTTTTTAAGCCCCTGCAAAGCCTCGTTTTCAGTGTTAATTCAAAATCAGTATAACCACCAACCTAATAAATAATGTATGAAACATAAAGAAATGCAATGAAATGATCACTCCATTGTAGATAAGCGGACGATTTCCATCGTCACAATTGAATGATGACCATCCATTGTGACTATGTTTAGAGATCCTGCCTAATGCACGATAGGTGCTCTAAGTCCATTTCGTCCACTTATGATTTGTATTATTGCGGTTTATTGGGTCACCATGTTGATATGGTAATAGGTATTATATTATGCAGTGGAATATTTTGCTAGGTGATATGTTTTGTTAGTCTTGGATAAAACAAAAGAATGCTATAATGTCTTTATCCATTTTATTCATTCGTTTTTCAGTTTCTACCCGGAAATAATATATAACCACGGCAGTACCTACTGCATATTCGGATTCGAATCTTTGACTCATCTTGTTTTCTCCACTCGTGGCAATCCAATTACTCTTATTTTTTTTGGTTTGATGTAAAAATAGTTTAATTACAAGACCTGAATTTTGAAAAATGTTGATGAAAAAATTAGATGACCAGTTGCTAATTTCAAGAACAAGGTCATCCAGACCGAGTTTAGGAGTGGTCGATCCCAGAACCAGTAACAGTGGCACCGGGTTATCGACAACCGGTACGGGCGCTTAAATTACGCCGCGCCGCCGATTTTTTGTCCGTTTTGTGACGGGCCTAGGGGTGGCGCGCTTTTTTAGTCTTGTTCTCTTTATTGAACGGTAGGCCCCGTGTGGGGTTAAAAGGCATAACCCTTACGCGAGTATGCGTTGTTTGATTGCACACATAGAAAGTGGGGGGTTAACAAAATATTGTGTCGTGCTATGCAGGCGCGTTTTTATAAGAACTGCTGTATATTTTTGATAGTTTGCGCGTTGCAGAAATTTTTCCCTGCGGTGTCGTAGGATAGCACTATCCCGTCACACTTAGTGGTGTTTTATAAAACGACTAATGACTTATAATTATATGAGTTAACCCATGGTCCAAAGAAAACAAGGTCTGGCATTCCGCGAGTAACACTTGTTTGCGTCACTATCCAGTTGCGCGACTTTAGAGTAACAAGCAAAGAATGAAGGTTTTTTTTTCTCGCATTCATTACAAAATGATAATAGTGCATTCTAATTGTGATTTGTTACTTAGCAAACGTAACAGTTACCTACAACAAGTTTAAAATTCAAAATCTATTGTACCATGAGTTAACCCACTGCTATATATGAGTTTTTCAGGGTCATTAACCGTTTGACCAACTCGGCCGCATGAAAAAACGCCCTAGTTTTGACTAAATTTATTTTAAAAAATATTAGGGAGGAGAAATACTTATAGAGATAAATAAGGTTTTAACTGGTTGAACAATATGATTATATTAATATATTTAGTTCGTATAACAACGTGGTCTCTTCTCTTCTTGCGAATGCAATTTTTATCTAATGATGTCCGAATATTGAGTTAAAGACATAATAATATACATATTATGCCAAACAATTTAAAACCCATACATATATAAACACAACACTGGTAACAAAAGAAATGAACCCACTGCATAAAAATTATGATTACTTAACCATATTTATTTCTGTTTTTTTATTTCTATATTCAGATCTACGTCCAAAACGCAAGTTCTTCTAATTCTACTAAAAAGTCAATACCCTCCACGCGTATGGACTCTTTTCATAATGCTGTTTGTTTTACAAACTAACGTTAAAAGAAACAAAAGACAACACAATAAGCCGAGACGAAAACATAGTTTTGTGTGCACCTCCATTATTCTATTGGGTACCTAGTCCAAGGGCTTTCGTTTTATTGGCGGTAGATGTAACAGGCACAAAATATGGACTCGGTGTTTTCTAGGCAGAAGCACCGCTCGGGAAGCCCATTTACTTAAGTCACATGCGACGTAATATCACAATTGACGCTCGAATCGTACTGACAACTACTGGCCGAGACGAGCGATTTATAAATACGGATTTTACGAAGGAAAATTAGAAAAGCGCTCGATGCCAGTCCAATGGTTTCCAAAATAAGGTCCCTAGCCGTATTTGAAAACACTACCGTCATTTGTTTTGTTGCGCTAGGAACTCCTTGGCCTGATACGGTACTGAATATTGACTTGGCCTGAGATTCATCATCATCATATCATCCGCACGACCCCACTGCTAGATAGGCCTCCCCAAGGATCTCCACAACGATCGGTCCTGCGCTGCCCGCATCCTGCGGCTTCCTGCAATCTTCACCAGATCGTCGTTCCAGCTTGTCAGTCAGGGAGACGCCAGACGACGCTCAGTCTGCCCACGGAGCGTCGTCTGGCGGTTGCCTCTCTAGAATTTTTCAGCTCCAACGGCCATGATGCTTCCAAGAAATGACTATGTGGCTGACTTGGCCTAAGACGGCCTGTAAGAAATATTTTTTGTGTCATCATTATTGTGTGCGCGCACGGAAACCGCAATGTTTTCCGACTGGCTGTTCTGTCTACTCTATATTTTGTGTAACGGGTGCATGCAATCTACGGAACAATCTGACCTGACGGCTTTGTGCTTACTTTCATACTGCATTGACAGTTAAAGGGCTGCAGGGCTGTCGATATTATAATCTATTAGCCATTTACTAAGGAAATCGAGGTAATGGAAATTGAGCAAGACAATGACCGAAAATGGTTGCTGTGGTGTTTAGGCGTATTACCTTTTACGCGAATGTTATAATAGGTGATTCTAACTAATAACGGGAGATAAACACTTGAAATATGCTTTTTACAGCATTGATAATTGATTGGTACTGGTGTCTATGCCCGCGTACTGGCCGTTACTGCGGTGGCGCGTTGACATGGTTTTAAATACGTTTAAAAAGTTAAGATTCGATTTTCTACAGAGGACTCAGTGCGCGGCCATTGAGGCGCATCCTAGCATTTTACATTGTATTCGAAGTTAGTTAACTCTTCAACGCCCGGAAAACAATACAACAATAGAGTTCTATTGTTGTTTGTGGCCGATAGGGCACAGCGGGCGTTGACGAGATTTAAATAAAAACATAATTCATTGAATCATAAGGGATGTTTTATTAAAGTAGCGCTCACAAGCGTTACAGTACACATCTAATTTAGTGCTTTTTAGCTTCTGATAATAGAACACCATTAAATAAAGTTTGATAACTACTTATAGTGTTTAATTATGCTCTTTTATTTTTTTTCATTATAAGGTCCGATCTCCATCATGTAAAACGTAATATTTGTTTGCTTTAAAATAATAAAAAAAAATCAGAAAGGTAAATCGCCCTTGCTCCAAGACAATTAATAATTGTTAGCTCTCTGATGTTTCTTACGAAGCAATTTATCCCTTTCCTTCCATAATTCCAGTTTTACAAACCTGAATTATTAATAATAAACGCCAGCCCACGCATAGTAAGTGAATGTTTCAGCCCTAGTTGGGACATGGCACAGTAGCGAGCTATCGGTTGGCTTATTAATAAACATGCGCTAACAATAAATAATTGTTTATAATGAACTTTATAATATATTAGTGCGGATACTTCATTATCTCGAGGCGCACGCACACACCTCTGTACGTTCACGCAATCGGCGCGAGCGCATCCGACTCGAGGGTTGGGCTGATATCGATATTTTTTAATCCTACCTATGTTTTAATCGCGCACCGGACGACGCTCCGTAGGTAGGCCCCCGACAAGGTAAACCGACGATCTGGTGAAGGTCGCGGTGCGCCGCTGGATGCATGCAGCGCAGGACCGATCGTCGTGGAGATCCTTGGGGGAGGCTTATGCCCAGCAGTGGGTGTCGTGCGGCTGATATGATGATGATGATGTTTTAACTATTTTCAGTGATGTGCGGCATCATGCATTATGGCTAAGTACTTAAATCTGAATCTAAGTACTTTTATCTAAATTGCTTTGCAAGCTACAAAATGTGTAATACTTCTGATAGTAGCTTTAATTGTCCATCAGCCATTTTTGATGTCCCCACTGCTGGGGCACAGGCCTTCCTTATGGGTGGTAAGGAGGATGGGCCATAACCCACCACGCGGGCCCAATGCGGATTGGTGGGTGTTAACGACTGCAAATGCAGCCGGGACTAACGGCTTAACGTGCCTTCCGAAGCACGGAGGCACGGAGCTTTAATTAAGCATTAAGAATGTATTTCCTTATACCTAAGCCTCTTATACTACAAAATAGTATGTCACTCAATATCTAATAGCTTTCTAGTTTACCATGACAATTCAATCCAATAACCGCTTCTTAATGAGACGTGTATAACTTGTTGATTGATTTCCCTTTGTAACTTTAGAACTGACTGACCTTTAGACTATTATTAATTGTAATCAGAAATACTTACTTATTACAAGTGCATTGATATACCACTTAGATGAAGACTTATTAATTTTAAGTTGACTGACTATGTATTTTCACTAATAAACTATATGATTTTGATTAAGTAAATAAATAATTATCGTTTATTTTGTGAATTTGCATTTTTTACGCTACCTTTTAACGGACAGTTTATTGATCTGTTAAAAAAATTAAACGGATACTACAAAAAAAATCGAAAATGCTCAATAAAAAAAACGGTTCGTAATTATTGAATAAATTTATCGACAAGTGTAACACGCAATCGTACTTATTTTCCCATCACTAGCGTGCGCAGGAGCATCGCTACTCGCATTTTCTTTTATCGACGCATTGATTAATGCGGCTTGATTTGAATAATAATTTTCAGATACAAACGTTATTGTATGATAAATTTAGTGCAAATTGTAATGTGAGCGGGATAGTGATATACGACTTTTAACTAAGTTTCTTGTGTTTATAATTGGCAACTGAGTTTTGTGATTCAGCTTACGGATTTATGATTTATAATTTTTTTGTCTGTGATACGATCTATTTTATGTTTTAGTTCAGAAATTACCTACTATAATAATTATTATATTTATACAATTCATGTCAATTTTATTATCTACTTTATACTATAGAAAAGTAAGTTAAATAGGTAGTTATAATAATATTGGTACCATATAATTATGTTTACTAACACACTATTTAAAAACATGTAAGTACCTATAAATATCGTAAAGTAAAAGTACAGTAAGTTATCTTCTACTAACGTGTATAAAAGCCCAATGAAAAGAAACAATTTACAGTGAAAGAAAGCCCAAAGAGACCCATTCATAGTCAGAGGCAAGCGGCATCGAAAAAGAACCCACAACGGAAAAACAGAAGCGAATCGAGCTTACAAACCGACAGCAAAACAAACGAAAAGCGCATTCTCGGTCCTAAGTTAAAGTGCCGAACGGAGCCCGGACGCATTCCTTCGAAGTGGGGTAAAAGGACGGAGCGGAAACAAAACAACGCGTGACCCCAAAGGTGAAGGTCGCCAAAACAAAAGACGACCGATACACACACACTCTCACACACACGCCTTCGTCTTTCAGCACAAACACACATAGCTGCGTGTGTATGGGGGCCGGTAGCGGACTACAGCGAACATTGCTACTCGGTTACGTGGTTCAAATAAAAAATAAAAGGATGGGAGAAATTGGCATAACCTAGAGCTGTAAAACCTTAGTGAGAGATGAGTCATGAATTGATATCTTATATTTTCTTTTGAGATTGCATACATACTATCTCCTTCATTAATTTAAGGGACCATTTCTAAAAAGTTTTAAGAAAAGTCTTAAAACTTTTGAAAAGTCCTAAAAATGTGTAGGCTTCCTCAATTTGTTCATGTTTATGTTTTATTGGGATACAAATTAAAATTGTGGAAATTTTCTATTTTGTACCATTTTAGTGACCAAATGCAAATACCTCAAAAAGTAAATTAACCTAAACTATTTTCTGTAAATATGTTACTAAAGTAATTGAATAAACCAATCAAATTGATAAAAAAATTAAATGGAACTTGTTGAAATATAGCAACTTTATTCCATTCCGTCAGTCGTCAATGTTCAATACTAAATCATTCAATTGAAATTTTAACGAAAATAGAGAGTATAAAATGGATTCGTCACACTCATTAATCCTTTGTCACACAACAACCAACTCGCGCTATATATTTCTTTGCCGGGAGGGGCGCAGTAAGTAAGGTGGTCTTATATTTCACGGAGTGGCTTCTCTTTTGATTCACTCACAGCCACCTTTTGTAACTTTAAATAGAAACTTTGTTTCTTTGAAATAAGTGTCATGTTAACTTACATGATTTGTTGGAGAATTTTATTTTATAAATCTTTCTGTTTAACTAATCAAGAATATTCTTGATCGAAGGTTTAACTTCTATGTGTAACACAGATGAAAAGTTTAATTCGAAACTTTCCTTTTAGATATAAAATAGGAATTTACTTGGTACTTATTTGTTTATTTGTTTACTTAAAAATACACTTGTAAGCTTACAGATAAAATCCAAAACGCAAACAAGTTTAATTGCATGCAAATTAGAAACAATAAGTTCAAGTTACAATAATAATTATTTAGGCATGTCATATTGAAATTTAAATAAAAACTTAGTAAAAACAAAATACCATTAATATTAAATAATGTCAAACATAAAACCTATGATTGTACTAAGTCGAACCCAATTTACATATTATATTGTCATTGATACTTTCAAAACGAGTCACAAGATGTTTCAAAGAATCTGTAAATATGTCAATATCATAGTGCTGTGTAAGTATGTCACCTATCAGTTTTAACGCGTGGTTCGTAGGCGCGTGGGCTGCCCGTACAATGCGTACAACAGGCCGAACCAGGAGACGATGATTACGGCGCGGAGCAATCGCACCTGCCTCATCCAGAGGCATTCTCCCGGGTACTCTGAGTCCAACCCTATCTAATACTGATGGACTGTCAACCTTATGATGTAATATAGATAAATAATGTCTAATCTTATGTTAAAAACTTAGGGTACTTATGTCTACTCTACTCTTACGTGAGGGAAAATGACCGTTTGGTCATTGTCTGGATTGTGTTTGTGTAGCTATCCTACAATATTCGATTTGCAATCATAGTATTTTTTTCTTATTATTATTCTATTTTTTTATGTCTTATGATAACATCTGGGTGGGTGGTCGTGGAATATGTCTACTACCAAATAAACATAACATAAATGAATACGATGTTACGAAATGAAGTTTCAAGTAAGTATCGTTAACAATCAAAACTAAACTCGTCAAACGGCCACTAAAAAGCTCCACGAACAAAACAAAGACAACGAGTGTCCAGTGTTTTACGAGAACTGTCTTGTATGCCTTTACGTACGTCTCATTAAGGAGTAACGCGTAATAAAGTGGCGCATTACTCTCCGGTACGGTGTCGGTGAATTACCGACTGTCGCCGACACCGCATCAGCGAATAGTTTGCGCTTCTCCACGCGACAGTGTTACTTTGGAAATACTTTTTGATAGCTGCTGTTGAGATGTGTCACAGTTGTTTGCAATAACCAAATGTATTTTTAAGTTTTTTTTTAAAAGTACGTTTCATTAAAGAGTGACGCGTAATAAAGTGGCGCATTACTCTCCGGTACGGTGTCGGTGAATTACCGACTGTCGCCGAACACCGCATCAGCGAATAGTTCGCGCTTCTCCATATGGTACGACGTGACGTGTTACTTTGGAAATACTTTTTGATAGCTGCTGTTGAGATGTGTCACAGTTGTATGGTATTTTTATGTTTTTTGTAAAGAGTACGTCTTATTAAGGAGTGACGCGTAATAAAGTGGCGCATTACTCTCCGGTGCGGTGTCGGTTAATTACCGCCTGTCGCCAAATACTGCATCAGCGAATAGTTTGCGCTTTGGAAATGCATTTGATAACTCTTGTTGAGATAATAATATTATTATGTCACAGTTGTTTGCCATGACCAAATGTAATTTTATGATTTTGTAAGAGTCTCGTCTCGTCTCATTAAGAGTAACGTGTAATATAGTGGCGCATTACTTTGTACGGTGACGGTGAATTGCCGACTGTTGCCAAACGCCGCATCACTACGGTAAATACCGTTACCGTGGCATTAGCGTATAGTTTGTGCTTCGACTCCATGTGATCCGTTAACTAATTGCTATTTTAAATACTCTGATAAGGATTACATGAATGCCTGCCAACTCCTGCCATTGAAACTATAGTTACATTAATACATTTGTATGTCATAGGATTTTGCAAGAGATATTTTATGAGAACTATTTTATGAAATAGGTACTAGTATTAATAGTAAGATTTAGGACTGACATTTCAAGGGTCTATAGCATTTTTTACACGCTATTTCTGATTGTAAGGTAAGCCGTAATACGTCCCCGAAACAAGATTTTTGTCGGAGTTCAGGATGGAATGGAAAACTTTCGCAATGTCATCGTGAATTCGGTCACTTTCATAAAACGTCATTTTCACATTGTCTATAAAACGATTATAAGAAACCCCTTAATTTTTAAATAAGAGATTAAAAATCTCCTTGATATTTGCGACCAGTCGTCAACTGTGGAAACACCCAAGGCAAGACATGAACTCGCCTTCTATTGTACGTATTGTACTAAACAATGATCTGAAACTGTAATAATGAGTCTGTTTCACGCCTTCTACAGTGGCCGTGTGGTTTACATTAAAATACATTAACTACTGTTTGGAGTTACTATTTTTTATTATCTTTTTTGCTTTAAAATTTTACTTTTATAGTCAGTTGCAATACTTTGACGTATGATTGCTTGCTCTAAAATCTCTAAATGATAGCGGTGTGTGGCAAATCTTAAGCGGAACTTGTTAAAATACAAATTTTAAGTATTTTCATGTAATTACTTAAATATATGGAACTTTTATAGCAAAGACTACTGTGTTGGCTTCTTATGCAGATTTTACGAGCGGACATCGCTTTAAGCAGCGCTCGCTTCGCTTAATTGTTCGTATCGCAGTCGCGAACAAAAACTATCGCCTTTTGACTGTTGCCAAAGAGACAGCTATAATGTGACTATAATGTCATTGTTGAGGCAGTGTCAAGACAATGAAGTTTAATGGTGCTTGTGTATGATATACTACTAATTAATACAATAATAAATAACATTGCAGATTTTCTGTGATGTATAGGTATTTATATCACTTTAAGTAATCTACTGTGGACAACTAGGTGATAATATTAGAAACCGAAATAAAAATGTGAGAAGTGGAAGTTGGTAAAGTTATATGATTTTTTGATGAAGTTAAAAAAACATATAATTTTTCTGTGTATTCGTTTTGTTTTATATTTCTATACGTAACTATTGTAAGACTTTTGTTATATTATTATCTAGTTATTAACTTTTGTGTCCCACATGGTAGTAGTTTTTAATATTGTATCTGATAGTATTAGGTAATAATAATATTAATTTTTATTATACTTATAAGCAAAGACTAATTAACTTTAAATTATAGCATCCTTTCTTTTAAAATTATGTACAAAAAATTAATAGAGTTAATTTCAGTTTTATAAATTCATTTTAATTAAAAGTATGTGACATATAAGGTTAGGCCAAGTGCTTAAGTGTTAAAGAACACGTTGATATTAAGACCATTAAATATATACCGTGAACTAATCAAAAGAACAATGGTTACGTATTTGGCTTGCAATCATCACATTTATGGCAACACTCACATAAATCCAGACTTCCTAGAAAGGAGACGAGAAGATATTAGATGATTGGTCGGCGATGATGCTGTGATTCAGTCCTTCATTCTATGGTAATGTTGCCAGCAATAAAATTGTGTTAATTTGTTTTAATAGGTCACGTTTATGCTGTATAGGGTTGTCGATCTATTTGAAATATTTTGTTTGTTCAATGGCAAAAAAATGTTATAATGTCCGGTTTTCAATTTTTATTGGGCTTAATTACGGTTATGGTAATTAGTTTTGTAAAAGCAGAGCTTTTATTTGGTACTTTTTGCAAGTTTTTTCATGAATTCTAAATAGTAGTTTTTCATCATTTCTCTTGTTTTCTTCTTTCGGAGACCTACTTGCCACAGGAAGCAAAGGAAATGAAAATAAGAATGTCTTAAGCTTTAAAAAACATATTTTTGCTTAGTAAATAAAACCACTAATCGCCGACCCTAAAACCTTATTTCGTGTTACGTTGAAATAAAATTATTATGTTTTTTTAAAGGTATTACGAAGCCGGTGTTAAGTCGGATGGGTCGGTTTTAGCCAAATTTTCGTCTCGAAATAGTACATTTAGTAGGTGTTACCAATAACATGAGCTAAGATAAGATCTTTCTCAAAAGAAGTTTTCATTCCAACTAATCGGCCAAACTCAAAGTAGCCGAAGGCTGAGCGTATGCTAATTAATAGAACAAAGCAGGGTTTGCCGACCGTTGCAGTTCGAACACACTACATCTAGCCATCCGGACTGACCCACCCCTTATAAATAATAGTGGTAAGGCGCCCCCACCACCCCCCTAAGGGTAACATCTACCCTCCGGATCTCATTTCCAAATTGCATTTCGAAACTGAATCTCGACTTTACAACACGCATCTACCGTTCGATTCTGCGTCTTAATGTTTCGACTTAAGGTCCTCGTTGATGTCGTTTAAAGAGCGAAATTTCGCGTCGTCAGTGAGGTCATAACCTAAGAACGGGTCTCCTCGGCCTGTACAAGCACTAACTCGTATAATGAGATATGATAATAAACGCTCTAGTTGAATATTGATGTTGAGGAGTTAGATGCACTCGGCATGTTTACGATCCGTCCGAACTAATTAATTGGTTCTACAAAAAGTTTCTTGTTCGATGATCAGAAAATTAAATTCATAACGTTAGTGTCTTATAAATAAGTTCCAATGCATCTGACTGGAATACTAAATTATGAGGAGATTTTATTTCTAGCTTTTATTTTCAGGTAGATAGTTACTTATTTTGTTAAGACCAGTATATTCCAAATTAGCGAATTTGGCCTATGTTTGATTCAACGATAAACAATCAAATATTCTTTATTTTGAGCAGATAAAAATATATGTTGAAGTTTCATTAACGATCTTGATTATTTGACGGTTAAAAATACGATACTCGTATCTTCACTCGACTAAAAAAATATGCAAAGACAAAGAAAATTTTCATAGAACTTATATTTTTTGGATAATACTTTATCAATCCCTTATTCACATTTATAGAAAAATAGGTAATGACATATAAAAGAATATTCAACGGTTACTTTTTCAAAAAGTGTCTTTATGCTCAAAATAACAACAAAAACATTGAAAAAATGAAAAAGTGAGGTTATTTTCATTACTCTTCACACGTAAAGAAAAAGACAAGAGACAGAGTTTTTGGAATATACTGGCCTTAAAGTAAAGAATACCTTTTGAATTTATGCTTTATTAATCATACATTCTATAGTATGCGGACAGCGCGAAACCGATCGTAGTGGAGACCCTTGGGAGAGGTCTATTCCCAATTTCCCAGCAGTCGGTACATGAGGCTGATAGTGATTCTTTGACTTTTTTATTATCAATCGAACTACTTAAGTAACTTAGTAATGAGAGTAAAGAGCTATCGGATGTCACACTTTGATGTCAAATAATTTGTATAAGTATTTTATTCAACTAAGTACATTCGTAAAATCTAAGACGGTTCAATGAACCTGCGATTATTTAAACGAAGTATTCTATTTGCTTGTGACGTCATTAATGCAGCCCAAATTTCGCAACACCAAATTCACCGAAGCGAGACGCACCGCATGCGTAAATGTTGATGCTTACGACCGCGTGGTGCTGAGGTCAGACACCTCAATTAAATCAACTGTTTTTCGATATATTATACCACAGAATATATAATAGCATTATGCCTAGTTCAAAACGTGAAAAAAAATTGTATAAATAAATGAATGACGAACGATTAACGTCCGTTGTAGAGTTAAAGAAAAACTTAGTAATTAATTTAAGTAGCTGTTAATTAAAAAAATACCTATTTCACTTCATCAGTTTCGGAAACACTTTTTTCAAAATGTCTTTTTTCCATTTATTGAAATGAAAAGTGAAAGATAGAAGCAGAAATCAACTTTGCTTAAAACTTTAGCAATAATCGAATCGAACATTAGATATTTATAGCACGTTTAAAGTAAGTAGAGAATACAATAAAAGTTGAATTTTTTTTTCTTCTATTTCAATATTTCACGAGGAGATAAAGATTGTCCAAATGTAATTTAAATTTCTAGTACTTACCAGTAATTAATTATCTTATCTATTTAAATAGCTTCTCACATAAATAAATCAAATTATCTATTATACTTATTAATCAAGGTAAAGTGTTTACATTTCGCCGAGTAACAAAAAAATAACACCAAAAAATAATTAAAAGTAATTAAGACAGAAGATTTAAACAAAAATGTAATTAAAGTAAGTTTTACGAGTTCACATGGTCAAATATTAATTTCACGGCTACCTAATTACGGAAGTTTATGTTTTATTTAAACTGGTTCCACTGTCTTACGAACCGCCCCATGAACCGCCTCACACCGCGTTGTTAATTTTTCATAATTCGGGTTTTTTTTAATCCTCGTGCCTACCTATTTTGTTGGCAAAAATGTTGTCTGACTGATTCACATTAGCAGCATCATGCCAAAAACCAATATTGTGATAATCAGTACCAAAAAACTACAATACCAATTACACTTACCTATAAAAATAGATTCTGGCGAACTGAAGACCCTCCTTCTTTTTTGAAGTCGGCTGAAAATAATATATTTAAAGGTACGCTGTTTGGTTTTATTGTAAAGAGGTTAAAGTAAAAATCTTTATTTGCACTTCTCCAATATAAATGAATATGTTCATTTCGTAAAATTTAAATGTGAATTATGATTTCAATGTAGCATGAAATAATAAAAATGCAGAACATGTTTTATGGCATTTTAAGTTTAGGGGACTCATGACGGATCCGAACGAAAATTAAAGTTACTTTTTTACTAACGGAAAAACAAAATGTTATCATTATTTTGCACATTATAAATAGAAAATACACCATATAAGCAACTAATAAAAACATTCTCGCTATAAAATTACTAAGTCGTCCTCAAAAACAATGAAAACGCGTTACTCGAGAAAACGAATGTTCACAAGTAAATCTACTTAACTCCAAGTTGGCGTAATTTACATAAATTAACTTTAATCGTGTGCCCGTTTTAATTTAATGGCTGCTAATAGCTCTGTATACACATAAAGTGTTTTTGTTTTAACCTGATTGATAACACAGATAGCTTTATATGAAGTTGTTCTCGCATACTATGAGATGATACAAAAAGTTGAGTGATAAAAGGACATTAATTGGGAACGTGTAAACATTTCGATTCCCGGTTTGATGAAAGAATCGAGTATTAAAAAGTTGAAAAAAATATGTAGTACCTTATTCGAACTGAAACTGTATTGTGTGGAAGTTTTAAAATTATCATTGCATTGCACTACAATGCAACAAAAGATAATAGGGATGTTGACCAATGAATAAAATAACGAAATACTAATAAAAATCGTAAACATATTAAACTTTTAGAGTAGCTTGTATACCTCTTGGTTTTATATATTGCATATTATTTGTTTTATGACCCTTCAAAGTTGGGTGGACAAGTCCATTTAAAAAGTATAAAATTTATTAAAATAAATGATACCTTTAATTAGTCCGTAAAATGTATAGCAAATTTGTCAAAGAAACCATTTTGATAAACACAATATTTAATATAGCTGCTGAACAAATTTCCTATGCGTTGCATACAAACTTGCAAGGCGTGACGTCACAACGTGCAAGCCATTAGTATGGAGCGTTTTTGATCGAGTCCATTTGTGTGCATTTCACACTGTGATATCTCGGGCAGTTTTCATGCTAGCGAATTAATTCTTTTATCAATGTTTCTTTTTTTGAGAGTTAATTTATGTAACATACAATAAAAAAAATAGTCAACATCCCTATTGTTACCGAAAGTCATACTACAAAAAAATCTTCAAAATCTAATTGTTGATTTCAGACGCAAATCACATCTCTGTTTATTTTTATCAAGATCACAAAATGAAATCAATCAATTTTAACTGACATAAATGTTTCCTCTATTTTGAATAGTGATGTATCTGTAATTTTTCATAAAAAACTGATGATATGATTTTACTGTAAAATGTAGGTACTCCACCCCTGCATAACTCGTTCTTTCATGAAAAGTCCAACCATAAGTTCCAGACTTGAACAACCTTCGCGCAAAGTTACACATCTGATCAAGAAACAAAAGGCAACCGCCGCGCCGCAAAAAAATTTAAACTTGAATTAAATGTTGACATGGGGGTGTACCGGTCGATAGCTAATACCTCCAGTAGTTCGGAAGGGGGTTAATTAATAATAACGGCGTATGGGTGATTAATGAAACTGTACCCTTCCTAATTTATAGTTGGACTTAAGCACCTCGCCCCCCCCGGCCGGCCCAAAGCAAACTAAATATCCAATACCTCGATGTTAAGTGTGGATGGGAACGGCTTGATACTTGGAATTAATGAGATGTAATGAGAAAGTAAACTTTGTATTTATATTAACAGAGTTGGAACTACCAGTTTTTTAAATAATTTGGATTTGTCATCATAATTTTAATTATAGTCTATCATTATGTAATAAGCGTCATTATAATTGCTATTTTTTTATGTATTTAAAATGTATTAGTCGATAGTCTTCCTAAAATTAATAAATAAAATAAATAATTAACTATCCCCGAAAACTGTCATTTGTTTTTTTTTTCAGAAGTAGGTTTTCTGTTTTGTTTTCGTTGTGTGTAAATGTAAATAATATGCTCGTTATTTAGCCATGTCAAGAATAACTTTATCTCAAAGATTTATAGACTCTTCTGTGAAAGATGGATTTTGTGTTACATTGATACAAATAACAAAGTTAACATAACTAACTTTATTTGTCATTTTCAATCTTAAAATAAATAAATAATATATTTAATCATCCATCACTCAATAGGTAAATGACTGAAATAATATGAAAGGACTACGCGCACACAGTTGCGTGTACAAAAACGTCACCTGTGTTGCGTCTGTGTAATAGATAGTTGCAACGCGGTGGTTGTATGGAGTGTCCGGGGTGTGGTGAGAGAAGATGGTGCCCGTAAAAGGTTTGAGAAGAAAATCTGTTACACAGGTCACCAGGCCACCCCCGCCCGCAAAAGGATACAATGTGTTCTCAAAGTAAACGGAACTTAACCACGCAAGCTGACGGAGCTGACGAAATAAAATTAAAAATTACAAAATTGCTCATTATAAACTATCAAGTCGCTTAAATCCGCTTACATTATTATGAAGACAAGTACGAGCAGTGTATTCGGACTTTGAAAATCTAATTACGTAGCCAGTACCCTTACCTCGATCGCTCCTTCGCGCCGCCCGCCCGCCGCCGCCGCCGCCCGCCCACCGAGCGTTTTCCATTTGGGCAACTGAGTTTAAACTATAAATTAATATTCCTAGCGGAAAGGAAGAGGTAAGTATATTAACTTTATGGTTTTAACATGAAAATGTTACTCTTATGTTTTGTAAACATTGGTTTATCGATTGTTTAAAGATCATTATAATTATATTTTTTTTAAATAAATTATAATTAGGGAAAGGTATACTAACTTTATAGTTAAAACATGAAAATGTTACTCTAATGTCATCGATAAACATTATGACATTTTTCTTAGCATGAAAATTAGTTTTTCGTGTGGTTTTTAATTTAATATTTATTTTAAAATAAGTATTTTAATTTTACAATATAATGCGAGTTAATAATGATTTTCGTATTTGTGAATTCTTCTGCGTAGGTATGTAAAAAAACTACATATTTTTTTCTCAAGAAAGAGAAAGATAGCGAAACAAAACTTTTAAATCCCCTGTGTATTTCAAAGTCGTATTTTGTAGAGTGGTGTAGATTTGTAAAACGAAATCATTTTGACTAAGACACAAATATCCGATTCACTAAACAACGCCGCATTTAAAACTATAAAAAAAAACTTGTCTCACAATCGCCAGTCGACACCAATGGAAAACGCCAAGTTTGTCCAAGCGCACGAATTATACATGGTGTATTAATACGGTGTTCAACTCTTGTATTGCTAGTGAAGTTTTAATTCGATAACCCACCGGCAGGCAGCGGCCCGACTACCCGCAATAATGTATTTATGGGCGATACCGCGGACCTAATGAGCCTCATACAGACCTCTTTACGTTAGGAGGTAATTTTATGCTATAAGCACTCTGATACCTTAATAAAGAAGGGTTTTTGTTTGACACATTTATTTAATGCATTGTTTTTTTAAATATTTTTTTATTTGATGATTGATTTGGTTAATGCGAGACTGATTATAATAGGCGACACCGTAAAACGAAGGAGCCTCAAATAGATCTCTTTACTGTAAAGGTAATTTTATGTGATAAGCCCTCAAACCTGAACAAAAAGGAGGGTTTTCGTTTGACAAACCTACTAATTTAAAGTACTTCACTAAACAGTAACGGTCTTACCACAAAACACTGTTTAACACGTGTTTAACTAAAACACTGTTTAAATGTGATGCTGTCACTTTTTTGACAATATTGTTTGAAAGAGACGGCATGACATTTAAACAGTGTTTTTACTAAACAGTGTTTTAAAATCTTTTGTGGTAAGGCTGTAAATGTGTCAGTGGTACCGCGGAGCTAATGAACCTCGTATTTTGAACTGGTGAAATAGGTCCTAAATCAATCTACTTAGGTATAACTTTATTATTTTGGAAGGTCTTCACGCAATCTTATAAAATACTATATCAAATCATTTTTTACTTAACTAACTAGCAGTCATAAGGGAAATGTGGAAATACTTATATAATAATATTTCATAATGCCTGTTTCCGACTCACGGTCGGCCACAAGATTCTCTGTGGTTGTAATATTTGAGTAAGTATGAATACGGATGATTCATCGCGCGTTTGGGAATTGCACTAACATCTCAACGCAAATATGGTGTAATAGTCTGTAAGCCCGCGACAATTTTGAAAACAACAATTTCAAAACGTTTATAATAAATTATTTTCGTCAAGATGTCACATGACGTAGGAAAAGGTATCCGGTGACTATATTTGCCACCGTCTTTCAAGTACTTTCGGACATTTCAGAACTGACAGACTTATGTAAACTCTCTCTTATAATAGTGTGTTTGAGAATAAATAAGTCTGCCAAGCCATATCTGACCGGAAGTCCTTCAAAAGTGATTTTTAACCGGAAGTGAAGGATTTTCTCAAACTTCCGGCCAATTTTATCTGCGATAATCTTCTGATCCTCGCTCTTCACAACATTTCCGACCGTGTGCCATGCATTTCATCGTGATGTCATATGACGTAGGCAATATTTTCGCGGGCTTACGGACTATAAGGATTTGAAGTTTAATTCCATATTCAAGTTTTGAAGATTTTGAAATATTTTTGTAGCTTGTTTTTTTATTAAGTTTTTGTGTGATAAGTATGGAGATAGATCTAGAGCATAGTAAATGTTTTCGGTTGAATACAAACTGAATGTTGTACAATAAACCTTACAAAATTAAAATAAAACTTTTACGAAAAAGCACACATTGATGTTAGTTTAAAAAACTTTGTAACATTTGCGTTTTCAAGATTATTTTCGAATTTCAGACTTTTAAAATAGTCACTAAAGAAATTGAAAAATAATAATAAGTTAGTTATTACTTACTTAAATAAAATAATGTGATCAAAGGCAAAAAAGTTTAAACGTTTACTTCAGCAGCAGTGATCTTAGTAGCGGTTTATTGTTCACGAGACAATGGAGGTTCCACTCCACTCCAAATTTTAATTATTAATTATTGTAAGGAAAGCCAAGAGCAGCGACAATCAGCTGACCTTCCAAATCAAGAAGCATTCGATAGAGATTTATACTAAGCATTCGGTAAAGTCACTTGAACACTTTATCAACTTTGCCAATGCAACTTTTCTCACAGATGTCTTTAGGCTCAGTTGCATATTATTAAACAATAGTCAAAGAACTAATTAAGTTGGTACTTAAAGTAATTTTTAATTATGTAAGGGAGTTAACATCTATGATATAATGATAAAACAAACAATCAAAGCTAGCTGATCGCGCGGAATAGTGGATATTTATCACTCTGGCATCATAACGACACTGATATTTAAATATTTTTCTTCAACTTTGCTAACATTGTCGAAAAAGGTTCTATCGTTAAAAAATTCTCAACATTTAAAAATAATCAACACCCAACGTCTTATCATTTGTATTCTATTTCAATAAAATCAAAAGACCTCCTTTTGCAAACTAAACGCTCTCCACCCTCCACCCTTCTCCCTCCTTCGTTGCGTCTTGAACCAACTTCCTATAATTAATTACACTCATTATCATTATTGTTCGGAAGGCAGTTTTGCTTCGATAATGAATTGTTAGCCTCCATCATTAATTAGTATATTATAATAAGAACTCCTTTCATAGATTAATCAAGTTTTATCTGATGCCCTCTACGTTTCGCGAGAGCCGAGTTTTCGATAAGGGTCACAGTTTGTTAGAAGAAACAGCGATTATGAAAGCGGCTGGTAGATTTATCGCATTAGAGAAAACGAATTCCATTTCAGATTATAATATGAAAATATTGGACTAATTTACTAAAGCTCGCACGTAAATTCTAAAGTTTTTCACATATTAATAACTAGCGACCGCCCGCGACTTCGTCTGCGTGGAACGGTTTATTCATCCCTCGGGATAGATACTTTTTTCGGGATGAAATGTACTTCTTTGTACCCCTAAGAACTTGTATGGAAAATTTCATGATGCTCGATTCAGTAGTTAAGACGTGAAGGCGTAACAAACAAACAAACAAATGGACTTTTGCCTTTATAATATTAGTAAGGATAGTTACTACGTAGTTTTGTGTTTTAGTAGAACATTATTATACTACTGAACTCGTTTTAAGGGTTACGACGTCTGCGCACTTAATCGTATCATTCACACCTAGAATGATTCATTTTATTTATTTTTTTCATCACGGGCCAGCAGCAAAGTGTGCCATGACCGGCCACAGCAAAACTCTACCATGTTTCATAGTATGAACATAGTAAAAGTATTTTTAAATTATTATTGAATTTCGAATTCAAACTCTCAACCGTGTCTTAGCGCCGGAGAGTGCCAACACTTGACTACGTAGGAGTCAGTAAGCTGGCGAATTTAGTCTTGTGACCTTTTAGGAAGTGTTCAGTATATGAAACTCAACTTTTCTTCTTTTAAGAAACATAGGTGGAAAAATATTCGTCATGCCTATTGTATGAATAGTTTAAACTTTTTTTTCGAATTTCGATCTCCTGTCCTGTCTGTCTAAGTTTTTCTAGGCAGGGGTTCCTAACCATACCCTATGCGCCTTACCCAAATGTCTGAGGCTGCTCGCCTATTTCGATTACTCTACACCCCACTGTTTGGGAAGCCATAATCTAGCTAGAGTCTAAACTTAAAAATCACTCTCTAGAAATCAGCCATCAGTAATAATGTCAGCCGCTGAGGTCCGTTTGGTGAAGTCGCAGTAAACTCTCTTCTCTTCGGTTTTGTGATGAGAAAAATCAATCTACCTTAGTTTTTTAAGTTATTGTACCCACACGACAACACTTCTAAATAATTGTTGGTTGTTGTCCAAATTAAAATAAGAAACAATTATTCGCACTTGGTCGGATTCGCAAAAAGTCGGACTCTCATTTTCAATTTTGTAAATTCAATAGAAATTATATCAGAGTATAAATAATATTCTTTCTACTACAATACTCAAATGTTTCAATTAACACAGACGATTTTAGCACTAAAATCAATAGAACACAACCGTAGCCCTAACATCTGGGGGCTTGTTAATTTTTAGAAGCGACCCAGACTAAGATAATAATATACGGCAGCCGGCGATCTAATACTGATCTATTACGTATTCGAGCTTTTGGAACACTTGACTTTGCTATGGATTAAAGCAGTTTTTGCTATCAAGCTTGCATTATCTGGTTACTTTATTTTTTATCTTGAAAGAAAAAAAGATTAAGTGAATATAATTATTTTTTGCTTTGTGTATTTTCGTAAATTATAAATGGGGATTTGTATAATGTTTTATTGACCTACTAAAAATCGAAAGAGTTCTTGAATAGAACCGCAGAAAAGTAATGTTGCTGAATGTGAATTGAAATAAGTAAGTATGTTTATTATTTTGTTTGTTTGTTACGCCTATACGTCCTAACTACTCAACCGACACGTTGTAAGAGGTACATAAAAGGACAGAGGGTACATTTTCATCCAGAAGAAAAGTAGAAGAAATGAAGGATAGAAAAAGAAGATGAACTTAATTTTATTCATTTTTATTAATACTCATATATAAATAATTGAATTTTTCTTGGTTTCACATAGTTACGTAAAATTAGCAAATTTTTAAAGTGCGTTAAGGCGAAAAGAATTATAGGGCCATGTTTTAGAAATAATCACACAACCATCATCACATCCAATATGATTCACTTCTAAACATTCGTACACGTATTGCAGCCTTTGGCTATCAATTATTAACGGTCTCGGCAACTTTAGAGGCGCAACTTGGTTGGATTTAAAATTGTGACGGCATTAAGCTATTTACGTTAACTCTTTGCTTACATCGTCTGCCGTGTCTAAGAGATTGTTTTGTCTATTTTAGTGCTATGGAAAAGTTAGAGCCGTGAATTTTTTAGTGATTTTGCTTGTAGAATATGTGATTTTATTGAACTCGAACAATCCATTACTACTGCTCAAAAGATAATAGGGGCAACCATATGAATTTCCATACAAAAGAGCTAAGTTAGGAAAACTTTAAAACTAACACACGGCGAAACTATGAAAAATAATAATTAAAAGAAAATTCTTTTGAGCAGTATTAATACACTGCTCTACTTCAGTGAGATCCTACGATCTCGCTGAAGTCTTTTCTTGTTTTTTTCTTTTTATTTTTTACATTTTTAAGGGCTTTTGTCCATTTGCCTACGCTTCTTTCTTGAAAAGACTTTTTAACCGACTTCAGCAAAAGGAGGAGGTTCTCAATTCGATTGTATGTTTTTTTTTTTATCGTTGTTCGCGCGTATCTTCGACATTTATGGACCGATTTAGATGATTATTTTTTGTTCGATTGAGTTTTCTTGCGAGATGGTCCCATTTTTTTTTCAAATCGGTTCAGTAGTTTACAAATAATCCTGAAAATACTATGATATTAAATCAACTAACTTGACAATTTTGTTATTTATGAACCGAATTAGATGATTTTTTTTGTTGGGGAAGGGATACCTTTGTGTAGTCTTTTTAACCGACTTCAAAAAAAGGAGGAATTCAGTTTGTATGTATGGTTTAGCGCCTGACCCAGCGATTGCGGAGGTTGACCAACTTTCGTAAGGGTCGGTTATGGGATGGGTGACCAAGCTTTATTATCTCGAGCTCCACTGTTCTTCGGAAGGCACGTTAAGCCGTTGGTCCCAGCTGTATTTTCAGTCGTGAACAGCAACCAATCCCCATTGGGCTGGTGTGGTGATTAATGGCATATCCTCCTTATCCACTCATAAGGAGGGCCTGTATGTAGGGGACATTAAAAATGTCTGATGTCGATACGATAAAAAGTCTCCATGTCACTAACTTTGCTTAGTTTAGAACTAAGTTATTGTTGCAAGTTTGTAATTATTAGGGTTCCGTACCAAAATGGTAAAAAGGAACCCTTATGGTGTGACTAAGTTTGTCTGTCTGTCTGTATAAATAATTGAATTTTTCTTGGTTTCACATAGTTACGTAAAATTAGCAAATTTTTAAAGTGCGTTAAGGCGAAAAGAATTATAGGGCCATGTTTTAGAAATAATCACACAACCATCATCACATCCAATATGATTCACTTCTAAACATTCGTACACGTATTGCAGCCTTTGGCTATCAATTATTAACGGTCTCGGCAACTTTAGAGGCGCAACTTGGTTGGATTTAAAATTGTGACGGCATTAAGCTATTTACGTTAACTCTTTGCTTACATCGTCTGCCGTGTCTAAGAGATTGTTTTGTCTATTTTAGTGCTATGGAAAAGTTAGAGCCGTGAATTTTTTAGTGATTTTGCTTGTAGAATATGTGATTTTATTGAACTCGAACAATCCATTACTACTGCTCAAAAGATAATAGGGGCAACCATATGAATTTCCATACAAAAGAGCTAAGTTAGGAAAACTTTAAAACTAACACACGGCGAAACTATGAAAAATAATAATTAAAAGAAAATTCTTTTGAGCAGTATTAATACACTGCTCTACTTCAGTGAGATCCTACGATCTCGCTGAAGTCTTTTCTTGTTTTTTTCTTTTTATTTTTTACATTTTTAAGGGCTTTTGTCCATTTGCCTACGCTTCTTTCTTGAAAAGACTTTTTAACCGACTTCAGCAAAAGGAGGAGGTTCTCAATTCGATTGTATGTTTTTTTTTTTATCGTTGTTCGCGCGTATCTTCGACATTTATGGACCGATTTAGATGATTATTTTTTGTTCGATTGAGTTTTCTTGCGAGATGGTCCCATTTTTTTTTCAAATCGGTTCAGTAGTTTACAAATAATCCTGAAAATACTATGATATTAAATCAACTAACTTGACAATTTTGTTATTTATGAACCGAATTAGATGATTTTTTTTGTTGGGGAAGGGATACCTTTGTGTAGTCTTTTTAACCGACTTCAAAAAAAGGAGGAATTCAGTTTGTATGTATGGTTTAGCGCCTGACCCAGCGATTGCGGAGGTTGACCAACTTTCGTAAGGGTCGGTTATGGGATGGGTGACCAAGCTTTATTATCTCGAGCTCCACTGTTCTTCGGAAGGCACGTTAAGCCGTTGGTCCCAGCTGTATTTTCAGTCGTGAACAGCAACCAATCCCCATTGGGCTGGTGTGGTGATTAATGGCATATCCTCCTTATCCACTCATAAGGAGGGCCTGTATGTAGGGGACATTAAAAATGTCTGATGTCGATACGATAAAAAGTCTCCATGTCACTAACTTTGCTTAGTTTAGAACTAAGTTATTGTTGCAAGTTTGTAATTATTAGGGTTCCGTACCAAAATGGTAAAAAGGAACCCTTATGGTGTGACTAAGTTTGTCTGTCTGTCGGTCTGTCTGTCACAGCTGGATATCTCGAGAACTACTAATGGTATCACTTGAAGTTTGGAATAGTTTAAGATGACGTTTGCCCAACTATTTTGCAAATAAGAAAGAAAAAATAAATATTTTTTTTACAACAGGGACTGAAAAGGGGTTTCTAAATATTTTAAGTGGGGCGACTAGGACATGTGGGGCATTGTGGGGTATCATTGAAAGAGCGCTGTTTGCACATTTTTAAACTTTTTTTTCTTTTTTTTTAGGCCGCATAGTTTTCGACTTATGATGAAAAATGTAAAAAAAAAATACCGTTCCCCTCCCCTTTATCTCCGAAGTTTGCAAAGAGAAAAATCTGAAATAATTCTATGTGATAGTAGTTTATGTAAAGATTACAGGAAAAATAAAACGATGTCTCAATATAACACACTTTTTATGAAATTAAAAAACAAACAAAAAATTATTTAGTTCCTCTACCAGTCAACAGATGGCCCTGACCTAAGAAAAAATTATTTAGTTCTACTATCGGTCAAGAGATAGCGCTGGCCTAAGAAAAAAAATTGTTTCACTATCGGCCAAGAGATGGTGCTGACCACATGCTGCAATAATAATTTTATTATTCTACAGCTCTGCAGTGTATTTATTATGATGCACAGTTACTTGTTGTATGGTCTGTTATGTATGATGGTACGGAAACCCTCGGTGCGCGAGTCCGACTCGCTCTTGACCGGTTTTTATACTGATGGCGTAAGTACCGTTTATTAGGAAGTGAACTTTAAACACCATAAAGGTGGTCTAATCGAGTGAAATGCGGCAGACGATGTTGAGCTGGGCCCTAATTGTGTTACTTATCACACTCTACGCTTTGATCAGTCTTTAACTAGTAACATTAAAAATCACTTACGAGTTTGACTAGGATATTTACGGCCTTACCATAAAACACTGTTCAACAAGTTTTTAACTTAAACATTGTTAAAATGTGATGCTGTCACTTTTTTGACAATATTGTTTGATTGTTGTTTAAATACAGCAAGACATTCAAATAGTGTCTGAAATTAAACAGCGATTTAAAATCTTCTGTGATAAGACCGTTGTCTTAAAAGACTTATGCCGTGTTATTACAAAAGATTGTTAGTTTGGTTAAACAGTGTTTAAAAATCTTTTGTAATAACACGAATGGTTTTTTAAATAAATTTAAGTAGTAGTTTTGAACAACGCATACAATATACTTGATACAGAAGTTGGAGATGGTTTGTAAAGCTCGTTTTGGCCAGAAAACCCCTAAATATGATGTGTAAGGGCTGATATTTCAATCCTTTGATAACATATATAAATAAAATATTAACCAAATAAAATAAAAGTCATTCAAAATTTGACAGATAAACTTATAACGAGGAAATGGAGTACAAATTCCTTTTTTTTTATTCTAAAAGCCCCACCCGACTTCAATAGACGTATTTTTATTATACGAATATTATTTCTTGCTTTTTAGAGGTAGGTTTTTGAAGTCGGTTTTTTGTTTTTTTTAAACAATTTTTATTTTTTTTATTTTTAGTGTAGGTACCTCGTAGGTAAGGTATATTATATATGTAGAAAAATCGGCTCAGCCAAACGTAAGATAATCGCAGAGAAACATAGTTAAATACGAGTCGAACTGAGAACCTCCTTTTTTAAGTCGGTTAAAAAACATCCCTTTTCCAACAAAAAAATAATTCTCTTATTCAGTTCATAAACAAAGAAGTAATTCGACCAATCATCGAGGTAATTCACACAAAATCAGACTATTTTCGTGCTTTTTTCAAAATTACTTGAAAAGTACTGAACCGATTTCTAAATTTTAAAAAATGGGACCAACTTGGGAGTGTACCTAATGTAATAACGTTTGAATCATTTCAATCGGTCCAGCCGTCGTTGAGTAATCGGTGGACATACACAAAAAAAAAAAAAAAACAAATATACAGACGAACATAGAACCTCCTCCTTTTTTGGAAGTCGGTTAATAAAATAAAAGTCATTCAAAATTTGACAGATAAACTTATAACGAGCATTTTCCATTTGGCAAGTACCACAACTGTGATAATACATTATCAAACGAAGCTTTATCTAGAGGCATTAAAAAATCAGCCATTAGACAAAAACATGCTTGTTTTAGTTTTGTGTAAAAGTATGTCTGGAAACCTTCTGGGACCTGGGGGACCAGTCAGTCAGAAAATATATTTTTTAAAGCTTTCAACCATGCAAACGACTGTAGACAATAGATATTGTCAATTTTCTAGGGGCAAAACATACCGCTATAGGATATTTTTGTGTCATAGTTAGTAATTGACTTAGCAGCTCAGTAATTAGTTTTTCTTTTCTTATATTTTCTCTAGTAGTCGCGGTTGCTCAATAAAAAACACGGCGTTTGGTGATCGAGGGATATCCGTTAGCAGGGTGAAACTTCTGAACCCTTAAATCATTTTAAGAAGGGGAGCCATCTTGGATTTTTGTATGGGAGGGAGTTATAACACAATCTTTTTTGTATGGATTTTGTTTTTTTTCCAAATGTGTGGGATATCCAATGAAAGGGCTTCTTAAGCTGATTCCAAATATATACAATATTATTACATTGCAGTAGCTGCAATGTAATAATATTGTATAAGAATTCATTAAGTGGTTTTCTTCCTGCAAGAGCCCAAACTTAGTATGTTTGGAAAATGACTTTCTGTTTTTTTTTAAACCAGTAGCTGCAATGTAATCATATTGCATATATTTGAAATCAGCTCAAGAAGTCCTTTCATTCGATACCCCACACGATGGGTTTTGAAAAAAAAAATTTTGATATAACTCCCATACTAACAAATCCAAGATGGCTCCCCTTCTTAAAATGATCTACGGGTTCAGAAGGTTCACTCTGCCAAAGGATATCCCTCGATCACGAAACGCCGTATATTGCACTTTTATGTCGTGGGGAATTGCAACTATATAGTGTTTTGAGGTTAGATACTAGATAATATACATAGAGGATATTTGACTGAGAAAGTCAAATCAATTAGCTACTCAACAAAGTCTTCAATCTCAGGAAACGAAAGATAGTTTCAAATATATCGTTAAGAATGAAAAAATAATTTTCAATACAGTTGCTCGAAAATGTATGTTTACGATGACAGTCGAGCGTGCGGTAAGTTGATTTTACCGCACGCCGTGCGTTTTTGTTTACGGATTAGTACAGCGTGCGGAAAGTTGATTTTACCGCACTCCGGCGCCGTGCGTTTTTGTTTACGAACGTTTTTTTAATTTCTACTAGCTTCCGCCCGCGACTTCATCCGCGTGGACAGTAGAAAAATATTGCATCCAGTTTAAAATGACCCCTTTAGTGAATGAAAGCTAGTACTACGGAGAGTTCAAGCAATTTCCCTGGTTCCACCCACCTGAATTTGATGAAACATAGCTTAGATTAAGTTGGACCTCAATCTACTAAATTGTGAAAAATCCATCAAAATTCGTTAAGCGGTTTTTGCGCGCACAAATGTTTAGAATTTACAGTTTTATTATATGTATAGATTACAATTTCAGTAGTACCTATAATGTTTTCTCGCAAATGTATTGAAAAACGTAGTATGGCACACGGTTGTTAAGGTTTTTTAAAACTCGTGACGATTATAAACCCTCGCCTGCGGCTCGGGGTTATAAAACGTCAACTCGTTTTAAAAACCTCCTTACCAACCTTGTATCATAAACTACTAATAACATTATTGGATTTTATTTTGTTGAGGCATAGGCCCTTTTTTGAATAGGGAGAATGCTTTTTACGCATAATACCCCGTGCCTGACAAGCAACGAGGTTGTGTCGCGCTCGCTCTGGTTTGAGCCATACCCACTAAACTCCCTACGATGCCCTCTGAGACTACCCTGGACGAGCAGAATCCGGATCGGACGCTCACGCTGTTGAGTTTGAGTCTCATCGTCTAAAAAGGTGGTATCGTTAGTTGGTCATTCTCCTTTAAACAAACAAACTTCTTCATTGAAACTTGTTTTGCCATTACATACATACATATACTCACGCCTGTTTCCCATGGGGGTAAGCAGAGACTATGTCTCGCCACCTGCTACGATCCTTGCACACTTCTTTCGCTTCATTAACATTCATCAATCTTTTCATACATGCCCTGCGGTTTTTGTCACTACGTACACCAGCCTTTTTTATTAAAACCTCTATTTGGTCCGCGTATGTTTTTCTGGGACGCCCTTGCGCAATCGTTCCTTCCACATTCGCACAATATATCTCTTTCGTGATTCGCCTTTCATTCATCCTCTCTAAGTGACCAAACCACCGGAGCATTCCTTTATCAATTCTTGTCACTATATCATCTTTCAGACCACACCTTTCACGAATCACATCATTGCTCACTCTATCACTCAATTTGACTACACATGTTTTCCTCAACGAACGCATCTCTACAGCATTTATTCTGCTTTCATTCTTCTTCTGCCATACCCAAGATTCACTTCATACATCAGTGTCGGCACCTGCACTCCGTTATGAAATTTACTAAATAAGTGGTCGATGCAGTTTTCTTTTCTGAGGAGTTAAAAATACTGTTTTCAAGATTCAAGATTCACATTATTTTTTCAGCCTAGGTTGTTATAAACACCTGTGAATGTCAAAAAAGCTACGCTATCGGTTCGCAAGTCCTTGTAACGAAAAGAACCGGCAAGAAACTTGTCAAGGGCTGCTTTTATTTTGTATAGAGTCATCAAATTGAAAAATTACCTCAGCATAAATTGAGTTGATTCTCCATCACAATTATTTATCAAATGCAATGAAATATTAAAATTAACTATACACAGATTATTTATTGAACTTAATTATTTACACTGTTTCAACGTAAAAATCGAGAGTTTAGTGTAGGAAAAGAAAGTAGTGGACCCCCACAGTAAATCCTCAGTAGACGAAACTTCACAGTATGATTAGTATCATAAATGAAACATAATATTATTTAAATTCTCCAAATCGTTTTTTTTTTTTTGATATTTGTAAAGGTTTTATACAGGTTTTGAGGATTTTGATGGGTTTTGATGGTTTTGTACAGGTTTTGAGGATTTAATGTGCTCCATGGGTCTCCATATTACAAAAGATCGCTTCATTTCCTACACTAGTTTACCGACACATTTATTGACACATTGAGCTTAAGGAATCCATTTCACGAAGTTTTCAACCAAAATACCAAGGTTATAGTTCAAAGATTTTAGCTTAGTTCTCTCGTTAAAACTTAGCACATTTAAAAGTAAAACATTTTTTTCCATTAGATAACTAAGTAATTAAAAATCAAAGTTATGTCATGCTTCATCAATTTTGTCATTATTCTACGTAGTTTACCTTGGAACCGAGAAAAAGTCTCAAAAAAACTTCGAATATAATTAATATTTAAGTTTAATTCTATGTAGAGACAAAAAACATTCCGGAACAATTATTATTTCGGTATGCAACTGTTCATGTTTTTGATATTTCATCGTCAAAAACATACTCGTAGATGTTTCAAAAGACCACAATCCTTAGAGTAAGACGCGCTTCACGAAGCCGGCGTTGCTCGAAGCCAAAATCTAACTTAAAAGTAAGTGATCATCGTAGGTGGTGTTGACGTCAAGGTCTGACATAACATTAAAATAGATCTGCAGTTCACGAACTCTTTCACTATGTCTTTACAATAAGGTTGAATATTGCATAGCTTAAATTGACGCTTCGCCAGAAATTTGACGAAATTTAGTAGGTACATTTTTATTGATTTCTGAAATACTGGATCATTTATTAAAAATGTACTCGGTTATTGTATTAGTTAGATCGATAAAAAGCTATCCCTTTTGCATAAAAAATCATATCACTGTCGTTAAAAATTACGAAATCTGACGATTGGAATTATATTTTTATAAGTTTTTATGGTGTTATTCAGGATTTTTTACAAAGTTACCATGCCATTTTTCAATATTCTGTTCAGTTATTGTGTTTCTTTGTTTCCTTTTTCAGTCTACATCAGTTCTTCACATTGGAAGTTCAAAAATTAATCTTTAATCAGATCGTGAACTAGCCTCGCCTTAAAGAAATATCCCAAAAAAATTTCATAACTCAGTTGTTATGTGGGACTTACCCGGGTTGATTTTCCGGTCACAAAATTTAAATGTGGTGGTGTGGTGATTGGACCTTACAAGCAATTGTCGATAAAAAACGCTACTTACGGCCGAATACTCAAAGGTTTCTTAGCTAAAATCTTAAGTTAGGTCTACTTAACTTTAAGGAAGCTGTCAGTTTCATAGAGTTTCTGTCAAATCTGTCATTTTTTTGGATTTAAGGTGGCCTTAACTTTAAGATTCGTTTGAGTATTTGGCCGTTAGTGGACTAGAAAATCGGAAAATTCCTTAATACTGGCTAGTACAAAAATTAGCTAGAGTCGGAAGTCTCAGTAAAACTAAATTGATTTATAAAACTAAAAAATTGGTTCAGGATGCCGTTAGATTTCAGGTCTACAGAGTTCATTATCAGGAACAACTTTTTCGTGAAAGCAACCCTGAAATCACGAAAATAGCAGCAACTTCAAATAGGTACAGGGATAATAAGTATCATATGTTTTAATCTAGGCTTTTATGGAAAAAAAAAATTTTTTAAGAAAAAAATTGAAAATTTCTATTGGATATCTTTTTATTTGGTTTTCGTTGTTGATTTTCAAGATCTTATATCAAAAAAATGAAACTTCACTATTTTAATTAATAAAAAGTTTCTACCGCTACATTATTTGATTGTATTGCGTTGTCATCTTTTTGTGAATAAATTTTGTTTATGAAAGCAAGACGTCGTATTTTTTCAACTCACGATGTAGATATTTTGGATTTGTCAAAATTATTGATGCTTTGTTTATTTAATTTGTTACTTCCATCATGATTATGATCAAGTTAGTTCCCTAACAAATACCCTGTTAAAAAAATACTTGAGCAGTTTGGGCGTTGCACAAACAAAACCTTTTATTCCTGAACTTTTTTCTCAATTAATACGGGTTGCCTGACAAAAGCGTATCTACATTTAACAGAAGTTTTTACAGTTAAAAATCAAGTGTTGGTTAGAATTTCAGCATGAACAATGAATGTAAATCAAATGCAATGCGTTTAAATGGGCCACTAAGGTGATGCGCCCCAACAGCCAGAACAGTCCTATAATGCATTGTCCAGTTACGTGCACCCCCGAAAATACGGCATGCGAAAAAAAGCCATCCTCGCTACCTCCCGCTAGCATTAATGTCCCCCCACCGCGCACTAAGGTTCTTTTTTTAATACATAACTTTTTTTCAAGATGCATTTTTACATGTTTCGGCCTAAAACTTTACACACCCAGCGGCAAGAGCCGAGAGAAAAGGCACCGCCTATCGCGCCTCGGATTTCTCGCTCTGGCGTGCCCGAGCGGCACGCCGGACGATAGTGGCGCGAGTGAAACGAAACATCGGCGACCACTGCTGCGTCTTAAACCAAGATTCAGGCTCTATTCCGCATTTCCGAACGCAGATTCTTGATTTTAACGCATCGAACGTCAACGCTCGCCAGCGTCACTCGACTTCAAGTGACCCCTTCTTAGGAACTTTACTTCCTTGATTATCTATCATTGACGAGAAAAAGTTGCAGTGCCTGGAAAAGCGAATGCTATACGTCTCACTCTAGCGTCCAGTGCGAAGGCATTCGCGCCACGACAATTGAGTTGAGTTGAATTGAATTGAGTCGGTTAAACCGTAAAAATGGTCGGGCGGGTATTGCTGCGCGAGAGCGAGACAAACGAAAGGCGGGTTGGTAGAGACCGCTGCCTTCTTCTCCTCGACTTACGCCGAGTCGCGGCTAGTGAACGTCAGAGCACTGACGTGGACGGCCGTACCCGCGCTCGCCCGCGCCACTTTTGACAGCTGCAGAAAAAAAAATCTTACGCGCGTTCTCTGTCAAGAATTCAAACTTTTTAGTGCGTCCCGAATTCGAACTTGGAATTGTGTTGTTTGTTATTTTGTATCGATAAACTGGATTCGATCGTTGCAGTGTGGTAATTGTATCGGCTTGGACTAGCCGCTGAGACGTTATAAAGTGATGAATCAGCGAGCGCCGGCTAATTAACAACGTCACTGCTACGAAAACAAATCTAAGCTTCTGTCCTACATTCAGCTTCAGGGATATTGTAAGTAGAACGTATTACTTGCTGAAATGCTGCTTTTACATTGAAATGCTTTTTTTGATTTATCGTTTTACTTTGGCTTCAATTAAGTTTATCAAATCAATTGTATTTTTTCTTGCATTTGTGTACTGGATCGTAATTTTGGTTTATGATATTTTTGAAAATAGTAATGTTTTGAAAAGGTTCATGTTATAAAAAAATCTTACAGTAACTTTGCTTTCCACGTCTGGCATTTCGTACACTTCGCAAAGTATCCGCCAAAAAGTTGGGCGAAAGAAAAGCCGAGAACACACGTTCGTGTGTCGGAAAAACCGTTGAAATGGCTTATTATGTTTTTGACGCGTCAAAGAGGAAAAGTGGCGGCGGGGCGGGGCGTGCGAGTCAACAAAGAGCCGATTGGCTGCGATCGCGAGTTGCATTTTTTTGTAGGTATTTTTTTTATCACTTTTTTCCACGACGTCCCGGAAATATATTTTGTCGGCGTTTTTCTTTTGCTATCGATAGTTTTCGCTACGAACTTTTTTGGGCGCTGATTAAAATTGGTGTATTTCGGAATTGGGTGATCTGTAGACTTATTCCCACCTACCAACCTAGCTATCTAGCACAAGTAAGATTTTGGGAATTTTTTGTGTCATCTTCCAACCTACCTCAAGTTGGATAATGGGATACATTATCATAACTATTTTTGCTTCCAATTTCCAACCTGTCAAAAATGCGGTATAGTAATCGACTATCTGCCGTACCTACAAATAAACGAAGAATATGTTTATACCTAGTTTAACCAAAAATATTGCTTGGCAATATTAATTCTTATGTTCGACGTCTCAAAGCGTCATATTCCGAAACTATTTTTTTTATATTCTAAGTATAAACTTATTCTTCGTTTATTTGCAGTATAAGTTTTGACAGTACATTAATGACAGGTTGGAAGGGGAACAAAAATAGCAAAGATTTATATTCCCATTACCCAACCTGAGGTAGGTTGGAAGATGACACATAAAATTCCCAACATCCAACCTGGGGTGGGGTGGGGGGTAGTTAAGTTGGAAGATGGGAATAAGTCGATCTGAAAATATTTATGTTGCTCTTATCTCGAAATATGTCTACGTAAGTAGTAGATACGTATATATACTTGATGTATTAAAAATATGGTACATATTTATACCTATATCACAATTACTAGGGATTATTAATAAGCAATCTTCTTTATACATGGAAATATTTTTTAAGAGTAAAAATTGTACGCCTCAACAAACATTTTATCTTAAATAGTTTCAAATAACAGTTTAATTACAAATTAGTGGTTCTTCATCTTAATATTTAATGCATTCTTAATGTATTTAATAATTATACATAATATGTAAAATAAACTTCGTATCATATTATGAAACGATAAGCAATTAATTTCTTATTAATTGATAATATTATTGGTTTGAAATGGAATATTCTCTCATTATTCTTAGTATATACTCAGATAAATATTCAATTATTGTTTTTAATTGTTCATTTATGTTTACCATTTTTGGTAAAACGTTTACAAAAGTTATACGAGTAATGACGAATATATAAGATAGGGACCATCAAACTGAACAACTTTTACTATGGGACCAACCCTGAAATCGCGAAAAAACATCGGCTGTTTCATACATTTTGATATTTTCGCAATTTGTATGAAATAGCTGATTTTTTTTCGCGATTTCAGAGTTGCTTCCATAGTAAAAGTTGTTCAGTTTGATGGTCCCTATCTACCATATTTGGCATTACTCTTATTTTTGTGAAACGTGGTATTATAGAAATTGGGCCAAAATCTCATACCTTATTACACTGCTGGGAAATCAGAAATGGGTTTTAACTGTGTCTTAAACAATGTTAATTAAAGTTAATAAATTAAAAGACAACATGTTTTGGATTTTCTGCAAATCACTCTACCTTTTTATCTTAGTCTGAGTCTGAGTAAAACTTAAAACAGAAAAAAAACTTTGTATGAAAAAAAAAAAAAAAAATAACTTTTACAACTACCAATTGACTATTATTTAACCACCAGAAAATATATAAACAAAAAAGTTGCTAACTTGGTTTCATTTTTTTAGGAAATAAGCAAAAAATAATATTAGACACACGATAAATAAGGGGAATAAGTTAACCATTTATTCATAATACCAAAATTATTTATTATAACTAACAATTTTTTCCAATAATCATTGAAGTTAGAGAATAATTTCTGCTTAACAATTTTTTAAACCAGTGCAACATGAAGAAAATATATGATGCATTGTCTGCTAATGTTAATTGAAGAAACTATAATGACGGTTACATTGTTATTAATACATGTCATTTTGTGTAACAGTAGCTATATAAAATGAAAAAAAAAACAGCTGCTCAACTACTGCAATATGATTGTTGGATTTTGAAATTCACTCGTCTCCCCCTCTCCTCCCCCGTTCCCATAAAATGACAGTGGTTCATACTCAGTAACCCACCAAGGGTCTGCGATAGGATAAATGTAGGGTTGTCAACTACCTACGCCTTTGTACTAAAATATTTATATATTTTATTAAAAGTTGTTTGGTTTTACAAATTAACATGAAATGAGAAATCATTAACATCAAATAAAAAAAACCGGTCAAGAGCGAGTCGGACTCGCACACCGAGGGTTTCCGTTCCATCATAATAAATACACTGCAGAGTAGAATAATTGCAGTTTTAGGTCATCTCTTGACCGATAGTGTGGAACTAATGATTTTTTGTTAATAATTTCTAAAAAAGTGTGCTATATTGAGAATCGTTTTATTTTTACTGTAATCTTTACATAAACTACTATCACATATAATTATTTTAGATTTTTCTCTTTGCAGACTTCGGAGATAAGGGGGAGGGACGGTATTTTTTTACATTTTTCATCATAAGTAAGTCGAAAACTATGCGGCCTAGAAAAAAAGAAAAAATGTTTAAAATTTGCAAGCTGCGCTCTTTCATATGATACCCCACATGCCCTAGGGCCTAGTAGCCCTACAAAAATTTTTTAAGTCCGCTTTTCAGTCTCTGTTGTAGAAAAATATTTACTTTTTTATTTCTTTCTTATTTGTAAAAAAGTTGGACAACCGTCATCTTAAACTATTCTAAATTTCAAGTTGATTGATACCATTATTAGTTCTCGAGATATCCAGCTGTGACAGACAGACAGACTTAGTCACACCATAAGGGTTCCTTTTTACCATTTTGGTACGGAACCCTAAAAATTAAAAAAACGTGATAAAATAGGAATCAAGTTACACTATGGGGCCTAAAAAAAGAACAAAACGTTTAAGAATGCGTTCTTTCATAATTGATACCTCACATGCTCTAGTAGTCCCAAATCGAATTTTTAGAAAGGGGATCTCCCCTTTCAGTCCAAAGTTGTAAATATATTTTTTTACTTCTTTCTTATTTGCAAAATACTTAGCTGTACAAACCTCAGCTAAAACCCAGAAAATACCCAGAATTCTATCAAACGCGAGAAGAAACAACGACAAGATATAATCTACGCCATCGGAAAAAGTTAACTTTACCTACATCTCGTTTAAAAATGCACTCTTCTGGGCAGTGGCCCAATTAATAATAGTAATGTCAATAAAAATATACAACAAATTGCCAAATTCAATAAAAGATTTAACTCAAGATAAAGACAATCTTAACACAATTAAAAACAATTTTAATTAATAAAAATTAATATAGTATCCAGGAATACCTGAATGATACAAGTTTGAAATAATATATTAAATACCAAAATAAAATACCAAAACAAATAAGTCATTTAAACAAACATTTATAAATAATACATTAAACTACTTACTAATATAAAACTAAAATTTTGTCACATAAAGAAAAAGGTCTCCCCTCTTACCATTTTTGCTGTGCCCGACAGGGTCCATGATGATCTTCCTACTTTATTATATTATCATCTTCTGTATTTCATGGTCAAAGCAATAAACATATGAGTATTCCAAATTTCAAGTTGATAGCATTAGTAGTTCTTGAGATATCCAGCTGCGACAGACGGGTAGACGGACAGACAGACAGTCTCACCATAAGGGCTCCTTTTTACCATTTTGGTATGGAACCCTAAAGATACCTTCAATTTTTGTATAACTTTATAAGTCGTCTGTTATTTAAGTACCATATTAAGGGGCAATACAACGCTGGAAGAAATATTATAGTAAAAATTATCGAAATTATTGACAAAATTATAGTTTTTAATTTAAACTAATAAACTATTTCTTAATTTGGTACACTGCCAGTCACAAAACCAGAGAGCTAGCTAATAAGGTTTGTTTGTATTATAGTTTCAAGATTATACGTTAGTATTGGTTGGATCAGCATGAAAAAACTACAAAATTAGAGGTCAATTTACTATTTTTTTATAGAGAAAAGTTATATAGATCATTTTACTATCAATTACATAACTGAGTACTATAACTACTTTCTACATTATTTTTTTGGGACTGATAATTAATCAAGTAGGTAATACTGTGTGAAATCGTTGCTCTAAAATGTGTGTTTGACGTTATACGGCCCCTTAAGGATGACACAGCAGATATTTAATATGTAACATTATGCCATTCAAAACACATATTTTGGGAGAGTCACCACATTCGTCCCCTTTTTAAAACCTATCAACTGCATTCCAGTAGCTCAATTCACTGCAACGACCAGTGTTTGAGTAAGTGATCAAATTATTAATTAACCCCAACTTCTATGCAACTAGGGGAAAGACAGATGGTGCACCAGTTAACAGCTGTTTTGCGTCCGCCATCTTTTGTACCAAATCGATTTAAAAGAGTCTTCTACGTAATTTGTGGTTTTTACTTTTGTTAACCCTCGACCGTGAGTTCGATCAAAACCTACTGCTATTTAAAAAAGAGCGAAATCAACTGTCATTTATTAATACAAATATTGCGGTTATTTATTGACTCACCATTCAATAAGAAGTGGTTAATAAATATAAAAAATTAAGCAAACTTGAAAAGGTATCTTTTCAATTATGGTTTACAGTTGTCAGCCGTCAAATATAATGAAAATTAATTACGTACCTATATATGAAATTTATAACATTAATTAATTTATTACGTATAATACCTAAATTCTTAAATCTAGCTTGCATGGAGTTGCAAAACAAACCACACCTCTAAAGCCCGGTTTCTGAGGTACTTATCGGTGGTTTATCGGAGGTTTAACTTTATCGGAGGGGTCCACATTATCTGGATTAAAGTAATAAAATTAACTTTAAACCGGATATTTTGGACCCCTCCGATAAAGTACCTCAGAGACGAGGAGGAGTAAGACAAGACAACGCAATCAAAAGATAATGTATTTTCAATTATTACACATTTTGGCTAAAAAGGTTAGTTTCACAGGTTAGTCATGTCATGTGGCAGGAAGCGAGATCTGAAACCTCCCACAGCTAGTCTGAAAAATTGTCATTTTGTATTTTAATCGCAGAAAAGATATTACTTAGTGCAGAACCCTCGGTGAACGAGTCAGACTCGTCTGACTGGACTTGACGACTCTAAACTACTTTTATCAGCGGTTGTCAAATAAAGAACGATACCGTCAACAAATGATAAAAAAATGCAAATTTACTTTATTACTACTAGCTTCCGCTCGCGGCTTCGTCCGCGTGGACATTCGGAAAATCCTTAGGGAACCTTTGACCGGGATAAAATGTATCCTATTAAAGCTGTGAGACTAATTTCATTCAAATCCGTTCAGCCGTTTTTGCATGCTTGATCCAAACTTTGACATTTATAATATTAGTAGGATAGGAAAATGAATTATGAAAATATTTAGTAGGAAAAACTGCAATTTACAGATGTAAAAATGAGAATCTGTACATGATTTGTTTTTTTTTATCTTTGGCAAAAATATATAATATTGAGATATTTTATTGAGATATAAATATTACAAGTGTTATTTCATTTAACTTATTTCTAAGTTAGATCAATTAAGCCAGTATAAATATTGTCTCACTTACTCTAATTAAAAAGACTCATAGACAAATATTTTTAATTAAATAATCCTTTTCTATCACAATGATAGTGTTTCATTACAACAGATCAACGTGGATCAGATGCTGTATAATTACAACATAGTATTATTAGATGTGAAGCTTTTACGATCAGTATCAAGCGTATGATAGCCCTGGCAGTAGATACCTATAGTACCTGTTTGTAGACAAGATGACTTAAGGATGGTATTCCACAAACAAAATGATATTAACGAACGTAGTATAAACCAGGCATTAAGCAGATCGACATCAGGCATTTTTCAGGTATTCCTTATGAGTGGATAAGGAGGAGGATTCTCGTGTCAATGATGATAGAGTAAGTAGAGCAAAAAAACAATTTTAGTTTGGCGAAATGATTACTTTCAATTAATATTCAATTAAAAACCTTTAAATTATTTGTAGAATTAATTGAAAAGTAGTGTCTTTCACTAGAATGATGAAATCAAGCAAAGAGCAATAAATAAGCAAAGAAAATACAAAGCAAAATCTATTATATAAAAATGAAGGGGTGACTGACAGACTATTGCCCTGCCCAAACCACTGAACCTAGAGACTTGAAATTTGGTATATGAAATTTAAACATTGTGAGCACCCACTAAGAAGGGATTTTTGGAATTTCTACCCCTAAAGGTTTGAAAGTTTGTATGGAAAAAAAATATTAAATTTCAACTTGAAACTACGTAGGAGTATTTCTAAAAACAAATAAGTGTAATAAACACGTGTTTCGTGGTTTTCCGAAACTCAACCCTTTAGGGGGTAAATGAGGTAAAAAAGCGCAACATCGATATGGGTGTCGTTATCGAGGTTTTATGGGATGTTGATTGCAAAAATGGAATTAATTTTTAAGTGGTAGACATTATTCAACTCCTAATGGGGACTTGAAATTTGGTATATAGATACTTTACACAGTGTGAGCACCCACTAAGAAGGGATTTTGGGAATTTCTACCCCTAAAGGGTTGAAACGGGGGTTCAAATTTTGTATGGAAAAAATATAAAATAGACATTACGACTTGAAATTTCGTAGGAGTACTTCTATAAACAAATGATCAAACATGTATTTCGTAAATTTCTGAAAATCAACAAGTAGTAGTAGTAGTAGTAGGTAGTGGGGTAAAAAGCCCAAACTCGATATGGATTTCGACTAGAAACTTCGTAAGGTACTTCTAAAACAAATAACCAAACAAATCGATATGGATGTCGATATTGAAGTTTTATGGGATGTTTATTGCGAAAATGGCATTTATTTTAGGGTCCAACACGACACGGTGGACATTATTCAACACTTAAAAGACTGAAACGGGGGTTCAATTTTTTATGGAATAATAATACGGGAACGGGAACAGGAATGAAAACGAGAACGGGAACGGGAACTAATAATATTATAAATGTGAAGTTTAATGTTTGGATGTTTGTAATCACGTAAAACCGGCTAAACGGATTTGGAATAGCACACAGATACCTACTTATAGCCTGTGGTAAAACATGAATACTTTTTTATCTCGGTTAAAGGTTCCATAGCGATTTCCGAATGTCCACGAGGACAAAGTCGCGGGCAAAAGCTAGTGACCAATAAGAATAATACTTATTTAAAAAAAAATATGTCGTAAGCTTTTTTGATTAACATGATCTAAGAAGCCATTATTAAGTGTCGTCTATTTCGATCGGATCACATCATTTCATTAGGCCGTCCATTGTACCTAATTAGAAATATTTCTGTGAGTCACATGTATCACATGTATGCCCAACTTAGGCTATGAATCAGTCATTTTAATTGTGCTCTCAGTTGTAAGCATTCTGGGGCTTAGATTAATGTACTGATTGTATGGAACGCAATCAAGCATTTTGGTACTCTGTATTAATTACCAAGGCATTATTTCAATTTGTACTTTAAAAAAAAATATGCACAGTGGGATAGTGCTTGGCCTTCACCTCACCTGATGTTAAGCGGCGATAAGGCTGAAGGTGGAAGCGCACTACACCCGGTGTATACTCACCACTGAGGAACTGGCTATCTTACCTCTAACTGCCGGAACACAACAATTTTTAAATTGTTGTTATGGCGTCAGACTTTAGGTAAGATGGTGGTAGCTAGCCAGGCGGACTTGAAGTTAGCCCTACCACCAACCAAACCGATCACAAATTGTACCCCCTTGGGAATCGAATCCGGGACCCCTGCATCTTACACGGGTGGGCGAACCACTAGACCACAGAGGTGGTTAATAATTCGCTTTAAAAAAATCTTTTGGTAAAGAGATTTAAAAGTTTTTTTAAATAATTTAATTTATAATTAAAATAACAAATAAATGCATACTGGTAAGGACACTAAATTATAACATGCCTTTGCGATGAGACTATGCATAAAATCTGTATTCCAGTAGTTAGGTCGGTATTATTTAAAAGCCCTTAGTCCTACTTGACGCACAATTCCATTTGCAGGCAAAATTACCTGACTACGGACTATGAAGTAATGTTTTGCTGCCCAGTTTTGTCATCAGTTGCTTTGTTACTGTTTAGATGGAAGTAGGTTTCAAGCTGCACAAAAACAGTCATCAACAGAAATTTTTTTTTTAACTGATTTTAATATTACGGAATCAGACGGATTAAGGAAGGACTCAGAATTTTACTGAGACATAAAACCAGTAACTCTATATATAATTTTTACCGATAAATTAGGGACCTTATTAACCAGCAAGGACACTCCGGAACCGATCTTAATTCGGCACACCCTCCAAGGTTTTTATTTTTCAACATTAAACCGTCGGAGATGGAAACATTTCGGTTTTACGACAAACAGAGTATCGTCTCAAACATCAACTTTTATAACCGTTCAGACAATTACATCTAATCATATTGTACTCATCTAACACCCTATCTATCAGACGGGAAAGAAAGAGACAGACGCATCCGCTCCGCTACGGCCATCAATGTCTAATTGCTTTTATTATTTTAAGGCATCGTAATCATTATGGCCGCAATAAAAATTGTAATGACTTCTCATTAGTTCAATTAAGAATTTTCTAGACACGGCTTAGTTGATTTGTTGATTGCAAAACGCTCAAGTGTATATGCATTGTCTTAAGAAAGCGGTATTTTTATGGCTACGATATAATTCCCTGCCGTAAGTGAAATCTGTTGTCGATAGTCCATAAATTTTATGAGTGTTAGACACGGCTCATATCAATCATTATTAATGATCATTCCAAAATTCGAAACTAATCGATGTATTTTAATTTTTAATGTCCATAAGGTACAAATTAATATAGAGGCGTAGAATAAAATCGTAGCCATAAAAGTTAAGAAAAAAAGGGCTCTGTACGACGAATGGATCATCTGTAATGTGGAAAATAATGCCGTACAGAATTTTTAAATATTAATTATTGGAGTAACAAAACGTTATGTAATTTAGTAATGAAGATATTGAACACAATGTAGTGTGGGTAGAGTGTTGTACTTAGTATCAGATTTTGAGTGATGTAGTGTAGATATCAGAAGAATATTATAAAGTTTTAGTACAGGAAGATTAAAGTTGAATTCATTGAATCGTGGTAAAACGGTTTTACTTATTTATTTAAGAAACATAATCGCTGCGGTGAATTTTATTTAATATTATAATTCTAATGCACAATTTTTATAATGTATTAGTAGCTACGACGCCACAGATAGACATGCAAACACACACGTCAAATTTAACACCTATTTTTGCGTCTGGGTCGGGGGTAAGAAAAAAGAGGATTTAAAATCACAGAAATTAAAAATAAAAAGTGCTACGAACTTGCTACGAACTACGAATTAAAAATTCGAATATGCCGCTCCGTAGCGGTGGGAAAACTTCGCCGAAAAATTTTCACGCACGTGGCGAACACGTGGTCTTGGGCGAAAAATCGCGCAGCCCCCGCCCCCGTCCCGAGGCCTCGCTTGAGGAGTCCTTTCAAAGCGAACGGGAATCACAACTCTGTAGGGAGAGCGACCTTTTTGCTTATGCTTACCTATTTGGTTGTATTCTTCGCACGTATACCGCCTCCGTCCGTAGTAGTTGAATGTATCTTTTTTTATTTTTTATTTGCATTTGTTTGGTATCTAGAGCAGTTAAATAAAACTTGTTGTTAATTATTATTAAGGTCCATTGACACTTTATAGATTTAGTGAGAGCGTAAAATCTTTGTCTGGATTGAGTCAATGATTTTTAAAGGCAAATTACATTTTTCGTACTTTTTTTGTATGAATATAAACGAAATGTAGCTAACACATTCTAATTCTAAGGCTCAGTTGCACCATCTAACATTAACAATAACAAGCTTGTTAAAGTACCGGTTAAGCACAAGTTAGCCAAAAAAAGAGGTTGCCAGCCAGCATGATGTCCTTTGACAAGTTTGACGTGACAAATATGTAGCATTATCATCTAACTTTAACAGCGTTTTGGTGCAACTCACACTAAGTTGTGGGGGAAAAAGTTTTTTTAATGTTCAAATAGGTAAATGACTTAAGCATTTGTTGCAGTGTTGCAAAAGGGCCAGTACGCCAGCAAGCTGTTTTACCCCTATCTGAAGACGTCTTCCCTGCACAGGGACTTCCTATTTGCAAGTGGCTCTGGTAAGATATTTTTAACATTATTTTTGCAAAAGCTTTTTTATTTTTATTTTTTATTATGTTAACGGCCTGTTTCACAATCAAAAAGTAAGTTCTGAGTAGCTTACTTGGCGGATGATTTGACATATTTTCATATCACAACCTGTTAAAATGCCCTATCAAGTAAGCTACTCAGAGCTTACATTTTAAATGTAAAACAGACCCCAATATGTTTTGTTATCGCTTAAGTTGTTTTAAACTTAAGTTATTTGTATTGCTAGAATCTTTATAAAAGTGAACATATAAGGTTACTATCGATTAGAATTCATTAAGTTTATAATTTGTCATCTTTAGTAAGTACCTTTCAATTCGAAATTTATGATTATCAAATCATGTCATCAGTAATAATGATAAAACACCTTATTAATATAAATAAACCTAAAAAAAACACTCACTTCACATTCACAACTTTATGAGTGATAAAGTTTCTCTCCAATGCATCACAAAGAGAGAACCAATTCGCCCGTTTCAAGAAAAACCAACTAACAGATGCTTTATGTAATTATAACGTCAATGCATAAATTACATGAAACATAATAACAGCTTTCGACTAACGCATCTGTGAAATATTTTATCTCCCAACGATCTCGGTTATGTGTGTACATGGCATTAAGGGCCAGTAAAAACTATTAAAGTGGATTCTCATTTGTTTATGATTCGGTAAGTAGGCGACTGTTTGGTTTGTAAACTTTTTGGTCGTAACACGTGAAGTCGATTAGTCTAAATATATCGATCACTCTCGAATGGATATGACTCGATCATTTTGTATGTTTCAGAAAATGCAAGATAATTAAATTACGTTTAAATCAATGATTGTTGTATTGTAGTTCTTTTGCTCTTTTTAGTTTGTCAATACATTTTTGTAAACAGTCAAGACGAGGAATGATTTACTATCAACTTTAATTGTATGATGACAAAGTTCATTCGCCGACCGGCCTTACACTTACGACGTTGTTATATTTCATATCTTTAAGAAAAGAGGTGGCGACAAGTTTTTTGGCCAAATGTATTTTTAAGACGTTAATATGTATGCTTGGTAACATTCGTACTTTTAGACAACATGAGTTGAAAACTCTTGACGGTAGTGGTAGCGTTAAGTTTTGACACTTTCTCAAAACTAGACTATATACCTAAATAATTAAGTAAGTACTTAGGTATGGAAACTACATTATACATATATATAAGTGTTCCTTAGAATCTGAGCAGCAACGAGGCCGATTAGATCGGTCCGAGAAGTGCCCATAAATTTAACCCTAAAACAACCACTCTGTTTAGTTTGGGAGCTCCCATCCTAGTAATTATACAATAATTCATACTTTAATAAATACTAATAAATCGTTCCCGCACACCGCCATTATAGTACATTATTACACGATGTAATTACAACCAATAAATTACCAAATAATACATCAATCAGATGTGTTATAATTTTAAAGTTTTTTTTTCTCTGCGTTTATTGGTGAGCCGGCAATTTTATTAAAATTATAATGCGGTGAAGCTCTTAAATTGGGGTAGCTCGGGGCAAAGCCTGCCTTTAATTATATAGGTAATGTTTAATGATACATTCTTATAATAAGCTACCTGATGCTGTTGGCGGGAATAAATCAAATATTTCATTAAAATTCGAACCGCTCACAACCCTTTATTTGGGTCGTTATTAGAGACGATCGCGAATCGCTCCGGCATTATGCGTATGTGTTTATGATTATATGGTAATAGCATTTTTGCCGTGACGTTGATGAATGGATCCCCTAAACTGTGCATAATTTCGCGTGGTTTACATCGAAATATTGTGATTTCGGTAATCAGATTCTTTAGTTCTTTTTTAAAGAGGTCGATTATGTGTAAACTCGTTTCACCTAATTTAAAAATGATAGTGCTGTGCATTTTCGGGTTACTTTTTCTTTTTTTAAATGCATTTCCGATGAATGAATTTTTAAACGTTTTAATGCATGAATTAAATAAATTAACGACCATTCCGTGAAAAATTGTTTTAAATTGCAATTATGCGGAGTAATGAGTTGCATTTGTGTGCGTTAATTGTGAAAGGAGTCAGAAGGATGGATAAGAGTTATTTCTTTTAAATCATATAATTAAGCATTCGTTTTACTCGGCACGTTTGGCCTCGAGCTAAGATAGGGTTGCCACTTTTATCCCAAAGTCGTCGGTGTAAAGTTTAATTTTAATCAAGTCGTTCGTTGCCTTGAACGGTAATGGAAATTGCTTTTAGTTCTCATTAGAATGTTTCTTATCATAATTATATTTGATTGAAACAGGATTTCTTGATAGAAAAAGGTATCATATTTTTCTTAAATGTACCGCGTGGTATTCCTAAGCTACATACATATTATTTGAAATAGGCTTTTTATAAGCCCATTATATATCATTATATATCTTTTTCAGACGATCTTGCGATCTCTATAACAAACTGTTGAATGGAGTCGATATCTTTGCTAATTCGTTAAACTTGTTTAAGAAAAAAGTGGGTGAACTGTTATTCAAGTAAAGTAAAACATAGGAAATAGTTATAATGTGATTGTAATACTTAGTCGTAGATGAAATTGTCTCAGTTTTTTATATTTTTGTATTATCTCATCTTTATCGGTAGGTTAAGGTACTTGGTAAAAGATGATAGCATCTGACACAATCTTGCACAATTATATATTGTTTGTATCAAGTTATGGTACTTTAAGGTCTATTTGTTTATAAATGTTTATTTAAGAATGATTGTATATGACTGTTTGTTACCTAAATAAATAAATAAATAATAATAATATATAGGCCTTGATACCCATCAGCAGGTGTAGTGCGACTAATATGATGACGATGATTATCACTCAATTATAATTATACTAAGTATGTGACAGTATGTGTTGTGACATCCCTATTGGCATATGTGACTATAGTGGCCACACAAGTAAGTTTTGGTTTGAGTAATAATTAAAACTATGACGTATGTAATAAAACAGACAGTTCAATAATTATGTGAGATCACCTTCTGTGCGTTGAGTATAATTTTATTGTAATAAAAAAATCTTATATACAATGACAACGTTTGGCGATCCAGACGACTGCTTTTGACGCGACATGTAAAGATTGTAACAATTTCTCTCGTTAAGGCGGTTGTATGACCGAAAGTGGCGCCCTCAGAGGTTTTTATTTAATAAGTTATTAATAGAAAAAGATTCTAATAATGTTTATCGTGGAGATTTTAGGGCCCATGGTCTAGTATTTTTAGAAGGTATCACTACATGTCCTCGTAGTCATTCGTAGAAGTAGATGGCAAATGTGTCAAAAACGGTCACTTTTAGCAGTTTTGCTATCTACTTCTAGCAGTGTCTACGAGGGAATGTAACGATACCGTCTAAAAAATATTAGACTGTGGGCCCTAAAATCTCCACGATAAACATTTTTAAAATTGTGTATAAGAATTATTGCCGATTCGATTGCCAAATATCTGGAAAGATATTTTAATTGAATGTCGAGGTAATTCCTCACATTGGTGTAATAACGCTGGCTTGCAGCGTAAGAGTAGGATATACTAGAAGAAATTCGGCGATGTCACTAGTGACTCGGTAGCTCAGCGGTCAGAGCATTGGGCCGGATATCCAAAGTTCGCGGGTTCGATTCCAGTCTGAGTATTGATCTGGTGCGAGTCGTATTTTTTCTAGTATATTATTTAGTATTGTATAAGAATTATAATTCACCGCGGCGCCACTTTCGCTCAGGGTACTACCTTAAACCAAATACGGTAAAGTGTACAGTGAGGAACTCGGTGGCGCAGTGGTTTAGCGCCTGGCTCAGCAATTGCGGAGGTTAAGTAATTTTCACAAGTGTCGGTCATGAGATGGGTGACTAAAATTATTATCTCGAGCACCTCCTTGCTTCAGAATGCACGTTAAGCTGCCTTCCCGGTTGTTTGCAGTCTTTAACACCCACCAATCCGCATTGGGCCCGCGTGGTGGGTTATGGCCCATCCTCCTTATCCACTCATAAGGTAGGCCTGTGCCCCAGCAGTGGGGACATTAAAAAAATTACTGATGGTCATAGTCATAGTGCATTTCAATCTTATTGGCGGCTCGGAACATGGCGCAAGACGATGCGCAGATCATAATTTCAATGTAAGTGGGTGAAAGAGGAGAGTGGTGGGGCACGACTATACGCGCATAGTGGCTAACTTCACAGCTGCCCATAAGTTTGAAATGTACTGGTATAGGTCGCCGGTAACGATCAATTGCGATTGTCAATTTTTCCGTCAATGCCATTGTTGGAGGAATTGACAGTCGCTTCAATTGCACGTGTAAACGATAAATTTTCACATCAATGAGCGTCAATTAAGTAAAAATTTACAATCGCAAATGCTCGTTACCGGAGCGCTTGATAAAGATGACGTCTTTAAAACAAATAGCAATCAAATATTAACTAACAAGCCACTCGGAAGCGTCCACTACTTTGCTTATTAAACAATCAATTTGTCGAGCAGAATTTGACCATCATGAGCCATATCCCTCTTCATTTAATCGTCAGAATTGTTCTACCAATTGTTTAGTAATGAGATCATTAATATGAGGAAACATTTGATTCATCTATTGTTACTTTTGTATAAGATATTTTTTTTACTTTGAAGTGCTATTTTGAATATGTGAATCCCGAGAACTTAAGAAACTCGGAAATAAAGGAGTTTTCTTTCGATTAAATATTTTTGCAACCTTCAGCAGTCCTGAAGGTATATCTCCGAGGATTTTGGGAGGATCGAGATGGGAATAGTAACAAAAGTTGAGGAATTTATCGAGACACGTGTGAACGTTTGAATTTTGAAAATCTACTCGTAACTTTATTTGTAATTATGCATAATTCGGGTAAATTCGGATTTTTGGGGGGTGTTTGTTACTAAATTGTAAATATTTCAGAAAAAAAACCGACTTAAGAAAAAATTAAAAAATGGGTCCTAGTGTATTAGTTTGGCTACAAAATGGCTCAAAACTTTTTAAAATTGGTTAACAATTGTGACCTGTAGGTGGTCCCTTTAGATTTCGAATTGTAGAAAAACGGGTGTTTTACATAAAAAGTGATGTAGTTTCTATGATTATTGACTGATCGTCATGGTAATAGTGTTAAAAGATGCAGAAGCAGACAAGAAGTGCATTCATTGAAATTTTGAAAATCGGTTAATAATATTTCGGCCGCGTCGAGGCAGTCAGCGGGTGCTTTCGCCTCGTGTCACAATCGTAAAAATAAATAGGTACTACCTAGGTAACTTTAAAAATATAATAGGATTTTGCATTTGTTTTGATTTTGGTTTTTCGTAAATTTTTGGGTTCATTTTCAATGCTCCGATTCTCGCGGGGACTGTAAAATCTGTGAATTCTTTATGAAAGTCGTAAAACAAACGTTGCTTATTTATTGATGTTAGTAATCTAGTTCTGCGAGGTTATTAGTGCTTTACAAAAAAACCCTGTATGTATATAAATGTTTGCTTCTATACAGACAGTTTGGTTTTTAGAGATTCTGTTAATTAAAAGGAGAAACGCATTTACGTATTTTTTTGTAAATACCAGATGGTAACACAGTAAAGAATACATCACGATAATTACTTCGTAAAGTTGATTAATAAAAAAAAACTAGGATAAGTACGTATTTATTTATTTTATTTATTTATTACCTTAGCAGCAAATGTTTCGTTTCTATATGTTTTGACTAGGATAAGTACGTATTTATTTATTTTATTTATTTATTACCTTAGCAGCAAATGTTTCGTTTCTATGTTTTGACTAGGATAAGTACGTATTTATTTATTTTATTTATTTATTACCTTAGCAGCAAATGTTTCGTTTCTATGTTTTGAGTAGGTACTAAAATCTAAATCTAAAATTAATAGTAAAACAAAATACTTTTTCTGTTAATTGCGCCTTATGCTTATTTTAATGAACATAATTTGTTACACAAAACGTGTGAGTTAATTATGTACACGTCACGCATCATTAGGTTTTAACGCCCGATCAAAGAGTATAGACGACAACAGAAGGGAAAAAAATATTGACAAGAAAAAATAACGAGATAGAATCATCTTTGCTCAACTTTTGAGTAGAATGCACCAATTATTTACGAGATTATTTTTGAATTATGTTTTTAATCGAATAAGAAAATAATTAAGGAGGGGCAGAATTATTTGAAAAGTAACTTATCAATAAATGGGAAAAATTGCCTAAGCACATTTAATAAAGTTAGTACTTAGGTATGGAATGGAATCTAATGATTATATTACGAGGAATATGGTGCAAAAATACTAAAATATACATTTAAAAAAATCTATAATTATACTTAAAAACTTTTGTACTTATTAAGTATTCTTCTTTCAATAAAAAAAAACAAACTTAATAAAAAACTAAGTTTAATATAAAGTATTACAAGTAATAAATACTAACCAATTTACAAATTAATGACTATTAAATCATAATGAAAATAAATACTAATTGAAAAGTTATCATTGCTCAAAATATAAATATATAAAGGCAGTAACTTCTATTTTTGTCTTTCTGTTTTCTTAAGGTTTGCTTTCTATCTTTTTCAAAACTTTCGTTTAATAATTGATTTTTGTTTACGATATCATATTATTATAATATAATGACTTTATCAATGATAAATCATACGGGCACCTATGTTAATTAGGAAATAATAGGAATTGTCATTGTGGTCTGAATGTTATATTAAAAATAATTAATAATACATTATTTTGCATTATGATAAAAGATATGATTCATAATTGAAATTGGTTTTGATAATAATCAATTCATTACGTTTTCTTTTTATTCGTTATTCTTGTTTTCTGTTTTTTTTTATTTATATTTTAATTTTTAATTTAGGTACATGCATGATTTATGTACCTAAATTCAGTTTTTTTGTATCTATATATTTTTAGATTAATTTCATATCTACCTATCTCTGACAATTAACTGGAGATCAAAGTGTTTTACTATGAATACCTTACTACTCTAATCACAATCATTCTAACATTATCTGAGGCATTAGTCTTATAGGTGATACTTTATATATTTTTCTAAAAAGTTATTTTTTTGTTAATGAAAAGTTAACATCAATAAAACTCATTTCACTTTTTTGAGTGCTTCATCGGTGTTACCGATTCTAATACGAGAAAAATTTAAGCAAGCGTTTTTCTGAATATAAATATCGAACAATAGTAGAATTAATGTAACACGACCTCTACAAATAAGAAAAAATCGCAACACCAATCGTAAAATGGTAGCGGGGTTATAATTTCAAAAGCCAAACGAAAAAAGAACGATTCGGAATTAAAATCGCTAATGACTAAGACCATTAAGTTAATCATTTTAATTAGAAGTTGGCGTTCGCCATGATGCTGTTTTGTTTTTGTTTAAGTCAGCTCGTAGGCTTAACGTTAAGCGTTCCTTTCGTCAATACCACTTCCAAGCTCGCGCGGATTTGACTTTGAAACATTTGAACGTTTACCAAACAGTCGATGTATTTTATTTATTGTATATTCTTACTTTGTGCAGTCTTCGAATTCATGAGGTACGTTTAATCTTGGTTGGTGCCAAAAAATAAATTGGGCTACATTGACCAACGCTCGGAGATAACGCGACAGTAATTGAGTTGTATCTTCTTTATCAAGCTACTTTTAAGTGACTTCTGGTATACAGTACATAAATAAGTTAAAAGTTAATTTTAAATGTAATTATCCTCAAGGTGACTTTCAGATAATTATATAAATGGACGTTTAATTAAACTTTTTGTATTTTTTCACAACAAAATGTTCTATTCATTTTGATCAAAGTTAATTAAATAAAAGCACTATCAACTCAACAGACTTCAAAAACTAATCTCTCCTCCAATCACATTAAAACAGCTCACGTAACAATGCCTAAATTAAGTAAAATTAACTTTTTTATGGCATCTCAAAGGCAAATAATTACAATTTTAGTGAATTAAAGAACCCCTTCATTTACTTGGAGTCCTATTTTCGACGGTTGAGCGACGGATATGGAGTGAAGAAACTTCTTTCAAATGGACACGGTATGTTATTTATATTTGTATCCAATGGACATAATATAGTACCTACCTAATAATGTCTAATAAAATTATGATAAAATAGCATAATCCAAACATTTATTTATGTGACAATCAATTACGAGTGCCAATCACTGCATTTTTCTCTTTTAAACAAAAAAACAAACTTAAAAAATAGTTTAAAAAAAAAAACAAAAAACCGACTTCAAAAAACCTACCTCTAAAAAGCAAGAAGTTTGAAGTCGGTTTTTTGTTTTTTTTTAAACTATTTTTATTTTTATTTATATTTTTATATTAAGTGTAGATACCTTGTGGTAAGGTATATTATAATATGTAGAAAAATCGGCTCAGCCAAACGTAAGATAATCGCCGAGAAACATAAACTGAGAACCTCCTTTTTTAAGTCGGTTAAAATACCTACACTTAAGATATCCCTCTTCCTACAAAAAAATAATTATCTTATTCAGTTCATAAACAAAGAAGTAATACGACCATTATCATCGAGGTAATTCACACAAAATCATACCTACTATTTTCGTGCTTTTTTCAAGATTACTTGAAAAGTACTGAACCGATTTCCAAATTTTAAAAAATAACGTTTGAATCATTTCAATCGGTCCAGCCGTCTTCGAGTAATCGGTGGACATACACAAAAAAAAACAAATATACAGACGAACATAGAACCTCCTCCTTTTTTGGAAGTCGGTTAAAAATTAGTTTGACTACTAATTTTCTTTGGGTATTACTTCTTTTTTGTTAGACATAGGAAAGGCATAATTTCAGACAACCACTGCTGGGCATAGGTCTCCCCCAATGATCAGTCTTGTAGGCCTACTGCCCGCATCTCGCTGATACGATAGTGATGATGAGTAGGCAATTCAAAGATGGTGCAATTTAGAAGTCGGCAATATAGGTTACTCTCCCTTACTTACTAAGTAAACTGTCAATTAATCATCTGTCAAGTAAGTTACTCAGAACATACTTTAAGATTGTGAAAAAGGCCCTAAATGTCAATGAGGCCTTTTCAAAGTGACATTTAAAAAATAATAATAGTTACTATTTGCCTTACTGTCAAAATTGGCCTTTAAAAATAAACGGCATGTACCAAAGAGGAAAGTAAGCGCTCGCTGGCTGACATTTCTGCCCAAAGAGATAAAATTTAGAGTTACATCTGCCTGCCTTCCTAAATACTCTTCGAAGCTTAGTAAAAAAAAATACATTGACATTATTATACATTTTTATCAACGCCATTACTATCGAGCCTACAGTTTTTTGTTATTTTGAAAAGCCCTCATTGGAAGCCAACGTAAGTAAGATTTGTCGTGTAAATGTCAAAACCTTTTCACATTTCCCGCGCTTTTTCATTTCATTGTAGCACATCCATTTATTCGATGTCCACGATCGAAAGGATCCAGACGGACATCTGAATAGGGCCTCATTATCTCTAATTACATACTGATTCTTCGGAAGGGTGCCAACAGCACTCATTGATGCACTTTTACATTTTTAATCTTGACAACAATTAAATTTTGAGTGCTCTGTACTTATAGGGATATTGTACATTATAGTTATAAAATTAATACGTAATACAGTAGTTTGGTAAGGTATTTTTATTCAACTCATATGTACTTTTTTGACAACACTTCTTTTTCTTTTCATCCGATATAAAAAAGAGTATCTACTAAGTTTGATTTATCTAAATAGGTATCAATTTAAATAAATAAAAATCGCTCTATAAATAAATATCTCTAAAGTCTGGGTAATATTTTGTAACTTAGTGAAAGCGACCAAATGCTTATTTGTGAAGAATTTTTATGAATTTTACTTTCTCTATCAAGCGTTTTTAGCTTAATTAAATTAATTAATAATTACCAACCCATAGTATCTATATCTTACGCAGTCGCCAGAGTTTTCAAGGATTTGAAAGACCCCAAATGATAATAAACAAAAGACTGTAGTCATTAAGCATTTCTACTTATTTAAAATCGTTACCGCGCTTTTAGTAACAGGGTATTTTCACGAGTCGACTTGGTAGGCAACTTGGCAGGTGACTTACTTATTAAATTAGCGCTTTTTATCGACAATGGCTTGTAAAATCGAATCGCCAACTCATTGAAATTAGGTTTGCTATTAGAGTTTACAAGCGATTGTCGATAAATAGCGCTAATTGACTAAAGTCGCCTGCCAAGTTGCCTGCCAAGTCGACTCGTGTAAATACCACATTACCGCGCTTTGAATAAGGATTCATTCCACCACCACTTATTAGTAAAATGGGAAGGCAAAGGTAAAAAGTGTAATTATGTTGATTATTTAGGTCGTAATGCTGACTATCCCCCCCTGGCATTAATCGCCCCCACCTACCCCGTTTTATTATTTCGTTTCAATTATTTTTTGTGATTATCTTTTTATGGCGGCAAGCATTAAACTCGAAAAAATAACAGTGGACATTAAACGTAATTAGGATTGAAATTACGGGATGTCACCGCCGTCGTTTGTGTCGCCCTTGGGTTCTGTTGCTGAGGGAGGGTTCTTATTTTTGTTTCTAATTATTTTAAATACTTATAATGGCTGTTTTTTCCTTATTTCGTGGGTTTAAAGAGGTCATCAAGCAGTGCTGTGTAAGTGGCGAAAAGTCCATACAGGCCGATTTCCATCGCCTTTTAGAAATCCCACACCACCGATCCACTGTGCAGATCATAACATTTTTGTAGAACGGCTTACCTTCGCCTTAATTTCACCCTCTTGCCACTGATAGGTGAATAAGGCTCATCAAAATGTGCATATTGCACAAAGGTTTTACGGATATTTGTTTAGGGCGTTGACGACTCTAAATCAAAGGCTTTTAGACTTTGCAAAATATAGAGGAGCTCGAAATGATCTTGACCACTTTTACGCAAGTTGTTTAACTTCTGTAACGTCTTGTCAGTTAAAAAAGTCTGGATCGGGTGGTAGGAAAATACAGACGATTCAAAAGTACTTAATAATTAAGTTTATTTGAATAAAGCTTATTTGACTTTGACTTTGTAATCGCAGGGTGAAAGCGCTAACAAGAATAAGTAATGCTAAAACCGTAGAATTCGAAAGACTTATTGCCCAGAACCCAGTCGTCTTATCCCATGGGAGCAGCTGTTCCTAAGGTCGATTTGCTGTCAACAAGCTTTCGACAACATTTTAGAACTCTCTGGAGTGTCGGCTACTCGTACATTGATAACTGGTTCGCTGAGAGACAGACGGCAGTTAAACCAAACCAAATAACCAAATATGGTACCTCAGAAACCGGGCATATATGTTTTTTTTAGAACGATTGACTTGAAATAATCCGCATTGTCTTCATATTCTAACCGTAACCGTTAAAATAGACGGCAGTATGATAAAAAAGTTAATAATTTTCAGTTACGATTTTCAATTATGGTTCTCGCTCTGGTTATTTTATTAATAAGAACAATTTTCTGATAATTTGCGGCAAACCACGAAGTAGTTTCACAATTTTAATTTAACTTATCACATATTTGCTCAACGAAAATTATAGACCTAAATAAATATACAGGACATAAAGGCTTATTAAAGCGTTCATTCGCATGCTGTATTAATTTCTATAGCAACGGAAATATAAAACACATAATTATACGTAATACTAAATTGACGCGTGACCATTCACAATAGAACTTGGATTTGCCAACCCTTTGATTCAAGTCACTAATGAATAGTCGACAGTTGTGTTCAACAAGCAACTTTATTACTCACAAGATTAGTCGCAGAGTCGTTTGAGAGTGTCAAGTTAATGCATTTTATTATTGAGAGAATTTTATGGTTGAGCAATTTTAACGATTGTATTGAAACTTATAGTAGCTTATATTTAACCGGAGGGAAAGGTTCAAATCTTTTGTTGGAGGTAGCAGGCACGGAATCGACTTTTGTTTTTGTACAAAAAATTAAGTAGCAGATGAAAATAAACGATGTATTCTAAAGATATCTATTTGATTTTTTTGTTGTTGGTTACTATTATGCAAAAATACATATTTGGTTATGAACGTTTTTAATGAAATTTGTATGAAGTTTTTCGAAGCTCCGTTTATTGAACATTAACATTACGCAACGCATACCTACGCATTTTGGAAGTTGACAAAGACCTGCATATTGAAGGGGGATATCTATAGACATAGAGTCAAGACTCAAGAGTGAACTGAGCAGCATGGGACTTTCTACTTGCATCATCAGCTGAGTGTCCCATCATCGATACGAGTGTCGCCATAGGCTTGTCGTATCTAAAGTATCTAACCTGAGTAAATAATCTGTATCCTAACTCATATTGTGAATGTGAAAGTTTGGATGTTTGTTACAAAAACTGCTGAACGGATTTGGATGAAATCCAGCACACAGGTAGTTTTTAACCTGGATTGAAACATAAGATAATTACTTTTTTTCGATCAAAAGTTATCTAGGGATTTTTCGAATTTCCACGCGGACAAAGTTCCGGGCTGAAGCTAGTGTCAGTATAATAGTGATAGTGACCCCGGGAATCCCCGTACATGACTTTTGACTGCTCATAAAGCGGATAGGGCATCATCACCAGAATCCCTGTCATCGATGCGAGTGTCATAATAGCATCACTTAAGGTATAGAGTATGAAACCAAACCAAAGCAATGTGACATAGAATTAGTCCAAAAGCGTTGACTTACCATTAGAGACCAGTGGCCCTACCATGGTCCATCAGCCATTTTTGATGTCCCCACTGCTGGGGCACAGGCCTTCCTTATGGGTGGTAAGAGGATGGGCCATAACCCACCACGCGGGCCCAATGCGGATTGGTGGGTGTTAACGACTGCAAATGCAGCCGGGACCAACGGCTTAACGTGCCTTCCGAAGCACGGAAGAGCTCGAGATAATAAATTTTTGGTCACCCATCCCATGACCGACCCTTGCGAACGTTGCTAAACTTCCGCAATCGTTTGGCCTGGCGTTAAACCACTGCGCCACCGAGCTCCTCCATGGCCCTACTATGAATTGATGCAAACTGTTTTCGCTACCGTAAATACTATTGTTTTCTCTCTTTCACTCGCATTGACTGTGAGCAGCCTATATCCAATAGTTTGCATCAACTCATGGTAGAGCTACTGGTCACAGTGTAAATAATCTGTTTGTTAGTACATATAGTGATAGTGACCCGAACATTCCCGTACGGGACTTTCGACTGCTCATTAAGCGAGTAGGGCATCATCACCCGAATATTCCATTATCAATGCGAGCCGCGATGGCCGATTTAACCGGCGAAAATATTGTTAACTCTGTAATGTCACTCGCAAATGATGTTTCATTGAGTCTGTTCGGCTTGCCGCGCGTTGGTGGTGTGGGTTAACATTATTTGATGTTTTTCCTTAATTTCATATTAGGGGTTTAAACCCACCAATCCGCATTGGGCCCGCGTGGTGGGTTATAGCCCATCCTCCTTACCACCCATAAGGAAGGCCTGTGCCCCAGCAGTGGGGACATCAAAAATAGCTGATGGACAGGGGTTTAAAAAGAAAATTACGGAAAATTAAAAAAAAAAAGTATTATTCATACTATCACTTTTTTTATTCCTTTAGAAATCATTAACGCTAATGTTTTTAAACTTTCATTCATCAAACACTCAGCTTACTAATGCCATAATTATTATGTGTAAAATGAAAAAAAAATGTGTCGGTTACAACAAATTAATAAAATTTTGCTAACAAAAAGAGACATTTTAAGGTACTTTTTAAGGAATGAAAATTGATTATTTTATTTAATGCTGATAGTTGGCCGTTATGATCGTGACCGTCATTTCGAAATAATAATAAGCAACTGAAGCATCTCTAACGTCACAGAAGATTATGATGGTCTCTGTGTGTGAGAAATACTAAATAATAAACTAGAGAAATTTTGACTCAGGTGGGAATCGAACCCGTGACCATAGGAAGTCGGACCGGACTTCCAAAGGTCCACTTACATTAATAAACGTAAAGTAAGTTTTCACCTTGTTAAACAAAAAATATTTCTTAGCAATACTCCCTACGTTTGACTTCTCAAAGCATTATATTCCTGAGTTAACTTTTTGATTAAACTAGGTTTATTCTTACTCTTCGTTTATTATTAAGGGGGCTTGTGAATATGTTTGTATCTAATAATGATACAGGACATGTCTGTACTAGCTTTTTCTATCAAGCTGTTATTCTGGCTACTTGGTTGTAATAAAATAACTTTATTAAAGGTCTGAATGATAAAGTTGCGTCTAATTAGAGTGAATCTGTCTGTAGCGACACTTTACGAGTAATGTCTTATAAATAATTAAATCTGAAAGTGATAGTTGTACCTATAACATATTTTGTGCATTTAAAACGCGCCATGCAATTAGAGTAATTTACTACTACATCATAAACCCATTTTAGTATTCATTATGCCTGTTACATTACAACATTAAACAAACATGAAAAAGCTTAACAGCGGAAGTATTTGAAATCCTTTAAGATTTCTATTAGGACCGGTTAATTTTCAGCGAATCAACGTTTCGTTTTCAAAGTTTTAGGTACTGTAAAGTCGCACTTTTCTACTATCCAGTTTTTAGTGCCACCTTAATAGAAAAAAAATAACTGAAAGATTTTTTTCATAAAAAACACGTTTTTCTTTGATTTCCTTGTCTGTCAATCAATACCTCATTAACAAAATTAAAACCTGACTTCCCAGAATCATCAGTAAGTGACTAACCTCCGGTTTCTTAGGTTCTTTCTCGGAGGTTTAACTTAAGGTCCACATTATCTGGTTTAATGTAATAAAATTAACTCAAAATAATGTGGACACCTCCGATATAGTTGAACCACTGATTAGTTCCTCAGAAACCGGGCATAAGTGCATAAGTAACTTTATACAAATGTTTGGTTTATGATGTTGAACAAAACGGATTTAAAGTATGAAGTTTTCCATAAAATCGTTCAGTTAATTTATTTCGATCTGTCCCGAGCGTAATTACGACCAACCCTATCAATGGCAGTGTACGCCCGTAGCGTACTGTGACGTGTACGCTATTGCAGACTCGCAAAACCGAAAGTGGCTTTCGAAAGCGCGGCGGACGTATGTGTCCTCATCTATTATTATATTTAGCGATCGCGTTTAACGGGCCGTCGAAAGCGAAACCGATTCCAATTGTTATCTCTGTTGGGCGTTAATTGACCGATATTTGTAAATGCGCAGCGGATAATTTTGTGTTTTCGGCGGGATAGTGCGTGGGAACTGCGGGGTTGAGTTTGATAGTGGGACTCTGATTCCAACATCTGTCTATAGGGTTACTTGAAAAGTTGAAAATCAGCTTGAATATAACAATATTCTTGGTATAAAGCATTGCAAACTGCACAGGCATCAAAAGATGACTTGGTTATATGAAAAAATGAGTTTGTTAGGATACATTTTAAAATTGTCACAAACAAATATGCGACCGTTAAAATTTAATTTTATTGCTTACTGACTATGGGATTTACAAACCACAATGTCAGCAAAACCATCTGACATTTTTTTGTCCTAACCGAGAAGCACTTGAATCCCTGAGAATGCAATGCCACATTACTGTGGCAATGCTGAACTGAACCCACTATCTATCAAAAATTGTAACTTACTGATAAAAAAAGAATGGCACCGCATACCTAAAGTAATGATAGTGATGAGATGACATCATTGTTAGTATTCCTTGCCTCTCATATACACCTCGCAGTATGTGTAACGTCCTGCATTCTTTTTTCAAATTTAATAATAGTGATTGGTCCGCTGGATAATTTTTCCCATAGGGGCCAATATAATAAAAACTAAATCACACAAAAAGCGTTTTGTTTTTGCTAAATTATGTTTTATATTCACATTAAATGATAAGAAGAATCTATACAATCATATTTTTCTAGTTATTACCAGCCTCATTAGGAATATCTCATGAAGTCCCCCCATTGAGAATGTTCAGTATTTTAAAATTTGAAGTTGCGGTTTTCTATTCTTCTTTAAAGTATGCAGTAGGTATGTAGATATTCAAAAGTGATTCTTACAATTTTAGTACTTGAATTACAACATACTAAAAATTTAAATGATTTACGTAAATAGTTTAACAATCGCGCTAACATCTCATTTACCTTGTCACATAAAAAATACTTAACCCTTAAAATTACATATGCAAAATGGTCGCGTACAAACATTGCGCTTACCACATAAATTTTCCCAAGAATAACAGCGGGTTATAAAGAAGGTAATTCCATTATTCGGTTTGAACGTCATTAAATCACGCATTAGGACGCGTTGTACAGTTGCTCTGCGTTTCCTCGACTATTACGATTGTTCTCTGTGATGTCGGGCTATAAACTTTTGTTTTGACTATTTATACGGCAGTTCAAAGAGTTTGTGTCAACGCTTTCGTTTTATTCTACTTGTGAACAATTATGACGAAGCGGCGAGTCGTGTTTTGTTTTTTCTCGGTTGAGATCGTTTGGAATGAGCTATGTTACGTAAGTATAGTGGCCAGCAGTAGTAGCTTTTCAAAGAATGCAAACCTTTATAAAAAAATTCATCACAACTCTATTTACACTATACCGTGAAAGAGTGACGTCACATAACGGTGGAGTTTGAAATTTTGGGTAAGAACAAACATCTAAAACAAGCGAGTTTTTCTTCTTGAGACATGGAATCACACCCAGGAGCAAAAAAATACGGCATAATTATCCTAACACCAAAATAACTCAATAATTTGATAACAAAGCAAAAGCGCCAACGTTTTCGTCTTTTTTTTTATTTTACCCAAATGCACGTCATAGCTTCCACCAAGAATCTTATATTAATATAATATTAATATAAGATTCTTGGCTTCTAGTGTCTATTAACAGAGTAAAAAAGCTATCTACAACATTGGCAAAGCTCGTGTAAAACAGTTTCAAAAAGGTTTATTTATATCATTAAAGAGGCGGCAAATATTTTTTTCTCGCCCGGAACGTCGCGCGCCGAGCACCCTTGGCCGCCACTCGCAACCACTCGGAGCGGAGTCACTTGCTAGGTAATTTTGTAACACGGTACAAGTCTGTTTAAGATTATTACCTTTTTTAAAAGTAAAATGATGTCAGAATAACAGAAAAAAGAGCTATGGTATCATGGATATACTATATCTATGTATCATGGTAAGTCGTAGCGTAGTGACTACGCCGTAGCTTGAAAATGTAACGTAGTCCTTATTACTTAACTTTTATACATAATTCAATTACCTATTTCACTTATTGAATTATTTTAGAAATTAAACAAATCTTTTTATGAATATTATTTGTTTACTAAACAAACCAACTATGAAGTGAAAATGAAAATTAAACAATTAAATTAACTAACTAATTAAATTAACATAAAGAGTGAACTAATAAGTGTATTTGCTAGATAATTTTTTAGCTTGCTTACTTTTTCAATTTACTGTCCAACGTCTATAATAATGTATTTTTGGAAAGAAAATTTTGAATAGAATTACAATGTCATCCCGTAACCACGGCCCTTAGAAACGTGTCGAAAGGTCGGGAAATCAAAAACCAATAAATCCAAACCAAACAATTCTAAAATAACACCTGAATTATTAATATACGCGCTGTAATCCAAGTGTTTTATTCTAATGAACTTTACGCGCGGAAGTCTTAGAAGTGTATAATACTTGAAAACCTCCATTTTAAACCTTGTATCGTTGTATTAAGAACTATTTACCTTTCCTCTTTCCGTGTATAATTTCTGAGCTACGCCCGTAGGCCGCATTGAGGGCGCTCTGCTCACACTTCACTCACAAAAGATCTCGCATTGTCTTATGGGGTGTCTCAATTACTTGGTGATTTTAAGCAGTGTTATTTAAGCAACTAATCTTACGTATTTTGTATTTAATTAATATTTATTATCACACCATATCGTGGATGATTCTTCAAAAGTATCAGATCATTGGTGACAATTACCTTTGTTGGTTGTGAGCTCCAAACATTATTATATTTTGGTACTAGCGACTTCGTCTGCGTGGACAATATTTAATTCTCTATCCCTCGAAGACAGTACTTTTTGGGATGAAAGGTGCTTAGGGTATGTACTTTACCCCTGACAACGTGTATACAAAATTTCATGATGATCGATTCATTAGTTAAGACGAGAAGACGCCATTCGAATCATTCGAATCAGGGATGTTGCGAATATTCGCATCCGCATATGCGGAACATCCGTATCGATTTAGACATCCGCATCTGCATCCGCATCCGCATAAATCGATGCGGAGCTGATGCGGATGCAGATGTTTAGCAGGTCGCGACAAGAAAGAAAGGGGCGGGCCCGGCGAGAGGCGCTTGTCGACCGCGCGTGCTAATTGACCTATAGGAAAGCAATAATTTTGTATTGGACTTCGGTGACGCGCCACGCTATTGTTTGTGTTGTGACAAGATCTGACGCGCAGGATTAATATACGAACCCTTGCGAAACAGACTGGAGTCCGAAAAGGCGGCCATTCTACTTTTCATTAAATATAATGCTCCAATATTCAAATTTTATTACTAAAATAATTAATTTGTAATAGTTACTATTTGATTATTAAATAAAGAAGGGATAAATATTACTAAATTTTTTTTACCCACAGTTAAGTTTTTTGTACAGATCCGCATCCGCATCCGCATCCGCGGATGTGAGCCTCTTAAAATCCGCATCCGCATCCGCGGATGTGAAAAAATCTGCATCCGCAACATCCCTGATTCGAATCATCAACTGATTCGAATCATTCAAATCAGCACCCAATTGGAATTGGTTAGCTGATTCGAGTCATCACATTGATTCGTATCATCATATCGATTCGAATCATCGTCAAATTCGAATCAACGATTCGAACCACTTACGGCAGATTCGAATCGATTTGAATACATTTTTTTGATTCGAGTCCCATCACTATTACAAAGTGACAATAATAGTGTGATCATGTTACAATAATATATATTGAGCCAGGTATAGCACTCCGAGACAGAGGAAGTGACTTGGGTCTGCACAGGCAATCAACATCACCGCTATCGGTAATGAAAATAATGTTCATTTATCTTTAATTGAACTGTTTTGTTGCCTAAGAAAAACAAATAAGACTTAAAATGCACTACCTACTTATAATAATTTTCTAATGAGTGTGACAGAAAAAAACCCTTCTATTGCTGATTGCCTGTGCCCGAAATGCCAGACCTTGTTCTCTTGGACAATAGTATGATGAATTGCAGAACAAATTCCTTGATATTCCACATTCTAAATTCAAACATCATTGCATGTATGTATTAATGTAACAAAATGTCAATTGCCTAACTCTCATTTTTGCTCTATCAAAGGGCTGTTTAAATATTGAAAATGGGACGGCATCCAGTGGTGTCGACTGTCGGCGCTCGACATGATCACATCACAGCGACATTGTAGCTTGATCTCTCGACTGATGCCATTTTCTGCTTCAACCAATGACTGCAAATAAACATTGAATGGAATAACTTTAGTTCTAATCCACTTCCGGACTTCCGGGCGTACTTTTTAACCGACTTCATCAAAAGGAGGAGGTTCTCAATTCGATTGTATGTTTTTTTTTTTTTATCGTTGTTCGCGCGTATCTTCGACATTTATGGACCGATTTAGATAAATATTTTTTTGTTCGATTGAATTTTCTTGCGAGATAGTCCCATTTTTTTTTTTTTCAAATCGGTTCAGTAGTTTACAAGTAATCCTGAAAATACTATGATATTAAATCAACTAACTTGACAATTTTGTTATTTATGAACCGAAGTAGATGATTTTTTTTGTCGGGGAAGGAATACCTTTGTGTAGTCTTTTTAACCGACTTCAAAAAAAGGGGGTATTCAGTTTGTATGTTTCTCCGCGATTATCTCACGTTTGGCTGAGCCGATTTTTCTACCTAAATAATATACCTACACTACCTAATACAGAAGGTACTTACACTAAAAATAAAAAAATTGTTTAAAAAACAAAAAAACCGACTTCAAAAAACCTGCCTCTAAAAAAGCAAGAAATAATATACAAATCATTAGATACGCATTATCATTGTTATAATAAAACACGTCAATTGAAGTCGGGTGGGGCTTTTAGAATAAAAAAAAGGAAGATGTACTCCAGCCCCACCCGACTTTAATAGACGTGTTTTATTATAACAATGATAATGCGTATCTAATGATTTGTATATTATTTCTTGCTTTTTTTAGAGGCAGGTTTTTTGAAGTCGGTTTTTTTGTTTTTTGAAATAAAACATTTGAAATAAAACATTTCTTCGGGCTTTTGTACAAAGAGTAAGGTATTTTTGTTTTTGTATTCTTTTGGTTTCGATCACAGCAATTTATTTGTACTTTACCATTATCGTCCTTAATACTATTATATTAAGACGTTTATGTTATGACGCAATTTACTTATTTACTGAAAACATATGTGGTGGCGATTCGTCAGCAATTTCAAAAACATTGATAGTTATCAGTATCAGGATTAATATTTACTGATTTATATCCGTAATATAACTGATATTTACTTAGTTAAAAAATATACATTAATTAACCAACTTATAATGAGGGCTATTCAAAATGACAAAAAGTGTAGGCTCGATGGTGTTGATAAAAATGTATGTTTCAATGTATTTTTTTACTAAGCTTCGAAAAGTACTCAGGTAGGCAGTCAGATGACCCTAAAATGTTTCTTACTTTCCTCTTTGGTACAGGTTTGGTATTTTTAAAGCCAATGAGGATCAACGAGGTTTTTAGTTAAATATGTAGAGTTACAGTCACATCCAAATCAATTATTTCAGTGAAAGAATTATTAAAATTGGACCAAAAATGACGAAGATAGAGCGATTTTCGTGTCGCATTCTCAAAACGCTCCGTCGCTGTTGACGTCATCAGCCACGTTCGCCGCTCAACGGCGCGGCGGGTGTTTGTTCGGGCGATCGTGGCACGTGACGTCATTGCATGCCGGCCGCGTTTTTTTTTAAACTCATTTTTTAAAACTTCAATAGTTTTGTCAGTTCTTGATGGATTTGAGAAATTTAAACAGAGACTTACTCAGTTATTTATATTGTATTTGATGTAATTAAAAAAAATGATATATTCAATTGTCATGTTGATCCTTATTTTGACACTTCTCTTTCCATCAACGCCATCTAGTGAGGCAAATAGTTACTATTAATTTTTTTAAATGTCAATTTGAAAAGCCCTCATTAAAATTATTACTTTTGTAAAATGGATAAATAAACAAATTACTAGCATCATACTCATTTTAATTTTAATGTTACAAATTTTAATGTTTATTTGTTTTAATTTTACAAATTTTAATGTTTATTTGCATTGTCACTAGCTTCTGTCAGACTATAAACTTAGTTTACATAAGTTTATGTGTCAGACATACGCAAGATTGTCCGTGTCTTTTAATTAATTTTGTTTTTTTTTATTTTGTATGTATGCATGTATATAAAATCCTTTGTTTGTCACATACCGCGCATTGCCACGCATATAAAAGGTCCTACTAGAATACCAGCGTTGCTGTGACACGTATGTGTCATGGCAACACAAGCTGAGGTAGGTCCTAGTTAGCCCTAAGACCTGTTTTTTTGTGAACTTTTAGCTTTATTTAATTATTGTAACGTGTGGTCTTTGAGTTAATAAAAAAATATCTCTCTCTCTCTCTCTCTCTCTTTATTAAAAAGAGGTGCTAAAACGTTTAAAACAAAAACCTCTCTTATTTGAAGAACGAACGAAATGAAATTCCATTTTTAAACATTCTGGCGTATTCGTACGCGCGTTCGAAATGAATAATCAACCCCCATGGAATTAGAAATCAACCGTCACAGCCCGAAAAAAACAATAATTATAAAGCGCGCGTAATTCTAATTTCGAATTCAAATTAAAGCCGCTTAATGCGCGGGAGCGACCCCGTTAAAAAAAAGAGTTGACGAGTGCTCGCTGAGGGTGGTAATTTTTCATTAATTTAAGTTCACCATTCCCTGTTTTGTTTGCTTTTAATCGCATTTCTAATTAATCCCGTCGAGAATAACGTGACAACTGTCGACTATGGCCGCCATTTTTTTCCGTGCCGAGTATAGCAGATGTCGGCCGATTTCCATTTGTTTCTGAGATTAATGATTCGGTGCGATTGTGAATTTTTCCGGTCGGCTTTTGTTGTTTTAGAAGCAATTTGTCCGCTTACTTTTGTAGAGGCAGTCGTTAAAGCCTCCAAATGATATTCGAATAGGAAAACATTAAACAAAAGGATTTCAAAGCCGACTTTCGTCGGTATGTCCCATATTTTTGTAAATCATTTCTCATCAGAAAAGTTAATAAATTAATTTAATGGTTCTTCTGTTATCAAAACCGCCTTTCCTTTATCTGCCTGCTATGAATCCTACGATATTTTGGCTACATCGCGCGTGGAGATTCCAATAATATAGAGCGGCTCATCGTAACAGGCAAGATAGAAGGAAAAAGACCGAGAGGCAGAAGCTCAAAACGTTGGTCAGACCAGGTGTCCAAAAATCTGGATAAGCCAGTGGACGTCGCACTGCATCAAGCCGAGGACCGCAACAGATGGAAACACCTCCTGCGAGATGTCCTTGCAAGGAGTCACGGTCCTCAACCATGAGGGAACGACTGGGAGTAGGAAAATATAGGATCCTTTTATACCGGTCAAAAATCCCCGAGGAATTTACCGAATGTCCACGCGCACGAAGTCGCGCGTGAAAGCTAGTTTCTTATAAGACACAATCAGACTACGAAGGAAAAAACAATAAAAGGTAAAATCATAAGACAAAACACTATCGACTGTATTCCAAAATCAAATTCCGCCGTCGTATTTCATAACATCATCCCGACACCGACTAGACTGAATAACTAATCGCAGACACGGCGACTGCCGAAAGTAGCTTAGCTCTCAGTTCCGATTCCGAGTGCAGCCGTGCTCGGTGCGTGGATGCGAGCGAACGCATTACACCCCCACCCCCGAAGTCAGCGGGTCAGATGGCGTGACCCCTTGCGCACTTCGTCTACATTTAAGCAGTGTCACAGATTACATCGAACTTGTTGAAAAAGAATTTTTTTATTATGGTCTTGGCAAGAATCTTTTGTAATTTGAGACGTGTAAGCTAAGTAACATAACGTAAAGTCAGAAAGCCACTAACTTTATATTACCGTTTGATAGGAACCTTGCGACAAAGTTTAGGATTGTAATGTAGAGACAAAAAATGATACTTTTTTGCACTAATTGATGCCATACATCCTTTTTTCTGAAATCTGCAATTCAAATATCACGTTATCAAAGAAAATCGATAAGCCAGATAAGAGTGAGACCACATGTCCAGTGGAAATATGAATATGCTCCTACAAGGATTCACAATAAGTTCTTAATTAAAATAACAGGAATTAAAGGCCATAAATTCCCAAAACATTATTTAAATAAGCAAACCGACTGCTTTAAACCCCCTCGAATATTCGGACAATAGTAAAAGTTACGCAACTTTTAGAAAGGACGGTTATGAGATGGGTGACCGAAGCCACGTTTTTTTCTAGTGTCTCTTTCAATGTGGCATTAAAAGCTGATGATTTCAATCGTATAACAAATGCAAGATGGGAAATGTAATGTATTATAGTTGAATGTAGAAATTTATTTAGTCGCTGTGAAGTAAACATCTAGTTACTTTATTAAACATAACCTACCTATGACTTAAAAACTGCATGCTAACCTAAAAACTTGCAGTCGCATAAAAGCCATCTAACCATCAAAGCTAACGAAACGCAACGCCATGACAAAGCATCAACCCTAATTACAATATCTAAATTCTAGCCTGCTATTCGATCTCGGCATAGCGCAGGGCCAATGCCTTTATCGCCTGCAATGCACTATAAGTGTCTAGTGCCTGTAAATTTTCGCAGCGGCGATCTGCGGTCGGTCTTTGTGCTATTAATTTGTAATGTCCCCCCCTAGATGCATGGCCCGGCTGCACAGGGGGGACGCCTAAAGACGAGTCTCGGGTTATACATGCCTTGTCGTGTTGATGGATAGAATATTGCTGTAATTGGAGCATGTTGCAGATTTTGGTATTTGAGATAAATTTGTTGGAGATATTGGGTAAGAAATTAATGGTCTTGTGTAGTTTTTTTGGGTAGTTTTTGGTTGCTACGGGTTTTGGTTAAAGCAATCATCATAACTGTCTGGTTGGTGATAATTATCCTTTAGATGATAATCTTAAAAATTTTGAAGTTGACTACTGAAATTTCACGCAAAAATATACATCGTAGCCGCTGCAACAGGCTGTAATGAATGAGCTAAAGCATAAAGACGTTTTTATATGAGTTTTCAACTTTTTTCAAATTAGGATGAGGCTGAAACTGATGATTTGCTATTTCCCCCCACAAAGGTTTCAGGTGAATTAACTTCCAATAGGCATTTCCATCTCTAGATCGAGCACTAGATCGTTTTTCTCGTTGCACCTCTGACGATCTTCAATGGGGGCCCACGTTTCCGATAGGATTAAGCCAGACTTACTGCTCGGTCAGAAACACGGCGCGACGCACCCCTGCCCCCCTCCCCGCCCCCTCCGCATTAGGAGCAATCATATTCGACGGCTGCGAGGTTTTGGCATCCGTTCGTGTTGCTTAGGCTCGCCGGGGCTATTTGCGGAACAATGATTGGTGGTGTCTTAGTTTGTAGCGTCCGTAAGGTCCATTTCTGCTTGAGCTGACCTGGCTAATGCACTATGCCTAGCCCTAGGGTATAAAGACCAAAATTCGTATAGCCATATCGTAAATGGAGTTCGATGCACCGATAGTATTAATGTGCAGTTGAACAATCTCGGCCATATAATATTGGTCTTAGTTGGAAATGATAGGATTGTAAATTTCAAAACTAGCAATGATGACAAAATAAGATAAATAACCTCTGAACTGAAAGAAGTTGTAAATGTAGATGTTTTACAGTGCAAGCCATATTTTATGGTCTTATCTTGGCAACATTTTAAATGAAAATGTTTTTGGTTGGATTTACTATTCAAGGAACGGAATCGTTAAGAAGATGAGATTTCAAGGCAAATCAACATCTTAAGTAAGTAAGTAATTAGCTCAATACACATCCAATTCCGTGTAAAGTTATCCCTTGCTTATCCTACAAATTAAACCCTTTCTTAGTATTCTACAAATATTAATCCATTTCCTAGTATTTCTATCATATTTATGAATATGATAACATTAATAATTCAATAAATATGGCGTTTGAAATCGAGACAACTTTTTCTAGTCATCAACAATACACCGTTATTATTATGTTTCTTTCTTCAACATAATTATTGGTTAGTTTTTATGAACATCATTAGCGTTTATGTTTAGTACTAACTATAAGCTATACTTATGAGCAATTAAAGTTCTATCATACATGGGCTGACTACGTTCGTTAATCAAATTCGTAATTATTCTAGTGCTCTTAATGTCTTTTTTGTTTAGTATTGACTGACATATTTTTATCTATTAACGTTACAATTTAGATCTGAACTCCAAAAGCTTTTTTAGGGTAAAAATGTTGATAATTTGACATAATAATTCTTATGACATAATAATAAACAGAAAAGTTATTATTGCTAGTATAGTACCTAGTAAGTAGTAACAAATAATATCTAAGTATCTACGTTTTTACGTATAAAAACAAAAATAGCAGATTGTACAACAAGTGCATAAAACGCATCATTTTACCCGAGACGTATAATATAAAAGCTAAAAAGCTTTTTCATGCTCGTAAAGTTCGTCACTATGTTGGGTATAGGCTGCATAAAATCGCTTTTCATGCTCTAGAGCATAAAGTAAAATATTCGTCTAAGTTCAGACTCTAAGACAAAGGTCGTTAGGTAAACAGCCACAAGCAATTAAACTTCGTTAAATAAACTTGTTATTTTCTTCATTTTTATACATAATCCATGTTTAATACTTTTTTCAATTTTTGAAACATTGATGAAAAAAAATCCATTTTTTGAATATGGGTGAAAGGCTTTAATGAGCACATTCCAAAATTATATAATTTGTCACGGTATCAAATGACAGTTTTTTTTTTAATTTTGAATATTGGTATCAAATGAAAGGCATTGATGAGCACATTCCAAAATTATATAATTTGTCACTTTGTTTTCAGTCTTGTTGTTTAATTTCCTCACAATCAAAGTGAAAAGCAGAGTGTATAAAACGATGTACGAGTTATTTTACCACGGCAAGGTAGACTAGTAGTATAGAAAATATTCTCGGAAAACATACTTAAGTATTATTAAACTCTGATAGTAATAGTAGACTAGAATGTAGACAAAAATAACTTTCCTATATACTTACAAAAAATCTTCGATCAGATAAAAAAATACAAAGAATTACCTATTTTTCAAAACAAATATTAAATGTATTCTCACATGGTATTAGATAGAAATCAAATGAAATCAACAGGTAGTAAAGTAAAAAGGCGGGAAAAGCCGGCGCGGCCGAACATTTTGGCGGTAACTCGCGCGTGTAAGTACACGAGGCGAGACAAAGAAGGCGGAGTTTTCCCTGACGCGACGTTCTTGACCTATTCGCCGCGTCGTGTTGTCGTAGGTTCACGTACTTTATCTACGCTGCGGAATGTGGAACTCCTTACAAATTATATATAACCTATATAGACCGTGTTTTGTTACTTATTGGTGTTAAGGCTTTTCAAAATGACGAAAACTGTAGGCTCAATAGATGGCGTTGATAAAAAGGTAAGTTTCGACTGCAGGAAACGTAGGAAAACCTTTTTTAAGCACAGGGCGTTAATTTTTAAAGCCAATTTTGACACTTCACTTGACCATCAACGCCATCTAGTGAGGCAAATAGTTTCTTTATTTAAATGTCATTTTGAAAAGCTCTCAAAAGAGGTTTATTACTAACTACAGCAAGGAAATTATAAGTACTTAGTAAACTACAGTTAGTAGTGAATACCTGTCATTCAGTGTTTTGTTACCTACTAATAATGTGTTCTTTTCGGATTTTAAATACAAAATTTTGATATATTTAATAGTTTAACCAAAGGGGTATAAGTAGACTCCTTTTCGTTACCAACCTTCTTTTGTTTTGTGTTATTTTGTTCAATTTCGAAAGTTGAAATGTAAAAATACTTGCGTAATTAAGAGAATAATAAAATTTTACAATATGAATTAATAAAACAATAACCCCGCTGTTTTACTTATAAATAGCATTATAACACTCGTTTCATTTTATTAACTGTGTTCAATACTTACCTCAATGTTGAAATATGTTATTAAGCGCAAGTGCTTTGATTTTTAATAAAATAAAATAATGATAAGGAAATATTAAAATAGTCACACAATTTTGCTGATTGAAGCCTAAAAGACTGCTGGCATTTCCTCGAATCCTTACCTGTCTCTTTTACTTATTATTTGCATAATGTAGTTCTGTTAAAAAATAAATATTAGTATCTTGAAACATTTTTTTGTGATGAAAGAAATCTGTATTTTTTGCTGCAAGTTGGTAACATGACTTCGTGTTACACATAATCAAATAATCTGTACTTGTGCACGAAATCATCAGTTGTCAAATCTATTCATTTAGTAAGTAGGTACTTACTTAGTTTTTCCGACAACTTGTTGACACGTTTCCTGAAATTAATCTAAAAACATTAAATGACAACCTCCGTAGTCGAATGGTTTGGATACCGGTTTATACCTCTGGGGTACCGATTCAATTCCCGAGTTTCATCGAATTTGGGATATCACAATAAGTATAGTTACCTATGTTGTTATACAACGTGTAACAGAAAGGGAGTATCAACCCGAAAGGAGGTCAATGTACTCGTGAAACTGAACACCTTCCAACAGAAAAAAAATTCAAATAAAAAAACAAATTTGAACTCTCCATACAAAATGTTGGCGGCAAATTCAAATTTTCTATGGAGAGTCCTAATTTTTTTTCGATTTGAATTTTTTTCAGTTGGAAGGTGTTCAGATTCATGAGTTCATTGACCTTCTTTCGGGTTGATTGAAACCCCCTTTCTGTTATACGTTGTATATTAATAAAATATACATTTTATTGCAGACGAGTCGGGATGCGAGGCTGACATGCTGGAGGGTGCGGAGGTGGGCCGGCACTCGCCGCCCCGGCCGCAGCGGGAGCCCATCAACCTCAAGAATGAGGTAAGTCCATCATCATCACCATCATCATCGTAGGGTCCCCGCACACAAGGCGCTATGCCCCATAACCACAAAATGCCGCTACTGACCTATTCTTGCATTTTTCATACAATATCGCCGCACACGGTAAGGCTGACCCCAGACCTACCGGTTTCTTTTCTTTGCTTTGCTGTTCTACTTTGCTGTTTAGACCGCCGGCCAACCAAGGTCATTTTCAATCTATCGCATATTGGGACCAGACCAAATTGGCAAGATAGCCATTAGCTTGGTGTTATCAAATATCATCGTCTGGGTTGCGAAGTAGGAAGCTTCTGGGAGATATGCCACCCTCAACATGGTCTCCGATTGCTAAAAATAAATCAATCGCATATTTATATAAATTGTGAACAGGGTCGTGGGTGGCATCGCATTACCTACCAAAACTATTTTTTTGTGTTTTCATAACGATCGTTTAAGGAACAAAGCTCACAAGAACATACATTATATGTGAAATGTACTTAGATTGAAAATATGCGATAGATTGAAAATGAGCCTCTTGGCGGTCCATTGCCGAACAGCAAAGCAAAGAAAAGAAACCGGTAGGTCTGTGATCAGCCTAAAACGCTGGTAGTGGCCACACGCTACAAATTGTGAAAACTACACTAAAAACCACAGGAATAGGTCAGTAGCGGCGTTTTGTGGTCGCGGCGTGGCGCCCGTGTGCGGGGACACATCAGCTGCACGTCAGTGCTGGGTATTCGGCCTCCCCCAAGGATCTTCACAACGATAGATTCTACGCTGTTTATATTCGGCAGCTTCCCGCGACCGCGTACAAGATGTCGGTCCACCTTGTAGGCGGCCTGCCCACGGAATATCGCTATTTGTTATAAAAAATATATTTTATGAAAACAATAACTTTTAATCATATCTCAGAAAAGTTAAGTTTACCTAGTAAAAATGACATTATTATTCGTAAATGCAAAATGTTGGTTAATTAAATACAAAGTTACAAAAAAGTTAGAGTCAATTTTACAAAGTTTTCCATTTATTTCGGCAGCGTGCATACGAGCGCCCAAGTACCGGGCATAGAAAATTTAAATAGGAAAAACGAGCACGAGTTAAGTGTGAACAAGCGCGCTCGTTGCTCAAGTGTTGGCCGTCGGGTTCTCACCAAAAAGACGACGCGATTCAACTCAAAAGGTCCTCGCCATTCCACCGAAAGACTGAACATTCGCCGCTTTGTTAGATACCCACGAAAAAATTCAAAACGATTCTCCGCCGACCAATCGAGTGGTACCCGGCGCAACCTACTTGCTTCAGAATTTATAGTATCGATTAGTGAACGCTTTTTTTACCCACACGCACTCACACACCGCCACGGCGGGGGCAGCCTTTTTAACAATCTTTTTTTCGACCCCCCCGCCCCCCGAAACAGCCACGTCCATTGCGCGGATGCAAAGACCACCCCGCGCGCCCCACCCCTCATATAGCAGCATTGAAAATGGAATTTCCATGAGTGATGGAGTGTCAAACGGAAAGTGCAAAAAGGAGAAAAAGCACATTATGTTAATTATTGAACGCGTGGTCCGTCGTCCGAGTTTAAATTGAATGTCATGTCGTACGTGTTGTGGAAACGCGCTCCCGTCCTGTTCTATTCCACTCAGTTGTTGGTCGGTTTTTCCTGTGTTTTCGCGAAATTAAACATGTTCCTCGTAATGTTGACCGGCTGACCTTATTAAAACAAGGGAGTCGCCAATCAAATTTAGAGCTTGGTAAACGTCATATAAAGCATTTTATTTCAATAACACAATTAAATTGAATAAAAGTGCATGAATAACCCGGAATTCAACTACCTGTTTCACTTTCTTTGAGTGCTTTCCTCGGTCTAGGTTAGCGGGAGGGGAGATTTTCTGCTCTATATTTGAGATTGCAAGACCTTGACATACATTTCACTGCAAGGAGACTGGGGCATACAACTGCAGGATCTTTTTGATTTAGGCTAAAGCGAAGTGTTTTGAATTGAAGAAACTTCTTATGATTTATAAAATAAAATTTTCTGAAGGTTTTTTCAAATTTATTTAAGTATCACTAATTAACAGTGATTTAACTTAGATTATTCGAGTACTACATTGTTTATCAATGAGAAAAGAAAAAGGTCTTCTCTAAATCATTATTAATGTTAGTTGACGTTCACAACAGCAAGCAGAGCGAGCGAATGCAAGCGGGCTCAAAGCACTTATTCAAGTCGGCCGTCCGGTCCGACAGTCGCAATGCTAATGGAAATCCCGAAAAAATATCGGCGGGAAAACTAGTTAAAAAAACCAAGCACATTTGAATGAAAATTGGGTGGTGGCGGGCGGCGGCGCGGCGCCCAATAGCCTATTATTATTATTATCACTTGCATTATATCTGCATTTTTTCGACGCACACACGCGCGCGTCCGCCATTTTTATTTTCTTCGCTTTTTTCTTTTTTCGGGCGCCCCCACACGGGATGTGTTGCCATCCCCGCGGCAACCTGGAACTATGCGATGTCTACAAGTGGACGAACATTTAAATTGGCTCTCATCAAATATTGACTGCGTGTAGTTTTTTCATTACCAGTCGGCTTTTTGTGAAGCGTTTGGATACGATTGCCGTTCAATTTGTGTACTCCTTTTGATTCGGCGGACATAGGACGGTTATCTTGATTATTAATTAGTGGTTTAACTTTTACGTGCGAACCACGGAAGTGGTGTGCGGTTTTTCACGTCGTTTTCAATGTAATTCAATTGAAACTACTGGTTTATAATACTGACTTTAATCACAATATATGTGAATAGGTATCTGTCGAATTTGAAAATAGCAATTACTTAATAAAACAACCCACAAAATAGAGATAAAATGACATTTTGCAGATAAGATATTCAATTTGAGTTCATGACTGTGCTGGCTGACATACAAAATGTTTTTATACACAAAACATATCTGCATTAATAAGTAAGTAACGTATTATATCAAATAGTATTTTCTTTTTAAAAATGTTAACGATAAAATTCTTGCGAAAATAATGATTCAACTAAAACTCCATCGTAATAATGAAATCAGAACGGGTGTTAACAGTCGCTCTGCGAACGATGTCCCCGTTGCATTCAAGCTAATTTATTATCATTAAAAAATGCAAAAAATCATAATTAAAGGGGTGGTGGTGCCGGGGAGGAGCGCATTTTTTTATTTTAATTGGCTTGTAAATTACAAAAGTTATAGTGGGACGGTGAGGTTTTTCGGCGGTTTCGGCGTTGTCGGCGGTGTGCTCGCAAACCGCTGTTTTGTTAACTACTAGCTTACACGTTATGTTACGTTTGAAACGGAAGAAGGGAAGGGGTCTAAAACAGCAATATTGTATATGAAGCATTCACTAGTTAAAGTATAGCAGAATTTGCTTTGAAAATCCTCCAAAATGTTAACATAAATTTCTGTTTTAATAAATACTAAATATGCAAAGAGCCTATATATTTATCAGTAGACCTACCTTATTTCACACATTTGAATTTAAAAAAAAATATTTACAAACTGGAACACCCTGTATAACGGTAAATTTCCAAAACCCCTTATTAATGTTCACTTACATCATCATGAAAGGTATCTATCCTCCAAGAATGGTGCCTCTATACTATCGGCCGTTAGGGCTCTAAGCGTATGCCAACGATCAATCAGTTTAGAGTTTTTTTAAGTACTTACTTACCTATAGATGAAGAGAGTTTACTTGTTAGTACTAAAATACGTTATATTATTAAAACGATGTTTTCACCGTTACAAACCTGTTATTTAAAAGACATTTAAGTTATTGAATAGCACGTAATTCTTAATTTCCCCTCATCCATACTATCGCGCGTCTCACTAACATAATTGATGTGACATGATATCATATGCGCCAAGAGCACTAATCCTAAGAAGACTGTTAGGACTGTGTCACAGTGGCATATGGCTTGTGGCCTATTTGCACTTGCAAGGGCTATGCGTCTCATGAAATTAATCGTGTGTCGATTAAGATTTATTAAACAAAATGCGTACATATTATACAAGGTTTAAAGAAATAACAAATGACTTCCGAAAGTTACTTGAAGTAAAGCGCTGAAGTCAACAGCAGGAAAACCTTCCCATGTCAACATTGCCATTTTTTGAGTTTTTTTTAACTCAAAACCACTAAAAGTTCCGTTCTTCTTTTCAGCTAAAAGATGTCTAGATAGGCATAAAAAATTGTCAATTCATAGTATAATTGCATTGCTGGTCTATTTGAAATAAATATAATTTCATTTATTTATGAATTACAGTCACATAAAGGCATAATTAAATAACAAATTGTTTTGGCTGAAATTCTTCTATAGAGAAATATTTTCTATTTCATAATTCATAATTTCTTTATTGCACAGTCACATGGTTACACATTTCACATTTAACCTACAGTTGCACTTGTACCACGAAAATCAACGATAATGAACTATTTTGTTTAGTATAGTTATCAATATCTCATGGTAGAGGTATGATGCTATTTATCCTATAAAATAAAGTTAATATAATGTGCCGTACCTAATTCGTTGATTCGGTCTCTGAGGGGTCGTTCGTTTCAGCCAATAAAGCTTCTAAGGGCATATGTTTGTATTTTTATGAAAATCCTCATAAATGTTTCATTTGAAGAAAACTGGTGGTATTAAAACACAACTTTTCATATTCAGCACAAAGTTTTTTCACGACATTTTTAGGGTAATTGCCTCGCATTGCAAATATATTTTTAAATTCGTTGTTCCGAATCATGGGGATGAGTCAACAGATATCATTTTATACTCTGGGCGATTTTAAATACCATAGGATTTTTGTTATTATCATCGTTTGTAAATAAAATCCTTATAATTTTCACAACCAATTGCATATTCGAATTGTAACAAGAATTCAAACTAGTGGCTCTGTAGAGCCGTAGACGTCGCGTTTGTAACATTTTTGATAATTTTTCGAAATGAAAGATTTTCCCATATTTCCACCAATAAAAAAAATTAAAAAAAAATATTTGACTAAAAAAAAATATATAATTATAGAACCAGCTCACAAAATTTCACGATAATCAGTTTAGAAATGCGACCTGTAGATGAGAACTGACAGACAGCCGGAAAGAGGACAGCCGGATATATAATTATGAAAAATGTTTTGCCCAATCTGAAAGGGAGACGCTTCGCTCACGCTTCGCGCTTGCTTGGTCAAATGTGTGCCTATGCCTACTATTCTTGATCGAAGGCCTATACCAATGATTTTCATAGCTAGTTAATACATAAAATCTAAATTGTTTCCCATGGGAACAAGGTCTAATTTGAAGGAAACGAAGACACTTCCATAAAAATATTTGCACTGAAACTTAGCTTGCACGCTTGCTTAAATAAATACTTATGTTGACTTACGCGGTCACGACTTGGTAATTATTTGTTTTAAAATGGAAGAGAAAATTGACTTATTAATGCTCGGTTTCTGAGGTACTTAAGTATCGGTGGTTTATCGGGGGTTTAACTTTATTGGAAGTGTCCACATTATCTGGTTATAGTCAATTTTATTGCTTTTAACCAGATAATGTGGAACCTCTCAGATAAAGTACCTCAGAATCCAGGGCTTAGTCTTTTCCAACGTATATTTGTTAGTTGTCATCATAAGCAAATAAAAATCATAAGATTTTTATTTTAAAAATTGTTAGTGTATTGACTTCACATAATTAACAACAGGTAGAAATTATTCTGAATTCGCGGAAAAATTCAGCAGTTCTATATTATACTAGCTTTTGCCCGCGACTTCGTTCGCGTGATTAAGATAGTTGTGCATTTATTTTGAAAGTCACGGATTACCAATATACCTAGGTATTTGTCAGTAGACCTCATTTCACACATTTAACTTTTCCCATAAAAATAAATCATGTACAAACTGGTACACTGTAGCACCCTGTACAACAGGAAATTTCCAAAACCCTTTCTAAGTGCTCACCTACACCATGAAAGGTACCTACCCTCCAAAAATAGTATCTCTACCAGCAAAATGGTTCAGCCCTATACAAATTCCCATACAAACTTGAACACCCTGTATAAAGGGAATTTTACAAAATGCTTTCTTAGTGCTCACCTACACCATGAAAGGTACATTATCTACCTTCAAAAATAGTGTCTCTACTCCAATCCTATACAAATTCTCATACAAATTTAAACACCCTGTAGCAGCCTGTATAACGGAAATTTACTAAAATCCTTTCTTAGTGCTCATCTACATCATGAAAGGAATCTACCCTCCAACAATGGCGTATCTATCTTCAGCCCTATACAAATTCCCATACAAATTGGAACATCCTGTAGCACCTTGTATAACGGGAATTTTCCAAAACCCTTTCTTAGTGCTCATCTACATCATGAAAGGTATCTACCCTCCAAAAATGGTATCTCTACCATCAGCCGTTAGGGCTCTACGCCTATCCCAACAATGAATCACTGAATCAATGAATCAGTGAATCAGTCAATCAATTTAAAATCAAATCAAAATCAAATCAAAAAATCATTTATTCAGTCTAGGCTGTTACAAGCACTTGTGAATGTCAAAGAAGCTACGCCATCGGTTCGCAAACCCTGAGCGGGAGACCTTGTAACGAGAAGAACCGGCAAGAAACTCGTCAAGGGCTGCTTTTTTCTCCCTGTATATTTCATACAGAGTCGTCAACATTGAAAAATGAGCTCCACATTTAAAGTGAGGTCATTTTCCATCACAATAATTAACAAAAGTTTGTACACAATGGGTAGGTAGGTTGAAATTAAATACCTACTACATATCGGATAGGTAATTAGAATTTTATATGTATAGATTGTAAAAAGTACCTAAGTTAATTCCGATCCCGAACTATGTAAATGAAATATTGTGTTTGTTCTTGTTTGTAGACCTGTTTTATTCAAAATGTTTTTCAGAGGTTGTATTTGGTAGGGTCCAGAAAAATTAAACTTTTTGATCGTACGGACAGTTTTGATACCTAATACCACTTACTTATTTTAGAAAACATCATTGGTTACCTGACCTGAAATAAATTTTATGCACTGAAGTTTTTACATTTGGTAATATTTGCTACAAATGTGGTAAAGGTATTTTGAAAAGTAACTAAAAAAAAATTGTTTTGCTTTCAAATCATTTCAACTGACTCAGTGTACGGTGGTTTAATACATTTGCCATTCAATTAACGGCGTTGAAACAAGATGGCAGTGAATGAACGTAAAATAAAAACCGCGTGGAAATTAGCAAAACCAACAATTCCTCCACAGATTATATTGGAGAGAGTTTCAATTTAGAGCAAGTCGGATGTATGATAGCGGCTGAGGTGTGAAAGAAACTGAATATCTCTGTTTACAGTTAATTAATTACACTTACGGAATCCGTTCTTTGTCCAGTTTTCGTTAACGTGATGGTGTTGATTTAATTAAGGCAAGTTTTTAACGCGCATCTTTTTGTTTTCATTTGCTGAATTTAAAGACTACATGTATAAAATTGTTGCATTTCGAAGTTTATAAATTTAGATGACCAAAATCCTTTTATTATTACTAAACTAGGTGAACCCATTTTTTTGGTGTTTAGGAGAATTTCAATAAAATGCCCATAGAAAACTTAAAGTCTTCATTATTTTAGTGTGTTACATCCGAGCCGAGGGGTAACTTTAGCCAAATCAATCTGGAGGCCTGCTAGTCAAATCAAATCAAATCATTTATTTGCGTGATTATGGGTGGATTACAATAAATGTGATGTAGAAAAAATTTTGGCTCTCCATATTCAACCTTACTAGGCGTGCAAAATTCGTTAATAATCTAATAAATTTAATTACATTTCAATTAGTAAATTTCAACATTATTAATCATTCATTAAGAAATATCATATTATATATATATAGTCGCGACTGAATAGGTTACTTCTAGTCTAGGCAAGTGCGTTTCATCGTAGATCGCATCATCGTTTACCTCTAGGAGCCCAATCGCAGTAATTCTGAACGATAAAACCAAAAACGTTACGTTGTCATTTAGGTTATATGTACCTAAAAATCTTTGGTTTAGCTTCATAATTTTCACTTAAATTGTCCCAGATTGTAATCCTAGACTCCTTAGGCAGAGTATTCAACAATTTCAACAAAACTAAAGCGAGTATTTTTCTGTAAACGAAACTGAAACGGTAACGATTTAGCTAACAATAAAAAGCCAAAACTAGGAAAGTACCTATTTAAACTAACTTTTTACCTTATTTAAGGCACTTGAGTAAATTTTACAGTACGATTCCGTTTCGACAGATTTTCGTTTTGTCAGATTTTTGTTTCGTCGTATACTTCCTTGAGATAGTTCATACCAGTTGGTATCAGTCTCTACTTTTTTTAAGTTTGGCCCAAAGATTTTGGAAATGATACTGTTAGCTCCCCAAAGAAAAATAAAATAAGATAAATAAATAACCATTTGAAGCTGATGGGCAGGCTGCAAGTTCAAGTGCGAACTTATTACTACCACAAAATACAAAGAAGACAGAAGGGCCGCTCGGACGGAACAAACTGCGGCGCGGTTTTTTATGCACGAATTTTATTCAGGCAAATCTCAGGTAGTCTCGGGGTTATTCAGTACTGAGTGCGCTCAGCTGAGTTAGCGTATTCGAATACGGCCAGAGCAGACCTTCTGTCTAAACACACAAGACTTTTTAATTTGTACTGATATTAACTTCAAGGATTTACTAATGTTTTCCCTAATTATAAATGCAATAATTTCATTTGCCATAATTGTATATGCCTTAATTTCATTAAACATAATGTTTTATTTGCTATAACTAACAAATGACATAAATTCATTCTAACTAATTTCGTTGGTCATAAGCAATCAAATGACATATTATTCTTATAACATAATTTTATTTGCCATACTCTTCATTTAAAATAATGTTATTATCCATAACAATGATTTTCCATAATACTTACTTATTACAATATTTGGCAAAACAAATATAGAAAAAAAATATTTCAGCAAATAAATAATGAAAGATGCCAGCATTTATTAAAGAATTAATAAGATTTTGACCAATCAAGATAATTTATTTATTATACTAATGGAGAATTTTTGAGAGTTTTGGCATTGAATCTCAATTTAAAATGACAAAATTGTGTTTTAAATATAATGAGTAATTGCAATTGCATGCAGTGCAAGCAAGCGTGCAGCATGCAAGCAGGCATGCAGCATGCAAGCAGGCATGGAACATGCAAGCAGGCATGCAGCATGCAAACAGGCATGAATCATTCAAGCAGTCAAGTAGCAAGCAATCAGGCACGCAACATGCACGCAAGCATTATGGACTTGCAAGTTTCGCTAGACAGGGCATTGTACAGTCAGCAATGAAATTCGCTTAACGCTTTGGTACTTTGTCATAGCAACTTTTTTAACAGGTTTCTCACGGTTAAAAACATTAGTCAAAAACTTACTATGACAAAGAACTAGTGTTAAACAACTTCCGTTGCTGACCGTACTGTACCGTGGTAACCCTGCCAAATATAAATGTCCGTCGTCGCAGCCGGCCAGCCCCGGCCGAAGGACGCCCGTGATTGATCAAAGTCGTTTGTCAGTCTCGCGTCGCTCTCCTGCGCAATTAGCACATGATTCTGCCCGTCTAATGCTGAATTCGGCTTCCATTACGGTGTAGTAGTATTAATTGTAATAATGTACATACGCAATTTTATTGTAAATCTAAAACAATACAGTGTAAACACCTTTAAACTACCAGATACTCGCAAAAAAGTATTGAAACAGGTCCTTTTTTGCGAATAGTATCAGCGAGTTTGTTTGCACGAAAGAAAATTGACGTCGTGCGTAGTCCATTTTCAGGTGGCAACTCGGCCAAATCAAACTCGGCTGTAATTTCGGCTGCGATTTTTTTTAATCATAACATAAGTGTCTCTATCTAATCAATGACAATGAGTCTATACACACTGAAAACATTAATTTTTACCTCTTCAGCACGAAAAGGGCGCTTTTGGCGCGTAGATACTCGCAGCAAAGTTGTTTTTTGCTGCGAGCGTGAGGAAAATTGTTTTTTTAGTTTCTAACACCACCATTTGAAAATCAAGAAAAAGAAATAGAGTGAAAAAGATGACACAATAATTAGAATTAAATATTCTTTTAATTCTAGACTACTTCGCTGTCAGCACTTGCTGCACAAATTGACTTTGGTCTCTAGTATAACAAATAACTATTGTTATAGTTATAGAGCCTTAGAAGTAGAGCTAACCTCCACAGAAATGTTAAACTTTTACCGATTTTTAAGTAAAAATCACATTAATCGATTTCTTGGAGATAATTTGACAATAGGATGCTTTATTGATTTTTCGTGTATTTAGCATACCGTTTATTGCTTTTTAGTACTTAAATAACACATTAATTAATCAACTGCCATAGACACGGACATGATATAACTTCTATTGTTCGGAAAACACTTTGGCAGCCAACGGCTAAATATTAATAGAAAAAGTTACGCACTAGGAAACCATTTGACTTAAAAAAATTGAACCCGCGACCTCTTATCACGCAAATCAATTACAAACCCCTTTTTCAACTTAAAAACACGTCCATACAATATCTATATAGGTAGATCAACAGCTGTTCAATCTTATAAGTTAAATTTATTTCATCAAACCTTTACGACTATATATGGAAATAATATAATTCCAATTAATATAAACCGTTGAATATTCACTATAGGAGTGGGGGCCATTTGACAACAAATAATAGGACGATTCAAAGATGCCTATCATTTTATTCGCGTCTTGCGATGCGATGATGCGATGCAAAGCGCGAGCTTATATGCACCGGGGCGATCGCGACTGTGCGTTTGCACGTAATTATATGGAAGAAAAAAAATCCCTCGGCAATAAACATTTAAAAAGGGAGATGAAGCGACATTACGGATGAATTAAAATGCAGAATCACGTACATTAAGCTTCAGATCTTTTTTTTTTCAATATACTTTTAAATGCGGACACGGCCCCGAGTAGGTCCAATTGGTTTTTTAATTCGTTTCTCTGTTTGTCGACGGCGAAATGGCTAATTCGATTTTGTTACGTCGTCATTTAAAAATTAAAACGGAACGGCACACAACCAACTGGGGAAAAGCCCTGTCCGATTTTTAACGACAGATGTTTAGAATCGTTTTTAAAATATTTATAGGTTAAATGATCGTATTGAAATGTTTTTTTGGAAAATGGCAATGATTTCATTGAATAGGAGCCGACTGAAGGAAAAAAATGTTCACAGATAACCAGTTATTTGGCATGGTTATCTCCAAGGAACAAGGGAAAAAATAAAATGATAGTTTGGTTAAATGTCGTATTAGTTGTGGTTTCTATTTATTTTCCTACATTTCCTTTCGGTTACACCAACAACGTAAAAAGAATGTGCTCGTTTAACATTTAAATAATTTTGTATAGGTAACCTAAAAATAAAATGGCGTTGCATAAACAATGTCTTTTACATAAAAACTACTGACACAAACACCACTGAGATTCCAACTCTGCATGTAAGTAGAATTAGGCATCACCTTGCGGAAGTCCAATAAAATGGATTCAAAAAACATGGAATTAGGTATGGAAGTTATTTACATTTTTTTTATCCACAACGGGATAAAACTTGGCCTTCACCTCACCTGGTGGTATGTGACGATAAGTAAGACCCACTACACCCGGAATCCTCATTACAAAGGAACTGGCTATCTTACCTCTAACTGCCGGAACACAAGAATTGTTAAATTGTTGTGATGGCGTCGGACTTAGGTAATTGGTGGTAGCAAAGCCGACTTGAAATAAACCGTACCAACCAAACCGAGTACAAATGTACCCCTTCCTGAGAATCGAACCCGGGATCCCTGCATCTTACACGTGTGGTCGAACCACTAGCCCACAGAGGTAGTTAGAAAAATATTGTATTTTGAATCCTGCATGTATTATAAAAATGTTGGAAACATTTGTCGAAAGCTTCTCGCGGTTAGGTTTATTGTTTATCACTGTTATTGCAGTTTAAAAAAATAACATCCTAAACATAATGCTGTAAGTAAAAATTTTTTTGTACCTAAATGTTCTTGTTTGACAAGTTTTGTTTTAGTGAAGGTGTTACAGTGACTAAAGTGGAAAAACTATTTTTTTTTTTTTAAGTTAAATGTCATTCCATTTACAATAATCATAATAAGATATGAGCAGATCGATTGGAAGTTCCATTGCAGATTTCCAAAGTAAATACACTCATAAAGAATCGCACAACCTCCACAGTCGTTTTAAAACAACGTTTCAAATCAAAAAAGCAATCGCGAGCAAAGCGTCCCACTGAAAAAAATCCCAAGGGCTGATTGTAACAAACTGTCCAAACACAACACATTCAATTTCCATTCTTAACCTAATGAAATAAAGCTTGATGTTTAATTGGAACCAAATGGAAAGCTATCAGCTCCTACTATCCCATTTCATAACGTACAAAAGAGACAATAAGTACCACCTAGGCACCCAACAAAACCTATTAACAGTATAAGTAATGCACAACTTAGATTGAGTGGATATCGGATATATGGAGCGCCTAAGCAGACTGGCGGATCCATTTAAATGAATTGTTAGGCATAAAGAATTTGTTAGAGTTGTTTGAAAGATTGCGCGGTTGATAGAATATCTCCTTACGAGTAGTTTTCGTTAAGTGCTTTTTTTACGTTTACGGTTTGAAGGTTCTTGTTCATTTTTTTAATTATGGTACTTAATGCTGTTTCATAATAAAAAATAATGTATGATGTTAACAGAAATGATCAAGAAATTTAGTGCTTATGAAAAATATCAAAACAATCGTGAGCTTTGAAAAGCTTAGATTTGTTCCTAAATTAAATTTCAGTTTTTAAATATAAACGCAGCGGCCTAACCGCTGGACTGCAAGCATACTGTGCCCATCCTCTGAAAATGGAGCGACCGATAAAAAAGGTAACGAATTATAAAAAAGCGGAGGCACACAATCGCGAGCGCGGACGTGTGGGCGGTGGGCGAAATGAAATGAAATAATGAAAAAAATGGGCAAAAAGCAGTACAAACATGCATTGTCCTACCCGCCCCCCTTAATGAGAGGGGGCGCGCACCCGCGCGACGTGTCCGAAGTGGCTGATTATCACCTGATTCCATCTGTGCTCACGCAAATTGCTATCGCTCGCCGTTTGCCGCGCTCACGACGACGCGACGACGACGCGCCGACAATTCAACACCGATACTTAGCCGATTAGGATCCTATAGACTAGTATAGAGACCAAGTGGACACTAAGCTTTCCCAAAAAGATTTGCCTCTGTTCGAATTGTAAAACCGTGACTCACAACCACGGAACAAGTACTTGTGCTCGCAACTCACATCGAATCGCTATTCAAAAATAAATGAATTCAGAAATTTTTTGTTTTGCAATTTTTATTTCCGTTTTCAAAAATACGTCGAACAAATCAATAGAGAACCTCTCTGCATACATTCCAAAGTTCAATGGACTCCATTTTTTGCCCGATACTTCTAGATGATTTCCTCCGAATTGTATTACTGAAAGGTCTTACCTACAATGTTACAATAGACAATCCTGTCTTAACATTTTAACGACAAGCCTGAATCGTCTCAATTTCCGAACACATTAACCATCAAAAACAGCGTCCGAAATTAATTTGTTTATGCGAAACAAAGGTGGGTGCCGGCTGCATGCACCCGTACCTCGCCTACCTCCCGAAAAAAAGAAAAAAATACGAAAAAAAGGGGGGAGAGGGGCGCCCACCCTTCCCGCGGCGCGATCGGCATCAGACTTCTTTTTTTAATCGCGTCGCACTCGCTATGCTCGTTTTTGGTAAGCACACACTGCGCGTTGCCTATTTTCCAATTTAGATTGCTTTGTATTACCGGTTGAGCGATGCGCAATAGTTTTTGAGGCCCGTGACACGTGAGAGCCGGAAATTAAATTCTGTGTAAAATAAAAGTCTGCAGCGGCCTTTAGGCCCGAAGCAAGCCGAATGGGCCCCTCTAGAATTTGTAACGGCTTGATTAGAAAATTGCTCTCATCTCCATAGTGAAAGAAAGAAAATAAACAGACATCTAACACTCCACTTGGTTAATTCACATACGTAATCCTTCATTAAAATCCCACAAATCTAACCCCAAAGCATTAAAATGGTTAATAGACCGTATTACAAGCCAAAAAGGTTGCAAATCGAAAGTTTCAAATGTTTTCCAAGGCAAGGTGGGAAGGGTGTGAAATTCCTTAGTCAAAGAACGCGGGAAAAATTAAAAGGCGCAAAATGTTGGGCATTGTTGCGGGCGGGCGCTGCATGCTTGTGATTTGAAGATAACACTAAGCTTATTTGTCCTTTTTGTTGTTTGTTTTTACTTTTTTATGAAACGTTTTAATAGTCGTAATGGAAAAATCGTTTCTTTGACCCCTTTTGAAACCCTTTTATTATTCGATTTAATTATAGAATAACTAATTAATATTAAATTAACTCTTAAAATTTCAAATACTTTGCGAAAAATCATTTTTTTGTTATTTAAATATATTGGTAAGTATAGCACTTTTAAATAACTTGTAATGCATTATCTTATTACTGGACAGACGAAATTAGGTTTGCCTATGCCTTTTTTTAAGGTTTTTTAAGCCAAAAGTAACTGAACACATTAATTTAAAACATAAACGTTGGCACTTTTGCTTTGTTAACAAAAATTATTGAGTTAAGTATTTTAGTGTTAGGAATAAATATTATGCCCTATTGTTTTGCTCCTGGGTGTAATTCCATGTCTCAAGAAGAGAAACTTGCTTGCTTTAGATGTTTGTTTGTACCCAAAATGTCAAACCTTGCCATTATATGAAGTCACACTTTCACGGCCTAATTGCAATGTGTGGTACTCTTGCAATGTTCAGTTCGGTTACGCATAATTCTGACGCCGATTGTACGACCACCTCCAAATTACCACAAAACTTCGCGATATCTTCATTACCCTATTCTCATCACAATTCCCAACCATTGTGCTAAATAACACATTTACAGCAAAATCTCGCGAAAACATCAAACGTTACAGACCAAAGTAATAACATAATTCATCTTTATAGCAGGCGGTACTCAAACGGTCATTTGTAACTTCATGCTACTTTATTTTAAGTGATATTATCTGTAGTTTCGAAATGATTTCTTTGTGTGCTCTCTAATTATCAGTAAGTGTGTATTTTAATTGTATAGGGTGAACAGAAACGCTCGCGGCGGTTCAACTCTTACGCATAGGAGTTATTGCGGTGTCCCCCAGTTATTAGCTTCGCATCTGTAGTAATTATGAAAATGTTATAAATAGTCAGAGATCTGGTATCGGATGGTCCAGTTACTCAGATGTTTCATTTTATTGTACCTACTTATGTACTATGTACTAATAAAATATTGAGTAAACTCAAACTAAAAACAGTTCTTAATTAATTCTTATCTCGCGTAAAACACGACCCGACATAATGTACAATATTTCACAATTATTTCAAATACTTTTTTTGTATAGCTCTAAAATATAAAAAAGCCGCATTTAAATACAATAAGTTAGCACTACTAAGTACAATGCGAATAAATTGGCAATAAACAGACAGCGATCCGCGGCAACTTAGAGTACAAATTTACAAATTAAAATACCTACCTATATCATTTTGTACCGCAAGCGCTCTAAAGTTAGTTAGTAAACTAGTCATTCCAAATTAAATCAAAAGTCATTATACAAAAGAGATAGTATTTAGTACAAAATAAATAGAGAATTTGCTCCAAAAAGGATCCAGTGAACCATAGTGAACTCATTAGAATTTAATAGGTAGTAAACTCTTTGTTATGGAATTTAAAAATAAATTGTTATCACAAGCGTTCCAATTTTAAACGTCGCCAATATCTCCTTTTGATTATCCTGAGCCAGTTAATAATCGTCTTGGCGATATTTATGGCCTTCTGCTTACTAATTATCAGGGAATTTTGATACTTGAGTTATTGGCTCCCCGGCGCTGGGTCTGTTAATTATGGTTAATTTTAATACTCATGTTATCTTGAGAAGTCTGCCTTGTCTTTGGATAAAGATAGTGGACTTTAGTTAAATTACGGGCAGGATAATTCATTATCTTACCGTTCACATTTAACTTGGAAAGTAGTTTAGTTTGTAAAGTTATTTGCTATTTGAATTCTAATTTTGTTATAATTGTACTTAAATTTTAACAAGAATAATAATCATTTTACCATCTTTTAAAATAAATCATGAAGTGCTTGACTTTCGGTTTCATGAGATTTTCCTATTAACCAAGGTATTGTATTTTGAAAGAAACTTAAATAAAAAGAAAAAATATTACTTACATGAACATACTCATAAACAAAACATAAATCAAAAAATAAACTTTTCAATACAGTTGCCCGAAAATGTAAGGTTACGATGACAGTCGAGCGTGCGGTAAGTTGATTTTACCGCACACCGTGCGTTTTTGTTTACGGATTAGTACAGCGTGCGGAAAATTGATTTTACCGCACGCCGGCGCCGTGCGTTTTTGTTTACGAACGTTTTTGTTTATTTCTACTAGCTTCCGCCCGCGACTTCATCCGCGTGGACAGTAGAAAAATATTGTAACCAGTTTAAAATGACCCCTTTAGTGTATGAAAGCTTGTACTACGGGGAGTTCAAGCTGTTTCCCTGGTTCCACCCACAGAGGATGGTTCCACCCATCTGAATTTGATGCAACATAGCTTAGATTTTAAGTTGAACCTCAATCTACTAAATTGTGTAAAATCCATCAAAATTCGTTTAGCGGTTTTTGCGTAATTCGCGCACAAATATTTAGAATTTACAGTTTTATTATATGTATAGATTACAATTTCAGTAGTACTTACCTATAACTTTTTCTCGCAAATGTATTGAAAAACGTAGTATGGCACACGGTTGTTAAGGTTTTTTTAAACTCCTTACCAACCTTGTATCAAACTACTATAATCCACATTATTTTCCTAATACACAACTGAACTGCGTGTTACTGAATTTTCGAAGTAACACGCTAGCAACATCGACATCGGAAAAAAACGGCAGCACGGATAGTTCTCCACGAACCCGATCCGTGTAATGATCTAATTACGCTGATTAATGAGCCACATTTATATCCGGTAACGTACATTTTCTATCCCCCAGTCGCTCAAGGACATTTGACACTGCACGTTCTGGTAGCTGCCTACTTGGAAACTGGTCGCTACAACTAAATACTCTTTACTTGACGACGACAAAAAAAGAAATTTGAAATCTAATCGATTGTTTGGATCAATCTTTTGTTGGTGACACTGGCCATTTTTGCACATTAAAAAATAATCGATCTTCTTTTGTTAAGTTAGACCTCGTCTAACGTCATTTGGTTTTTACAGTTACAATAAAAATGATGGAAATTAGAAGTTTTTGTGAAAATTCTTCAAATGTAAGTGACTTTAAACGACATTTTATTCACTTTAAGTAAGTATATAGTTATATAGATAGATAAAAACAGATACATTTTGAGTTTGGACTAAATTAAATACTTGTTTTCCAGAAGTAGCCATATGCGACAGCAATATTAATAGTTATACTAAAACAGAATTAAACAAAATTGAACAAATAATTAAAGCAACTTCACAAGGAAATTCAAACTTAATCGTTAAGTAATTCAGTTGTAATTGCTTTATCCGCAGTTACATAAGAAAATGAGATTAATGCATTTCAATATTGGCTATCACGGTGCTTGTTTAAGGCAATTTTTCCGCGTTCCTAAGCGAGTAGACTCGAGCCAGTCTTAATTGACCACTATGATTTATTATCGGTTAATTTTATGATAATGAGCCAATGAATAATCTGTGCGCGGGCGCTTATTCTGTGTACACGTTTGGTTTGTCCACAAGTAATTTATCGGTCGATGTAATGTCTTGCATTAAGATTTATCTGGACTTTCTACGCAAATGCATTGATTTCACTGTGACGAAATTATTAAGATAATAATAACTGCATACTAGTTTAGTTGTCCGTTAGCATGAATGTGCTACTATTTTATTATTTCAAAACTATGTCTTATAAGTAATATATTGATCAACGTAACAGATTTTAGAGTTATTATTAATATCTAAACATGCGACACGAACTAATTCAATATTTTATTTAACGATTTCAATATCGTTACCATAATGTTATTTGTTAACACAAGTTCTCGATGTAATGTAACCAAAAAATAAATTCGAATACTTATATGAAGCTTTCATATCAATTATGTCGTTTAACTAGAAGAGTAATGAAATAAAACCTTTAAGGGGCCATAATAGGAAAACATGGTTTGCGCGGGCCATATTTTTATATAGAAAACGTAAAGTTGTAGCCACAAAAAAAACATACGACACGCTAAAGAGATTATCTAGTAGCTATAAGTATTAAATTGCGTATAAACCTCACAGATGATAGTAAAAAAAATAGAATATCATCAAAAGCACTTGTCGCGGGCCATATTTTTGGCGTAAACAATAGCGGGAACGTATTGAATTCTACATCAAAATACACTTTAACGTGTACTGTGCAGTTGCTCCAATAACTTTTTTTCAAGAAAGATAATTGTGCTAAAGATAATGATAAAAAAACAACGAAAAACATCAAAAAATTGCAGAAGTGAGGTTATTTTCCATACTCTTTACACGTAAAGAAAAAGACAGAGACAAATGATTTCGCGTAACGGAGCCTTAATATAAAGGCCGAATCTCCCGTTTTCTTCATTTATAAGATATTCTTTTAAAAATTCTTCTGAAACTTAATTTACTATTTACTATTACAACAAATATATTAAACCGTCCATCGACTATGAAATTCGCGCACGACAACTATCGCAGCAGCAGCGCAGCGTAATACACCCCGGGCAGTATCGAACGGGAGCGATGTAATAAGTCCGCCATAATTTATGTTGCACGCAATTAAAGTAAGATTGTTGCCCGCCGCAGCTACTGGGCCTTACTATGAGATTTTACATGCATGAAATGTATTAAATCTTGTTTTAATCCAACCACTAGCTACACCTTGAAATTGCGAACGAATATTCATACGGTTGGTCTCAATAAAAGTTGACCATTACAAAAATAACATCTCGACTTTTTCCATTTTCAGTAAATTGCAACTTTACAATCATTAGCGAGTTAAGGTATCCACAAAATGTTTGTGTTATTGTATACTGCACGTAGGTACATGCATTATTCACAATCCTATTTTTTCCTACCAACAGAGCTTAGAGTTTTTTATATATATACTCCATATATCCATACTCCATATTCCAATAACTTTTTATAATTTAAAATAAAAACTTTTTAGCATGATTTTATATGCGAACAAGTTTACGTTCTTATAGCAAAGATCATGTATGGTCTCGATCGGGAAAAATCTCGTCATCGACTCAGGTTGATAATATTATTAAAAGAAACTCATGGTAAGGCCCCGGTCAAAGACAACTTCCTTCTGTATCGGGTTGTCTTACAGATCAGCGGGTGGCTAAGAAATCACGGCATTACATCGCGGCGACAGGTTAGAGTTTTCGAGTATCAATGGAATGACACTGGCTGGTGGCTGAATGTTGCCAATAGTGTTTTCTAATTCGTTTTCACTTTCCTACTTTCTTAGGAATAGGGAAAATAGAATTAACTCGGTATAGAATACGTTATATTATATTAATTTATAAAATTACGATTATAAGATGCCTTTACCGTGGAAGAACGTTGCCATGATCTCTTGGCGGGTTTTGGGCAAACTGTTTGCTCTGGAAAATACTGATGCCCGTTTATAGGCCCCAAGTCAAAGTTCCAGACTTAAGTAACATCTGCAAATTTACGTTATCGCTTCGCTTTCAAAACGTGTATGGGATTGAGATAAGGTTTTGTTGAAATCGAATTTTGAAACTGCATATTATCCATGCCATGTTTAAGAGGATTGTCAAGCAAACGGTCTCCATACAAACGGCGATAACGTTTCCCACCCTCTAAACCTTAACCTACAGTAATTAATTTTTGGTATTTTTTTGAAATGCCTTAATACTAGGGCTGTACGTTTATATTTTTTATCTATCTATAATAGATTTCGAAATATTTGCATTTTAGTGATTTCATACAAAACACAGAAGTGTCAATATTTTCAAATCTACAATGAATATTTTAATAATCAAAACGTACAGCCCTATTTTTTAGGCATTTCAAAAACATACCAAAAATTCATTGCTGTAGGTTAAGATTTAGAGAGTGGGAAAAACGTTATCGCCGTTTGTATGGAGACCGCTTACCTGACAATCATCTTAACGCAATTACGAAAATTTGCAAATGAGAGGGGGCTGTCCGCGGATGTAAGACCTATAAGTAACTAGCTTTTGCCCGCGACTTCGTTTGCTTGGAAAGTTTTTAATGGCAGTTTACAATAAGGTGACCAGTTTATTATTTATGTTTTATTAATTTATTAACATTATTATATAATTATTATTATTATTCATGTCAGTAGGCTGCGCTTTTGTGGCCAAAAATCGTCTTAAAGAAATTTTTCGATTTTTCGGGAGCTGTGTATTTTTTGTGGATAAAAGGTACCCATATCCTTTTCTGTACCCTTGACAATGTGTATGCACAATTTCATGATAATCGGTTGAGTAGTTAGGACGTGAAGGCTTAACAAACAAACAAACATACTTTCGCATTTATAATATTAGTAAGGATTAGTCACCTTTAACGGAAAGGAATGGACTTGCCGGACGCCACACGGCTTAGAAGCAATCTTTTATGGGTAATTATTTGTTTAATAATTTGCACCACTAATCCAATGACAATTTATCCAAAACCTTAGCCAACTAACGAATTGCATAAATCTCATTAATAATTTATACCCAAAGCGGTAAGTTTTAGTACACATAATTATAAAACTATGAAAATATCCGCAACACAAACAAGGCTAATTTATATGCAATTATATGGTGTTTAGTAATAATGTTTAATTAGTTCCTTTTACTTATATAAATTTATGTGGTGCTGTTGGAAAAGTGACTTTAACAGTTGCCTCTTAATGTTTATTTTGTAGTAATTATCCCTTGCAGCTCCTGGGCTATGATTGTAGTGCCATGCATTAAAAGTTTTCCTTTCACTAAATGAGATTAAATGTACTTCGGTGAATGTCATTGAGGAACTAGAGAGTGTTTGTGGAGTTTGTTTAGTATTTTTTATCATATTATTTGTCAATCGAGCAACAAGTACTAGGAAATGGCATTAGGAAGTATCCCTATGGTTGAGATAAATGTGTGTGCCCTTATTAAGATGAGTTTTTAAATGAGGTGGCGATTTGATTTTACAAGCGATTGTCGATAAAAAGCCCTATTCGACTAAAGCCGCCTGACAAATCCATTTTCCGGGTGTCAATAACGTCAATATCGAGGTAGATTTTTAGTTTGAAAGATTGCCAATGACTTCGATTTCATCCTTAATAATATAATAGGTTCGTGTACACTACATATCATAGGCTACGCTATAAAGTAGCTCTATATCGCATTACATTCAGGTTTGAGATCGCAATCAATATGCAAAATGTCGATGCTGGATCGCGTGCGCCTGCGCAGAAATTTCACTTTTTATTTAATTAACTTCACGATTTATGTTGCATTAAGTTTTAATTGGATCTTTGGGAATTATGTGCCGTAATCTCTTATGGCTGTTATCGGTGCAAAATGCGTATAAATGCAATAGGTAAAAATTGGCGTGAAAGTTATTCTTAAATTGCTTTTATCGCTTAGAACTCTTTTCAATAAGTTGTTGGTAAATATTATGTCAATATTTTGTCTACTAAGTATATAAAGTATTATTACAGAATATAATAATAATACTAGCGGGTATTACTTTAGACATAAACAAGGATCATTTTTATAAGTGAAGGTGATCCGTCATTTTGTGCTCAATTTGTATACCTTTTATTTATTTTAATCTGTGATTCCATGTAATCTGTCAACCAAATGACAGCATTCAATGCCAAATCGAAGTCAAATTGACATTACGTTTTCTTAATTTCAAAAAAGCAAAGGAATTGTGGATCATAGTGACATCTGTCTTTTGTTTTAGATGTGTTGTTGTTGGCGTAGTGTTTTCATATCAAACAATATTTCTAACCTCTTTTTCTATATGCACTAAAAATAAGTCAGAACTTGATTCATTAGAAAATATTACTGGCTATATTTAAGACCAAAATCAATCGTATACATGTTAAGAATTTTTTGTAAGAAATGTGCTGGTTCTCCTTTATTACCAATAAGACAAAAAAGCTTTTCTGTTTCTCTTTAAATAAAAACCTCTGAGGGCGCCACTTTCGGTCAGGGAATCGCCTTAACAAAAGGACAAAAGTATATTGATCAATGTTATAATTAAAAGTCCCAACACATGACATCATTGCAGTCACCATTTATATTTATTACTAATAAAGATCGTTCGTAGTAATTATTTGAATAATATCAATTCAATTAACTTTGTCTGTGACCTTAAGATTTTAATGGTTATATTAATTAAGTAATACTTAATATCGTTGTCATAATAGTTAAATAAAAGACGTTAGTGCCTTTATATGAATATCGAGTTATTCCGTATTCCTCCCATGATGTTACATCTCATCCTACATTTTTTACATGTTATCTTATCTTGATTCATCCCAAATTGTGTTCTTAGACATTTAGCACCCATAAATCATTTATTTTTTCATAGAGAAAAAACAGATAAGATGGCGTCCACAATATAATCTTCTTCAATTGGAAAGCTCCCCAATATTTATGGGAATACTGTCAAAATATTTATAAAAAATGTATTTATTAGCTAGCACGTGAAAAAAAATATAAAAAAATAATACCCCAACCTACCTATTTTGTAAAAAAATTGTAACCAACTAAGCCTTTGGTAATTTATCAGGAAACAAAAAACGATTTTTTTTTTAAATAAGTTTGGCTTTAGTATCTCCGATTTTTTTTCAAAAAAGCTCATTCACCAAACGAATCTTCACATAAAGCCAAATGAAATATAAATAACAATCTTCATCTCAAAAGATAAACGATTAACAAGAAAAAGCAAACACTCGGCTGATCAAGAAGCCAAACAGTTAACTTGCATACTGAATGCAATTTTATTAATTAATTTCGAGTCGCATTTATCTTGCTCGCATGATGCAAGCGTTTAATAAGGCCTGCCGCCATAATGGTATTGCATTTGGGGAGGTTGGGGTGAGTAGACGCTGAGCCAGCAATTTAATGTTCGTGAAATCTTAAGTAGGTTGAGTTTGACCTATGCTGCAGCAATGTATTTAGTTGCATCGTTTGTGAATTTGAATAATAGAAATCAAAAGCTATGACTCGTTATAAAGTAAAAGTACAATACGATATATTATTATTATAAATTATCATCTACTATCATCTTTTAGCTACATGATAGATAATAATAATTTATAAATACATTATGAACACGTAGCTATAGAAAATATTTAAGGAATTTCTTAAATTCTAAGCGCATTTTTATGAAATAAAATAATGTTAAAAAACAAATAAAATATAATCACGAAACTCTCTCTTTTAAGGAGAAAACTAAAACTTCATAGATTTCCTCGCCTTTTAAGCCCAGTCTCCCCTAATTTGTGTCATAATCTCACCATCAATCTGTTCGGACTTAGCAACGTTCACTCCTTATTAAAACATGAATTTATGGAATTAAAACACTCGTAGCTACAGTATTCTTATTTAATTTATGACAAAAGCATAAACGCTTTCCAAAGTTTGTACAAAGATTTAACCTAAAAGAATATTTTACCAAAAAAAGTATCCAAGTTTTCGAAACAAAAACGTCTACTCAGAAAACTTCAATCGGATAAAAAAATACTAATTTATTATTCTTATTAAGTAAATGAAATATCTACATTTAAATAAACGACTTTGTAACGGAGAAAAAGTTAAATAAAATAATTGTTGCGGACCGAAAAAATTTCAAAGGGTTGAAAGGTTAAAGTCAGCAAAAAGTTAGACAATGGTTGTAATCAGGCCAAAATATCTTTTATTACTTTTTTAATGAGAATCTTAATTATCTACGGCTCTTACTGCTGTGTTTAATAAACTGTCTCGGCAGTGAAAATACAGAGTTGAAATTCAAATGACCTTTTTTTAAATGAAAGTATACAAAAACGGCACACTGTATTAGAATACTCGAAAATAATATGCAAAAACAATAGTAATAAAGCTTTTAAGCTCGTAAAAGTCCTCGATAGTAGCGCGCAGTTCACACTCCCGCAAGTTGGTTTCCTTCGTCTCGATAAATATGGCATTCAGCATTAACATACTTATTAATTGCAGCCTCCGGGCTTGGTTGGTAGCCGTTTTATAATATATCTCGAATGGTTTACGAGTCACCGCCCCGCCCAGTTCTCGTCCGCGCCCGTACGTTAATGCGTCGGTTACGTCGTCCGACAAATGAGTATACTGATTAAACTCGTGTAGTCTATGCTTTATTTGTTTACATTCTTATTTAAAGGCCAGTGCGTGTTCGAATTACAAAAAAAAAATTGACCTTTTTGCACGGTTTTAAGTTGTCAAATGTTTATAATAATCTGTATTGTTGTTGTATGTGTGCACTTAACTGTAACTTGTATGTGTGCACTTAATTAAATTTTGTTCAATTTGAAAAGTATTTTTTTAATCATTTTTTTTTCATATTTGGAATCGCGTTGAAATCTTTTGTTGTGTGTTGATAATACGACATAGCATTGCAGTCTGCTATTATACATTCATTCGTGAACGTATGATCTATATTTCTATTTTAATAATATTGTATAAATTAAATTAATTATGATAGAATAATTGCATCTGCATAAACTTTTATAGGTATTGTTATGTCAATTTTACGCCAATTGTTTTATTAATTGTAATAACGATTTATGTCTTTTCTTGTTTCAGGTAAAGTAATCTTCATGTTTACTTCATGATGTAAGTCTGTAACAAAACTGGTAACGAATCATAAAAATATTTTTTACCATCGCCACTCAAAAAAGTGCGTCTTATTCATTGATAACTGTGAAAAAAACGCGTTTTTATTCACTGAGTGAATAAAAATATTTTGAATTTGGAACAAGCGCGCATCGTATGAATTAGGTACAAAAATAATCCCGCCAATTTTATTTAGGTTCTTTTTAGTGTCTTATCTTTGGGTTCTTTTCTAAAAAATATCCCGCTAAATCAATTAGGTCCTTTTAAGTGTCTTATATTTGGGTTATATTTTATATATTTGAGGGAGATTAGTTGTTCAGTCTTGCATCAGTCCATTCCATCAGTCTGGTACGATCTTCAGTCTGTAAAAATTCAAAGTCTATACTTACAAACTGATGAAGTGGACTGATGCCAGACTGATCATGTAGTTTCCGTCTTAGTTAGCTCGGTGGCGCAGTGGTTTAGCGCCTGGCCCAGCGATTATGGAAGTTAAGCAACGTTCGCAAGAGTCGGTCATGGGATGGGTGACCAAAAATGTATTATCTCGAACTCCTCCGTGCTTCAGAAGGCACGTTAAGCCGTTGGTCCCGGCTGCATTTGCAGTCGTTAACACCCACCAATCCGCATTGGGCCCGCGTGGTAGGTTATGGCCCGTCCTCCTTACCACCCATAAGGAAGGCCTGTGCCCCACAGTGGGGACATCAAAAATGGCTGATGGACAACTATAAATACTATGGGTACTGCTATTTTTTTTTTCTCGCAGTCAATGGTAAAAAGTAGAGTACACAGCTCGTGAAAAAAAAATTTCATCTCGGTCCGTTGTATCCCTCGCTTTGCTCAGGATTCTACTTTTGAATCCCTCGCTACGCTCTGGATTCAACTCTAGAATCCTTCGCTGCCCTCAGGATCCAACTTAGTCCCTCGAACTAAATTCCCTCTTTTTTCACTTGTTGTATAATCTACTATTACTTAAAATATATTAATTATGATAAATAATATATTAGAAAAAATCGACTCACCCGTAGCAGCTCAAACGGGACTCGAACCCGCACCCTTGGGATTCCGGTCCAATGCAGTAACCAATTATGCTACCGAGTCTCTAGTGGGAGCGGCGAAATCTTCTAGTAAGTATTTTCACGTTTTCGCAAATCTATGTGAAGAATTACCTTCGACATTCGAATGAAACATTTTTACAGATGCCCGACAATCAATTATTGAGATGAAATAGTATATTTTGATACCTACTACATTTTCTCTTTATCAGAAGTTAATACAAACAAAATCACTAAACAAACCATCAAATAGCCAAGCATTAAAATTAAACATCATAATTCGCAGTTTTAATCAAACCCAACTTCCAATAAGTCACATACCAAAATGGTAGAGCACTTACCCGATTTAGAATACCAAATTATGGCAACACACAAACAAACTATTATGATCATAGCACCCACACAGGCGCGTCTTCAATCAAGGCAAGTCGCATTTCGAAAGCAAATTATCGCAGTGCGGGGTGCGGGGGGATAATTAAAATCTGTTGATTAATATGTAAATGTAATAAGATTACTCTCTCCTGAATAATTTAACGGGGGCCCGGAGATGAGTTAATATACGTTGGACGCTCATTATGGCATGTTAGGGTCGGTGTTGCCAGCATCAAATAATCGATTTCTACTTATATGGCATTGTAATTTGGTAATGTTGTAATTAATCGTAGTAATGGGTATGAAAAATACTTTTGTAACAGTCTATATTTTTTACATTGATGAAATAATTAGAGGTTTGAAAAGTTATTGATTGCAATTTCGATTAGCACTAAAATGCAAATAACTAATTCTAAATACATATTTTATTCATATCCATTAAAATATCATTTAAGATCACATAATTCATTTATACTAAATACTCATTTGTTGCATCAGAATCAAAAGTTATTTCACAACACATAATTTTTCGTCTTAATCAGATGTAGGAAGACTTTGAGTGACAAACTTGATGTCATTACTTATTCATGGAAAAACATATAAATGAGGAAGGAAAACTGAAATCTACTTACAATAAAACCTGATTACATAGATTAAAATACTCAAATGCAAATACTTAAATAAAAGTTGTTTTTGCAGTGCAACTGTTACATCTATCATGCCGTCCTGTGTACATAATATATGAGTAACCTAACTAACTAAAGAAGGATTTAAAAACTTTAACCCATGCCAATTCGACTTTCTATATTTAAATATTCAGCATCCTTAAATTTTCAACTAATTTTACGACGACACATTGCCCCTTAGCTGCAAGTCTTTATTAATTTGACATGCACAGAAGTGATTTAAAGATCTACTTGCCTAACCGATGCAGCCCTGCGTCTCGCCATTGTAATGTATGCACGTCTGACTTGATAAATGCTGTCGTGGTGCGCAGCCTGCCCGCTTGTAGCATAGAGCGGAGTGCGAAAAAGTTTTTATTTCTGTAACATTTATATAATTTTGCTTATCAAATCGTTAAGAAGGAGGTTGAACGCATATTTTGAGGTGATGTATTTTTCCAGAGCATTAAACCAATTTTCGTTTTGAATTGAGGTACATGCATGCAAAAGATCTCCATCTAATAGCAGCGCCACTAAGCGCGATAACTTTTCTACTACTTTTCTATCATCTGCCAATAATAATTAGCAGCCTTATTACAATACTTCTATTACTACAATACTAATTTAATTTAGAATGAAGGGCACTGTACATAATGTATACTTAAAACTATTTAACTGGATAACATATGCATAATCATCCATTATCAAACTTGGTGCTAACGCATAAAGTGGCCGCTATAACAAGCCGAGTTTCCGCCATCTTTATTAAGGACGCATGGCCTCTCGCCTCCTGGCGTTGGTCAACGGCCAGCAAGGCGTTAAAGGCATCAGATCTACAACCTGCCTCGTAAGAACCTCCCTGCCTCCCTCTAGGCCCCAATTGCTAAGTATTCCCGGGAAGTTAGGTCCCTGTCCACGGGTCAAGTAACGCTGGTAGGAGGTGTTTGGCTCACTTGTCTAATGGGTTTGATTAAACTGCCAGTTTATTTGACGGTAGGATGCGTGCCGTGTATGGATTTATGTTTAGACATTCGAGTACAGAATTAATGATCGAAGATACGTCAGGCTGTTAGGTGACGGCGATTCGTTGGTGGTTTTCAGCTCGGACGATATTAAGTGTTCAGAATTTCAGGTCAGACGATGTCAAGTCTGAGCAGTGTAGTTTTTGGCCAGATAGGAGAATGTTAACGATAAAAGGAGAATAGAAATTTGTCATTTGAATAACATGTCAACTAGTGTTTACTAATAATAACAATAGTGTTATACTTACCTTAACTTTAACGTCTGGAGCAGGATAGTATAAAAATAGGATTTTCAAAAGCCACGTATTGGTATTGAATGATAAAATATTTTTGTATAACTGACACGACATAATTTAAAATACAATTAAAACTAAATCTTGACCATTACGTCTAATAATAATAAAATCAGAAAATTCTGCCAAATTCAGCAATGTCGCTCTACGAAAACATTCACCAGCCACAAAACACAAAGCAGTTTGATAACGGATTATAACGGAGACGGCACTGAATACGCTGCAATAACGTCGCTTCAACAATAGGATGCGGTGGCTTGTTTCAGTCTGACCTCTCAATAATAATTAGGATAGTGCATCTCCGTTTCAGGAATGAGAATAAAGCCTGCCCTTTGCACGAGTGTGAGAGAAGATGCGTGCGTGCGTGTGTCTGTCTTGGTCTGAGTGTGGGGTCGAGTCCTCATGCCATGCCACTCTGCGATAGTAATGTCGTATATTTCGGTCGCTGCGTGCACTATCCTGTCTTATTATGCTTTAGACTGGTCTAGACGATTTTAGATGCATGGTCAAGGGGATGTAGGTACCTATTTACTTATACAGGGCATTTGGAAATAGTCTTAAAAAGCCGAAACTGTGAAATCGCGAACAAAATCAGCTGTTTCATACGAGTATATTTTGATAATTGCGTTATTATTTTTAGAATGAAATATTTAGCTGAATTTTTTTCCCGATTTCAGTGTTGGTTCCATAATAAAAGTTGTGCAGTCTGATGGTCTCTATCTACCATATTCGGCTTTATAAGGCTATTTCTGTTTTCCTTGTATTTGTTTTCTGATGGCAAAATAATTATTGATTTTTATTTTTATTGAAATCAAATAAGTATTCGCTAAATGTTTTTAAATTTTTTGCCCCTGGTCGTTCTGCAATCAAAAATCCTTAGAGGATTCAATATTACTTTTATTTTACATTGAAATTGGCGTTTCGTTAATTAAAACCAAATCGAATTAATTACTGAGCCAAAATTATTCCACCCCTTTCGATTCTTAAAAATTGATTAAGAGGGTGGGCGAGCCGAAGTTGGGCATACGTATTGCGGGTACACCGCATGCCATAAACTAATATTCGCTCGGACACTACTTGGAGTTATTGGACAATGTAAATGAACGCTATCTCCTATAATGCCTGCCTTATTTCCCCCTCGCCAGGCCAGTGCCCGGGGCCACCCCACTCTCCCCACCCCCGACCGATGTCTCATCAGTAAGGATTGAACCCTTTAATGTATTCACCGTAACTTTGGGATGAGTCTTGTATTAGTGTTATAATGAGACGTGGCCCTAAGGAATTATGGGTATACTTGTGGATCTCTGGGGTCGGGATTACCTTCAACCTAGTTTCAATTTCTATATGTGAGGGCTTCGTTAGGTGCGGGTATCGAGTCTCGCCTCCTACGGGTCAGTTTGTAATTATTTCCATTTAATTAATCATATTTTGTAAGAACACTCGCAAACTTATAGCACTTCTATAAAAGTGTGACCGTAACATTTTCAAACACGGTTTCATACTAAGCTAGCGTAGATACATTGGCAATCTTTTATAATTATTAAACCAATCTTAAATTTGCGATTGTAATAGATCAAATGCTCGCTAAAATCTTCAGTAGCAACCATAACAACTTTTAAAAGTATCTTAGCACAACTCTTAACCGGAGTTTATCCGACCTCAAAACAGAGTTATAACCGAAAGCGTGGAGGCAAGCGGCGCGTTTCATTAAAAAGCTCATTTGCTCCGGCTTCTTGAGTCGCCAACAGATCGATATTACTGCCAATTAGTCGGCACCAATTTTCCAATAAAACTTCAAACTGTTTTCCATTCCATTATCTTTCACCACCCTTTATTACTGGCAAAGTTAAGCTACGACTCCTCTTTCCACTTTGCTCCGAAATTATTACAATAATAATATTATTATATTAATAATTGTATTGATAAGGAGACTCTCGTAATAAGGGTAAACCGTCCCCTTTCTGCCAGCCATTCTCAATAGGAGAATTTATGTAACTAATGAAATAAGCGAAGTGCCTCTCCCCGCCCGCCCCGCCCCTCCCATCCACCCTTCATTATCGGAAAGTTTGAAATATAATTTGAAATTATGCTCAATGTTATATTGAAGATAAGAGAAACACAAATTCCTTTAATTGGACTTGTTAAAGTGACTCAAATTAAGTTAACACCGAGTTGATGGTATTACTTTCCAAGTTGGGAATTATGACGGACTGTCCGTAGGTTTCGGCGGAATTCATGGGGTGATTAGCGGCCGAAAGAACAGTTATCGGCTCCTGGGCCAGTTAGTATTAACGGCTTCGTTTTATGAGAACTTACTGCATTGTATCGTTGAATTACGACCGCAAGTAGACCGTAAGAAACGTAGCCCTGTCATTAATGAAATGGTACAGTTACTGAGTTTTGTTCACTCACGTGTTTTAATCATTTTAATTTAATCACTCAACTAAGACATCCTGCCATATTAATTTAAGCTTATATGAACAGTAATACAGATTCATGTTATAACTGAATAAATTAATTACTGACCATGTTTGTAGAGAGCAATCCTTCAGGGTTGTACGTTAGGTCAACTATTGATTTTAGCAATACGCCCAGCCGGCCGCAGTCGGCACCTAGGGGCTCGCAACTTGAGACCATCACAATTAGGCGTCGGTCTCGATCTAATTATATTTCTGATTGGCTCAGTAAAGACAAGAACGTTTGGACGATTCAGATTAGAAATATCGACGGCTGTAAAGATAGTGATTTTCATTTTATTTAATTAATAAATTTAACTATACTCGACACCAGAAATCAGAATACGTTCTATAGGTAGTTGATATTTGTCTTTTTTTTAAGTTTAGGAAGATAAGATTATTATGTCAAGATTTTAAGAATAAATTTTATAAATGTAAAGTTAAAAACATAGAAAAATAATCCTATAAGTACTGAAATTGATTTTTCTTGAATAAAATTTTAAATTAAGATCATTTAAAATTGTTTTAACTAAATTAAATACGAAATATTCCATTCAGTAACTTACGTACCCAACGAAATCGTAATCTACTGATTAATGACCTGTTTTCGTGACAAAAATGAATATTGTTGTTTCTGCAATTAGCTTGTTTTAGAAACAGTTGTGTCAAATGACTTTAACTAGAACCTGCTCATTTTTATACTATGACTTTAGGCTTGTAATTATAATAGCTAGGTACTTATTTTCTTTTAAATTTGAAATATTTTAGTATTAAGATTATAAGTAGGTACTTTCTTTTACATATTAAAGTTCATAGTAGTTATTCATAACATAATAATTAGTAAAATACGACGCTTAATATGTCACAGATCACTATAATACAGTCACCAATAATAATTGTAGAAGATAATACGAGTAGGTATAGGTAATTTTGTTACTCGTATTGCGAAATTTTAGATGTTTTCGTAAACCTATGCAAAATTATTTCTTAGTAACATTAGACATCTTTTAGAAGATAATTACGAATTGAGCTTTATTAATTATACTCATATTAAAGCAACTTTCAAGCGTCATGTGAAACGCCTTAAATTACTCAAGTTTTCAGAGAATCTTGAAAAGACTTAAGCCCATTGCAATTAGATGCAAATCGAAAATGTAATTATGCTGAAGCGATTCGACACTGCCTCGGGACTAAACCGATTATCGATTCGAGATTAAAGAAGTAACCGGTAACATTCTTTTTAATGAAGCATTTTTTAATAAACGTAGACATTAAAATTGGGTTTCAGAAAAAGTATTAGATTTTGCATTGTCTTACGTTACTTTATTCGGCATAACAATTTTTATGTTATACAAAAGACTATACGAAAATATGCAGACTCTTTAGCGAAATGAGAGAGAAAAGAAATACGAATTCAAAATGGAAAGAGTGCCATAACTTACTGCGTTTTACCGAAAAATATGAAGTCGCAACTACAATTACAACAACTCAACAATTTTCGTTGACCAAGGTTACCTATGTTAATCGAAAATATAGTAATTAAAATTAATGTAAATAAATGCAATTATTTTGATTCGATTCCACCGGCCAGTGTCTTTCGTCGACGACTTCGGATATTATCAAGGCATCGCGTCACCCCTTGCATTCGAACAGTCTACAATGCTCTGTGGTCACTCTATTAATTTTCACTCGTTCATTTGTTTATGACTCCTTGCCATTGTAAGCTTTGTGATTATGTAACTTCAACAATAATATTCACTTCTAAGGTTTCCAGGCGTACTTACTACCTAATATCTATAATCTAACGTAGGTATAGGTACCTACTACATCTACATATTTTTGCCAGACAGGAGTACTTTTACATATTTTTGACATACAAATTCCTAGAGAATGATAAACAAAAGATAGACGATAATGTATTGTCTGGCTCAAATGGGGGAAAATATATTAAAAGGGCTAAAAAGATTTGCTAATTTAAGATAATTCTAACTAAGTCAAGCCTATAAAGAAATTCTTATTGATGTGCACAAAGAGGCATAGGCATTTTAAAATCATACAAGTTTAGACAATAACATAAACTTGGCGACGCAGTTGAGTAGTAAATCTAGCATTGCTTTTAATTGTAAGAAGCATAACACTTTTCGCTACCAATATTTTTGAATATTGTAAACTTCGATCATCTATACCTGTGGATGTAGCACGTCATACAATAGCAAAGCTGAAATGTGGCACATGCCGTTTGACAAAATCACGCGACATTGTATGACAAGTCGTGGGGGACTTTCATAGTTGGCTGCGTTTAGGGGGAGTTTGAGGTGTCCCACAAATGCCATGGTCATGCAATATCCACAGGTATAGATGATCAAAGATTGTAAAATATAATAAAGTCTTGTTTAATAATCCATAATCTTACTCGTACATAAATAATAACCACATAATTCGGGGGTTTCGACCAAAACTCACCCCATTCCTCATTAGCATAACAATTTAATTAATCAAGTCGACATTGCTAACAATAAACTACAGCGCTTGTGTGCCGAACAATATCTCAAGATATCTTTAAAGTTGTCTGTCTGTCTGTACTGTACCCCGCTTTAACACGAAGAGATAGGCAAATGTAAATAGGGAAAAAGCTAAAATTTTGTAACAAGTATTTTAAATAAATTACAGATAACTCAGTTCTATTTGTCTACGTTCGGTATTGACAGTATAAACAACAACAATATAGATTATGTTAAATAAATACGAAGTCATAAAGAACTTTTTGCCCCATCATTTCCATCGAAGATATGTAAAAATACGTGTAGTACCTATGTAGGTAAATATGTATGAAAGATAATAATTATGAAAAAAGTGTAAAATTAGAACACTTAATTAAAGATTAAAACTACATAAAAAATTAGTCTGTTGTAGCGGTAATGATTTTTCAAATACAGTTGCTCGAAAATGTAAGTTTACGATGACAGTCGAGCGTGCGGTAAGTTGATTTTACCGCACGCCTGAGCCGTGCATTTTTGTTTACGAACGTTTTTTTATTTCTACTAGCTTCCGCCCGCGACTTCATCCGCGTGGACAGTAGAAAAATATAACAACCAGTTTAAAATGACCCCTTTAGTATATGAAAGCTAGTACTACGTAGAGTTCAAGCTGTTTCCCTGGTTCCACCCACCTGAATTTGATGAAACATAGCTTAGATTTAATTTGGACCTCAATCTACTAAATTGTGAAAAATCCATCAAAATTCGTTTAGCGGTTTTTGCGTAATTATTTTCAAATATTTAGAATTTACAGTTTTATCATATGTATAGATTACAATTTCAGCAGTACCTATAATGTTTTCTCGCAAATGTATTGAAAAACGTAGTACCTATGGCACACGGTTGTTAAGGTTTTTTAAAACTCCTTACCAACCTTGTATCATAAACTACTATTCTAATACCTAACAATTGCGCGACTTATTTAAAAATCGAGATAAATGTATTCGATACCGGACAGTTATCTGTAAATGACAGGCTCGATATTACGAGAAGTATTATTATTATTATTATTGGAAAAACACGTTTAGGTAAAATTACTTCTTATGATAGAATTACGTCAAGAGTTTTCTTGAGTAACATTATTTCTTTAGATTGTTATGAACATTTCTTAGACAGATTTCTTTCTTTATAATAATACTTATTTATTTAAAAAAAAATCACAATCGTAGAGATACCTACGCCCTGCAAAAATTATGCAACTTTTGTAAATATTTTCCAAAAGTAGGTAGTCCAAAGTTTTATCAAATAATATTTTAACTACGATAAGTCTATAAAGTTTATGTTCCCCACGTTGGCCCAAACCTTGACCAATTTATCGTTTGTTGATGCTTTTGAAAGAACGTACCTACGATAAATTTGCCAATATTGTGACCAACGTGTGGAGCCGGCAGAGAATGTATGCCAATGATCCATAAAGGTTGTATTACTTATTTTTTTTTTTGCTACACAGCTCATGATTCAAAAAGGTTTTATCAATTTTGAAGCCCTGCGTATCAATCTTGCCATGACCGCGTGCGAAACGTCGCGTTCCACTCGTCGCGTTTCCTCGGGTCTCACACCCCAAAGACTGCCCCCTCCTACTGTACATCATCTCATTTGAATTTCTAACTAGGAAACCTCCATGCAATTATTGGATTAATGTAAATTACGCAGTCTACAGCTACGGTGCACTATCAGGGACAGGGTTTAATTAGAATCCGGTTAAGTCTAATAATTCTATAGTGTTACCGAAACTCGGTCTTATAGTCGAAGAAAGAAGGTTACATTTTCAAGTTTAAGGCGGTGCTGCTTGCCCTAGATTTATTTATTTATCCGATGTGCTAATGTACGCGTCATTGGAACGGATTGTTACTGTGCAGGGTAGAGCTGTCTATACTTATCTTATCGGAGATAAAGATTTATCAGAAATGTTATTTAAACGTCGCTTTTTTTATTTTAAGTGGAAATGAAAAATTAAAGTTTTAAAAATATGTTTGTTACTTTAACATAAAAAAAAAATTTATAAATTTATGGAGTCAATTAATTTAGGGCTGATTATCTAATTAGAAACCACCTAGCGACCGGTCTCATTTGACAGATGAATGTGATACATTGCTTCTTCTTTTTGGGGTAAAAAAAACATACCAAAGAAAAATAGCAAAGTATGTCAAATGAAACCGGTCGCCTGCAGGAAATATTCAATGATTTCTCCTTACTTTTTCTTTTTCTCTATGCTGGTCCCAGTAGTTTTAAAAAAACAATACTACTAAACAAACAACCATGATTATACAAAATAAAGTTAGCATTTGCACTCCGAACTCGCTGTTTCATCTTAACTTACTTCGTAAACGCACTTCCAAATCAAAACAAGAGTCAAAAGTTTGAGCGCGCCAAAAAGCAAAACACAACCTCAAAATACGTCGTGACCTCGAAAATGCACGTAGGTGAAAGCCCTCGGGAGTTCACGTAGGAACAAAAAAACCCGCCAACCCCGGCGTAAGGAGCGGGGGGCGGGCCTCCCATGAATGAGCGAAGGAGGCACGCGTCCTTGGAGCAAAAAAGTCACGTGACCCCACTCAACAGGTGGCGCCGTGAGCGTGTCCTTGCCACCGGATTAGAAAAAAGAAACAAGTGAACGCTGCGTTCTTTGCCGAGTTCGATTTTTAAATTTTTCTGTTTGTGTTCATGAGATACATTTATTATGATATCAATTTTATAGAGCTTGTTTGATATATTTACTCTGAACTGGAGAACCCCATATATTTTTTATCGCGACACCCAAAATATATTATGTTCTGTGAGATATTATAATATTATGATACCTTTAAAAAAAAAGTACATCGACAGTTTAATTTAAGAATAAACGATTCTTAATTTTTTATGTAGGTACCTACGACAATCAATTCTTTCTTTCCCTTTATTCACAGTCCAATCGACTAGACTCAATTAAACGATAATACTGCTATTCTCTCTTTGCTCTACACAAACTGTATTGTTTACCAATAAAAAGACAACTGTAATGTTCACTCAAGCACAAATCGCTGTTTCAATATCCAAAATGTAAACGCAGCGAATGCCAGAAAGCTCCGTACATCAAATCCAACAAGTTTACTTTCAAACAAGTAGTAGCTTGCTTCGTGAACGTCCTTTATGAATGGCACACTCCCTCGGCCCCGCTTAACACAAATGTCACGACGCCCCGACGAGCCGGAAAACTCTCTTTTCTTCCTGAATTACTGTTACAACACTCTATTCGAATATCGACACTACCCCACCAACAATAAAAGCGAAACACGCGAGCACGTGCTGTGGAAATTTGAGGAATTTTCTGCCCCACAGTCGCAGCCCGTTTTAAAACGTATTAGAAGCTGTTAAAGTCGATTATAGTATGACTCGAAAGATTGTCGGAGGCATGAAATCTTCCAGTCTCCTGCGGCAAATTGTTTCCTCGCGCGGTGTGTTTGTATTTTATTATACATTTTTATTTCCCGATAACATTAGCTTAACCGACTTTTCATTGGCTTCGCCAGGGCTGCCAGTTGCTTGTAAACTTAATTTTATGGTCGCACCGTCGGAAAGTCGTTTTATGAGTGCTACTATTAATGTTTTAAGTACGTTTACGCTTCCAGTACAGGCATTGAATTATTTAAACATGCCGCTTCTTGTTTTTGCAACCGTTTTGTTATCTAGGTTTTTCATGATTTGTTTTCATTATGATAAGATGACTCTTTTAATCTTTGTGTGGTGACAATATAAGATATTATTAAGAAAAATAGTTATATTGTTTAAGGAATAAGAAGACAATTAAAAATAGAAAAACCCATGCGTTTTGCTTTTTCAAAACAAGCACAACCCTAAGAAAAGTTAAGTAGAAGCGGAAATGTCAAACCAGAACACACACAAACAAATTCAAACAATAATAATATGTAATTTATTAACATAATAAGTATCTTTTTAGTTTCAAATAAAGATTAATTGTTTTGAAGAACACTTAGTTATTATGAAAAAGAACGAAACGGCGTATGCGTACAATTTGCATTTTGGTGACTAATTAATAGAATACTAGCTTCTACCTGCGACTTCATCCACGTGGACATTCGGAAAATCAGCTCAATCTAGAAAAAGAACACGATCGATTCCATTTAGACTTTCAAAAACTCTACCCTAAGAAAAGTTTTGGCGAAGCGGGAATGTTAAAAACGGCGGGTGCGAACAAATACTTGTTTATTGTTTACAAATTTATAGAAAAAGTATGAAAAGATATAAATAGCGAGTCAAAAATACTATAAAGTTTGAAATAGAAATAGAAATAGAAATAATTTTATTTGCATATGATTGGGGTACACAAGATACCAGTAGTTAGTTTGCCAGATAAATCTCAAAACAAAACACGATCGTTTTCACTTACACCAAGCAGCTCTAGAAAAGTTGAGGCGATGTGGGAATGTCAAAAATAGCAGGTGCGAACAAAATTTAGTATAAAAAAGATATAAAACAGTAGCGAGTCAAAAATACTTCAGATACTTTTCCAAACACAACACGATCGTTTTCATTTACACCACAGCCCTAAGAAGAGTTGAGGCGAAGCGGGAATGTCAAAAACGGCGGGTGCGAACAAATATGTGTTTTGCCGGCGGGCCGGCGCCACGGCAGCTTAAACTTCGGTTTACACGATCCTCTACCGTGTTCTTTATTCGTTTTTTTGTTTTGCTTGTTTAGGGGTTGTTTTTTGAAGAACAATGATATGCGCTAGGATTTTGTCACTGCGCTGTGAGCGTCTTGTCGGATTAGTGATTTACTGACGTTTCACAGTGGTTAAGAGTTTAAGAATGTTTCATAATTGTTACAGACATAGGTATTTAACTTTTAGACGTATCCAATTACAGTATTATATATTTGGAAAATCTGATCAAATTTTGAATTTACTTACATACTAATTTACAAACTTTGACTCGGACTTTGTTTCCATAACCATTAACTTTTGAGTTTTAGCTACGTAAAGTCGTGAACGTGACAAAAGATAATATTTATACATTGAATCAAAAAATCGTTTAATTTTCCAAAAAAACAATTAAACGTTTGATTTGATCATAAAAAAGTTGCAACCGGATCCATTTGTTAACTTTTCTTATGCTAAGCACAAATTTTGCTATATAAGTAACATCATAACCTCCAAATAATCAAACTGTTATTTAGACTACTTACTTATTATGTATTCGGTGCTGTTATTACACTTTTTCATAGTTTGAAATCATTGTAAAAGATACTTGTACAGATTTTTCATACCGCGTGCGGTATTAAAACCCGCGAGCGGTATTAAAGCCCGCGAGCGACACTTGGGCGTCACGATCTTTATTGGAGTAGATCTCGACTTGTGTTTTTTAATCCCCAGTTCGCACCCGTCAAGTGTTCCCCAGGTTCGGGGCAGCTTTACAATTTTCGAGTGCCTTCAATTTGGTGGTTGATTACAGGTGAGGCAATCTTTGATGTCAAGCCACCGCTAATAAGGTGCTCTTTAATGGTGTAAAAATGTCGTTAGGAGGTTTTTTAATATTTTACTTTTGCTTTAGGTGACAATATTGCAAGATAAAGTCTTAATTTAATAAAAATATTATAAGGTTGTGATCACAGACCATACAACAAGTAGGTACTACGTAATTGTGTTGAAAGTAAACTCAATTACATCACTAAATTTAAAATTATCAAACATGCAAAAGATTCCAATTGCACGAACCTCTTTAAAAAAGTAAATAAAATAAAAAGTATCCACTACTCATTTTCAAATAAAGAACGTTAAAACAAAACAAAATCGACAAAATCCTACCCCACTCTTCGTGATTTAAAAAAATACACTACCATCTTAGCTCCAGTATTATCGCAGCAGCGTTAGATCACGCACACCACGTCATCGCAAAAGGTTAGACAATATTACGGCTTGCATGTCTCTAGTCCAGTTCCTCATCCAAAATCGATAGTGACCCCCACAGGGGGGCGTTGTTATAGTGTAGACGGTCGTTCCTAATTCGAGCCTCTACGTATGCGATCTTTGTCGTCTAAACTAGAATGGACATAGACAGGTGTTAATTTTGATGCATGTTTGTTGTATTTTGTGCGACTATTCCGACTATTTGTATTATTATTTCGATAAAGGTTACTTCAACCTTTCAATATTTTTTAAAAACTTAAAAATTACTTTTCAGAAAATAAAGTGAAAATATAAACATGTAACTTAATAGGCATAATCCGAAACTACCTAGTTTTTGTTTTACGACTATTTTTGAGGTACAAAGCAAGGCGAGGCGCTAGGAGAGTGTAGCGAATCAAATACAAAACGAAAGAAATTGAAAAAATAGTTTTGATTAGAAGATCCTTATCCAATTCTGCGATGGAATGGAATTTAACATTGTTGAGTTGAGAACACTCAATACCAGACAGTATTTGGTATTAACATAGAAATGAAGCAGTAATCAATGATAGCGTCAAGTTTCAATTAATTGTTTGCAGTCAAAGCACCAACGAACAACATTATTTATGAACACTTTCTGATTTTGAACATTATGTTTTTTCCATAATTACAGTTCGACTGCAAGGCTGCAACCTTTTTAGTTCATGTTATTAATTGTTAAATTACTAAGTTATTTCATTCTTAATTTTTAAAAAAACATCCGCAAAACAACAACCTTATGTTTTTAGCTTTATAGAAATACCAGGAGAACATTAAATATATTGTACTTAATCATCAGCTACAGCTGAACTTACTAATTTTAAACCTCGAAAAATTATAATTATGTATTTAGAAAAATAGTTCCACTATATTCAATATCGTTAATTTTAACCCCCAAATAATATTCGAAACTTATCGCCAGCAATAACTGAGGTAATAAAAATGAAATCGGTACCGAACTACTCGGGTCGGCTTCTAACTTATTAGAATCCTCCCGGCCCTCCTCATTATCTCTATAGTTCAAATCGATACTAGGAAACCCACACACACAAACAACACTAACCCACCAAACGAAAGACTATACGTAACCGGGCGCGTCAACTTAAAACTTAATTATAATTAATTAATTCCAATTCAGTTGTCCTTTTCTCGCGCGCCACGTCTTAGATAGGGTTGTCCCATTCTCCCGCTAGCTAGGGTAGGTAGAGCAAGGCATTGTGTTTTAGAAGACCTTTTATCACGGCGGCATTTCACGAAGTAGGGTAGTCGTTGGTTCGATTCCTTTCCGATTTTATTAGCTCTTTGATTTTAATTGGCACTCTATTGAACGGTTTCGTTCGGTGTTTTGTTTGGCTACCTGTGAGATGTTGGCGATTCTTGCAAATTGTTTACAGCATTGGTTACTTTAACTTCGAATGCAAATCGAGTGGCTCTCGCTTATTTGGTTTAAAATCATCGATAGTGCGAAGTAGGTATCTATATAGTGAACTTTATTTCGGTTTGTTGGTAGAATTGCTTTTAGAATTTTTGGCGTGCTGACTTGACAATAATTTATTTTTTATTGTTTTAACTGATGGTAAACAAACACCATGCGTAGTTGGTTAGAACAATATTAAGTTCACCAAACTAACACCAATTCATGATTTGGGATTAATTAAAAGAAATTAATTTAACGCTTTCAATTCAAATAGAGACTTTCGCATATTATTTTTTTAGAACCATTTTTCGCTCAATTTAATGTCAAATTAATCTACCTATACCTAAGTAAATTACAGATTACAGATTGACAAACTGTAAAGAATCGTTGGGTTTTCCACTTAAAAGAAAACGGTTTTCTCAGTAAAAATCTATAAATTTCAAGTCCTAGTTTCGTTAGCAATTAATTAAAACTCTCGCTACACTATACAATACTAGGGACAGTGCTCAAACAATACCCTACAAGGCACGAAGGCGCTAAATCAAAACAAAACGGCTAGCATTCAATAGCGGATAATTCAATTGTAATCATCACTACATCGGGTGACGAGTATCAGAGATGCGACTCTACCTCCTCTCCCCCTAGGGGGACAACCCCCCAAGAAGGGTTGAACACCCCCTCATTACCATATTTCATTTACTCAACGAAATTATGCTAATTACTTATATTGCTTTGTGTAAAAAGGAAATTTATAAGGATTAAACTTACACCCGGCGACTCCCCCAGATCCGGACGTAACTAGTTCGAGCAAGTTCGCGATGAATTATTTAGGAGATGATTCTTTGAATTAAAAATCGCCGCTGAGGGCTCCCGTAATTCGCGATCGGCTCGATTATAATCGGACGCAATTAAAATTCAAATTGGGGAATTTTTAATTTTGTTATTGATGGTCCACTTTGCCGGATTGAATCGAACGTAGTTAAAAAGTTCCAGGGAAGTTTAACTCTGCTTTTCGAGAGAAAATTGCTTGTTTATTTTACAAAACGCGATCCAGTTCTGTTTAGGTCTTCGAGTGTGGGAGACAATCAGTAATTTACTCATTTATTTGCTCTGGAAATTTCATAAATCCTGTTCAAATTATGGGGTGGAAAATTCATCAACAATGTAGCCTGCGTTTAATGTACTTAATTATTCATCAGAAAAAAACTGAACTGCTGCTCAATAAAGTATGAAAAATAATCAACACGTGCAGATGCGTATAACTTGGAATTGAATTATAGTAATGAAATAGCCCGCTTTGGGCTGGCGAGAGCCTCCGGCCGGCCGCTAGTTTCGCAACTTATCCCGACTAAGGCAGGTCCTTATTTAAATGTAAATTAGGTTCATTTCGCGAAATTAATGTCGTTCAGCCCCACCCCCTGGGTACAGCGGCCATGTATCTTGGCGTTTTTGGACGAGTCCCACTTTGGTCGAGTCGACTTTTGAATCGACGGGATTACATTTATTAATGTGTCAAACTCGTTCTTTACGATCGAACCGATTTCATTTTAAGTTTCGTCTTTAAATGTTATGACTGATTTTTACGTTGTTTGATTAGCTTCAACCGTTCATTCGTTTTCTTATATTTAAATAATCATGGCACAGTATAATACTGTGTATTAAATTCCAAAGAACTGCATTTGTTACCTTCCTCATACGACTTGCCTTTTTATCGAGTTTTAGAAATGGACTATTTATACTAAGTCAACAATGAATTCAATTGTACTCGTTCATACGATTAGTATTATGGATATTACTACATACATCGTTATTATTCCTAAAGCATCGAGGGGTAACTTGGTAGGTATTAACATTTCTTAATTAAGAAATTGTTTGTAGAGGATGTCCATATTGAAAGTTTGGTCAAACTTCAGCGCAGAACTTGTGAACTTATTTATATCACGCATTTACGCCATTTTGCAGGCATATAATATATATACTATATTATAGTATCTATTAAAGGTTATCTTATTTTTGATATTTCCATATCGCCAAAACCCCTCTTTAGTTTGTCCTACTGTAGTACCTACTGTAAAGGCTGGGCATTTTGAGCGTCAAGAGCAACACGATAATTCTAACTTTTTCTTAGCAATGTACCTAAATAAGGGACACCCTACAAGGAGGGTGTAAGGCTGCTGTATGATTATATGGACAGAAGAGTCATTACTCCGCTCTAAGTGTTGTTGCGAATTGCTAATGTCTCGCTCTCGGAGTTTTACACACACAAATTAATCGTAACTTTAACGTCAATTACACTGTTGTTTTGAAAGTACCTTGCTTTGGGTCACTCCTTACTTACTGGGTTTAGGGGATGGAATGTAAAAAAATCTTCTTTACTTTTTAGACTAAGCAATCAATTCGATCGTTTGAATTGAATAGATACAGCTAAAACATTTTCTTAGAACTCAGAATTGCAAAGTTTGTGAAGTTTAAGGTAAGACAATAAGTACCGGTATAGGCACGTAGCTTTAGAAATGAAAAGTAACTTTAGTGGTTCGCGTGCCTTTGGTGTGAAAACTTGCACTACCTAATAACATTCCGTACTCTAGGTCAACCTGAAATTGCATCTAAATTAGCTTAAAAGCGCTTTAAGTAAGAATGTTTAAGTGTACTCAGAATTTAATAAATAGAAAATACAAGTAATTCCAATATCGATGTCGCAAATATTTCATAATTAGGTCACCACATCAAAAGGTAGACAATCAAACCGACTAAAGCACGTAAAATCGTTACCAACAAACGAAACTACAGCATTAATCGAAATATTACTGGCGCGATCACTCCGCGACGCCAATACGAACCAAAGGGTTGCCCACCCTGCCGTAATTACACGCACACAGACAAACGCGGCGATAAAACAAGGCAACTACTTAGCATTTTCAAATTAAATACACTAATCACTTCTATAAACACAGCGTGTACAGACGCTGCGGTAGGATCGATATCTTGTGTGTGTGAGTGGTGATTATAATGAAGGGGTAGAAGGGTGAAATTAAGTGGCTCCATCGTTGTACCCTCTCGCCACTACTTGCTGTGTAGTCATGCCTTTGCCACTTCATAGTTAGAACCGATAATTTCTGATTATTACGCCCGATCGTAAATTTTTACTGGCTCTGTCAATTGTTGATTGTCTTCACATTGTATTGTTAACTTTGTTTGAGTTTAGGGGTGATAGTACAGAATAAGTAATAATGATAGTATTCAGATCATTGTATAAGGTGAGGTTATAGGTTTGTCATACTATCGTTATCGAATACCACTTACATAATAAACAATTACTTTCCTATTTATACATTAATTAATTAAAAAGTAGATTTCAGGCAACTTGTTTTAGGTCCCGGCAAACATAGATTAAAAGTTTGAAATGATTAGAAAGGAAAACTTTCAGAATAAATCCTTTTATTTAGCTATCTTTTATTTTTGCTTTTATTTTTTTTCTAATACTTGTACTAAACTAAATAATACCATCATCATTAATACTTACAATAACACTAACACACCCTTATAATCCGCATAAAAATGTTAATAGCATTTCTATGAAAATGTTCCCATCGATTTTTAATAAAACCAACTTCAAACATTAACTCCTTTTTTTCCAAATCTAATAAATTAATACACGCGTCCACGTACGCTCATGAATTAAAAACTCCGCTTAATAATTACGTCTAAAAAGAGTTTGAATTTCAAAAATCCCCACGTTTGGGTAGCGATCGATTAATTAGAGTTATTACATACAGCGATCCATCTGTCGTAATTAGCCCTCGATCCTACCCAGCAAAAAATAATGACGCACCCTAAAACACTTTCTACATTTTTTTTTTCATTTTTAATCCAATTTGCTGAGGATTATACTGGTAATTATATTTTTCCAATTGCGCTCGGTGGTCGAGGAAAATTCGCTCGCTTGATTGCGATTCCGAAAAACCTTCGCTGTTGATTAGGCTTTTTAACGGCATATGTAGTACGATTCGAGATAACAAATTCGAAATCGGCTTATTTAGGTACTTGTTACAATCGTTTGATTGTAACAATTTTACTTTTTTGATAAGTCTTTTTCAGAAACATTTAATAGGTACTTACGTATAGAAATTATAAGCTTATTTTCTGGTATTAGCATAATGTTATTCGATAGGTATGAAATCGAATTGGAATCCCAAAATTAAATGCAACAAAAAGTCACCAAAACATTGGCAAGTTGATTGGTTGTCTTACGAAATCTTCATCGCTGTGTTCATTAGTTTGAATTGAAAACTTACTAATTATAAACGAATACCTGTAAGTACACACAACAGTATACGATGTAACAAATTGACAAATTTCTTCAATTATCCAACAAGTAAAGGTGTAATGTTCCGATAAGACAGCAAGCGCAGGTCTATCTCACTTATACATTTACAACTGCTCACATGTTAGCACCAGACCTTATAAACAGTTTTAGATAGCTAACCATCAGGTGCAAATCCTACATACAATATTTTATGAAGGAGCTGCATGCAATACATTAATTCTAATAATCTATTTGAAGTACGAACTCTCAATCATTATTCATATTCGGTGTAACCTCCCGCACATTATAATTAGATAGGTATAGTAATACACGCTGCGGTAGAAGGTTTCGGAGCGGTAGCGGTAGTCGCCCTCGTTAATGGCGAGTTATTGTCATTAACACCGCGCCAGCACGATACCAACCGCCTACGATTCACTGCGCGTTTCCATTGTCACACGAACAATATTTATCAGGGTGATATTATTAAATAATGGTCCTTACTTTTTGCTGCAAATGTAACTTGTCGTAATGCCTCTTAACATTGGTGGGTTGTAGCCATCTGCTTCTTTTTGACGAACTTTTTTCTAGATAACCTGAAAAAACTTTGCCGTTAACGCCGTACGAAGCTGAGCAGTAATTTTATTTTCCTATAGTCTTCTTTCATTATTAGTACCCATATCTTGATATCAAGGAAAGCATCAGATTTTTTATCGTTATCATATCCTAATCATCTAAGATATCTCGGTTGCAGTCACGTCACACCTACCTCACTACCTTGATCTATTCAATACCTTTGGGTTCAACTGTCGTAAAAACCATTTTTGCCAGAGTTGAGTTACCTATATACCATTTTTCTCATACAATATTGAATATGGTATATAAATCAATTTGGTCAAAATGGTTTATACGATAATGGAACCTAAAGGTATCGTATTGGTTTTTTATGACATAACTACTCAATTGAAAAGGCATGTATTCACCTAAATGCCATAATTTATCCTATACCTCAAAAACTACAACCAGAATCCAAAAGCCCAAATACCAAACCTAAAGTTGGATCTATAGTTGTATCATTTTGGCGTGTCAGATCACCGTATCTTACATATATTAACATACATTGCTAGTTTGGTTAGGCTTGCGTTGGAGTAATACTGTATCAAAGAGACGTATTATAAAGATACGGTGATCTGACACGCCAAAATGATACAAGTCTGGACAAAGCTTTACTAATGCTATTCCCTAATCGTGTCGTATCAAACAATGGTCACATGCCGGACTGACGTGGCGATCTAGCCCGCATGCTTAGGACCATTAAGCATTCGACTAATGAGAGATCATGACGTCGACTGGACCGCTCGCTCGCTCGCTCGGAGAAATACCGCATCACGTTACCACGTTAACGTAGCTAAGCAAAGTCGAATGAATGACACTATACAATAAATAGCACAATACTGCAAACTGGCTTGAAAAATTCTTATAGAAAGTTGACAAAATCATCGTTTCGTAGTCCCCTTTCCAAAACAAGACAGATTTAAATACTTTTTCATTTCTCATATTCGGAAAGTGATGTATATTTGAACTGAGCAGCGGGTCCAAAACTCTTCGTTCCACCCTAGGGTGGAAAAGTAATTTAAAAATAGAACTGAATTTGACAATGAAAAAGTTTACAATAGTTAAAAACAAATGGTTTAATAGTAGATTGTTATACAAGACGCTAAAATTACCCATTGCATACGAGGTAGTTTTATTCCCGAGCTTTAGCGAGGGAATAAATAGAAACCGAGTTACAATGGGTTTTAGCGTCGTGTGTTACACTATACTTTTCACTACGATTGCGAGAAAATAAAATACAATATTAAATAGTTTATACACCTACTTCCGTAAACGAATCCACTCGTTTCTCTATCCTCCACTTCATAATCTTTTTGTACAATATTTAAATAAATGATTTATGCTTGACGGCAAAAGATTAAAATTATTTATTTCCTATTACAGTCACACAATTCAATCAGTTTGTAATTATAGAAAATTTCTAAAGATTTCGCGCCATGGTACCTGCTGTAGCAGCTAAGCATACCAACACAAACACGCATTCTACGATTCACTCTGTACACAGAGTATAAATAAGTCTATGATTTCACCGAAGAGATGCTTTTAGTTCCATTTTCAAAAATAAGAATGAGACACTGGGGGCCTATTACAAAACTTGGTTACGATAGTCGTCCGCAGTTCGTCGGTTGTAGTTATTACAAATATTCTCAATGTAGCTATCGTAGTCCATAGTCTATTGAACGAATAATTACGGATCCACTAGAGAGAAACTGTCAAATTTACGCAATCATTTTGCAATATCGCATACGCAAGTGCTTTGTAATAGGAATCAATCAGAACGAAGCACGGCCGCAGCTGCGTGTATCGTATTAAACTTTTCGTAATAGACCTCCAGTATTAAGTCGAGCGAGTTTTTATTCGTGATTATGAATAAAGACTTTTTCGTTTTAGTAGGCTCATTGGTAATAGACAAACATTAAAAAAGAAAAAACTTTATCCCCTAGGGCTTATTATGCTATTTTATCTCGACTCTTGTACGTTACAATGACGCACTTTTTGAGCAAGAGGAGTGAAAAAAAAGTTGCAGCCTTGTAGGGCGCATTCACGAACAACAACAAAACACGGTATAAACAGCCAGTGCAAAATTAAAAACATTGGGCGGAGCGGCCGCGCGACGCGACGTGTTCCAAATTTAAAATAAGAAAAACTATAAAATATTGGAGGGAGACTTACCTAACTCTGTGACTTTGAGCTGTGTGTGCCGTATTAAAGTTTTGTGTTGATTTTGTATTTACTGAAAATGAGTTTAAAACTGAAACAAAAAGTTTAAATAAAATAAAAGAAACAATAAAACTACGCTGTAATTCGCCTACAGGAAACAACTACTTCAGGAGAGTCTCTGCCATGGACTTACCGTCTTATCAAAGACCAAAGAATATCTCTAACTTTTTACAGGTATCCAACAAAGCCAAATCTGTCATCATAATAATTTATATCAAACTGTAAATATTCCAAGCAAGAATTTAACTTTAAATTTCACAAATTGTTCTAATTTTTCTATGTTTTTAAAGGTAAGTTGGTATTAGGTAATAATTATAAGGTATACCAATGTAGTAACTAAGTAGGTACATGTTTTTATTAATAAACATTTTGGAATAACTAAGACTTTTTTTACTTTCCTGAAATTCGAAATGAAAAGTAGAGTGTTTAACACGGGTAAAAGTCATCAATTCCATTCTCGAACTATAGCCGCCCTCGCTATGCTCAGGCGTCTAAATATCTCGAATGGGAATTGCTTCCTTTTGACCCTCGTATAACAATCTACTATTTTTTATTAAGATAGGATTTGGCTGTGTTCCTATGTTTTCCTTTTTTTACATAAATTATTAATAAAAAAATATTTACCTTAAAAAACTTGAAAAAAAATTCATTATTTAGACATCCAGCAATCAAGTTTGACGAAATTAAAAAAAAGCAAAACTCTTACCGTGTTATTACAAAAGATTTTTAAACACAATGTTTAAATGTGATGCTGTCTCTGTCAAATAATACTTTCAAAAAAGTGACAGCATCACATTTAAACAGGCGTTTAAAAAATATCTTTTGTAATAATACGATGTTAAGCTAAATCTACTAGGACTAGTTAAGCTATATCTAGTAGGAGTAAATTAGTTAGGACTATGTAGTGTAGTAATTATATAGAGTATTAGTTATACACAGAGTTTCTGATAACTATGATAACATACTATTCACCAGACAAGGTGTATTCAACTATGCTATGGTCACAGAGTATAATATAATAGTAGGTACCTACTAACTATGGTAATCTACTCCCAAAGTGAAACCATAGATTTTGAGCGCAAACCCGTACAAACAAACAGATATTTAGATATTAGATATTTATTAGTAAATATTAGTAAAAAGTTTCGTTTATAAAATTAAACATAAGCTAATGTAGCCAGTTGCATTTTGCATTGCATGGAATTTTAAGGAAGAAGCAAAAACTATAATTATAGGTAAGTAATTTTTTTTTGTGTTACATTTGTATTAATCGGCGTTTCTTTTGTTGAATATTTATAGTTGTTTGTTCCTAAAAATTTTATGTAACACCATTGTATACAACAAGATGCATTAAAGGAATATGAGAATGAATATGAATAGTTACATCCGTCAGTATATTGGCTTTGTTTTAAAGTAATATTTTGGGAGTTCGGGTTGCGAAATGAAGGATGTGTACAAATACCTATAATTTTGCATCAACCAGTGTTTAATTTTAAGGAAAACTTGAGCTTATTTATCAATGTGTAGCGTGCATGCATAACCATGTCCAGAGTAGCATTTAATTTGCCTCCACTTGGACGAAATTAAACGGTTAAAGGCTTCTTTTAGTAGCTAGCCTTTCCCTCATTAATCTTAGCATGCTAGACGCTAGCATAATTAAATATACTCACTGAGGAAGATGCTGCCTAACTAATTATTTGTTATTTTTAGGTAAACTACTTTTGTTTTTGTATGACACAACTTAGTGGTTCACTAAACAATGCTTAGCTAATAAAGCTTAATTAAATTAGAATCATAATCATGTGTAAAATTGCAATCGTTCGTGAGGTGACTAGGGGGTGACTATTTTTTTTCTTTCAAGTACCTATCTATTTTTGCATGAAAATCTATAGCTTTAGTATCGAATGATTTTTAGCCCCCGACGCTAAAAGAGAGGGGTATTATAACTTTAACGTGTCTGCGTATCTGTCTGTGGTATCGTAGCTCCTAAACGGATGAACCGATTTTCGTTTAGTTTTTTTTGTGTCATAGATAATTTTATCGCGAATATTCTTAGCCATGTTTCATCAAAACTGTTCAGCCGTTTGAAGGTCATCAGCTCTTTTCTAGTTGATGAGGGGATCTGACTTAATGATATTGGAATTATATGGTAGGGTAACCATGACCTGATCAGCCGTTTGAAGATCATCAGCTCTTTAATAGTTGATGAGAGGATTTGACTACTTTTCATATGTCCTGTCGATTCGAAATTTTGTACAGTGTTACTTTAATGAGCTTGAAAGTATATGGTAAGGTAACCATGACCTCATCAGCCGTTTGAGGATCATTAGCTCTTTAATAGTTGATAAGGGGATCTGACTACCTTCCATATTATGTCCTATCGATTCGAAATTTGGTACAGTTTTACTTCAATGTGCTTGGAAGTATATGGTATGGAAACCATGACCTGATCAGCCGTTTGTCGGGGGGTTGTATTTTTTTAATTTTTGTTATTTATATTAAAATTTACAGCACCGTCTACAACCTGAGATCTAACCTTACGGAAGTGTTGTTTGTCACTAGTGCTCTAATACGAATTCGATCGCACTTAGAAGCAAAACACTTTTTACGGATTACAGCGCGTATATTGTCAACTAGTGTTATTTTTCGATTGTACTTGATAGTTTTCCATACTATGTGTCAAAATTTCTTTCATCCATCTTTGAACAGTCACGTGTAAAAATATATATAAGTACTTTGTTGTAGTAGTCATTGTCATTGATTTCTGTTCAAAAAAAGTAAGAGCTAGAGTGAAGTTAGAGTGACATAGTTCTAAACTGTAGTCATATTATAAACGTGACTCAACAATATTATGTATATTTTTTAATTTAAAAAGGCAAGGCACAAACTTATTTTAAACGATTCTTTCAACCAAGATTTTTAGCTAGACTCTAGAATAATTAAACGACTATTTGGCTATATGCCACAAAACATGCCATATCAGCTAATTACAGTCTTAACTGTGACGTAAACAAGTAACTCATTTTTGCGCCATCTCATTTGCGCCCCACATTTTTCCTTTTCAAAGTAAATTAAAAGCCGCAAACGCACACTAAAACAATTCCATAAATGCATCTTGTCATAGTGAACTGATGCATCCAGTGATCTCACTGCTATTTAGGTACCTACCCAGAGATATTTTCAAGTTAGTTTGCATTTACGTTCCAGTACTGTACAATTGCAGAGTTACAATGCAATCTTCGACTTAAAAACTAGATGTTAATAAATCTTAAAATGAACATGTTTTAGTACAAAATTTCAATGAAAAAGATAAAGTTTTTTGCTTAAAACAATAAACACTTAGGTAGGTACCTATACAAAATACAATATACCGACATTTAGTTTTCGATAAAAATAGTAGGTACATACGAATACAAGTTAAAAAAGGGTAAAAGGTTAAAATTAAAAATAATATTGTACTTACTTCCCCTACATGTGAAGTGGTGATGAAAAAATTTTTCTCGTTAATCTAATAGGATTATATTAGACTAATTAACTAATGCAGACTATGGTCTCGAGTGTCATCGGATAGATCTTTCAAAAACATTCTAGACTTGTGAAGATCACTTTTCGATTTAGGGATCCATTGCGAAATAAATTTAGCCTTAAAGAGGAATTTTTTTTGTTGGAGTCAAATCGATCAACTTACAATTTTTGTAAAAAAAATAGTTTTTTTCACTATTTCACAATACTGAAGCGTTTGTTGCTTAAAGTTCATTCTTGTAGTAGTTGTGTAATATAACATCGCTACAAATGAATATAAACTCAAACTTAATATTAATTGCATTAAGATATTCCTTGCGGTTAATCAAAAGTATCAAATCTAGTTATTAATTATTTCCATTACATCAAAATACTTTTTGTGGTCGAATGAAAATGTAGTTGTTATACTGTTAAAGTTAATCACCACACTGTGAACTTATTAAACAAGCTCAGGGCCGCACACACATGCGTGCGCGCGAGTGTGCGGGGGCCCTAATTGCTTTTGTCATTAATAGTCGCGAATACTTCTTACCCGGCGTATTGTACAATTAGTAATAATGATGTGTAATTAGGCCTGCACGCTGTTATGTATCGGTGTACTGGAAACAACACGACAAGAACAACACTAGCAAACAATTGTAACACGTATCAAAGTAATAGTGTAGTTTTCGAAATTATTTTTATCAGATAATCACAGGATGCTTGAAGTCAGCTGTCATAATAAAATACATAATTTGCTTTTTTTATATAATAATTTAAGCCATTATTTTTACTCGTATATCATGCAATACAATTGTCTACTGTCGTTAATCAAAAATATGTCTGACTCCGAGTAAATTGACTTTCTGTTCTGAATCATTAAAAAAGTAAGAATAAGTTATGGAAAAAATTAACTTAGAGGAAGAATGCGATTTAAATAAATTAGGTTAACAGTGTAACTGCTCTAAAAACAAAATACTACTAATAAGCAGCTGTCATCATCTTTAAGCATTCCAATTATGAAAATTGGCGCAAAAAAAATTAAGCCGCTCGCACACGCGCTAATGAACGCGCGCTTGACTAGAATCGACGACACAAAATAAACAACGCGAAACTAAGCATAAAGGCCGTCGTACACGGCAACAATGCAGCGATGAAATATGCAGCGGTGAGCCGCGATCGTAATCAGCCGGTAATGCTTCCGCGGAGGCGACGCGCGACGCGGTGCATGCCGTAGTCGTGCTGCATTTACATTAATTATTTTGTTCGATATTAAACGATTGTCGATATTTCCTAAACTGCATGTTACCCTTGTCAGCTAACAGCTGTACCTATGGTTTAAGTTGCTTCTTCAAGTACTTGTGCCAAGAAGAGTTAAATCTCATAAAAGATAATTATAGTCAACGAGAGTCATAAGTAGGTATGGCTGTTTTTTTTTCGTTTTAATAATGAAACGCTTGTTCAAAACAAAACATTTTGTTTTGCCTGAAATCAATAGTTTTTTATTTACACAAGCAATTTACATAATCAAACTAGTATAATTCAGAACTATATATTCTGTATAACTGTATACTATATATTATATATATTCTGTATACTATATAACGACCGGAACGGACATTTTGACCGTTTCCGTTTAAAGCTGTGTAAGAATTTATCATTTAGAGAAAGGCATTTGAAATTTCTTGTCTTTTCTTTTTTTCTTTCTTAAAAACGGTAAAAATGATACGGTCAAATTGACCGCTCGCACACGTTTTAGGTATATGAAAATCCCAGACGTTCTTAGTGTTAATTAAATCAAGCATTCTCATTGAACTCGATTAATAAGGCACAAAAACATGGAATGAGGCCGTAACATTTCCCGTGCATCGCTCGGCGCCAAGATGTGCCAACCAATTAGACATATCGGACGCGTCAAGGCATAGTGTTGATATTTATACTAAGTATTTGGTGCTATTCAAGATACCTGCTACCAATTTAATACACCGATAGCTAAATGTGGATGTTACCGCCATTTTGATTGATAATTTATTGTCAAAAATATGTCTATTTCCTAAATACATTTGTTGAAGTTTTATAAATTCAGGGAATTAACTTCATTTTAATTTTAATAACTTTAGTCTATTATTTACATTACACCAACACATTACTTTTTTTTCTGTAATAGTTATTTAAACACGGCCTAAATAAATGATCTGTAAGTGATAAACTTTTGTCGATTTTGTAAAAGAACATTTACTACAATTTATTTTTAGTGTACATTATAATTAACAGTATTTATAATTGAAGTACTCCGCTAAATTATGTCATTCCTATAAAATATCAATACAAAATAAATGGCGCGTAAACAGCATAAAGACCGTCGCACACGGTGACCAAGCAGCGATAAAATATGCTGTAGCGCGTATGCGGCCATTTCTAAACTGCATCGATGAAAGCGATGTGTCGCGATCTCAACTATTCATTATAGCTTTCGTAATTAACAACTTGTATACGATGCGATATTTGCCCCCAAGTTACTTTATTAAGGATCCGTTACGCGAAATCACTTGTCTCTGTCTTTTTCTTTATGTGTAAAGAGTATGGAAAATAACCTCACTTCTGCACTTTTTCGATGTTTTTCTTTGTTTTTTCATCATAATCTTTAGCACAATTATCTTTCTTAAAAAATAGTTATTGGAGCAACTGCTCAGTACGTTAAAGTGTATTTTGATGTAGAATTCAATACGTTTCCGCTATTATTTACGCCAAAAATATGGCCCGCGACAAGCGCTTTTGATGATATTCTCATATTTTTTTACAATCATCTGTGAGGTTTATACGCAATTTAATACATGTAGGTACTAGATAATCTCTTTAGCTTGTCGTATGTTTTTTTTGTGGCTACAACTTTACGTTTTCTATATAAAAATATGGCCCGCGCAAACCATGTTTTCCTATTATGGCCCCTTAAAAGAGATACCTACTTAGCGAACTTAGCCAAGTAAAAATTATAACTCACATTTCAAAATGCTTTTTTCTTAACGAAAACTTAATGTTGACCTCACAGTTTTCGTTTGCGTTAAACTCCTATAAAAATAGGAGAAAAAAATAATTATATCCCTATTAACCAGTGCTGATCTCAAAAATAGTATTGCGTAATTTTTTAATGGTTATAATAGCAACGTTTAATCACATGATCGGTTCTCAGGACGAGGCCGCGGTTGGCCAACGGCGCCTAATTACGGTATATGTGGCTAATTATAATTATCGTAATGATTGCAACGCGCATGAGCGTAATGCGCGATAATAAGACGTTTGTAGAAGCATCATTATACTGGCCGTATAGAAGCATTCCGCCGGTGCTGCGGTCGGTACCAAGCAAAGAGGTTGGTGATTGAGCACCAACTATTTTGCATTTCGAATAATCTGTATTTTTTTCAAAAATTTTTTTTTTAAATCTGGAATACATCGTAAAAAATGGCACCTTTGTACTTATGAAATAATACGCACTTCTATAACGGGTGTAACAAGACCCTCAACGAAGCCGAATTCCACGCATTCCGCCCATCATCAAGATAATTTTCGTCAACATTTTTACTTTTACAAACCTGTTTTAATTCAATCTCTTTGTATTTTTACTTCTTAAGTATTGACTGCCGAAGGCTAAATAAATACGTATAGTTGAAGCCTCGAAGGTTGATTGTTTCATAATTTCTAGGAGTTTCAATCATAGATATAGTATATTAAAAAGGGGGTTTCAATATTATCAAGAATACCTACTTATTTAGGCATGCTGTTATTTGTCTATTTTCTATTGAATTGTCAAACTATTATGATCTAATTTAATAAATATTATGGAAATATCTAATCTTCGTAATAAATTGGTTAACTACAACTAGTCTAAGTCCGTCTGCACATACATGTTTAGTACACTCACTCACACACACACCTTGCCTAATAAATTCTAATTAACTACAAAGAAATCAATATGTAATTTATTTAATAGGCGGCCTTCGGCTCGCTATTAATTATTAAACAATCCACGATTATAATATTCAAATTGCAAGTTGTTTTTCAAATAGTCTGTGTAATTATTGAATTATAGTGGAATTGTGCTAATTAAAAACGTATTATTATTATGACTAGGTATATGAGATGCGTAATTAACTAAAACTAAGGTAATTTTAAATGTATTTCGCAATACACATGTCTATTATAGAGTTGAAACATCCGTCTGATAAATTTAATTATTTGTTTTGACGTAATTAACAGGAGTAGGTAAGCTAATTTGTAGGAAAAAACAACTATTTCACAAATTAAATCTAACTATTAACAATAACTGCCTGTTTCACCCACTCATTATAAAATTAGTACGTACCTACTACATGCCTTACTAAAATTTTGTTCAAATCATAAAAATTAAAGTTTTAATTTTTCATTCGCAATGCAATTTTTTTACGTTTGTGTTTCTTTTTCTGCTAATAATAACTATTATTTTTCACATTCTTTTGTATTAAATAGGGGTACTTTTTAGCAAAAGCACGCCTTGCTTAGTCAAATCTCTGCCATAAGCAGAAGATTACTTATTATAAAGTAAACAATAACACTAATAGGTATATCTTAGCATTTGTTTGAATACACGCTTAATTACAAAACAGTATATTACAACATTTATCAAGAACAGGTTAGAGTGATTAAAACATAATTAAAGACAAAAAATCGCGCGTGCTCTCCGCTCGATCCAAAAACAGGTGCATAATTATCAAAATTAGCCATTTCTAACTAACTTATTTGCCTAATACAAGCCAAGTTAATTTGTAACATTTTCCTCAGAAGTGATAGAATGTTTATTACCTAAATTTTTGCATTAAGAAACCGGTGATTTGTCGGATATCGGTGCTTATATTGCAAGCTGCACGCGTTTATGGATTGGTCGACAAAACCTGTATGAAAACTGATATTTACCGGTTAGTAGTGTGAACTAGTTAAAACTTAATCCTTTTATTCATAAAGCATTGTATACAGGATAATTTTTAAATCTTTCCGGATGTGTTCAGTACATGAAACTGAAAAACTGTCTCTAAGTAACATGGTCGAAATAGAAAAAAACACTAAAACATGTAAATATCAAAGTATAATTGGGCAGCTCAAAATTTGAAGTACCTCTAAAGGGATTTGGACCCATATTCGTTAGAGAAAGTTGTTCAGTTTCGTGGACTGAACAAATGCTGTAAGTTTGTCACGTGACTTCAAAATCATCCTGTAGATACAGGTCATCATCATCATCACATCAGCCGCACGACACCCACTGCTGGGTATAGGCCTCCCCTAAGGATCTCCACGACGATCGGTCCTGCGCTGCCCGCATCCAGCGGCTTCCCGCGACCTAATATAGGTAGAATGTTTTTTTTTCTAATGATATTTGAATGTAATTTTGGCAACACTTGTAAGATGTGGTGTTATTTCCTCTTGCGGCAGGCGCTTTTAGATTATTTTGACTTCTCTTCTTAGAAAACAAATAAGAAAAGTAGCATAATAATGATGCTGATATTTATTAAAAAACATTCGTAATCGAGTGATTATGACGTGCTATTTTCATAACAACAATACTCAAGGTAGGTAAAAAATGAAGTAAATGTCATCATTAGTCATTAATATATTTCTTTTGAACTTAATAGAATTCATAAATAAGCATTGGTCAGATATTGCCTTGTTTGATTACAAGGATCTATGGCAACTTTTGATCCATCCCATCTTCGATCAAGGATTGGATATAACAACCTAAGACTGAACTGACTGAAATAATATCAAATGTTTCAAAATTAGGTCGTCAACATATAATAATAAAATTGTCTTGTCCGTTGATACATGTTTAACACGCATTTTAATTATACTTATTATCAATTAAAGGCAATCCACGAAAGTAGGTCAAGTCGGTTAAAAGGAATAAATCAAGTGTGCGCTAACCATGATCTCACGTTACGTGACCATTCCACTAAGCTAAATACCAAATCTTAAATCCATACACTTAAGACACATTTCTCTTTGGCAAAGTGTCAAGAAACGACACTAGGTAACCGATAGTGACATTACATTTTAAGACCATTAATTTTCTACTAAGTATACCTACCTACCAATACAATGATTGATATAACAGGCCAATATTATTATCCTTATATGATTATGGCGTCATTCCTTTAAGTGACACGCTTAAAAGAATGATATTTTATTCCACAATGAAGTTAATTATGCACTCTACAACTTAAATGGTATTCTATAATTTATACGACGTGAAAAAATTAATGGCTAGCTTGATTATAGCTTTCGTAAGAAATTATAGGAGACTCTCTTAGGCAAATTATTTATGTCGTTTAGCCTACCTATTTTCATCGATGTCGTGTTGATAGTCAAACAAAATAAAAGTAAAAGTAATAGGTACCTACTTATAAATGTAAAATTGGAAACAACAAACGTAATTTTGTAATTTAAGAAAGAGCGGGGCCCTCTAACACAGGTTTTATACTTAAAAGGGACCTTAGCCATATTATTATGTTATGTTTATATGTTTAAAAATATACCTTTTTTCATTAAAATACAGCGAGCGTTTTGTTTTATAATATATCAATTTAAGACAAAACGCAGTTTGCAGTCATGCAATGTATGGGCATGTAGAAGTGTAATGAATATGGATGTTGATGGCTGGAAAGTAAGAGGAAGACCGCAGAATAGATGGATGGATTGTGTGCGGAACTGCGGAATCATACGAATGTAAAGGGAGTGGATGAGGAGATGACGAGTGGCAGGAAGGAATGGACGCACTGCACCGACCCCAAATAAATTGGGATAAGGGTAGGGGTGATGATGGACTGCAATGCAAACCTATCCCTATCTAGTTGGGACACAGTTATAGTGCAAACCATTATTTTTGTAGTGATAATATTAAATTATAGATTTATTATTATTTAAAAGTGCTGACAAAATTGTTATAGTGCAAACCATTATTTTTGTAGTGATAGTTTAAGTCTATCATTATTTTAAAGTGATGATATACAATTTTATAGCTGGTTTCATCAAATTTAAAGGGCTACTATACATCCCTCTCTTTTAGGGCTTATACACACGACTTTTTGTAAACGAGCAAACGAGCATACAACGTCTTTTATTCGAAAAAACACAATGTTTTCGTTCTCGAAACGCGCGTTGTCATTCGTAGCCACTCGTAGCACTCGTAGCAGTCGTAGCCATATTTGTAAAAACGATAACGAACTTTGCTCTTCCAGGATGTAAAGGTTTGTAATTTTTTATTGTTTTGTTAGCGCAAAACATAAGTAGGTAAATTTTACCTATACATCATTCAATATCGAAGTTCATCATTGCTTTTGCAATTATGGCTTTGACTAGAGGGGCTGTCTGTACTGTAGCAGTGCGTATTGTATGAACGCTACCTCGCGTTGTCCGTTCAAAAAATCGTCGTGCGTGGGTGTATTTTTAAGGCTTGTGAGGCTTGATAAGTTCAAAAACACAAAATGATAAAAAAAATGCCTTATTGGCTTTAGTCATATTTTTTGCTAGCTCTGTTTAAAGTGATAAAATACTTTAATTTTTATCATACTTCATCTGATCCAATTTAATAGGTAAGTAAGTAAGTACTTAAACTTTTCACTAAATCGTAAAAGTACTTTTAATAAACATTGTCGGCCTTATTCAAAAGATTTTAAATCCTGTTTAACTAAACTAATGTTCAAATGTGATGCTGTCACTTTTTTGACAATATTGTTTGACAGAGACAGCATCACATTAAAACATGTGTTTACTTAAACAGTGTTTAAAAATCTTTTGTAATAACACGGTGTGTTTCTTTGAAATAAATAATAAATAGTTTACGGCATTAAAAATATTATACTCTGATACCAAAACACATATTAGGAATAAGTCGTAATTGCCACCTTTTGATGCCAGTGGCTGGCATTTTAACAAAGAAAATTGTTGAAACACCAAAAAATCCCACGATTCTGTTACAGCTACTAATTATACGAGTAATGTACGTATAAGACACGCGACATTATAAAAAAATCATAATTGGTAAAATCTAACACAGTACATGTTAACAATCAATTTTAACTAACCGCTCGATAGAAAACTAATCGAGAGGCCATAAAGAAGCCGATTACAAAAGAAATCTATAAAATAATTAAAATTTTCTAATCGCACCAATTAGTGAGCGAATTTATGGTTTCTCTTATTAAAGCCGTTGTAAGCTGAGTTTACTTTATTTTGCTTGATTGATAAAATGTATTATTGTGCACGATTTACTTATACGTTAAATTAATGAAAAACTGTAATTTGAATGGTTTTTTTTTCATAATACCTGGCTACAGGGTTATTTGTAAAACTCCAACAGCGTCGCGGGAGTCGATTACTAACTTCATAAACATCAATTTTTGTTCTATGACTTTTCCGAAACAAGACAGAAAAAACGACTTTTCATACAAATGTCCGAACAACTGATCGAGTCTTGTATGAAAAGTAGTTTTTTTTTGTTGGAAAGTCTTAGAACAAACGTTTAGTTATTTATGATGTTAGTAATAATTATACTCCTGCGAGGTTGTTGGCTGTATAAGCCAAATATTTATTTTGTAAATAAAGATTTTCTTTCGCTTTTTTAAAGCTTTTCAATTTTCTAATACATATTTTTCAAAGCTAAACAAAAGATGGTAGTATCATAATAAAATGGTAATCCACGAGCGCTGTTATGTTATGTCTGAAAGAGCTGGACACTAACTTATAAAGGTTCTTTAAAATGGATTTGAGATTAGAAATTGCCTATACTGAAATAAATCACACATTTTCATTCCTTTTTTCCTTTTGACACATTGAGAGTGACAAATTAAAAAATAACATAAATGTATTCTTTTTCGAACCATAAATAATTAAAGATCGCACACAAATAACTATTCCGAAAAATATATATCCACAATTTTTTTATACCTAAAAACGATAAGTATATTTGAAATTGCATTCACCGCGAGACGCGGCGACGCGAGTGTGCATAAGTGGCCCATACACGTACATACAAAGGGCCGTACACACCCCAATGCTCATAATTTGCTGACAAGAAAACAAAAAAGAAAAAAACGAGGCACGGTTCTAATTAGGTCGTAGTGAGAACAGGGTGTTCGTCAGCACAATAATAATTAACACTGGATGTAATGAAGCTTGCCATAAAAACTAATTGGGAATGGGAACCCAACGAACGTAGTCGTTTGGTCGTCGTATGGCAAACCTCCGATTTCGATAGGATCGATTGACTTTATCGAATAGTGCTATTCAAAGTGAAGTGCGGGCGCTGTGGGTTCCGTAAAATTAATAGGTATTTCGCATTAATATTTTAATTAATTGCATTCGATGTTAAGGAAACAGAAACTTTAAGTTAGTTACCGAATACGTAAAAGAAGAGATTTAAGAAACTGCCCCCCTACACTCGACGTGATTTAACGAGATCGTTCACATCAGAATCGAATAAACGTCAAAAACCTGTTATTTATTTTGGTACCTACATTGAAAACGGTTTCCATGGTTTCCATTGTATCGTTTTGACTTTTACTCGATACTAATTCAATTTTAGATTCTCGATCGCGTTCGGGAGTATTTAAAACTTGATTCCCAGAAAAATGCTGTTTACTATTTATAACCAATCCGCATTGGGCCCGCCTGGTGAGTTATCATGTGGCCAATCCTCTTTACCAACCCATAAGTAAGGCCTGTTGTGCCCCAGTAGTGTGGACATTAAAAATGGCTGATGAACACGCTATTTTTAGCTCTAATTTTAAAAAGAAATCAGAAGTCAGTGAAAGATAATATTTTTAAATTAATTCTCAAAATATTTTCTATCACATCAAACTTTAACAATAAAGGCTGTGTATGTAGCGTCCAAAACACCTCAGAAAATTTAAAAACCTTTAGTAATTTAAATCCTTTCAAACGTCAAAATTTTAATAACCAAAAACAAAACATAAATGTACGAAATTCAAATTCCCCACACCATGTTTACAAAATGTAATATACCGTTAATCGCCTAATATATCGATCGCAGTAATGTAGTGAACGGCAACTAGTATTTTAAATCGCACAGCGTACCGAACTGCCGTCTATCAGCTAGTTGAAAAGGGAAATCAGTCAATAATGCACTAATTTCCCCTTCTTAATGGCCCTGCCGGCCTCTACCCAGACACTAGCGTAGCGACAGTTAACGATATCACACCGTTACAAACGTTTAGTTAGCGTGATCATAATAAAAGTATATTATGGGTATGGGATATTAAATTAATAATGTGGAGGAATTTTATGGCGTTACGGTGGATAGTGATGTATCTTTGTATCTGAATAAACATAAGAATTATACAGTGTTTTTCATAATAACCCGTAAAATTTTGTTTTTCATTTGTATTTAAAACTGCATAGTGACACCCTAGACGCAAATAAACAAATGTTTTCGAAAATAATCTAATTAACGAGCAAATCAAAATCAAAAACACAATTTAGGTCTAAGGTTGCCACTACGCAGTTTATCGCGAAAAAAAAAGTGGCGGTTTTAAGGGCTTATAATAACTTTCCGGGGATAATCAGGGAAATAACTTCCCCGACACAGAATTATCAGATATATTTACTTTCCAACCTATATTTGTTAAAAATGAGAAGTTTTACTAAGAAATAACTTTTGTTAATAAAATTGTGATATATTCTTATAAAGCTTTATTTAAATCAATTGATAGGTACCACACGGATATCTTTGATAATAATTTCATTGTACTTATAGATCAGAATCTACGAAAATGCAGTAAAAGTAAAAGAAAAAGTAAATAATTGTACCTAATAAAAAAATATCGTTATGGGTATACTTATCGCTCCTTAAGTGGTACGAGCGATAACTTAAAAGCAGTCCAATTATTTCCCCATTAGAGCTTAGCAGCAAAGAAATAGCTCATTTCGTCAAAAATTACGATGAAAGATAAAATGTAACAGATAATTCAACCCATACCTATCTGATAAGTGATAACAATTATTACCAGTTTACAATTTTTCTAAGGACCATTTTTATGTACCAGGAGTGTTCTATTAGCGTAGTGCTTTAGCTCCTGGCTCAGCGATTGTCGAGGTTAAGCAACTTTCGCTAGGGTCGGTCATGAGATGGATGACCAATAAATTTATCAAATCGAGCTTCTCCGTGCTTAGGAAGGCACGTTAAGCCGTTGGTCTCGGCTGCATTTGCAATCATTAACACCCACCAATCCACATTAGGCCCGCGTGGTGGGAAGCAGTGGGGACAAAGTAAAACAAGCGACCACCCGCGACTTCGTCTGCGTGGTCAGTTATTTGTCTATCCCTCGGGAACAGTAATTTTATCGGGATGAAGGGACAAAAGGTATTTTCTTCTCTGTACCCCTGACAACTTGTACTTTTGCAAAATTTCGTGATGATCGGTTGAGTAGTTAATATGTGTGTAGTTACGGAGATTTTAATTTTTGAAAATGTTAATCGAAATTGTGCACTTTCAGGAAAAGGCAGTTTTTAAGATTAAGGACACAACAAACCTTTAACTTAAAATCTGCCTTTTCCTGAAAGTGCACAATTAATATATCCGTAACTACACCATCTCGAGGATATAATATTTTATTTGAATAGCTTAATTATATCAGTTGTAGATTGCAGATGACAAAATATGCGTAAATCAATACCGACCATAAGGCCCTTTTCTCATACGACGACGGCACAGCAGCGGTACGCCATCGCCATCGCCTTGCCGTGTAACTCGCCTCGGTAACCATGGCAACCACCCCTGTTTACTATGGCAAGGCGATGTCGTACCGTTGCTGCGCTGCCGCGCCAACAAAAGAGAAAAAGGTAGTACTATTAGTTATTCTGTGCTATGGGCAACATCGTACAAAATTTGTGTGTGCGCGTATCGCCCTGCCCCAGCGAACTGAAATCTATGGAATAAGCATTCTGCTCAAAAATGGCACCATACGAAAAGTACAACTATGTGGATAGAGCTAAAAATGCTGGCATTTAATTATGTAGCACAAAGCGTCTGAACACTGTTTACTTATTAGCGACCATAATTTGTATACTTATAGATATTTTCTATACTTAAACGAAAAAATAAGATACATTTTTTCTGCATCTTTTTACTGCCTTCTTTGGCTATAAAGGACGTCATTTCTAATAAACTCTCTTTTTCTATCTTTTCTCTACAATACAAACTGCAATTAATTGAAAAGAACACTAACGTCAGTCACAGGGTGCATGGCTGGCCCGACTAAAGCTGAGCGGGTTGTACTTTTTCGGCCCCGTGGTGCCATTTTTTAAGCAATATTTGTATGCAATTAGACTTCCATAGATTTTAGTTCGCTGACTAAACATATGTTGTGGCGGCGTGGCGTGCAAGCGATTCTAACCTTAGGAGTGGTTAAGGGACGCTGTTGCCCATAGTAGCTTTGCCGGTGGAACATTTTTCAATATAAATAATAATATTTTCTAATCAAAAGCTGTATGTTAATAGAAGGCCGACCTCCAGGTGTGGGTATCACTGACGAGTATCACACGTCCTAATGGACGGGTAATGAAGCTGCTATTATCATTAGACGTAATTGCCTAACTGGTATACCGACGTTTGACACTATTACGCGATATTCAACCGTATATTCTGAAGAATAAGAACTAATAAGATCGGTTTTGCTGTGTTGTTTGCTGCAGTTAAACTCTTTAGGGGTAGGACTCGTGTGTGAACGGTTGGTGTTTCTTGGCGCCTGGTTGATAATTTTATCTAAATAGTGGGTTCGTACCTCAAAAAAATCATCTTTGTCTTTAAGTTCAGCTTAACTATTAAGCCATAACGATATCCTTATTCCTTACTAATATTATAAATGAGAAAGTATAAGTTTGTTTGTTTGTTACGCCTTCATGAACGTCTTAAACTCTTCAACAGATCATCATGAAGTTTTGCATATACCGTACGTTGTCAGGGTTACAGAGAAGGACATAATAACTTTCATCCCGAAAAAAGTTTTCCCGAGGGATAGAAAAATAATTGTCCACGCAGACGAAGTCGCGGGAGACAGCTAGTTAAATTATATTTTACATAAAACAACTTTTCTTTTCAAAATGTAATTAATTAGCAAACATTGTATCCGTTAGAACATTTGCAAACAGGTTCATTTTCACCCCTCGTGCTTCCGCAATCCAACTTTCTGCACCTCGTTCGTACTTACTTCAAGTATCAGTCAGTTTGTTAAATTTTTCGAGAGTTTCCACTGTTTCTTCGGTAATTTCAGTAAAATATACTATCAGTAAAACATGCCTTCAATATTTAAATGCGAAAAGGAAAATACCCTCATTATTAAATATCGAACCTTTTTATATTCCACTTTGTTGTGACAAACATGAATTATTTCATCGAGGAACTGTCACAAGTTCCACACAACACGACACAACAAAGGCCCAAACAGGTAATTAGAGTTCATTACGGTATCACGTTGAAACTACTCCGCCATTACTCACCATTACCGAGAATTAAGTTTTTTTGATTAGCCCTAATTAAACCGGTACCAAAACATAGAATTTATTCCTTCCACCTAATTGTCTCATAGGTGTGACAGTCATTATTTTAATTGCGAATAGCGGCTTTAATTGAAGCTTACGTTTCTTTCTATGTGCTTTTAATGGCTCCCTATAATGTATCATGTGCGGCTGGCCTTATTTCTGGGTTCCGTTAGCATGCCCTAATTGTATTTCATTATAACACATTCCTGTATTAACATTTGTGTGCTTTTTTTCCAATTTGATAAAGATATTGTCCTTACAGATATTAAGTGCATCTTGGCAATTAAACATTAAAAAGTTACTTTTCTGTTTTTCCGAAAGTCATCAAATTTGACTTTCATCGTGCGTGGGGAAATACCTACCCTCAACATTCTAATGAAACATCTTTGCAGACGTTTGACAATCGTTAAAGATCAAGTACTTAGCTGTAATTTATTATTTTAGATAATTATTATTTATCATGCGAAAACTCTTAAAAATTTAGAACTAATATTAAAATAAGTACTTACTTACCTGGAAAAAAAATATTTTTACTCGATACTAATCGATTATTTATCAATAGTTTTTCGTGCTAAGGGTCAGATACAGATTATAATTCGAATCAAAACAAAGAACCGACTCCAAGCTCTACCCAACAAATTAGGGGTGGCGGGAGTCCGGTGATATTTACCGTACGTGGGCCTATTTTTTTAACTGTTTTTTTAGTTTCTTTTCAACGCCATTGTGATTATGCGTAAGTGTCTTTTTTTTAAATCAGTAAATTGCATATTTTACAACTATTGGCCAGCCTGCCGATTCAAACTGAGCACTTGGGTCATGTTTGTTTAAGTTTATCAAAGCGATTCGGGAGTTCAAAGGGTTGCTAATATACTCTATGTTACAAAAATAACTATTTTGATTCATAAAAATAATGTTTTATAGTTTTGTGTTGGTTTTAAAATTACCTTAAAATATTTTTTGCCAATGCCATTGTTTGTTATACTTAATTATTTCTGAAATCAATTTCGAGTATTTTTAAAGATTTCAAACGTGAACTAATTTTTTGTGTATCTTATATTGACTCATTAACATAACTAAAATTCTTCCAAGACGCTGTTCCAATGTCATTGTTTGTTATATAATTTTTGATGATATCAATTTCAAGACATTTCAAGTACTTTTAAAGTTTTTAAATGTACACTTTATTTTTGTGGATCTTATCGTCTCTTAACTAAAATTCTTCCTCGACGCTGTTTCAATTTATTCAATTATTAATACAAAATTAAGTAGTTACGCTCAATAGGTTTCCGACAAAACGCTTTGTTCGAAACACAAAAGATTTTATAATAAATGACCGTGTGCGCTAATTGCATCTTCAATCGCAACTCAAATGGTGTTCGACAATGGAAATTTAAAAAATTCAAATTCGTACCGATTATGACGGAACAATCGAGTATTCGAATCGAGTAAAATCGACTCGAGTGCCCACGCGTCGCTCGGCGGGGTAGTGTGACTGTACTTTACGTACCCTTCCGCCTGCCGCTATACTTACTTACTTCCATGCAGTGCGACCAATATAACATGACATCTTAAAGGCGTACTTTGCTGTTCAATTATTGCGTCATTGCAAACTGACCCTAGGTGAGTTAAATCTTATAAAAATTCGGGAACTCAATTAATACTTTAGCATACCAAAAAAAACATTTTGTTCTCTAAAATTAGTAAATGCTCACCAAATCCTAAACCGCCCAAGAAGATTTGGTGGGTTAGGTTAGGTTAGTACTAGTACGATGAATTGGGAATCATTTAAACATAAGCCAATTTATTCCTTTACTACCTCGCGCAACCTTTTGACGCACTGTACTAAAACTGGCTTAGTCGCACTTTACTGCGTTACACATAAAAAACAATAAAAAATAAAATAAATATTCTAATTGATAGTGATCGAAGCTGGTTTCCTGCGACCATTTTTTGAGAACATTCCATAAAACATTTAAATATTCAACAAAATCGACCAAAAAACAAACGGGATTTTGTTGAATGATTTTAAAAAAACCTATTGCTAGAGACCCGGTTTTTCAGTATGTATTTTCTTGAAATAAAACACTTTTAACGGATACTAGCGCGGTTTTATTGAAAGTACTTTGGTAATTAGTTGGTATTTGGTTTGATTTTTGATTTTCCCGACGTTTCGGCACCTTTGCAGCTGCCGTGGTCACGGGGGACTGAAGCTACTTGTGAGCCTACCCTCAAGCGATGAATTTTTTAGAACGTTCAGAAATTAAAATTTATCAAATTTAATTAGTTTAATTTTGGTTTGGTTTTAATTTAATTTTATATGTTAAAAAGAGAGAATCTACTGAAACTACTACCATTTCAAAAAATTGGGAGGCCCCTCCAAGAAAGAAATGGCGAAAGAAAACTTGGAGAGGAAGGCCGACCTCCGTCTTTTATATTAATTAATTTATTTGCAAAAGGAACTAACTGTATCATTAGATCTTACAGTGTGTATTTTTTGGAAACCTTCCTGGAAACTCCGAAATTATCATCGATAAATAATCGCATACCGTTTGCATTTATCCCACGATTTCAGTTCTCCTAATCCGTTTACAGCGGGATAAATAAAATGTAATTGAAAGGAAATTACGCAATAAATGGGAGGTTTTTATTGAATTGTATGTCAAATTAATCGTGAGGCCCCTTGCTTAACATCTGTCGAGTTGGACCCCCTGTCTCGATATATTCGATGTGACGATTGTATTCGATTATTTTTGATAACTACTCGAAATCTCGAGTACCTGCTTGATAATACGTTTTGAGTCATGAGTTCTTTTGAAGTTGGTTGTTAGTAGTAATTTTTGAGTTTTGAAAAAATATTTAGATAGTTTTTGCTTGTGTCATGTTTTATTCTCGCATTTTAATTAGATAACTAAATTATTTCCTCTTCAATGACAAGTAAATTTTGGCCAACGTTGTTTTAAGAAGGGGGAAAATACAGATTTTACTCCCGAAAAAGTTAATCTTATTTTTGTCCGGCAAGATTTTTTCAAAATTTCCCCGACCAATTTTCAAAAACTTAGCGATACGATCACGGTAGTACTACGCACTTTGCACATTTTGGCACCTCTTCCATAGACCTATCTCCAATAATTTTGACTGATCGACAGCCATGTCGCACTTAGGCTGAACATCGGTCACATACACTGGTGATCACATAAACATTTTCAATGTTAAAACTTTTTTGCGTGACATCCAAAATACTTTCTGTTATCTAATAGAAGGAAGTGCATATGTCCTTGACCATATTAACTTTTTTTATAACACCTAATATTATGTTTTTCCTTGAATTTTACCGTGTTACCGTATTGATGGTAATTGGAAACACGGCGTGTTCATCACGGCTGGCGGCTTCTAAACTCCGGAAATGATTTATCGCCCCATCCCTTCTCTCTGTTCAATTAATTTTTGTCATTGCCGGAATTGTATGTGGAATGAAAAATAATTTCGGTAAATGGATAAAAGCGGAATGAGTCGCTCACTGTTGAATGCGAATTTTCTCTTTGAAGCTAGTGCCCGGCCGCGACTTCGTCCGCGTGACTTTTCTAGTTGGCGTATCAAGATTTTGAGTAAGACTCTCAGAAATACAACTGTTAAGTCGCATTCAATTTGGTGCAGTAGTTTTTTTGCGTGATGTGCCTACAAAAATAGACAGACAAAAATTCGAAAAATATTTATTTTGGCTTCTAATACCCTTATAAGGCCCGTTACATACAGATGGAATCTAATTCGGAATTCCGAAAGGGAATATCTATAATGTATGAAAATTCCGAACAAAAAATTACCGCATGTATGTGGTAGGTCCATAGATTTGTATTGATTAGCTGCTTTCAGATTGATTCCGTTTCAGAATTCCGAATCAAAATTCTGTCTGAATGTGGCGGGTTAAAAAGACCCCTAATTTAATTTTCTTAAATATCTCGTATGTACAGACATATCATAGAAAATGTATTGATTTATTGATGAAAGAAGCTTTTTGAAGTTTTTGAAGACATTTATCTTAGTGTATCGCATAGGTAAGACGGTATACGCATCAATAAGAAATTAAATGAGCACCAACTTGTACATATCGCGCTGCTTAATTTTTTTAAACTACAAACACAATGAATCTTTTAATCATTAAAAAAGATATCAAATCTTATATTCAGCATTCGTTACTTATTAAGATCAGAATCATTTAAAATAATTTGATAAAACATTTTTACAGTCCGAACTCTGAAGAGAAATTAATTAAGATGCAAATAATTTATCAAGCGTGAACCGCAACGAAAATCAACCTCTTATGAATAAATCGCACATACAGAGATCGGCCGCGACACCACTGTACGCTGCATAATACATCGCTGTGCGCTGTCGATGTACGTCGGGCTTTAATTATATATCTGCTACAATTTCGCCTTTTTTCGAGTATTTTTCACATTTCCTCCCCCCACGCGGCCCCGGCCACCCGGCTGCCGAACGGCCGCAGAAAAAAAACGTCCTGCATGTGTGTATCGAAACATTCCTGTGTATTGTGACTACGATCTCGGTCGTCGCGCGGAATCGCCGGACTCCACAGAAAAAACGCGCGAAGAAATTAACGTCTTGAAATTGAAACAAAAGACAGCGCGGGCGCGGCCGCGACAACCGGCCCCACCGAAACACAGTTTTAATGCAATTAAGCTTGTAGAATACGACGAGGAGTGCTCGATAAGCCGTGCCCAACTTTTCCTGTAACAGGCTGTTATTTCACGATTTAAAATCGGTTCTCAACCCGTTAATGACGCGAGTACAAGTGCAGATCGGCGGCTCCGTTCGGCCGCGGACCAATCTATTTAATAACCCCCGCCGGTGACACCCCACGCGGCGGCCATCGCCAATTTTCCCCCTTCAGCGCCCCGCTAGGCCCCCTAGCACCCGCCCTGAAAAAAATCCGGAGCGTTTTAAAATTAATGAGTAAAAATCTACACACACAGATGTCCGGACAATGGCGCGCGTGTGTGACCCGCCGGACGATAATGACCACACTTCACCCGCCAAATGATGGCGCGATGCGTCGCGCGAGCGATCGCGGAGCCTTTTCCATTAGAAGCAAACTATCCTAGAAAAAAATCGAGCACAAATTGAAAATTCGTTCGGACGCGCTAATTCCGAGCGGAGCGGCGGTGGCGGCGCCGCGCGCGAAACGAACGCAGTTAGATAACATTTGTAGAGGCGGGTGGGGTGTCACCCCTACGCAATGCCGTTTTTATTTTGGCCGGCCCTTATCCCCTTGTACCCCCTTCGTTCGTCCAACTTCATCTGAATAATTACTGATTTTTTTCCGTGTACCGCTGATTATGCCGAATGTTACTCGTTCATTATATATTTTTTCTATTTCCCTTCGTTATTCTACTCTACAGCAACATAGTTCTGCTTATTAAAAACGTCGAGCAATTCGCTGAAAATCTTTTGAAAACCTTACGTTTCAGTAATAATCCGAGGACCAACTAAACAACATGCCATCGCGGTTATTTAAAAAATATGTAAGTCTATGGGAGAATTACCGCATCACTAAAAGTATTTTTTTTGTTATCTATTTTCTCTTATAAGTAACCGACGTCTACGCAACAATAAGGTTAAAATCAAACTTTAATACCTCTTCAAGAAATCTGAGTTAACTATTCAATGCACTATAAATATAAAATAAATTACGTGACTGTGTGTTTATCATAGTACTGTGAAGGAAAATCTAAGCTATAAAAACTAATTTTCACATTATATGCAACAAAAAGGTTGTTCCTCTAACCAACTCAAATGTATTTGTACATCGTATTACGATTAGGATCGGCTAGGGATCGGATACGACGCAGTGGGCTACTCAAATAGTTGCGTTTATTCACTGTAAACTTTCAATATCTAATACGAAACATTTTTTTTTTATATTTTGAATTGGTTTTGTTTTGTTTGTAACTGTATTGTCACAATAATATCCAAACAACTAAAAAGGCTAACATTTTAATATTCGTGTTTTTTTATTTAGCTGTATCACCGCTTTCAAAAGTCTTTTTCTTTCAAAACTTAGCAATGCATAATTTATAAGCGAAATGACTAACATAAATATTTTTCTGCCATTAATAATAATTATTGTAATGATTTAAAATCTTATACGAACACATTTTAACTCCTCATTAGACACTACAATTACTGCAGCTTGAATCAACAAAGTTTTTGCTCAATCCGAAGCTTTGCTAAAAAGAGTTTGAAACTTTTTTCTCCCACACTTCTGAGCAACTGCTCAGTCCACGTTATGTCAAGCAAACGCTACCAGTTTCACAATATATGTTTTAAGTACTGGTGATAAAAGCTATTTTCTTTTGCATCACTTTCCTACTTTACCCACGTGCTAACTCGTCGGTCTGATAGCGCAGACTCGCTACGAAAAATGTAAGTTGGGTTTGGGAACGTTGTTTTTTAAACTTAATTAGTAATTATATTTAATGAACAAGCTTATTTTTTTTTCGTTTTTATGATATTTTCGTGAAGTCCGTTAGGTACCTACTAATTTTTTTTTTATAATAAAAAATTGTAAATATAATTGTATTGTGTCGGAAAATAGACACCTGCGTTAGATTAGTAATTAAATGATTTTGCTTTAATAGAATCATAGAATTATAGCACCAAAAATGTTTACCCGTTAAAAGATCGATAAATAAATATTAATCACCATAATTATTCTCAACAAACGTAAAGGTAACTTTCCAGTTAGACCGGTGTTGCTATAAACAAGCAGAAACTTATTGGAAAAACATCACCAGGCACCGGCAATTAATTAGCACCTAATTACTAACGCAAATGAAAACAGGCGAAAACTTTAATTATGCTTATTCGACAAGTGACAAGTCGGGCCGATGGCGATCGCTTTAGCAAGGATTTCGGAGGGGCCGCCTCCCCCTCCCGCAGGGGAGCATTTTTTTCAACCACCACCAAAGGGGTTGATTTTTTAAACTGATGACGCGCTTTCATTCCGCGCTCTGCAACTTCGCCGCGCGGCTGTGTGCTCGGCCGTTGATAAATAAAAGAAAAAAAAAAGAAAAAATAAAACGTTTTGCCGATAGTGCGCTGTTCCGTTTTCGCGCCAATATCTACTCTGTGGTTCTGAACTTTTCATACGACGGATGTGTTCGATTGTGCGTGTGAGGAACGTTTAGTTGCCGCACTCAACATTTTATCGTTTGACCAAACTTTGCCTGAAGTTGCGCAAAGTTGTCGCAGAGTTTTGACTTCGGAACTTGATTTTGTTTATTATTTTTCTGGTTGATTCGATAATGAGGAACATTTAAAGTGTTTTGCGTTGAAGAAGTGTGAATATTTTGTGAGCGGTGAAGAGAATGACATTATCTTTCGTAAGTACTTAGAGGTATTTAAAGACGTTAAAATTAATATTTCTAAATAATGATAACTGCCTACATAATTTTAATTTAATGATAGACCAACAAAAATGTTTTAACGATTTAATTATTTAAGTGAAAAAAGTAAATAATAATAATAAATACCTTTTCAAAAAAAACTACGGAAACAATAAATGTTAACTCTAAAAATATAAGTTTTTATAAGTACAAAAGTTAACCATCCTCTTTACCGGACTTCTAACGCCATCTATCAAAGCAATGACGAACTTTGCGCTGTGACATTATTCACAATGGTTTGTTTTTAAACAGAATATTTTATAATGGGATTTGTGGAAAAAAAACAAAATGAGATTAACTAATTAATCTGCACTTAATTAACGCACATTAACGTTAATATTATAAAAAATACTTATCAACTTAAAGAAGGACGCCCATTTCTGACCTGTCAAAATGAGAATTATGTAATATTATAGCTCATTAAATTGCTTTTTTATTGTTATTTATAAATTACTAACTAAAATAAAAATTTAAAATCCATAAATAGAAAATAATATAATATTTAAGATTGGCAATATTATAACTAGTATAAGTTATCTAGAAAATATTGATTTTACCATTGGGGTACTTACCCAACTTACTACATATTTTTTTGATTGCCAAATTAAAATTCACTTAATACTATTGTTCTATGGACAAAGCAACTATTTAAATATAATTTTATTAAACATCAACTTTAAATTGACGGATCAACGCTTATGTGAGGTGAGAAGTAGTTGTCGTTCTTTCAATAAGAAAATGTTTTGGTTAATTTAACGAAAAATCAACCGTAGGTATTGTTAAAAATAATGTAGGTCCTTAGAAGTAAAATAATCAAAAAAATTGCGTGTCGGTGTCCAAAACGTACTGTAAAGTGGAAAAGGGGTTAACCAAAACCTAAATACAAATTAAATCAAACAAAAATTATTCATAATTGGTACAACATCGCATAATGATTCTTAATTACTTACAGCAAATTATCACAAGATATTTCCTCTCCGCAAACATACATAACGCTAATTATCGTACTTCTACACTATTATAGAACTAAAAGTATAACCGGTCCAAGCACATAATACAAAGGTATTAACGTATCCAAGTAGAAGAAAAAGGAGTTTAACCCAAAAACTGAGTTTAAACGCGAATAAAGTAATTAAACACGAATTATTCATAATCATAATGCTTCTTAATTACCTAAAGTAAATTATCCCAAGGTGAGAGTCAACATCCATAATCATCCAATCCATACTTCTAGGCTATTAAGTATATAATACGTGTCCAAGTAACCTGTAGAATAAAAAAGGGGATAACCCGAAAATTGCGTATTATAAACACAATTATTCATAATCGGTACAAATCATGTACGTATAATGCAGCTTAATTACAGCAAATTATCTCAAGGTATTTCCTCTCCGCAAACATACATTATGCTATAATTAAAAGCAAAGTTACACGACCTCCTTGATACTTATGCGACCGTCATTAGCGATAATTACTTTATTTTCGATTGGACTCGATAAACAAGGAATTAATTTTGTGCAATAAATCGATTTTTGTATTCATAACGCTTCCTGGTTGTTTCTGCTATTGTTGTTTTTTTGTGGTTTTATGATTTCCATTTACTTATGCAAAATATCTGACGTCACATTGAAAGATGTCCTAAGTTTTAAACAAAATAAAATAATTTTGCAGATTTAATAATGACTATTAAGATATTTAATATTTTTTTTTTTAAAGATATCTTTGGTTATGACGCATCATTAAGCAGTTTTTGGCATTCTCCTTTTCTATAAGACAATAGTGATACTTTGGGTTATTGTAAACTCGCCAAAACAGTTATTCGTCAAAAAGAATAACAGTCAAATACCTTTTTGTGTAAATAACCATCATTAGGCAAATACATACTTAAATATCTTCAACGAAGACGGGATAATTAGGATCGAACTTCACTTTAGTTCGTTTGATCATTAAATTGTATTCGGAATTAATTCATCCAATTACAATAATCATATAATGACATACCTACATACTGCACTATTGGCTCTGTAGAGCTGTAGACCTCGCGTTTGTAACATTTTTAGAAATGGCTATCCTCATATCTCCGTGACGTCATTTAAAAAAAAACCAGAAACTGAATCGACAAAAAATCCATATAATTATCGAACATATGCTAGCAAAATTTCAAGAGAATCGGTTGAGAAATGCATCCTGTAGAGGAGAACAAACGGAAAGCCAGACATACGAAAACATTTTTGCCTAAGCTGAAACAGAGACGCCTCGCGCTCGCTCGGATAATTATTGTCACGGAAGAAGTAAGCCTTCTTCATTAAAATATAAAAGATAAACGGCATTTGCGTTGAAAGTGACAGTGACGCACTGGGGCTGCTTCATGTTAACTGTTTTTGAGTATATGAACATAAGGATTTTACTTACTTATCCATATTTTGCTTGTCAGCAGGCGGAGTCGGACCGGGAGAGCGGTGCGAGCTCGCCGGAGGGCGGGGCGGCGCGCGCGCAGCCCGAGCCGCGGTCGCCGTCCCCCCGCGCCCGCACCCCGCACCAGCCGCACCTGAATGGCTCCAGTGAGTTCGTACTGCAGCTTCTTTACCTTTTACTAGAGTAAGACAACCAATGAAAGGGGGGGTTGACACTTAATAATTCTATAACCTAATGATGGCTCGGCCGCGGTCGCCATTCCGACGAGCCCGCACCGCACCCGCACCAGCTGCACCTAAATGGCTCCAGTGAGTTCGTACTGCAGTTTCTTTACCTCTTCTTACTAGACTAATCTTGACGACACGACAACGAATGATTTGTTTGAAATTGATAAGATTCTTCTTGTCACTAAGGTTTGAAGAAAAGCTCAAAAAACAGTTACATCAAGTGCAGAAGTTAGCGAAGAATACATATCTTGGATCATGTGGGTCAACACCACAGTCATTGACGTTCCATTTTTGAGAGTATCCCAGCATAAACTAGAAATAGCATTTGATGAAGAAGTTAACGTAAATGTTTGAAAGACAGTCTACCTAATTTATATTCGCTGGAACATCTTAGCATGTTTTTTCTTTTTTTTTAAGAAAGTTGAGTATAGCACACACAGATTATATATAACAAATACTGTGATATTAATTAAAGCTGTGAGTTTACGCGAAATATTTTATAAAATGTTTTATGCGACTAAAGAAATAAAAAAAAAACAAAATGAATTCAGAAATTACCTATTACAAACTCTGCTTAATTAAAAGCAACTACCTAACTCTAATTTCTCTTCACAGTGGCGTCGATGTTTCAAAACCTGCAGAACTTGGCGAACATGCAGCAGAATATGCCACCGATGTCACAGCAGCTGCAGCAGCAAATGTCGCAACAGATGTCCCAGCTGGCGGCCAACTTGCAGGGCCTAACGTCGATGCCGAGCAACCCGGTCATCAACTCTCCGCTCAACTTGAGTGTTAGCGCGCCTGGTAAGAAACAGTTTGGTTTTAAATATTAGACCAATCTGCAGAAGAACTTACAGCAGCTAAAGCAGCAGATGTCCCAGCTGGTGGCCAACCTGCGGCAGGGCTTGACGACGATGCCGAACAACCCGGTCATCAACTCTCCGCTCAACTTGAGTGTTAGCGCGCCTAGTAAGAAACAGTTCATTATTAAATATCTGGCCAATCTGCAGAAGAACTTACAGTAGCTGCAGTAGCAGATGTCCCAGTTAGTAGCCAACCTGCAGGGCCTGACGTCGATGCTAAACAACCTGGTCATCAACTCTCCTTTCAACTTGAATGCTAGCGCGCCTGGTACGAAACAGTTTGTTATTAAATATCTGGCCAATCTGCACAAGAACATACAGCAGCTGCAGCAGAAGATGTCCCAGCTGGCTGCCAACCTGCAGGGCCTGACGTCGGGCGATGCTAAACAACCCGGTTATCAACTCTCCTTTCAACTTGAATGCTAGCGCGCCACGTCAAAACAACAAGGATCAAACAAACTTTTTACTTATAGCAGCTGCATAACCACATCCCAGCAAATGTCCTAGCTGGCAACCAACTTGGAGGGCCTAATGGCGATACCATAATAATATAACTATGTCATCAATTCATCGCTTTTTAGCGTTATAGGTGGTTATAGCGTCTGGTAGAAAAAGTTGAAGTTAAACTTGACTAAATAACAAACGCCTTTAATGAGTCCCTTTTACCCACGCGTAAGGAAGGCCTATGCATCAGCAGTAGGAACATTGGAAATAGTTGATGATGATGATGATGATAGTTAAGCTTGCAGCAGCAGATGTTGCTACTGGTGGCCACCCTGCTAGTCTTGACATCGATATCGAAGATTCGAGAAGCCCCTGCTAAAAACATTTTAATGAGAATGTTACTTGAGCTGATAATGCAATCCTGTAGTTTCAATATTAGAGGAAATAGATACGATATCAGATATACGACATTCACGACTTAATAATAATAAAAATGTAGACTATTTTCAGTACATTGTTTTTTTTTCGAAGGAATTTAAAATCGATACTTAAAAATTAAATCAGCATTTCTATTTATTTCATCAAAAATACATTTTAGATAAAATTAAGTATATATTATTAAAACTTCTATTTGAAACGGAATAGTTTTAACGAGTTACAAAATCACACATCTATGTATTTGATAAAGCGATCTAATTATATTTCGATGCACACAATTTAGTTTATGCAAAACATATCGCATATTTTTTTTAAATCATCACCACACTCGTATCTGTTTAGATATTTTCAGCACATTACAATTTCAAATCGCAAGTTAGCTCCAGGCACGGGGGTAGACCACTAATTAGACCGAATTAGATAGATTGGGTATAATCGGAAAGACACGGTTCGCGCATTAAACTCTTAACTTGGAAATCACGTGATCCGTAATTAGGTGATTACCGAAACCAATCGATTTAATGAATTCAAGATAGCAGCACCGCTCGCCCGCCATTAAAGCTATGCCGTAATGGACGAAAAAACCTATTTAAATAATGAGTATAATTACATATTTTTTCACGAACGCACGGATATTACGACTGTTGCGGTATCATTAAGAGTTTTATTGTCTTAATAGAGCTAATTATATATTTTTTTCGGTTCTTAATTGATGCGGCGTAGGAAAGAGCATTTATTACAAAATGTGAAATGTCATGGTTTAAATGAATACGTTATGTTAATGCCGACTTTAACGGGCCTGTGAGGCATGCAGATAATGTTTTAGATTTTTGTTGGAGCCGTTTTGTTCGCGGTAAATTAGTCTTGCTCGGTTGCCGATGGATTTTGTGTAATTTTCTATCTCTAATACGCCGGCTCTTCTGTAATTACAATATAATTTTATTGTTTAATTACCTAAGTAGAAAGTTGCCTTTAGATGTATTGTGCGGTTGTTTCGTCGATTTCTTGAGAATTACCGTGACTGATGAGTCCAGGCAATTAGCTTTTGTCTTACTCGTCATTAACCGAATATTTATGTACCAAATCCGATGTTTATTATATGAAATTTTGTATTTCGCTGCTGCTAAACCATTACCGATTTTATAGTGATTACGTAATCGCATTACCATGAGAATTAGGAATCGCGTTTTGCGGTTCTTAAAGTATTTATGTGACTGGATGCCAAATTTAAGTTTGACTGCCGACGTAAACATTAATTTTAATAGCCTTTATTATTGTCGATAGTGTATACACTTTACAGGAAACGATCATCAGCTGCACGATACAATTTCGTAATAAAATCTTAAAGTTTCAGCGTGATCTTTTTAAAATGTGATAACTTTAAAAGAGCGATCGTCCCTATCAAAACTATCTAATAATATTTTTATGTCACTTAGACACGCTGGTTTAGAAATACAGACAAAAAATTCACTGAACTCAAAAAAATTTTCGTTGTCCACAGGCATGGGGTCTCCCAATCCCTTAGGCAACAATAACATGCTACCACCAGCAATGCCATCTCCAATGCCACAGCTGATCCTGGCTTCTGGGCAACTGGTTCAGGGCATCCAGGGCGCCCAGTTGCTAATACCGACATCACAGGGTAAGGAAATCAAAATGTCAAATAAAACAGCTACCTATTCAAAATTGGCATAAAATTGGTGACTTTTACAAAGTGTCAATGGAATAACCAGTGATTCACCAGATTATATTTTATTAGTCACATCAGATTTGTCTAACGTCATCAATAATTAAAGTTTTACCTCAAGCCGAACTAGAAAATGATAATATTAAAGTGAATGAAACGATGAGTTGCAAAGAATTTTTAATTGTTAACCCCATCACTTAGTAAAAAAACAGAAACATTAATTCAAAAGATCAAAAGCATTTTTAATAAACTTACGTAATAGAATGGTGACTAAAGTAAGATTTTTTCAACAGGCATAGCGACGCAAACCATCCTAACTATACCAGTCAACCACGTCAATTCGAACGATCAGATGGTGAATCTCGCACTGAACAATGGCCAAGTCGTGTCCACATCGCTCGCCAACCTCCAAGCGATGGCCCAACCCCACCAGCTACTAAACTCAAACCCCCAACAATCGGCCAACATTCGGCCAAACATGCTAAACCCAACATTATCAAACGCCTTAATGAATCCGGGTTTGCAAAACTTCTTGTCCAACGGAGCGTCGAATGCACAAGAGTTGCTGCAAGCCCTACAACAGCCGCAATCGAATCACAACCTTCTGCAGACGGTCCAACAGAACAATATGCCGCAGCAGATGCAAGGCAGGAGATCGTCTTCGCCGAGGCCAGAGAGACATTATAAGGAACGGGAAAATTTTGAGCGGTTCGCTGGGGGATCGAGAGAAAGGAACGATCGGGAGAACTCGGGGCCTGTTGCGATGAATAACATCAACAGGTCAGTTTGCGTACTTTTTTATATTTATTTTTAGTTCCTTTACTAGTGTAATTAAGAGTTGAAGGTGAGTAAAAAGAAGCTAGGTAACTAGGATTCGGTGGCTATTATATAGTAGGGAACACTTCAATATTATAAAGCTGCTAATTTCTTCTATCATCTGCTTTTAATATCAAAATGTCTTAAAGCCACCACATATTAGCAAAAATCTTCCCGATTAATAAAAACGAATAGAGATCAAACAGACACTTCATCATTATCCTAGGCTTATGCTAATGCCCACTACGCGGGTTTAGGCTCTCCGCTGCGTTAAGCGGGACACGCGCGCGGGGCGACATAGATTAGAGCTTACTCATGCACTGCAAGCATCTGTCCGTCAAAAAACCAGCAATCTTTATTCCCGCGCCGTGTACCCGCGGCGGGATCTCGCTTAACGCAGCGGAGTGCCTTAATGTAGAATGTAAATTGATGCAAAGTATACGACTTTATAACCTGTCTAAAGTATTACATCGCATGGGTTTTATCAATACGGTGCCTGATAATTACACGATAAGCCAACTAATAACACAGCCATCTCTCCCTTTCCCTACTAACACATTTATTTTTTTCCTTGAAACTGCATATTTGTTATACCGTCTAAGCGGCCTTCGTCAATCAATTTTGGCCCTTAAGGTATTCGCGATTAGGGTGCCGTTAAGTGCAAATAAGGTTGGCAGGCGTGGGTGCAATGACAAGTGTTGGGTGTAATTATGTGACAATGAGTGTAATTACTCCAACGCTCGCCACACATTGATGTGGTATAGTGGTATATTCTGAAGCGATAGAGTTTTCTCGCTTATGTGACAAAAGTTTAACGAAGCCACAAAAACTTAATTTATGTTACTACGGTAATATATATACCTTTTTAAAAAAAAGTCATTCTAAGGATGGAAATTTGAAAGCTGACACGTATTAAAGTAAAAAAATCAAAACAAAAGAGCAAAAAACATACCTTTCTTAATTAAATTAATAATAAAAAATAATTAAGCTAGGTACACGGTTTAATTCTAACGCAAATTATATTTAGTGATCCAAAATTATACCATGTTCTGTACCTGTTAAAAACTTAATGCAAACGAAATCAAAAAAAGTTGCTATAATTTCATCATTTAGCAAAATCAAAATAAGTTTAGTTTATTGTGATTCATTTTTAACTACTTATATTATGTTGTAATAGCTGGATGTAGTCTTTTCGATCGGCAAATTCTTGTAGCAAAAGTGAGGAAATTACATGACTACCTTATTTTTTCAAAGACAAAAAATCGACCAATTATCAAACTCTACCGTTTCACCCATAATACACAATCGCCTTCCATACAAGTGTGCATTTTGTGCCTGTGTGTATGTGTGTTGTGAATTACTAATCAACGTTTGTCAGAATGCCCATGTAGGGTAAGCAACGCTATAATTGTGTTTTAAGGTACCGATTGCTTTGGCCTCAATTAACTGTAGACTGGTAGTTCTACTCGTTTAAGTTGCAGGATTTTTGTAGGAACCGAAATTTTATAATCTATCTCTAGTAACATTACGAAATTAAGAATTTTTGTGATTAAACGCAACTAGATTCTAAAATCATATCAATATTATCGAATATTCACAATGATTATTTCAATTTTCCTAAGCATTTCAGGAGCACGGTGGCGCAGTGGTTTAGCGCCTGGCCTAGCGATTGCGGAAGTTAAGCAATGTTCGCAAGGGTCGGTCATGGGATGGGTGACCAAAAATGTATTATCTCGAGCTCCTCCTCGCTTCGGAAGGCACGTTAAGCCGTTGGTCCCGGCTGTATTTGCAGTCGTAAACACCCACCAATCCGCATTGGGCCCGCGTGGTGGGTTATGGCCCGTCCTCCTTACCACCCATAAGGAAGGCCTGTGCCCCAGCAGTGGGGACAACAAAAATGGCTGATGGACAAAGCATTTCAGTAAAATCTCAGGGCTTCCGCTGCGTTAAGCGGGACACGCGCGCGGGTTCGCATATATTTAGAGCTTACTCATGAACTGCTATCACTTTCCGCCAGAAAATCAGCAATCTATATTCTCGTGTACGTGTACCCGACGCAGCGGACGCCCTTAATTGTACTATGATTGTTGTAGATGGTAGATGGCGTTCCATCACAGTAAACGGAGATTTTATAATTTTTCCTAGTTAGATTATGAAAATCCGGATTCTAAAATACTCCTGCGACATGTATGGAACCATGGAACATTGTATTGTGAGGGATTAGTCGATTTAAATAATTAATGGTTGGCTTAATATGAATGTTATTAATGGAAGATAAGATTATCCTTGAAGTTCTAGGGTCTAATGACTAAGGTAAGTCTAATACCTCTGTAAATCAGAAAATGGGCAGCAGCGTATTGCAATTATAGCATGGAGATTATAGAATAAAATACAATAGTTTTTTTTCATACCAATGTTTTTGAACAAAATTTAAATAGGAACAATATAGTGCGTTTCAGGCTATTAAGAGCTTATAATGTTCACAAAAATAGTTTTAAAAATTACTGATCTTAAGTTTATGTACAAACTTGTAAATGGTCAGAAAGATTGTCTTCTTGAACAACCCAAAAATACAAACGTCGACATACAAATTTTAATACAACCAAAGGTCTATCGAATCGATGATTTCTAAAAGGGCATATATCACACTGTATTCTCTAGTTGGAAATTTTGCAGGAGACGAAAAGACAATTTTGAGTGCCTCAATCCGGAACAAATCAATGTTCTAAACGAATATTTCGATCGAAGGCGTACCAACTTTATGGAAAAAGAATGGCCATGTGGCCTTTTTACACAAAATGAAACCAAACATACATATGATCTTTAAATTATACAATTAAAAAATGTCTTGAATATGGACAAGTACCCTTTTAGAAATCATCGATTCATCGATTCATTCGTATTTTCATAGGACATGTTTTGCATGACATTTTTAAATTAGTCTTAGGGCGATATTATGGCGAAATCCTCTTACGGTCATGGGAGAGGATTTGACTCGGCAATGAACTAAAAAGGAGTGAGGTGATGGTGGTGATGAAAGGGTTAAAAACGCGCTTGAAAGACCCCTGGTTACAGTCGCCATTGATAAATATTTATCCTTCAATGCTTAATTGTATAATAAGTTGTGTTTAAAATCAAGAAAAAAATAATTAACGGACATTTTGTATGAAAATAATGATACATTTTCGTTTTTGATCATAATAATATAAATGTAAGTGAAAGTGAAAGTGAAAGTGAAAGTGAAAGTGTGAAAGTGAAAGTGAAAGTAAAAGTAAAATAAGCTTTATTCAAATAAACTTAATTGTTAAGTACTTTTGAATCGTCTATATTTTCCTACCACCCGTTCCAGACTTTTTTAGCTGACAAGAAGAACGGGCGCAAGAAACTTGTATATTTTATGATATGTTTTTTTCCTTTAATTTCCCATAGTTTTCCTCGTTGGTTTTACCAAGAGACATTTTAATCTCGCATTTTAATTTCCTTTTAATACGTAGCGATTTTAACGAAATAAGATTTTTAGAAAAATAAAGATAAGGAGGATAAAAAAAGAAAAAGGCTTTCCTTTTACCTGCAAATTGTGAACTAAAAAATAAAATTTGGATATATCTTTTAAGATAAACGAAGGACCATAGTTAAACGATAACACTTGCGAAAATGGGTAAACAGAGTACAGTCACGCACATCTATGAATTTATTATTTTGTCATATAAATACAAAACTAAAACTATTCTTAACATTCATCATCACACATAAAATGCCTAACTCTTTCCAGTTGTATTTATAAGAGTTCAAGTTATATAGACCCAGAGTAATAAAGAATCATTTTGTTTGTGTGACTTTAGTAATAAATTCTTGCTTGATTGTATTCAAATAGCAAATAAGTTATTGATTTAACTACATACTTGTTTCCTTTCTTCCCCATACAATTCAAAATTCTTCAATCAGTATAGTCTATAAATACGTATAAATACTTTGTCACTCTAAAAGCTATTACTCTTTTGAACAGAAACTAATGACAAAAAACTACTAAGTACAACAAAGTGACAACGTTTTAAACTGTATACATATTTTTAAACGTGTCTGTACTTTTGCATTCTAGGTCACATAGGTTACTTAAATATATCTCATTTCTTATTTCATTTCGAATTGCATTGTATACCCCGATCGCAAGCAAAAAGTACCTAATCAACACAATGAACGATCCGCATTCATCATGCAACTACAATATTATCATTTTTAATTCATTAGCAATAAAAACTAGATGCTATCGCGGTAATGTCCATTGCTTATTACCACAGTAATTATGTAAAGAAGAGTGATGACATTTTGTTAGGGGAACTTTTATAGCTCCGTTTTTAATGAGTTGTTATGATATTCTGTGTAACACGCACACTTCTAGATGTTTATTGATGTTTTTAATTTACTTTGGAAATTGTGGTACTTAGCTGTAGGTAGCCTTAATTGACCAATTAGGGTGGATGGACGATGGGTTTTCTTGTACGATGCTTTTATAGACTGGTTAAAAGGAACAGCGCAATAAGTTTTCAATTTCTTTTAGTGTGGGAAGTCTCACTTTAGGTTTGCTCGTAATACATTTTCTACAGTTTTCTCATTAAACTTAATATGACTATTACTAAAGGTGTCTTAATATTTTATACAAACTAGGTAGTAATCTTAAATAGATGCCATTTTTAGCATTTCTAAAACTTTTTATTATTTATAAACTAAACGTAAAATCATGTTGACTCTACAGAAAAAGTTTCGTATATAATCACAAAAAACACAACACGAATAAAATGTTACCTATCCATTACTGAATTTTAGATTTTTCTTATTCACAGTGCATTTTTTATAGGTACTAAGATAATGATACCTATTAGGTGGAAAAAATCGACTCACCCGTAGCGTCCTGTCCGAGGTGCTACGGGTGAGTCGATTTTATTCTACATAGTATATTTTCTAGTACTTCTATCATTTACCTTACTTATTCATTATTAGTCAAATTATAATTTATGTTTACTAAAATTGACAAGCAATGAAACTGTGTCCAATATAACATAAAAACACGTAAACATACAAAATAATACAAATCGATTTCTACCATAATCGTAAAACGAGCAAGCAACCTTTTGCATAACATAATATAAATTACAAGAATAATAAGGAAAACTACTATTTGACTATTATCTACTTTAATTAGCTATTTTATGCTAATTACCGGCAGGATGCAGTAACTATAGTTGTTATAATTACATAACTAATGTTCTATTCACGTGTAGTATACAATATAAACAATTTTCTAGTGTTGGCAGAGCGGAAAATCATATTATACTAATGCAAGAGACAATTTCTTAAGTACTTAAATGAGGCAAACAAAAAATTTACTTGTTATGATAAGTTCTTGTGTAAGTATAATTCGTAACTCTTATAAATATTACTATTTATAAGAGTTATGAATTATACTTACTTAATTAAATTACACTGATGTTATTACTCACTTCAGTGTAATTTAAGCTGTATTGTTTTTAATAAGAGAGTTAATTTGTAAGCGTCTCTGCTGTACCTTGGGCATAAATGCTTTAATATGTCTGTCCGTTTGTTTTTCTCTACATGTCGCATTTCTCAACCAATTCTCGTGAAATTTTGTAAGCAGATTCAATAATTGTATTTCTTTTTGTCAAGCCAGATTTTCGAAATTTAAAAAAAAACATTTCAGCCATTTCGAAAATGTTCAAAAATGTCGCAAACAATGTTTGTCTACAGCTCAAAAGCCGCTAAGTACTTGGACAAATCAACCAAACGCTAGTAATAACATTTTCGAGAAAAAGTGTGTCTGTTGCAACATGTGGCTTCGAACAAAAAGTGGTTTTGTTTATTAATTTCATCACATGCAGGGATGGTTGAGTAATTTATTTTATTTGTTATATCCAGTGCCTTTTTCTGATATAAAATTGAAATGATTCCACAAATCTCCTTTTTGATTTGTGCATAATGCCACCCAAATGGTCAGTCTTCACCGAGCTGTTTCAACTTTCAATTCAACTTGCGTCATACGCTTGCAATATTGCCTCAAAACTCAAAGCAGCTTTCATTTGACAGAACATTGATTCTTCTTTTTGGCACAAATACAAACTTACCAAAGAAATGCAGCAATGTCTCACATCCATCTGTCAAATGATAGCGATCACGATATATTTTGAAATTAGACAATTAGCCCCCTGTGCGCTTTCCTTTCCAACTTTCTGCCATGCCATACTTTGACGTTTTTAATATTGCCTCTAACATGCGCTTCTTTTTAACTTACTGTCATATAAATGTGACGTTTTTGAGAAGATAAGGCATGCGCTATTGAATGCAATGAGGCATGCCTTTCTTAAAAACGCAAGAGGAGGAACGGGTAAACGACTGTATCAAGACACACCTAAACATTAATACCAGCTAGTCATTTAAGGCAATCGCACATTAGACACTGTTCAACATTATCTACGCGCGGGCGTATGTAAGCCGCCCTACTTGTTTTAATCAACCGGTAGGGTTGTCACGACTTGAAGACTTTTATACTTGATAAATGTTGTTTTTGTAAATTGTAGTCATTATGCTAATGGGCTGCTTTATTGATTCGTTTGCAATTTTATTTTTTAATTTTGAACAGAGAATGTCAGATTAATAATACCTAAAAGATAAGTTCTTCCGCACCACCTTTTGGAAATTTTCAAATTAATTTCCAAAACCCTTAAGGGTCATGATCATGAGTGCCAAAGTCAAATTGTGTTGTAAGATAAAGTAAAATACAATATTCTTAATACAATATTTTAGTAGGTACTCATAAACAGCATTGCAGTAGTGAAGTCTTTTAAGAAATGAATTACTTTCTCTTCTTTTTTGGCGTTTTTCATTTTATCGATTTTAGGTTCAACGTAACACAACATGATTTCAACTAGTGTCGGTAACAAAGGCCCAAGACGGCACAGCGTTCTCGCCCCACATTCTGTTAATGCGACCATATAATTAGGCACGCCGAAGGCATTAAGTATTCCACCGACTATAATTACCTTAGCGCCCGTGACGCGCCTAATCCGCCAAGTAATGGTGATAAATAGATCCAATGCGGGATATCGCCTTGGAATATATTAGCGTTTAGCTTAGTATCGTCGACACTATAATACTCTTATATAATGTTACGTACTGAACCCATAGCACAAAAACGATGGAGTGCAAAACGAATTGGTAATGTTGAGATCGTGTAGATGTAAAAAATTTGTAATGAAATATGTACTGCGGTACCTACTCCTACCTCCGTACTATTCGGTACTATTTTAAGCTTACTTGATTGAATGTACGAAAGCTCAATTTCATCGAATTTATGAAAAATAACATCGACATATAAAACTTTCCAATTAGAATGAAAATAATAAATACCTACCCACTTTCCTAAACCTAGTCTTTAAAACCTTATTTTTACCTCGTTGTTACACTTGTTTATTCATTACAACTGATTGGAACTTTATTACGCAAAACTGTATTAAATTGCACCAGTTGTAATAAATAAAAATCTGTTAAGTAGATACATTATGTATGTTTTAAAGTAAAATTTCAAATGTTATGCAAAACAGAAAACATTGTGCCATTGTGACAAAACAGACATAATTTTAAAATAACTCAGTTTATTACGGTTGTGTATTTCTGACTTTTTATATTTTGTATAGAGGTTATGGGCATGTTTTAGTATATTTTATATAAATTTTTATTAATTTCATAAGAATTTATTTTTTTAACTGAAACAGAAATTAATGCTTTTTACAACACACATTTATATCTTGATCGTAAAAGAAAAAATATTCTAGTTAAGTATATAAAAATCCTATAAGTTGCACGCATCGCCAACCCTAAACTTTTACCTACCGTGAAATTTTGAAAACTCACTAACATGAGAAAACAGCATGGAAAACTGCACCAAGTGTAAATTTTTCTAGATTCCTCTTTATAATTTAAAAAAATTAATTGTACGTGTCTCTTCTAAACAAAAGATTTTTAATTACCCAACGACTCTATGTAAAAAGTAATTATTACAACTTTAGGTGTCGACCGTACAAGTCAGTTTATATGTGTGCGTAATTCAAAGACATTAAGTTAATGCGAGCTCATAATTACTGGCGGGTAACATTAATTCTCGGATCCATAATTTAGTTTAATACCTCATTTCTGGCCTACAATCTAGATAAATATTTTAGTTGCACGGTGCCATTATGGGGAAAGTATCAAAACGGTCACTAACATTGACTGTAATATAATTAGGTCATTTTAAGTGTCTCATTAAACACTATCTAGTTTACATTGAGAATGCTATGACGTTTTTTCACGTCGAATACTCGTCCACACTCTTAAAACTGCCAGCATCAGGTCTTATCTGATGAGTGAATGGAGGGAGTGAACGGAGGTGATTCGGATTCTGGTTATAGCCACAAAAAATAAACATACGAGAAGCTAAGCTATTTAAAAAAGTTATAACATTTTGTGTAGAAACTTTTTTTATTAAATACCATCTTCTGGTAGTGGCAGGTGGTGGCTAGGAACTCCTGGGTTCGTATTGAAAAGGGTTCTGACGGGTTCTTACCAAATCATCATCAACATTTTACTCCTCTGCCATTGTGAAGCTTGGTGGAACAGGGGGTCAAGTCTGCTAATGTTTTCGTCAAAATTGTAGTTCAATGGTGTTTGAATGGTAATGCTTTTTGACACAGTTCTTGTTTCTTAAACCCAAAACTGAAACACATTGTGTTTCTTAAACCCAAAACTGAAACACATTGTGTTTCTTAAACCCAAAACTGAAACACATTGTGTTTCTTAAACCCAAAACTGAAACACATTGTGTTTCTTAAACCCAAAACTGAAACACATTGTGTTTCTTAAACCCAAAACTGAAACACATTGTGTTTCTTAAACCCAAAACTGAAACACATTGTGTTTCTTAAACCCAAAACTGAAACACATTGTGTTTCTTAAACACAAAACTGAAACACATTGTGTTTCTTAAACACAAAATGGAAACATAATATTGTGTCTTGATTTTTGGTTTAAGAAACAAGAACTGTGTCAAAAAGCATTACCATTAGAACACCATTGAACTACGATTTTGACGAAAACATTAGCAGACTTAACCCCCAGTGGCTTAACCTGGCACTGCGATTGCGGTGGTTAAGCTTCTTTCGCAAGGGTCGGTCATGGTATGGGTGACCATTTATATTATTTTTTTCTTACTGACAACCTGGTCGATTGGTTGATACTTACATGCGAAATAACCATAACAAAATTAAAAACGTGTTCAAATAATTAAGTAACAAAATACGCTTTTGAAACAATACAAAAACTTCACATGCTCGCACTGTGTAGTTCTGTCATCATTTTAATTACACATTTTTAATTATGCACTACACCTATCTTGTTGTCTCGTTGTTTCTCGCTACAGTTGTCACCTTCAAAACGTGACAACATTTTTACTGTTAAAAATTACAACGTTTTCAACGAATAATTAACGGGAGATAAGTAAACAAAAACTGTTAAAATTATGAATGGTCCACCAGTTTATGATTAGAGTACGTTTTGCTATAATTATCAGAATGCGTAAACAAATTATTATGAACGGGAGGTAATTTCCGTTCAGGACAAAAAAACATGGAGATGCGTACATTGCGAACTCACTTTTGAATATTTTGAAGATTTAACTAAATTATTTTTTAGACAAGATTAAAAATCACAATGATGTTTGTAGATTCTACTAGTGATGTTATCTATCTGTATTTCTTAGGATGGAATGGCGCAAGAAATTCTATGATTCTTAAATTCAATTTTTTGCATAGTCTTTCGGCCACATTACGAGATTTCTTTCTTTATTGACAAGTGTAAAAACTTTTGAACTTTTCTAACCAGATAAGTTTTCCCTACTTAAAACTCACTGTTAACAAAAAAATTGTTTAAAAAAACAAAAAACCGACTTCAAAAAACCTTCCTCTTAAAAGCAAGAAATAATATTCGTAATAATAAAAATACGTCTATTGAAGTCGGGTGGGGCTGGAGTACAGATTCCTTTTTTTTTATTCTAAAAGTCCCACCCGACTTCAATAGACGTATTTTTATTATTACGAATATTATTTCTTACTTTTTAGAGGTAGGTTTTTTGAAGTCGGTTTTTTGTTTTTTTTAATCAATTTTTTATTTTTTATTTGTAGTGTAGGTACCTTGAAGGTAAGGTATATTATATATGTAGAAAAATCGGCTCAGCTAAACGTAAGATAATCGCGGAAAATATACATACGGGTCAAACTAAGAACCTCCTTTTTTAAGTCGGTTAAAGAACCTACACTTAAGATATCCCTCTTCCTACAAAAAAATATTTATCTTATACAGTTCATAAACAAAGAAGTAATACGACCATTATCATCGAGGTAATTCATACTATTTTCGTGCTTTTTTCAAGATTACTTGAAAAGTACTGAACCTATTTCCAAATTTTAAAAAATGGGGCCCATTATAACTCCCATAACTTGGGAGTTTACCTAATGTAATAACGTTTGAATCATTTCAATCGGTCCAGCCGTCTTCGAGTAATCGGTGGACATACACAAAAAAACAAATATACAGACGAACACAGAACCTCCTCCTTTTTTGGAAGTCGGTTAATAAAATAAGAGGCATACTTCGTCATCTCAATGCATTCCCCTGTCATAATAATTACTTTTTAAAGCAATTTCTTTCATAATGTTAACACTTCATTCTACCGTTTCGAGCATTTGTTAAACATTTGCTTAGATTTATTTATCTCGGAACAACATCACACACTTAATAACACAATCTACATTTTATGCTAATTTCTAAAGCGAATATTAACGAACAACATAGTAAATAAGGCTTTATTACTACACAATTAGAGTTCAAAACAACTGACACTATTTGTTAAGAACTGAATGTGTTATTATCAAGTGAATTACGATTATCATAATAACTCTCAAGTCGCCATTATCCCTAATTATTAAGTCAACTCTATAAATGTGTACTTAGACGGGTTTTCAATACATTACATCATTTATTAGATCTGTCCTTGTGTAACTTAATTTTCAATGACTATACAAGTTTGTCGGGGTTGCAATATTCCGTGTTTTATTTGAACTTCTAGCTGACAATTCTTAAAAACCTAGCTTTATTAAAAATGATATTTGCTGAAAATTACCAACACGGTCGTGTACTAAAATATTGCGTTGTTAAAAGAATCAATATTGGTAATACATTAATCATTTGATATGACGAAAATGAAGATAATGAAATTTTATGTCCAAGATATCCAGTTCCTCAGTGGTTGAGAATTCCGGAGAGAAAAATAACTCCATTGGATTTGTACCCTTATTAAAATACGAAATTAACCAGCGTATTTATTGCTCAGTATAAGCAGCAGACATCGTTTGCCTCAAAGTTCAGTGCATGCTAAATACACGTTGTCAATTGTACTCGAATAATGTTTATGAGGTAATTTGGTGTTTATTAAAAACCAATTATTAACATCCATAAATGCACCCTTGGTAATCATAAACTTTTCACAATGAACGGTTGCATTTATATTAATTTTAATTTAAGGCGAAGGTTATTTTAAGTGCAAATCAAAAAATCGTATTGAGCTAAAACCATGATACAGATTATAGGCAAGTTAATTGTTTTTAAGTTAAACTTAACAACTTAACTTAACACTTTAAGTTAATTGTTGAGAAACATTTTTTTATATAAATTGTAGGTAAGTCTTAGAAGAAACGTTAACACGCTCCGAAAATAACGTAACTGATGGACTGAAATTATTTATGTCAACATAAAATTGTATTTAAAAAAGTACTTACTACTTACCTACTTTTATTGAAAATCGATGATAATATCGCGTTAAAGTCTTTTACACAGCGATTCCCAAATAAATTAACTTCATATCGTGCTATAAAATATTTCCATGTTTATCATGCAGTTTTTTTTAATGTTGGTTTTTTATCATCCGTCTAACCCTTAATTGAAAAGGTCACGACAAAATGTCAAGAAAATAAGGTTATAATTCGAAATTTAAATAAAAAATAACCTTTTATACAATAATATACTTCGCTAGTTCGTGCTCGTCTCATTTAACAAAATCATAACATGTTTTATTTTTCAATTTCGATATTGCGTGTATAATTTATGTCAATACAAATCGATTTGAAGTTTATTATTCGAATTGTACGATATAAGAGCAGATAAAAACTTTTTTCAGTTTCTTAATGTTTTGTTTGTTATCTTAGTTCAACTTTTGGTTTTAATAATAAAATTGTAGAAACAATTGATTGTAAGCGTATGTATACATTTCTATAGAAGACCAACGATGATGCGACCACTAAATAACTGTGCAGTATTTATTTGAACGCGCTGGAAGGGCGCTTATTAAATTGATTAACTTCAATTTACATGCAAATGAACCACTGTGGTCGTTTTGTGACTTAACGCGCTTTTTGTTGATTTAAAGATTGAGATTCGTAGAAATGTTCAGTTCAGGGACACCTTGCAGTGATAACAGTAATTTTGTAATTACGATCTTAGGTTTATCTTTTTTATATTTCATATTATTGTAATTAACATACCTACCTACTTGAGTAAATAAATTTTGCTGTAAATGTTAAAGTTGTATTCTATTTTTGAAAAAAAAAACTTTTATTTCCGAATTGTTATTGAGCCGCTTGAATAAAAATCGGCTCAGTCAAACGTAAGATAATGGCGGAGAAACATACATACATACGGGTCAAACTGAGAACCTCCTTTTTTAAGTCGGTTAAAATACTACACTTAAGATATCCTTCTTCCTACAAAAAAAATCATTATCTTATTCAGTTCATAAACAAAGAAGTAATACGACCATTATCATCGAGGCAATTAACACAAAATCATACTATTTTCGTGCTTTTTTCAAGATTACTTGCAAAGTACTGAACCAATTTCCAAATTTTAAAAATGGGACCAACTTGGGAGCTTACCTAATGTAACAACGTTTGAATCATTTCAATCGGTCCAGCCGTCTTCGAGTAATCGGTGGACATACACAAAAAAAAAAACAAATATACAGACGAACAGAGAACCTCCTCCTTTTTTGGAAGTCGGATAAAAACTGAAGCCAATGCTTCGCTTCAAAAGGCAATCCTTTTGCTTCTATTATTTGATTGAAGTAAATGCTTCGGATTTGATGAATAATTAAGTATATTTTATTGAGCTATTATTTTTCTTTAGTATTATATGAACATCGCTTTTTATGTGGTTTTTAACCGACTTCATCAAAAGGAGGAGGTTTTTCCCTCCTTTTCTCAACAACTTATTGCTGTTAACAAATTGGTACAGTCAGCAACAAAAGTCGCTTACCGCTTTGGTACTTTGTCATAGCCACTTTTATAACAGGTGCCTCACGGCTTGAAACATTAGTCAAAAAAGTTACTATGACAAAGTACTAAAGTGTTAAACAATTTTCGTTGCTGACAGTACAAGCGTGTTTAATGGTAATGTCTTTTGTTTTTTTGTGATTATTTGGTAAGTATATTCTGTATTAAAGTGAACAACACCTTGCATCGTGCGTGTTGTGATAAAACTGTGTGCGTTTGTTGCAACGGATGAGGCCCTAATTAGCCGGCAATTACCGCTAATGCAGAGGCACTTAATGAAGCACTGCTCATTTGCACATTTTGAACCATATGTCATAGGCAGTAAGAGACAATTTCCTTCAACGCGTGTGTGTGACGCATTCCTATTGTTGCAATCGTAAGTGTCGTGTAAACGCTCTTTTTAATATTTGTAGTGATGCACATCGTGGCAGAAATATACATTATGGCTAAACTTTTTTTTTGTCGTCTGAGTAACGAACAATCATTGTAGCAACTAAGGCTGTGCCTACATGATAAAGAAATTATCCCTGAAAATCCGTAAAAACTCGTGCGATGGTAATCTGATGATATTTTTCAGTATTATGAAAAAACTACTAGCCAGACCTCCGTTAAAAAGACTATTTTCTTTTAGATAAAAAAAGAATTATTAAAATCGGTTAACAACTGGCGAAGTTATGGTAAAAGACACATAAAAAATAAAAAAACCGTCGGCTTGATAACCTCCTCCTTTTTTTAAAGTCTGTTAAAAATTATGGCGGTACTGCAATTGCTTCAATACCATATTGTAACCATTGCGTAGTTTATATTAAATTGAGTAATGACTTGTGAACCATAGGAATGGTCGACAACAGTTTATTTATACTACTAATAACACTGAGGTCAGGCAAGACTATTTATCCAACATGTTACTACCAATAATGTTTTTCTGAAAAAATCTAGTACCTACTTTACTGATATTTATGTTATGATGTTACACATCGCTCAATAACCTCTTTCTCAATATCATTGATCATTTTCATTTTACAATAAATTACGTCTAAAAATACTCTCGTTCGTTTATTATTCTAAAATACTATTTGTTCATTACCCTCTTCACTCACATCCCACCACAATGATATCCAAACCATTACCAAAACATACTGAAAACAATCGTTAAATTGTTTAAAAACACAAAATTATCTTGTTATCGGTGCGGGCTTACAACGTTGAACGGTGTGAAAACAGAATAAAATAAGATTTACAATGTTCGTGATTACTAGTAGTAGTAGTTAGTAGTTCTTGCAACCCTAGCAGCCATAAACATTACATTTTGGTGCGCGAAGAGCTGTTACATCTATAACAGCTCTTCGCGCACCAAAAAAGGGGAAACCAAAACATGGAAGTGTTTCCGTATACTGCCATATTTTGTGTTATTACAGTATAATAAGGAAATAAGTGAGTGGTGGTGGACTAAAAAGTCAACAAATTGAGATTTGACATAACCGAAGGCACCGTCGCGCCACCCAATACATCTCACTAACAACTCTGCAACAATAAAAAATTTTTTTTTCAATATTATGTTTCTTCTCCGGTGCAGGCTTGCAACGTCGAACGGCGAGATCACAATAACGACGTCGCACGGCTCGAACGCGGGGCCGGCCAGTAGCGCGGGCAGCGTCAGCTCGGGCCCGATGCCGTCACCGCACCCACAGGTGAAGCTGTCGCCAAGCTCCGTCAAGTCTCCAGCGCAAGATGAGGGGGATCTGCTTGCTGATTCACCTAGTAAGTACCAATTTAATATTGTGAACTTCAGGAATTGTGTTACTTGGGCATTTCGCTTTTTAGGCGACACGTTCCAGGCATTGTGTGCTTTAGGAATTTTGCTACTACGTCGAGACGTCGCGCTCATAAAGGAAACAATATAGGAAATTAGGTGCATGTCTCTTGTAAAACCAGCATGCATGTAGACATATCGGAAATATTGACCAAATAACTTTTTAGGGTTCCGTAGCCAAAATGGCAAAAACCGGAACCCTTATAGATTCGTCATATCTGTCTGTCTGTCTGTCTGTCCGTCCGTATGTCACAGCCACTTTATTCCGAAAGTATTAGGATGACACAGTTGAAACTTAGTAGGTAGATGTATTCTGTTAACCGCTTAACGATTTTAACATTAAAATAAAAAAATAAAAGATTAATGCTATGGCTCCCCATACATGGAACTAAAACTGAAAAAATATTTTTCTTCAAACCAATTTTTTCGCAAAGTCAACCGTTTGAAAGATATTCACTGTCAAGTTTCCCCCCCTCCCCCCCCCTAACTTTTGAAATAAGAGAGTGAAAAATCTAAAAAAAAAATATGCTATAGACCTTAATAAACACTTTCAACGAAATTTGGTTTGAACGAGATATATTAAGTCTCTCAAAAAAAAATTATATTATTTTTCTAGATCTTGCAATTGCAAAACTGCAAAAATAAAACATATTTTTTCACTTTGCCATAATAATAATTACATAAACAAAGTAAGAGCAAACTGAACTGTCCTGTCGCAATATAGTTAGCTAGTAAAAGCTAACATTAACAAAGTCCTGAATAAAAAATGCAACTTTTTGTTTCCGATTCGCGCGCTAAATAAATTAGGCAACAACTAGCTTCCCTCGTCACACAACTGAGCAACTTAGCGCTATTTTCGAGTCAGCGCTAACTCGATTCTACTTATCCATAAAAGTTGTCCGTTCTAAGCATAGAGGCGATCCATTAGCTCCAGTGAAGTCTAACATTGTCGTAGAGTTATTTACCTAATACTATAAAGAGTTGCGGCGAGAGACGGTCGGATGCACTGTTTGGAGTTGCGCGAATGCGTTACAGTAACTAAGTCGCCAAAGTTGATTTACGTAAAGTAGGCTTGCGGCCGTTCGGCGTTCGCGAGCCGCACTTCCCGATCTTGTCAGTGCGGAGTGCATTTTGCGAGGTCGAGTGTGATTGTGGAATGTGGAAAATAATTAACGGACTAACATAGAAACTTTTGTTTCGAAAATTACCTAGTCGAATAATTGTACTCTTTTGGAACAGTCTGATGGACTACAAACAGTATTGTATTATTTTCTTCCGAATGTCAATATTATTTATTTCATTGTCATCTTTTATTTGATTTGTATAAATCTAAACAGACAATCCATACTTGTACAACTGGAAATTACTGGAAACATAAACTCTAGAAACTAAGAGAAGGTTTTTTTAAGTAAGCTACTGTTTTTAGCGTTCTAGCATATTGTAATCCTAAAAGATATATTCCTTTCTAATAGGTACCAAAAACTAACACCAATGGTATTTGTTTATTATCGCAATTAATTTTCTATTCTACTCCCTGGGATTCTTTAATACCTACTTGTAATTTGTTTCATAAAAAATGCAGCTAGTTTTGAAAGCAGTATTATGTAATTTTTGTTGTCTAACAATGTCGTGAAAGACCGACACATTGCGAAAACGCAGTGCAAATAAAATGAAACTGCACATAATAGTATATAAATATGACTCTTTTGGACATGCGATAATTATGTACACATGTGGAGATAATTTTTTTTTTTTTTTTCAAATTTAATGTCTACTCCCTGTTATAAATACTATCCATTCTTATAAATATGTTAAGCTTTACTTCGTTGCGACCATTGACGTATTAAGTTGTTGCGACTTTAAATTCGTGCCATTTTTCTTTAGTATTAGTTTTATCATTTTAGACAGAATCAGGCTTTGATCTTTCTTTACATCTCTTTTTTAAGTATTTTCAATTTTGTTTTTTAAACATTTTTTTTATTTTTAGTGTAAGTACCTTCTGTATTAGGTAGATCATCATAACAGCCGCACGACACCCACTGCTGGGTATAGGCCTCCCCTAAGGATCTCCACGACGATCGGTCCTGCGCTGCCCGCATCCAGCGGCTTCCCGCGACCTTCACCAGATCGTCGGTCCACCTTGTCGGGGGCCTACCCACGGAGCGCCGTCCGGTGCGCGGTCGCCATTCCAGAACCTTTCCGCCCCAACGGCCATCGGTTCTTCTCGCTATGTGTCCCGCCCATTGCCACTTCAGCTGAGCAATCCTTCGAGCGATGTCGGTTACTTTAGTTCTCCTGCGGATCTCTTCGTTTCTGATTCGATCACGCAGGGAAACGCCGAGCATGGCTCTCTCCATTGCACGCTGGGTGACCTTGAGCCTCCTTATGAGACCCATAGTTAGCGACCACGTTTCACTGCCGTAAGTCATCACTGGCAACACACACTGTTCATAGACTTTCGTCTTGAGACACTGAGGTAAGTCGGACGCGAAGATTTTTCGAAGCTTCCCGAATGCTGCCCACCCGAGTTGGATTCGACGAGAGATCTCTTTCTCGAAGTTGGACTTACCTAACTGGATTGCCTGTCCTAGGTATACGTAATGGTCAACAACTTCAAGTGTAGTGTTCCCAACATGTACTGGAGAGGGTACAACATGGGCATTTGACATAATTTTCGTCTTATCCATGTTCATCCTGAGACCCACTCTTTGGGAAGCACTACGGAGATCTTCGAGCATTGTGTTCAGGTCTTCCATGGTCTCAGCCATAAGGACTATATCATCGGCAAAACGAAGGTGTGTTAGGTACTGGCCATTAATGTTGATGCCGAGTCCTTTCCAGTCCAAGAGCTTAAAGATGTCCTCCAACGCAGCTGTGAACAGTTTCGGAGAAATAACGTCTCCCTGTCTCACACCACGCTGCAGCTGGATAGGATTTGTGCTCTGGTTCTGTACTCGGATTGACATGGTGGCATTTTTGTATAAGTACCTCAGCACCTCGATATACCTATAGTCCACTTGGCACCTTTGGAGAGACTGCAGCACCGCCCAGGTTTCGATCGAATCAAAGGCTTTCTCATAGTCCACGAACGCCAAGCAAAGTGGCAGATTATACTCCTCGGTCTTCTGTATAACCTGCCGCAGCGTATGGATGTGGTCTATGGTGCTAAAGCCTTTTCGAAACCCGGCCTGTTCGGGGGGTTGGAAGTCGTCGAACCTGCGAGCGAGACGATTCGTAAGGACTCTCGAAAACAACTTATAGACATGGCTCAGAAGTGAGATGGGTCTGTAGTTCTTTAAGAGGGACTTGTCACCCTTTTTAAAGAACAGAATCACCTCACTTATGTTCCATGCCTTCGGCGTTCTGCCTTCGACGATGACGGAATTGAAAAGCTTCTGGAGGACTTTGAGTATCGGCTTACCGCCCGCTCTCAGAAGTTCTGTAGTGATTCCGTCGTCGCCCGCCGCCTTGTTGTTTTTCAGCTGTTTGAGAGCCATACTAATCTCGTACAGGCTGACGTCCGGGATATCTTGGGTATAGTGTCGGGTAAGCTTGGCTCTGGGGTCTTTAGCCTTGCTTTCAACAGGTGTCTGCGTGGAATATAACTGCCCATAGAAACGCATTAGGTAGATAGTGTAGGTATATTATTTAGGTAAAAAAATCGGCTCAGCCAAACGTGAGATAATCGCGGAGAAACATACATACATACAAACTGAATACCTCCTTTTTTTGAAGTCGGTTAAAAAGACTACACAAAGGTATCCCTTCCCCAACAAAAAATAATCTAATTCGGTTCATAAATAACAAAATTGTCAAGTTAGTTGATTTAATATCATAGTATTTTCAGGATTACTTGTAAACTACTGAACCGATTTGAAAAAAAATTAAATGGGACCATCTCGCAAGAAAACTCAATCGAACAAAAAAAGAATTATCTAAATCGGTCCATAAATGTCGAAGATACGCGCGAACAACGATAAAAAAAAACATACAATCGAATTGAGAACCTCCTCCTTTTGATGAAGTCGGTTAAAAATGAGGTACCTATTAGTTGGTACCACCTTTATTAGTTACCTCGCCCTTATTCTTTATAAAAAAACTCACAAACATACATGATCTCTGAACACACGTTATATACGTTTATTATTTACGTTTGGGCCTCATTTCTGATATTCTCTTTTGACCATACGAAGGCTTGTACCTACTTAATACAGTATTTATCAAACCAGCTCCAAGTTACGTCAACCAGCTAATTACGCCAACGGCCGATCGCTAATGTGCAGAAATAGCTTACAATCGATATGGACTCATTATCAAACAATCAACTGAGTAGGTCGCACCTCTACTCTGTACAAGCAGGCTGACGTAATGCAACTGTTAGATAATCACTTTAATGACAAGAATAAAGGATGCACGGAAACGATATAAGTCAAAAATACCCACCAAAACATTTTTATTATAAAATGTTGCCAAGACGAAACCATAATATGGCTCGCACTGTCAAGAATATAACAGACCTCATGTAGAGCCAAGCTTCTAACTCTACTCCCCTTAACTCTACAAGCCCTAATTTCACAAACTCTACACCTTAGTCAAACAATATAATGTGGCTTGGCCGTTTCGCTACATTCACATGGGCGTAAGGTGAATATTTACTATTCGTTACTTTTCTGTTAAAGTTTTTGTAGTAATAAGGTTTGTTTCAAAGTGTTGGTGATACCTTAGTCCATGTTCGATTCCCAACTGTACCATTGTATCTATATCCATAACACAAGTGTTTTAGCTACTTACTTAAAAACAAACTAAAAATAACCTGGCCATCATCTTTTGCCATCTATTGAGAAGCCCTGTGGCTCTGTGGTTTAGCGCCTGGCCCAGCGTTTGCGAAATTTAAGAGGATTGTCAACCACGTGGTCTCCATACAAACGGCGATAACGTTTCCCACCCTCTAAACCTTAACCTACAGCAATGAATTTTTGGTATGTTTTTGAAATGCCTAAAAACTAGGGCTGTACGTTTTGATTTTTAAAATATTCATTGTAGATTTGAAAATATTGGCACTTCTGTGTTTTGTATGAAATCACTAAAATGCAAATATTTCGAAATCTATTATAGATATTTAAAAAATCAAAACGTACAGCCCTAGTATTTAGGCATTTCAAAAACATACCAAAAATTCATTGCAGTAGGTTAAGATTTAGAGGGTGGGAAACGTTATCGCCGTTTGTATGGAGACCACGTGGTTGACAATCATCTTATGCAACTTTCGCAAGGGTCAGTCATGGGATAGATGACCAAAAATTTATTATAGCTACTCAGAAGGCACGTTAAGCCGTTGATCCCGGCTGCATTTGCTTTGCAGTCGTTAACACCCACCAATCCGCATTGGGCCCGCGTGGTGGGTTATGGCCCATCCTTCTTATCCACCCATAAGAAAGGATTGTGCCCCAGTAGGGACATAAAAATGGATGATGGTCAATCATCTTTTCTATACGAAAGTTAAAATATCAACCCGAAGTAAATTTTTACCCCCGAAAACTTCAGCTAATTGTCGTACAAAGTGACTGGAAAATGTACAACAGTTACATAACAAAGCTGTAGGTACCTATTCACTCAATTTATTCGGCAAAGACAAACATAAACCTAAACACGCGAAATTAGGCCCAACTTTAAGCGTAAGTACCATTTAAAACAATAGCCCCGCAAATCCATCCGGTTTATTTATATCGTACGATTTTTATTTAAATCGGTAAAGAAATATCATTAAAAAAAACAATTTTACTAATACTGGTAAATTATATTTGTGGTTGAAGTACCAACTAAAATAAGTTCGTCAGTAACGTGGAAAATCAATTATTTGATTGCCAAATAAAATTAGTAAACGGATTCATTAGAACTGATAAGTATTGAAAATATGGATTTTGACATATTATATTAATGCATAAATAATAATTTTCATTTCTCTCTAAACTCAATCGATTATACCATAACACAATAATTTTCAGTTTCAATAATTTGAGTTTTTTTACCTCAAAAATATCGACTGAAAAATATTGATTTCATACTCCTCAAAAATGTAAATTACCCAAATCTGTTCTCGAACCGCATCAACCGTGTGAATTAATATCAGACATTTTTATTTTTTTTAAATCGGATCGCAATCGTACAGTGTAAATACGTGAACGGGTTCATGCCCGGGGCCCCAGTTCTATTGATTACTATTTAATTCGTTGTTAGTGGATACAATTACTAAATTACTCGGTTCCTCTCCACTTAGCTTCTACGTTAAATTGTCTATATAAATCGATTGGTTAGATATTTTCGGCACGATCCGATCGCTCCCAGTGCTTTTCAAAAAGCTTGTATAATTGAGACGATTATTTCAAATCCTCTTTCGTTCGTTTTCTTTTTTAATGGTTTATTAAAAGTTTTCTAGCGCACGTGTTAGTATAATGTAATTAAAATATAACACACCACTTTGAAAAAAGCTTAGAACTGTTTTAACTAATTAATTAGTAGATGCTTTGCTTACCTTTGAAATTGCCGATTGAATAAGAATTTTAAAGGGATTACTAATATTTCCTTCATCAATTGAAGAACTGCATACGCTAATATTTCAAAACTTTTTTGTATACAAACTTTTGAATAATGAGCTTATTAGTAAATGCCACACACGAGTAAAGGAAAAAAACATAAGTATTCAACGATTGGAGACTCTTTCAATGTATTTTCTAACTTTGAGGAAACAAAAAGAAGGATTATTTGCTAAGTAAGTACTCCTATTAAGCGTTATGATCATAACTTAAAAGGTTATTGTATTTTCTGCGTGAGTTAAAATATTGTAGAGGTAATTATGGACCTAATACTGTTTTCAAAGTTCAGAGGGCCTAGCCAAAGTAACATTGGCAAATCTTCGTTATCGCTTCGCTTTCGAAACATGTATGGGATTGACATAAGGTTTCGTTAACAATTTAATTTTAAAACGTCAAATCCACATGTTTCGAAGCGAAGCGATAACGAAAATTTGCAAATGTTACTTTGGCAAGGGGGGCTGTGCAGCTAAAAATCTATGGAAGTGTTATTGCAAACAATTAATATTGCTTAAAAAATGCCACCATGGAGTCAAAAAATTATTAATATAAATTATAACAGCTTTAGTCGGGCCAGCCACGCTCGGTGACTGACGTTAGTGTTTTTTACAATAATTGCAGTTTGTATTGTAAAGAAAAGAAAGAAAGAGAGAGTTTATAATTTAAGAAATAACGTCCTGTGTAGTCAAATGGTGTAAAAAATGCAAAGAAGTCAGTAAAAAGATGCAGATAATATAACCTATTTTTTTTTTTGTTTAAGTATAGAAAATATCCATAAGTATACAAATTATGCTCGCTAATAAGCAACCAATTGTTTAGGCGTTTTGTGCTGCATAATTGAATGCCAGCATCTTAGCTCCATCCACTTAGTTGTAATTTTCGTGTGTTGCCCTTTTTTGAGCGGAATGCTTGTTCCATAGATTTTAGTTCGCTGGTTCTGTAAATAAATTATTCCATTTCCACCACCACAATGACTCGATATGGTTCCCTCTTATCGTGTGCTTCAGCAGTTGGTCTGATTTTAAGCTTAATTATATTTTTTTATTTAATATTGACCCATAAATAAAGGCGATTATTTTGGAACATTAAAAAGGGAATTAATTGTCCAATCACCTTCACAACAATTATTTTGCAATTATCTTTAATTTCTTGTAAATAATACCAGTTAGATACAAATAAACAATTCACAAAGGGCAACGACATAGGGAACCGGGCCGTCAAAGAAGCCGCCTCGTTTGTTCTCACCGATATCGAACTAAATTAATTAACTAATTAAAAGCCATTACAAATAATTACTTACTGCTCGCGATTAAATTAGACGACTTATTGGTCAAGAATAACGAGAACTCGCTTCGTTTTGACTTCGAGGCTGTTTGAGTACTAATAATTTAGTTTGCTCTTATTTATGCCTCAAAAGCTTAGACTCGAGGTAACACAACAACTGTATTTAGTATGTTTTAGTTGTATGTACAGTGTACACCTCAGTCAGCCAGCCGTCATAAGTAGGTACAACTATTTATTCTGTGATACGGCTGACGTTTCCATATGTGTGGTGTGTCTGTGATCACGTAATTAAAATAATGTAAACAACTACATATTTATGTATATTGTGGTATTGTCCAGAAATAAGGCATATATACCTTACTAACTTCACATTTTTTTATATAAATTAATAAATAATTATACACAACACACGGAGAAAATATTTCGCTAATCGAAATGTCAAATCCATAGGTAGGTAGGTACACTATAAACACTATAAACTAAAATATCTTTGTGTAAGGAGACTGATGGTTTCCAGAGGTTGCAGCTCTGTAATCATACGGTTTAATTAATGATAAGTTACATACATTTGCCTTTTCTCCACTTATTATCTTCGACCATTCCTTGATTAGCACAGATACAATCTGAGAACAGACCTGATAAGTAAATTGGCTTTTCAATGTTACTGTTTACGTTCCTTCGCACGTATTTCGAGAATGCAACCCTATCTAATGAATTCTTACATTAAGGGCAATCGTAATGATTCTGATAAAGTCATGTTAATGTAGTTACTACCTGATATGCGAATTGATACTAGAATTCAAGAGATTTAATTTTTAATCTCCCGTTTTTTTATAGCAAATATTTTATTTAGAAAAGCAAGATACAAAAGTGACGTAGAGGCATCATTAAATGTCATTGCATGACGTAGGCCTCTTCCGTTAAGCTAGGATTTCCTAGGATGACGGTGCCGTCATATTACGGCCGTAATTTAGCGGCGTAGAACGTTTTCTATGTGAACAATATGGCGCGCCGTATTTTTTACATAGACAACGTTCTAAATAAATATTTTTTGATTTTGATTTGATTTGATTTGATTGTACTCTGCCGGATCACACACGTCATATTATCTAAAATCATATTCACTTTTAAATGGCAATTTTTTATCTTTTGTTATAGTTGATTCGATTGAACCTAGTTGAATAATCCACAATTAATTAAAAATTACCAAACAATCCTTGTTAAGTATATTAAATTTGAAATTTCCTGTAGGCAGGCAAGGTACTAAAATAACAAGTTCTTAATTACTTATTAATTAATACCTCGGAGTTATCCACAACGTGTGTCAAAGTTATAAACACACACAACACTTAATTCGATTATAATCATGAATAATCTTTCATAAAATCGGATTTTAATTACAGTCGGGCAAATGAAAAGCCCTCGTCAATATTACAGAAAAGGCCAAACTTTTACCGAACACTGTTCGAATTCTTGAAGAAACTTCCAAAGTACTTAAAACAGTTACCTTAATACGCGTTAATTACAATGGATAACGTATTCGATTCTATATTGTAATCGGAACATGATTCGAGTCAATTCAGTTCGCGTAATTTCACCCATTATACCTGTTAACAAATTTATAATATGCGTGTCGACAAATCGGATTCAACTCCAAATTGCTCCTTGTGTCAGTTGCAGAGAGTCGTAAAGCTCTAAAATTTTACGTGTGCGTGTAAATGTGATTCGTTCAAAGTATACATGATTCACCTAATCACTCGAAAAACTTTAATTAAGAATAATGAACCGTTCAATGTAAAACGTCGGAATAACGGCCTCTTTTGATTATTACGTCGAATTTTTCGGTTTTAAATATGCTCGGCTGGCATGTGAGTTTGGCATTAGCGGACTGTCGGTAAACGCAAATCTGATATTAGCGTATCATTTTCGAGAGGAAACTATTTAGAAATACCGAAGAGAAAATTCATGAGGTCGAGAAATGGAAAATACACCTAATTGGAAACGCGTTAGGGAAATGTAGTTAAGTAGCAAAAGAAATACTGGTAATTATTTTTATCAGCGTTAAATTAAGTAGAATCGAAATACAAATACTTTTTATTTTTCTGACAACTGACAACCTTACGGTGGTACCTACCTAAAATATTGAACAGCCCTAAAAATGATGATCATGATTTTAGAATTGGTTCGACACTTAGCCATAAAAACCAATTATTCCACATCACGTAGCTGTACGTTTGTCGCGTCATCAACGCCAGTGTGTTGTTTCAATTATACCAACAAATACTCGAGGAGTGCCGAAAACTTTTTCGCGGAAAAATTCAATTTCAGAAACACTCAAAAACACCGGCTGTCGAAAGCTGCCAACTCAACATTCGAAAAACACGTAATGGCCGTTACGAATTAGTGAACTATACCGAAAATGATCCGCTCGCACGGAACCCGGGTCAATAGTCGAGCACACAGACCAACACGCGAACTTTAATTGTGTCTAATTAATTTATTACATGTATTAAACAATTACCCGCCGGTATCTCGATGCATTATTGTTATTGAATTCGGTCGTACTGTTACGACTCTTTGACCAATTGACTTATCTTTTATAGGTAATTAATGGGCGAATTCTCATCACGCGAACGCTCTAATTGGATGAAGAGTCGAAGTTAAAAATTGGTGATGCTCTCTAGTAATCGCTGGGCAAATTGCGATGAATTGTTTTATTAATATCTTCGTTCGTTCGTTGTCGGTGCCTACTGTAACACCTTTACTTTAATATACACAGTATATCTATTGTCTTCTGATGGGTTGACAGTGACTAAAGATTTCAATTTACTATGATCCTGGACAACTTCTTTTGTTGCCTCCACATTGACCACATTCATAGTTCTTATCATACCGCCCAGGTACCTACAGAAATTGTATAACCTGCTTGACTTTATTATCTGCACATTGATGAAACAAAACATGGTTGACAACGATCAAATCTGACTCCGGAAATTTCGCGAAATTATCTACAAATCACCCCTCATAACATAAGGAGCGCAAAATTTCCGAAACTATTGGTAGTAACAAACGAAATTAGAAATCGTCTGCGTTTCGAACACCGGTAAATGGAGGAACGATTGCCAATTTACGAACCCTACCCGTCTTAATTGATGCAGACTAGTAAACTAGTGGGGGTAGACAGTGAAAGTAATTTGTCATCGGTTAGCTAAGCAGGGGAGACCGGCACAGCACGTCTCAGCTAATGGCATCCCCATAATTAGGAGCCACCATCTTCTAATTGCATAAATTGCTTACTAAACTTGCCTATAATTTTGCTTGTAATTAAACGGGTAGGCGAGAGGCGTTTCTACGAGCACTTAACTTATTTCGCGTTTTAACTTCTGTATGGACACTAGATTTATACTTAAGACTCTACAACTCAAACTGTTCACTCAAAACTACAAACGATACTTTTTTCGTAAAACTGTTTGACTCACTTCTTATAGAAACTGAGTTTTCAACTTTTGGTTCTGCTGTACCGATATGGCTATTGGCATCTACTGCTCCAAAGACAGCTAAACACTGTTTATTTTAAAAAAAACAGAGTTACCAAACGGTTTAACAAAAAATGAAAAAACTGCAACTTGATGAAAATTATTAATGCTTATCAATCGTACCAAACTCAAAGAGACTCTTAATTATTTTGTCCGAGACGTCAGTAACTTAACATTTTTAGAAAATTTTCGAATCCTTTGGAGGGTGTGGAAATTTTTCTGTTAATAGCTACATTATTTATGTTGGTCACAAGACACAATTCACATACTAATAGATTTTTTGTCACCACAGACCAACCAACAATCAGCCAGTCATCCAGCAACGTAGTCGACGGCATCAACCTAGAAGACATTAAGGAATTCGCCAAAGCCTTCAAACTTCGCCGCCTAGGCCTCGGCCTAACGCAAACCCAAGTAGGCCAGGCCTTATCCGTCACCGAAGGGCCGGCGTATAGTCAAAGCGCCATTTGTAGGTAAGCTTTAGATTTAACACATTCTATAATGTGCATTTCATTTAAAACTTATTTGTTGTTATAATTTTTGGTAGGTTATAAAAATGGAAGACTGATTAGTCATAACTCATAACTCAAAAAGTTTTGATTTAGATTAGCTATACATATACTAAGGTGTTTACGTGATAAATGGTACAGTCTTCCCTTTACTAATCAATGTTTAGAAAGAATGACAAATGACAAGAAAACATCAGAATTAAGTCGCACGCTCGTCACAGCTCTGACCACCCTAGCAATAAAAAAGCTCCCAATCTAAGGCTCAGTTATCGCAGCCAACTTTTTAATATCGTTAATTGAAGTGATTTGTAAAACAGCATGACTCCTTTCATTGCTTACGATTCGTTTAATTAATTACCATTCGGACGGCTTCCGTTCCGGCCCGTGTCGTGGCTTATACCATTTTTTACTTGGCTAGGCGCGGGCACGCGTTTTCTAATTATCTTTTTGGCATCCACTGTTCTTATTTCGTCTATGATGAACTGAATGTTAACGCCAAATTGTATTGAACAATAGAATTTATCAATTTACATAGGTTGTATTTCAATAATTTTATCGAGAGGTTGAGCATAACGTTTGATTTTAACAATAGATATTATACCAACAAAATTCTTATGCTACTCGTCACGTCAATGTAACGTTAGCATTATGATACATAAGTTTAAAATGTTTAAACTCATAATGTTGATTGAATCGAAATCTATCGGAACAAAGTTTGCGATGAACAAATCTAATTTCAATGCAAACCGGAATGCTATACCAGCAGCGCGCAGGCCTAAGGAAATTTCAATTGGTGCCACCCCTGACGACCTCCTTCGTATAATAAAATCATTAATCGTTACTTCTGTTCCAGTTAATTAATTATCTTGCCGTAATTACTTTTTTCGTGTAATTAAAAGAGTAGAATTCCCCTGTCTTTGTCTCGTCCTGATTTCATTTTCCATTAATTTTTCTTTCTACTCCCTCCAATTTGGTGTCGTGACGTCGCTACATGGTAGTTACCCCTTTGATTATACTGGACTTAATTAATTTGCATTTTAATTAAAACATATTATTTGAGAAAAGAAATAATTTAACATTCCCCCATTTCTTAGAGAAACTTGGCTATTGTTTCGGCTCTGACAGTAGATTTTTGTTTTAAAATAAATTTGTGAAAACAAACGAAATGATTAACTCGGAAATTGCAAAACTCTTTTACGACAAATTGCCAGCAGACTGCGTAAATTTTGCGGGTTTTTGTATAGAAAAGCTACCCTTTAGGTAAATATTAACAAGCTTATACCGACAAGATTCATGGTCAATGCCACTGAAAATGGGATCATACATGAAAAATAAAGCTGTTGTGGACATTTGAAATGTATTTAAATTTTAAATGCGATGTAACGTATCAAACTCCTAAAAATGCATACACCGAGTGTTGTGGCGTCTGAATAATTTTAAATTCTTAATAAACTGAAGTTCACGGATGTTTGTGATACAATCATTTACAGTTTTTTGGTATCCACGAATATCTGGAAAGCGTGCGGCTTTATTTCTGTTACAAGTTTTTTTTAACATTCCTCCAGAACATCAAGGATTCCCTACGCCCACTGGATGATAAGAATCTAACATGACTATTTGTTACCGTCCCCAGTGCCCTGGCTTCGCAGATGCTAGCAGCTCAGCTGTCTTCACAACAACAAAACATGTATGTGTTTTGTTTTATTCCCTTTACCGTACCTCCAAATTTATCACCATCGCATCGACTTAAGACCCAGACCTTTTTGACATAGATATTATTAGCGCGTCACAAGAGATTTTCGTGCAATGATAAATTCGGAGGTACTCAACTTACATGCATTAAGCACACGCTTTGACTCACTTTCGACGGCCCGTTCCACATGTAGACTGACTTTAAATCAAAATGTTTCAACGCTGTTTAATGTTATCTTATCTCGATCGGCGATCCGTACATTCCTTTTGAATGTATGCCGCATATAATTATCGGTAATTACCTGTTTTGACGTTCTTTCTTTTCCTTTTCACACGTATACGGTATTTGCATACGAGTAATTACAGAAAAGGCGCCATGCATCATACGCCTTGCTGTTACATTTTGATGTTAAGACAAACGCGGTACATTAAAGTGCGGCTACCGACCATGTCTATTCGACACCATGAGTAATCGACATGAGAGTATTATCACTTTTGTTGTAGGAACATCTCGATGAGTAATTTCTTGCTTTCCATCTAATCTAGCATGATGTATTATTTCATTACTCTTATTTTTATTAATATTCATTTCGCGCAATTCAAAGCCAGGGCATTGGCATACGTTACCTTTCGTTTCTAATTGAATTCGTTGTTTTATTGTTACCTCGTTTTAAAATTAATCAAACTGATTACCCGGCAATCTAAATTGCCTATTGTTTTTTTCTCTCCACATAATCGTTAACGCCATGTCAATGTCCTGTGTTTATGCCTGTATTTGGATCGGGTTACCGCGATGTCCATGCTTCAACGCGCTAGAGTTTTGTTTGACCGGTGCGTGCATAGCAAGAATCTAACATTAAATTGTGTGTTCGATACAGATTTGAGAAATTGGATATTACACCAAAAAGTGCGCAGAAAATCAAACCGGTGCTCGAACGTTGGATGAAGGAAGCAGAAGAGAGGTAAATATTTGTTTGAGTGAATTTGTACGTGGTTATGTGCTACACCGTGATCGTGACACATTTGGCCTTTAACGCTTAGCAACGTTGCAAAGATATTTCTCAAATCTGGACTAACTACTGCTTTCACGGGCTATTAGCATTTAAGTTTATTTAGTTCTTATGCTGCTGTTGTTTTACTAACAATATCGTTACTTTCTACACCTCGAAATTCAGGAAACTGTTTTCTCATATCATAACCTAATTAGCATCGCTCGAAAACAGTTTCCTCAATTTATAAGTACACCCTCCTAACAACAATATTGTATGTGGTTTTCATTTATTAGAATTTAAAATTATCATGGTTTACGTTCAAGTTTTCTATTAAAGTGTCATCATTAGCGTCTTAGTTACTATTGACGACGCTTTTGTTTTTCATAAGTTGACTTTTATAATACCTACTCGATTACTGATTCGATTTCAATCCAACATTATCAACAACGTCAATGGTCGTCGCGACGAAAAAACAAACGTCGTAGCAGAGCTTTAAATTTCATAAATCGATCCAGATGTCACTTAAAACTTCAACGGGACTTAATAAACGCTGTGAGATTCTATCGATTTAACATTTTGCGTCATTAAAATGCATTATCTGGATGCAACGGGACGCATTTAACATTGCAAATGGAGCATTGAATTTGCAGTCTACTATCTCTCTTGGTGGTAATTTTTAACGAGCGCCTCTAACGATAGTCCTTGAATTAATACCAGGATGGGTGGTCGTCTCCGCAGCCTCATTACTTGCTGCCTTACATATTGGCTTTTAATCAACAGCTATCTCTGAGTGAGGAAGTCTTCAAATGTGTATTTAGTAAATATGATCTCTTAAATTGTGCATAAATTCATTCAGTTCTTAAGAATTCAATTAATAAAATCTGAACACGATGTTGTAATCAAAATTGTTCTTCTGACAGATCAAGCTGAGAATATTTAACGAGATAAACGGTCACAAAATCTGTTGATTGACATTATCTTCCACTAAAATAGAGCACTTTTCACATAACAATAGAAATATCGTTATGAGTTTGTCAATAAGGTACTAAGTACTGATATTATCCTCGGGTTAATTAATTTACCATCTGTCATTATTTATGTGCAAATCCAGTTCGCACTTGCCCGACTTTTAATCAGCTCATTTGCATCCAAGGTGCATAATATTCTTAAGAACAGAATCTCGTCACGACTAACATTAAAAATAAAATCAATGCAGTCGGTATCCGATAGAACACATTCATTTATGTAGGGACATTCAAATGACACGTCTTTATGGAATCAGAGCAAGGCTCGTTGCCTTCAACGTCCTGTTTTTCAATATGAACTTGGTAAGGATTTACAATTCAAGATTCTCTTTCTAATAAGCTCTCATGACATTTTAAAGGAAAAAACAAAAACGATGATAAGTGATCCGGGCAGAACAAAATAATCTTTTCAGATTAAAAGATTTGTTGTTTTTCACCGAAGGAATATTAGAAGATAAGAGAAAGAGGATCTCAGTCTGCAGACCAAGGAAGCATCAGCTGATTGAAGTCCATATCATCTGTATAAAACTACATCCATTTTCAGAGCAGATAAGTGCCTTGTCAGATGATATAGAGTGCGAAATAAGAGCACGTCTGGATCCATCTATCTTTTCTGTTAGAAAAAAACCTAACACATAATCTCTTAGGAAAAGTTGGACACAATCATGATAAAGTTATATGCGAACTATAATATATATAAAGGAATCGTGTATCCATCTACATAGTTTTGCATGTTTGTAGATTTTACTTTAGTGTAGACTAATTTCGGTAAGGTTCTGTTGTTATGTGATGCCTAGAGATTTGGTGTCCACCCTAAAATACACTGATAAATCATGTTTCTCTAAATTGTTAGTGCATCGTAATTTAGGATTACGATGCACTAACATTTTTAATGTGTTTCATCAATGTATCCGGCTACTCAATGCATTATTCTTTCTTGTAAGCTTGGTTAGGTACCGATCCAAAAATCAAGCTTTCATTTCATTTTTATATGAAAAACTGGAAAGTCAATGCTGTAGTTACAATGCCATTAATTTAACAATGTACAACAGAAGTAGCAACTTCAGAGCGCTATGCGCTACAAAACGACTTATTTTAATGTGTAAAATTTTCTGTTTGCTATACTATATAGGTACATTCTCAAGTGAAGTTGCAGCGGATCACTGTCTATTGTCAATTTAATCGCATTGTTGGTAAATTTATGTTGGGGTCGAAATATTATCGGTTCCGCTTTGGTCTTCTCGTGGTTGGCATGGCGGGGTTAGCCTCAGTTGGCATGAATTTTATCTTACACTTATGATGAAATTCAGGCAGCAGACTAACTCTATCAGCTTTGACTATCACCGTGAACAGCTAACTCTATCATCTTTGACTATCACCGTGAAAGTGAGCACTGTTGAACAGCAAAGATCTTCCACTGGTTCAACTTTTCGCAGCCTTCCTCAAAGTTTTCCTTCTCTCTTTCCAGGTATGCTTCCGGCCAGAACCACCTCACTGACTTCATCGGGATGGAGCCCAGCAAGAAGCGCAAGCGGCGGACGTCTTTTACTCCTCAAGCTCTGGAACTACTTAACGCGCACTTTGAGAGGAATACCCATCCCTCTGGTGAGTAAATTCCCCATATTTATTTTCTCCCTTTATTTTAATCCTGGATTAACAATGAAGCTGAGAAAGAGCGGAAGCGACGGAACTCTACAAAACATGGAACTACTCAACGCATACGTTTGGGGATATTATCATCTAAGTATTTAATTATGTCCTCAATGCGAGGCATGCTAACAAAGACTTCTAAGCATGCTGAGGAAGTTGAGGAACTAATAGCGCCACAAGCGACTGTCCTTAAGGCGGTTATATGACCGAAAGTGGCGCCCTCAGAGGTTTTTATTTAATTAGTATTTAATAGAAAAAGATCTTAATAATGTTTATCGTGGAGATTTTAGGGCCCATGGTCTAGTATTTTTAGAAGGTTCACTACGTGCCCTCGTAGTCATTCGTAGAAGTAAAAAAACGTGTCAAAAACGGCCACTTTTAGCAGTTTTGATATCTACTTCTAGTAGTGACTACGAGGGAATATAACGATACCGTCTAAAAATACTAGACTGTGGCCCTAAAATCTCCACGATAAACATTTTTAAAATTGTGTATTAGAATTATAATATTAAATATAATTCACCGCGGTGCCACTTTCGCTCAGGGTACCTTAAATCATTTGATTAGTTGTTTCAAATGTCATTTCTGACGTATTATACAAACTTACCATATTTAGTATTGTATTTTAACCAATCAAAACCATTGATAGCGGTTGGGTCGCTATCTGCGATTGTTGATTGTATCAAAAAAAGAAAATAAAATGACATTGGACACTATCAAGTATCGTAAATGGCAGACGTTCACTTCAACAGCCCTGATGTTTTTACGAGTTAAAAAAAATCCACCGTCATCCAAATTCAAAGGGTGAACTCAACTACTTAGGTAGTAAATGTGCAAGTAATGCGCATGTATGTACATCCCAAAAAGAATTTTATTTCTGGGAAATTGTGTTATAACTTTGGTTTACATCGACGACTTCCAATGAAAAAAAATATGAGGCATAGGTTTTTTTGTATTTTTTTTTATTTGTAGAATTACTTAATTTATTTTTCTGAATTCCAGGCACTGAAATTACTGGACTTGCGCACCAATTAGGCTACGAACGTGAGGTCATTCGAATATGGTTCTGCAACAAACGCCAAGCTCTCAAAAACACCGTCAGAATGATGTCCAAAGGCATGGTCTAAAATTAAAAAAAACTGCTAAAAATATGGCAGCTGTTTTAATTTGGCGGCAAACTTAGAATAAGTACCTTTAGAGATGGGACGCATCATTGTATCGATGTCGATGGTTTTGGCTTCAAGATTTGAGATCTCGTCTCGATACTCACTTTATTGTTTGCATTAATAGTGTCTTAACTTAAAAGGTGTTTTACGTTTGCTTATCAAATAATATTTTATAAATATTATTCTGGCCTTAACGCAAACCTTTGTGCGATTCCAGCCAACTTAAAAGGGAGATAATGATAAGCGTAATTATAAAATAAAATAAAATTTCGACTGAAATATTCGTCTCGACGTAGTTTACATTGATATGAATGGAATGTCATAGACTTTTAAGAAGTAGTTGTTTATTAGTACAAATAATAAAATGAGGATATTCATTCCACTCGGTTGTAGTGACTCCTCTTTTATCTACAAAAATATTAGTTTTTCAAACGATTTCTGAACAAAACAAATTTTGGATTAAAACAAGTTACACAACTACCATAGATTTTTTTTATATAAAAAATATATTACTCTACAGTATTAGGGTGTAACTCGTGGTGGGAAAAGCTGGGATTAATAGGATTCTAAGGAAAGATGAACTCGATGTGTGGTGGACTGTGGATATTCCTAGTATTATTCCTTTTTTTGTATAAAATACAGCATTTTGTAAATAAGTACAATAAAATTTTCGGCGATAAATCTGTAATGTAGATGGTACATTAATTTATTGAAATACTCTGAGTTATTTCGTTCTACTTAGCGAATGTTGCACTTTATAGTTTTAGAAATAATATTGATATTATGGAAGTAGATAATGTGTCGTCAGTCTTAGAGGCCTACTGAAAGTTTTTTAATCTTTGGTAGGTTTTTGTTGATAGATAGGTATAAAACGATAATATGTATAGAATAGATAGTAAGTAATTAAAATACTATCATAAATTGTAAATATTGTTTTCGTAATTTTATTTTAAATGCCGTATTTTAGTTCCACGATTAAGTTTAATTTCATAGCTTTTTAAATAAAATTGTAGATTCAAGTTGGATTTTTTGGCAGTGTCAAAGATGTTGTTTTATACGTTCCGAATTCATATTACAATTTTCAGTTATCAAATACAAGTAACAGATGGTCTTAAAATTAATTTAATGAACAAATTTATTTATGTGCATATTTTTGGGTAGTAATATTAAACTAATAAAATTGCCTCGCATTTGGAACTGTAGATTTTGAAAATATTATACATATTATATAAAAAGTTTCAAAAAGACAAATTTTGACATTTAAGTAATTATTTTAGAGATGTGGAGAAGTGACCGAAAAGTATGCACAAATTAAATTATCTAGTTTGAGCTAAATTCTCTTCTAATCACAAAGATAATACAAAGCTCTGTTCAACTTTGTAATATACTTTTAGATACCAATCTCGATAACCTACCTGCCCCCTTACTCAATGGCCAACTTTCTATTCGTTTGAACGCTAAGCTTACGTTTAAAGCTCGAATATATGAGAAATAAATGATTAAATCACATGTCGCAAACTTATGTAAACAACTATTAGTCACAACTAACAGTCAACACAACTCTACCAGTTCATTTCATACTTATGAGCCAAGTAGACTTGTTTCTTAGCAATTCACGAGCAATATATTATAAAAGTAAAATCTTATTAGGTACGTCTACTGCCCTAAAATACGAAGAGAGCTATACACCTCCATTTATATTTGAATTGATCTTTAAAGTAATTAGTATTTTTGAGTATTTAAAGTTTTTTATAAATTCTATCGTCAGTAAAATATGTATTGTAGTGTCGTGTGTAAATAATTTAGTTAGAATGTTTTCAATTTAAGACCTGCTGTTAACTGTATTACCAATAGTAATAAGGCTGTAATGTAATGTATGTTAATGACCAATGAAAACCAACTTGTGATCATTAATATTTGTACTGTTACCTACTACTTAACAAGAGTCGTTAAAAAATAATATTATAAAAATTGAACATATTTTTCGGCTGTTGAAAAATTGTAAATACAATATTAAGGATAATAAAACTATTTGGATTAATATTTAGGAACAAAAGAAAAAAAATATTATCAAAATTTATATTTTCAAAAATTATTACAAGTGCAAAAAAGTGTATTTAAAAAGGGATGTTTGGCCATAAAACTAAATTTATACTCGATGCAGATGTTTTATCGACTACAACACAACACTAGCCCACACAAGCAGTAAGGTACACAGTGACTTATGATAAGTCGTGCGATGCGATATTGCGACTAATCTGTACTTATAATTTGCTGAATCAGATTTTTCATAGAATACGTCAAAAATCAATGTTTACCTACTGTAAATTATTTTTGTTAAAACAAATCCTTGTTTTAAAAAAAAAATAAGGGTATTTCAATAATGCAGTCCTTTAGTAACAGAAGGTCACGTTCGTTACGTCTGAGTTCCATTTTTTTAATTAGATTTTGCCATAGCATAGATAGAGGAAGTAGCTATCTAGTTTATTATTCTCGTGTAGAGTTGCGTTCAGAACTTTTGAGCGCCGGTTGTTTGGTTGTTTTTTAACTCGCTCTAAGGTTTGGAACGACCAAGAACTTTAAATGTCAATGTCAATACAAATTCTTCATTTTCCATTTGGAATACGAATAATTTAAACTTTTCTTTATACTAAATCAAATAAAATCCGTTTTTTGTGGATCTACCATGATTATTTTAAAAATAAGACATAAAAACATCAAATATACAAAATAATGTCAAATGACATTGACATTTTTTCTATAGATAAACGTCAGAGCGTTTTACAACCATCATTTTTGATGGTTGTTTGGTTGCAACGCTCTGACGTTCGGAACGTCACGCTCAAATGTTTGGAACGCCGTTAGAGCGTTCGGTTGTGGTTACTGGTTAGGTTGCACTCGGAGTGTAGGTTTGGAACGCGCCTCAGAGTGCGAAACTGCGAAAGTGCGAAAATATGTAATTCGTTAATCGTTTACTCTCCCTCCATATTGGTCATAATAACAATGAATAATTATAATTATTAATTTTATCTTCGTGTACCTCACATAAATAAATCAAACTCTACCTTGACAATTTTGCAAACCTAGTTTGTCAGGCTAGTTTTATAAGTCTCTAAGAAATAATATGATGATGATTACGTTAATTATTAGGATTCAAAACAATCCATCTCAAATGCAAATGAATTTGCAGAGCCCAAAGGGAAAAAAATAACAAAAGTATAGCGTCAGCAATACAATAAAGAGTTACTAAAATTCCAAAGGCTTTTTTCGCACAAATTTTCAATTTCTTGTTATGAAAAATCTGATTCTCAACAAACATTAGTGTAATAGAAGGAAGCATAGGATGCTAAGTACAAATGATATAATTTAACTATAAACTGCTAGTCCCGTAAACTTTGTATATTTACAGAGCAAAATCGCATTGCACCCTGGTTTTCATGATCCATAGTAATTACATAGTAATACGATTATAAAACTCTACTTACACATAACTTCAGCTGTAACACATATTCAAACCAAACTGTAACAGTATGTAATAGTGTATTAATTTTTCTTCCTATAATGGTACCGACCGAATGATTATGGCTGCTGGTTTACGATGAGATGCAGAATAAAGGCAAATAACTGTTTGAATGATTGTTTCATTGTATTGTACCTTTGGATGGTTACCTAACTCTTAGGGTCCCCGCACACACGCCACAACCACAAAACGCCCGCCGCGCCTCCGCCGCGCCGCCGCCGCGCGCCGCCACTGACCTATTCCTGTAGTTTTCATACTTACATCGCCGCACACGGTAAACGCCGGTGTTCGCCATACCTGGGCTCTGTCACTCCGCGCGCGAATCTGAAGCGCAGGCGTCCTCTGAGAGGACAAATTTCATACATCAGAAAAGATAAGACCTACGCGATAGAAAGAGAGGCAACTACAAAGCGCATGTTTTGGAGCGAAGGTTGTGCTGTGCGATCTGAATTGCACTTTATTGTATCGTAACAAGAGTCGCAATTTATTTCAACGATTTTGCGGAGTGCAACTTCTGTACGCTAGTACTATTATCTATTCTGTGGCCAAACGCTCAAACGTTGCGTCTCGCTTCTTATGGCCGACACGACACCGGCTACTAAACTGCAAGCGAAGGAAATGTCGGCTACAGACCACTTGTGGCTGTCGCGCGCTTCAGCTACTTTTGCAGCCGCTGGTCACGGGGCACAGTCCCCCGTGACCACGGCAGCTGCAAAGGTGCCGAAACGTCGGGAAAAATAAAAATCTAACCAAATACCAACTAATTACCAAAGTAAGTACTTTCAATAATACCGCGCTAGTAAGTATCCGTTAAAAGTGTTTTATTTCATGTCTAGTAAGCGCGTAAGCTTGAGAAGTGAATATTTCTATAAAACTTTGCTATGGACATTTTATTATTATTCTTCTTCAGAGTCACTGTGGCTCACTCGTGCCAAGCATATTGTGTCATTTATATTGTCAATGACTTCATCCTCAGTGCAGTGATCAATCAGTATTAACCTTAATAATTCGCGATATAGTTTTAAATGTCCATAGCAAAGTCTTATAGAAAGACTTTGCTAAGAAAATTTTGAAAGGGATTGATGTGAATTTTTTTTTTTAGATGAACAAGATGAGTTCCGCTATCAATATTTTTTCTCTAGCTAGATAACTTGCTAAGGTATATTTTACCACTATAATCAATAGGGTACCGGACAGTAATCGAAAAAAAATCTAAGATGTATTTTAAAATAAAGTTTGTTATACAACAAAATCACTCAATTAAGATTTTTAAGAAATAACAATGATTTATAATTTTTAATCAATAAACAAAGTTGCGTAAATCCAATATTTTTTATCTGTGCAGTGTAAGAACCCAAACGCCAATCACAGTGCGTGACGTCATTTGTGGTTAGCCTTAAGTAAACAACACTGGGTTGCGTTCAGACTAAATATAATTATTTGTGTTGTGGGCTGTGTAATAACACTCTAGGTAGGTACAGTACTTACATCAAAGTGATCTTCGCAAAAGTAAATTGGTGAGGTAACAAACATTCCATCGCACTTTCGTCTTGCTAGGTCTAACCATTTCTTTCGTATGTCTGGTTTTCGAGGTACATCAATGAAAATTTTATTTGGAGTAGTTACTGATGTATTTCCAGATCGAGGTACACCAACGATATTTTTTTCTGGATTAAGAACTACAAAATACTTAATTTATCCATGCACTGATCACTTGTAATATAGCTTGTATTTGTTTGTTTGGTTGCCGGTTCTCTATTGCGGAAACGGTAAATTTGGGTACAAAAAAATAAAAACGAAAAACAAGATTTTATTTATTTTTTCAATAACTGCTTGAACTATTGGGACGCTGTAAGTAAAACCATTTTTATGCGCCATTAATAGGACAATCAAATTAGCCAAACAAAACGTCTTCAGGACTAGGTGGAAAATAGGATTTTTTTTTCGTTTTTGTAAAATAAAAAAAGGCTTAACTTTGACATATTTTTTTTAAACAAAAATTTTTGGACACGCGGGACCGGTGCTGTTATCATTTTTGACAAATTCCATATTGATTTATCGAATTAGTTGAGACATGTCCGCCTCCAAGGGTTTATACACAAACACTGTGGAGCGTGACGTTCGGTTGACAAAATTCCAAACGTCAGAGCGTTGCAACTTTTTAACCATCAAAATGGATGGTTGTAAAACGCTCTGACGTTTGTCTATAGAAAAAAATGTCAATGTCATGATGTTTTTGTAGGTATCTAATTTTAAAAATGATACCTAATGGAAGATCCTCAAAAAACGGATTTTATTTGATTTAAAATAGAGGAAAGTTTAAATTATTCGTAATCCAACTGGGAAACGAAGACTTTGTAATATTAATGACATTAAAAGTTCTTGGTCGTTCCGGACCTTAGAGTATGAGTTAAAAACAATCAAACAACCGCACTCTCAGCCACTGAACGCAACCCAGTGCAACAACAAAACGCTTCTAATCTAATCTGTGGCTATTGGTCTTGCCTAGTGCTGTGATTATGAAAAATCGAATCGAAACTACAGTCTACTTTTTTTTACAAAGGAATAATCGAAACTTTTAAATGTACGCTGCTACAGAGATCTGTAGCAATTCCAATCCATCTGCAGGGTCCCAAATTTTCTGCTTGTGCTTGTGGGCGCCGACAGTCAAAAGTCAAAATCTTTACAATAGGCCGTGGGATCCACCGGCAAACTAAAAAAAAAAAATGGTTACCAAATCCCAATATAACAATGTTATTTTGCTTTAAATTCGATATTAAGCTATTACAACAATAATTTAACATTTCTACACTAGCACCTCATATTATATGAGCGTCTACTTTATAAGTTTGTTTTCTGTTACTTGAATTCATGAGATCAACAGATAAGCCTCTTAGGAACTCATGGCCAACAATATATATGTTTTGACTTATTTGTTCTGGAAGATTACTAACGCCATCTGTCGTCAATCCACTTGAAGGATTGGTCAAACATGGTTCAATATTCGGTCCTGAAACACTACTAACGCCATCTGTCATTGATTTGCTAGAGATCATCAAACAGGGTTCGGTATTTTTACATTCTTTGTCACATGATTTTTGTGGACGATTTACCAAACTCTCTTTATCTTGTGTTTTCTTGTCCTTTTTGTTATCTTCATTAATAGAGAAGTTAAGTTTGGTTCCGCCGATATCTTTTTGTTGCTTTTTAGTAGATGTAGTTTTCGGAGTTCTGCAAATGTGTTTTACAAAAAACCTTCGGGGGCTTTCTATGTGGTATTGCCCCGGTAGTACACATAACTTTCCAAAAAATGGGGCTCTGTCTTTAAGGTATTGCCCTGTTGGTATACCCTATTTTACATAGAAAAACCTTAATTTCCTACGTTAAAATTATACTGAAAAAACTGAAAATTCTTACAAATAGCAAAAACCTTGATTCTAACAAAGTCTAGCATAAATTCTAAAGTCCTTAATTAATTATTCAAAAGTCTCACTTCACTAATTGCAATTCGCTATTATAACTTTAACACTTATCACTTTCAGTATTAAGTTTATCACTTATAACGTGTCACTGACACTCATAATTCACTTTAAATCAATTTTTAACGGACTTCCAAAAAAGGAGAAGGTTCTATGTTCGTCTGTATATTTGTTTTTTTTTGTGTATGTCCACCGATTACTAGAAGACGGCTGGACCGATTAAAATGATTCAAACGTTATTACATTAGGTAAACTCCCAAGTTGGTCCTATTTTTTTAAATTTGGATATCGGTTCAGTACTTTTCAAGTAATCTTGAAAAAAGCACGAAAATAGTATGATTTTGTGTGAATTACCTCGATGATAATGGTCGTATTACTTCTTTGTTTATGAACTGAAAAAGATAATTATTTTTTTGTAGGAAGAGGAATATCTTAAGTGTAGGTTCTTTAAGTGACTTAAAAAGGAGGTTCTCAGTTTGACCCGTATGTATGTTTCTCCGCGATTATCTAACGTTTGGCTGAGCCGATTTTTCTACATTATTATAATATACCTTACCTACAAAAAATAGTTTAAAAAAAACAAAAAACCGACTTCAAAAAACCTACCTCTAAAAAGCAAGAAATAATATTCGTAATAATAAAAATACGTCTATTGAAGTCGGGTGGGGCTGGAGTATATATTCCTTTTTTTTATTCTAAAAGCCCCACTCGACTTCAATAGACGTATTTTTATTATTACGAATATTATTTCTTGCTTTTTAGAGGTAGGTTTTTTGAAGTTGGTTTTTTGTTTTTTTTAACTATTTTTTATTTTTTTATTTTTAGTGTAGGTACCTTGTAGGTAAGGTATATTATAATAATGTAGAAAAATCGGCTCAGCCAAACGTAAGATAATCGCGGAGAAACATACATACGGGTCAAACTGAGAATTTCATGCTTTTTAGAGGTAGGTTTTTTGAAGTCGGTTTTTTGTTTTTGACGTAGAAGGTGAATGATGAGTACTCTGGATCATCATCTGAAAGTGCTTCAAAAGAATTTTGCGTGAAAATATTTATAGCAAACTTTTTGCGTTGTGTGATATTTATCTCGTTCGGTATTGCTAGATATGGCTATGGACTGCTGTTGTTGCTTTCAGGACGCCGTGGGATCCGTCCTGACTTCCCAAATTAAAAAATATTTTTACTACTACGTGCGTACTGTTATAGAAAATGTGAATGTATATTCACATTTTCTCTGGCGTCCCCATGAGACTTTCCTACAAATAAAAAAAACAAGTTATTGACTTGTTTTTTGTACAAGTACTATTCACTTTTTGCTTGATAGTACTCACCTCATGATTGCAATCAAGTTTAAACCTTATTACTGTGGAGCAAAGTTCAATATTGATTGACAGCCTATATTCAGAGTATTATGTAGAAGTTAACATTCGATTTTTAGAAAATAGCAATGATGAATTCTTTTTTTATTTATATCGTAAGAATCACAATTTCACTAACAATTTTTTGATATATTTATTTGTTTAAAACTTGTTCCCGTTTCTCTGGAATCGCCATCGACAGAAACGTCAAGGTAGCAGCCCACTTTGAGACCGTAATATCTCGGCTTGTATTGAAGCAATATTATTGAAATTTTGCGTATACGATTCACTATTTTTCTAACAATTTTTCGGCATATAAATCATATTGATACGAACTGTATTTCTTAATGTGATGTGTCTGCTATCTTGACGTCAAGTTAGCAGCCTCACCAAGATACTCAAATATCTTCTAAACCATAGTATCACTATTTATATGCTATGGTTCACTATTTCTCACTATTTACTAACAATTTTTGACATAATCAAAACCTTCTAATTCCGTGGTGAGTCTGCCAACTATACGCCAATTTGACATACATTATTTTAAGATATGAATGATCGATTTCTAAAGTGGTGGCTCTGCGGCAAAGTACCACACTCTGTTACTCTGCCGCAGAGCCACCACTTTAGAAATCGATCATTCATATCTTAAAATAATGTATGTCAATCGTACATTACGTACGTATGCCGTGCGTACGTGCAATAGGTAATAATAAAATAGACATTGATTGTGGCTCTGCTGCGGAGCATACTCTCTAGCAGAGCCACACAGAACATGCGCTCAGGAAAGATAAACGCTACTGTTTTTTGATGAAAACTGATGTACGATTCGTGTTTATTGTGTACGTGTTGAAAAATATCATAAAAAGACAGTGGTTTTATTTATTTTAACTGGACTAAAATTTTCATAGAAAGCAGGTTATTTTACGTCAGCAAAATGTTATGTAGCCGTTTCTACATTTTATGATTAGGCGTTAACTATAAATAATAAAAAATCAAGTTTATTTAATTCAATTAAGTTTAAGTATTCTATTTAAGTATTCCAATTTAGATAAAAAAAATACAAAATATGTGAATTTCAAAAAAACTAATGAATATCGGGAAAACCACTGAAGGAAAACATTTTCTAGTGATCTGTAGGGTAAAAACAGGTGCAAGCGATTTTCGACCTTATTGACGTTTGAAATTCGTTAATTTTTGCCCATATTCTCGTTCACTAACTTCGCTGATTCATTTAAAACCGTTATTTTGATAAATGTCAATACGTTCGAAAATCGCTTGCACCCGTTTTTAGAACTAGTGATCACTAGACAAATGTTTTCTAATCTTCACTTTTTTTCCCGACACCATTTGTTCTTCCGGCCATTGCCTGTGCCCCAGCAGTACTAGGCTAGCTGATGATAAGCCAGCAGTAAATACTAAAGTAGGTTGCATAGCCTGGGGTCTCCTATGGGCTCGTTCACACGAGCGATTTCTTGACGCTTTATCGCGCGATTCTAACGCTTCAAATGAAACATTATGTGACCTTCAACGAGACTTGGCTGCCTTAGCTGCCTTACTGTGCCTTAGCTGTGTGTCCTGTCCACACAGGCGTTAGTTTTAGCGCGCGATTTTCTTTATTCCGAGCTGAAATCGCCGACAAAATGCGCAACGTGAGCAATTTTTTTCAACTTAAAATTCAACTAAAATACGTGCAGTGTGGCCAGATTAGGTTTACCACAAACTAAAAAGTTTAATTTTTTTTAATTATAGAACAGCTTCAAAGAATATTGTCATAATTGTTCATATAGCGTCCCAAACTCTTAAGCTTTCACTATTAAGGGTGCATTAAAATTCTGAAAAATAAAAAGCTAGTATTGGTAATAAACTATTTTTGTATGCATTTTTTTCTGGTTTAAATGTGTTTGTGTAGTTACAATCTGGATTTACGCCTAAAGTGGCCACTTTAGGCATTAATCCAGATTTTAGCTACACGGACATATTTAAACTAAGAATTAACGCATACACAAAAATAGCTTATATATATTTTTCAGAATTTTATTAAACACTGTTATTTCGTTGTAATGTTTTTTTCTTGATTGGCGGCGCTAGTGGAGGCTCGGTGTGCCCTTAACTGGATGGACCCACAACTTTCTTTTCCATTTGACGTCTTACAACGCATTCCTATTGCGGCAATTACAGCTGAATTCATGGTGCATGCTGGGTGAAAACTGATTCTGCCCCCCTCCCTAGCATGACCAACGAAACACGATATAATATCGCGTGATATAGCGTTTTATCGACACTCAGCTGTCAAAACCCATTGTCTTTTGATAGTGAAACGTGATAAAACGCTATATCACGCGACATATATCGTGTTTCAGTGGTCATGCTAGGGGGGCTGGAGATAATAATCACTATGATTCAGTGTTTTTCCTCGCAAAGGATTGCCGTATTCAATTGCCTAATCTCGCCACACTGGGCGCATCTGGGGGGCCCCTGTTGCCTGTAATACAGGTTAGCCTACCATTGGTAACAGTAGTCACCGATTTCAATATTATGCTCATCGGAAAATATTTGTCTAGTGATCACTAGTTCAAAAAACGGGTACAAGCTATTTTCGACCTTATTGACATTTAAATAACGATATGTGAAACGGCGAAGTTAGTGAATGAGAAATAAGGACAAAATTACCGAATTTTATACGTCAATAAGGTCGAAAATCGCTTGCACCTGTTTTTCCCCTACAGATCACTTGAAAATGTTTTCATTCACTGGTTTTTTCGACATTCATTAGTTTTTTCGAAATTCACACAGATTGTATTTTTTTATCTAAATTGGAATACTTAAATAGTATACTTGAACTTAATTGAATTAAATAAACTTGATTTTTTACTATTTATAGTTAACGCCTAATCATAAAAAGTAGAAACGGCTACATAACATTTTGCTGACGTAAAATAACCAGGCGCTTTCTATGAATATTTTAGTCCAGTTAAAATAAATAAAACCACTGTCTTTTTATGATATATTTTTATGAAATTTAAAAATCGAACAATGAAAATCTTTTTTAGGCAAAATAGTCGATTACTATAATAATCGATTTTTTTTACACATCCCTACTAATCCTTTTTCTAATCTGTGTTTAATTCAAAATGGAGGACAGACAGATGTCATGTCGTGGTCATGTCAAGTCAATATATCTGTGTATTTTTATAATTTATTGATTTTAAAATTGAAGTTAAATAAACAATTAGTTTTACTCGCCAACGAGTCATTTTAAGACTTGAAGTTAATTTATCATCCGTCGTGTTTCACGTTAATGTTTGTAATATCAGCTGGAGCTGTCGTATGTTTATTTATACATACATACTGCGATAATAAATAAACATTGAAATGGAATAGTTTCCATTTTATCAGAAGCAACAGTTCGCGTATAAAATTACGTCATGGTGGTGTAGTGTCTGTAGTGCCGGCTAATGAGCCGCGAGGTTAGGTAATTAAAGTATTACGAAGGTCCTGGATGAATCACGAGGTTAATAATAATTGACGTTTGGTTGGGTGCAAGAGCGCTCGGTTATTGATACGTCTCCGTTGTGTTGACGCAGTATTGAGCCTCGGGCGTTGACTTATCTGATAGGAATCCGGTAGAAGTGAGTAATAGATGCAATGATCGAGAGTGTTTCGCGGCGTGCGTTCAGTAGCACGAGTGGTACATACAACGTGCGCGCTTCCGAGCTTGCCAGGGAGCGCAAGTTGAATATATTTAATGTCGCCGTTCAGTTCCTGGATGATACCCAACAGTCGTTTCAAATCGAGGTGAGTTGTGGGTTGCTTCCAAATTCCAATATTTTGTATTGCTCTTCTGTTCATACTGATCAGAAAACAGTTGCTGGTTCTACTCCGACTGTTCATTTGCCATAATGTTATAAGTTACAGAGATACTGTGATAATTATAAATATTATGAGATCATATTTTCCTATTTTGTGACAGCTGATCTGATGTTCAAATTATCTCAGCCTCGGCCCTCATGATTCTTTTATATTAAGCATTATTTGGTTTAAATTTCTTCAATCTATCTCCCGTTAATATTGTTAGTAGTTAATATTTGAAGAGACCATAAGTGAGTGAAGCAAGTGTGATAGAGTGTTAATTTTTTGTGATAATAACCAATACCAAACTGAAATAGGCTAAATATGCATTGACAATTTAATGATTTTGTACTTTAAATTTTAATTATTATGTCTAAGACTGCTTAATTTTTATTTTGTTCTTAGACATGTATTCTTATAAGCTTTGTCCAGACTTGTATCATTTTTGTGTATCAGATTACCATATCTTTACCATACATCGCTAGTTTGGTTGGGCGTGCCTTGAAGTAATACTGTATACATCAAAGAGACAACGTATGTTAAAGATACGGTGATCTGATATACCAAAATGATACAAGTCTGGACAAAGCTTTAGACATAATAATTAAAATTTAATACCTGTTTCAATGTCTTTTCAATAAATTTAAATGTTAAGTAACATATAGCCATAAAATAAACTTTTTCAAGACAACTTTCACCTACTACTAACTGTCATCAATTTATGATATTAGATGATATTAGTCACATAAAAAAAACATTTTTTCAGAAAAAAGCAAAAGGCAGTGTTTTACTAGAACAAGTGTACCAGCATTTGGAATTAGTTGAGAAAGATTATTTTGGACTGCAGTTCACAGAAAACGGATCACCACCAAACTGCACAAACACCGAAATCACAGTAAGTAATATTATATTAATTAAACTTCACCTGTGACATGTGTGCATTGTATTTTGCTTTCCATGGGAATTCTTGAAAATTCTTTCATAGTACCTTAGGAACTAGAGAGTTCCAATAACTGTGTGCTGATATGTCATCAGTCAGTCAGATTCTCCTTTTACTAGTGACCGCCTGCGACTTTGTCTGTGTGGTCAGTTAGCTATCTCTCTAGGACAGTTAGTTTTTTCTGGATGAAAGGTACCCCTGTCCTTTTCTGTACCCTTGAGAATGTGTATGAAAAATTTCATGATGATCGGTTTAGTAGTTAAGACGTGAAGGCATAACAAACAAACGGACTTTCGCATTTATAATATTAATATAGTAAGAATAATAATATTTTCTTATAGAAAACGAAAAAAATAAAACATATAAATAGTGACTATTGATAAACTTTGTTTTATTCTGGCTACCTATTAAAATGGTAGGTTGAAGGTAGGTAGGTAAATTACCTATTTATGTTTTCGCTGTGGGAATTTCTTTGTAGAAAATTTCATTAGGGAAACTACTAAGTAAACTGACAATGTCATTCTCAGTCCGTAATTATTCAAGGACAATAAATTATACAGGAAAACCCAATTGATTTGTAAACTGAACTTGAAATGTTTGATGTTCAAAATGCTAGGATTCTGTTGTTTATAAGTTGGAATAACTTTTTTAACTTTTTTTGATAAAGATTGGTCATGCCAGGAAAAATATGTCATCATCATCATATCAGCCGCACGACACCCACTGCTGGGTATAGGCCTCCCCTAAGGATCTCCACGACGATCGGTCCTCCGCTGCCCGCATCCAGCGGCTTCCCGCGACCTTCACCAGATCGTCGGTCCACCTTGTCGGGGGCCTACCCACGGAGCGCCGTCCGGTGCGTGGTCGCCATTCCAGAACCTTTCCGCCCCAACGGCCATCGGTTCTTCTCGCTATGTGTCCCGCCCATTGCCACTTCAGCTGAGCAATCCTTCGAGCGATGTCAGTTACTTTAGTTCTCTTGCGGATCTCTTCGTTTCTGATTCGATCACGCAGGGAAACGCCGAGCATGGCTCTCTCCATTGCACGCTGGGTGACCTTGAGCCTCCTTATGAGACCCATAGTTAGCGACCACGTTTCACTGCCGTAAGTCATCACTGGCAACACACACTGTTCATAGACTTTCGTCTTGAGACACTGAGGTTTGCTTGGCGTTCGTGGACTATGAGAAAGCCTTTGATTCGATCGAAACCTGGGCGGTGCTGCAGTCTCTCCAAAGGTGCCAAGTGGACTATAGGTATATCGAGGTGTTGAGGTACTTATACAAAAATGCCACCATGTCGATCCGAGTACAGAACCAGAGCACAAATCCTATCCAACTGCAGCGTGGTGTGAGACAGGGAGACGTTATTTCTCCGAAACTGTTCACAGCTGCGTTGGAGGACATCTTTAAGCTCTTGGACTGGAAAGGACTCGGCATCAACATTAATGGCCAGTACCTAACACACCTTCGTTTTGCCGATGATATAGTCCTTATGGCTGAGACCATGGAAGACCTGAACACAATGCTCGAAGGTCTCCGTAGTGCTTCCCAAAGAGTGGGTCTCAGGATGAACATGGATAAGACGAAAATTATGTCAAATGCCCATGTTGTACCCTCTCCAGTTCATGTTGGGAACACTACACTTGAAGTTGTTAACCATTACGTATACCTAGGACAGGCAATCCAGTTAGGTAAGTCCAACTTCGAGAAAGAGATCTCTCGTCGAATCCAACTCGGGTGGGCAGCATTCGGGAAGCTTCGAAAAATCTTCGCGTCCGACTTACCTCAGTGAAAAATATGTAATTAATTTAAATTAAGCTTTAATTAAAAAAAATTAAGCTGTAAAAAGTATCTGTGTCCAAAAATCTCTTGACTAAAAACCTATGATAATCGCAAGCACTGCTCTGATTTTCCACTTGACACTTTTTTGAAACATTGTATTTATGATTATTTTTCATTTGTGTCAAGTTAAATAAAGTTACTGACGTCTCGGACAAAATACGGACACTTTTTAATTCATTTTTTTCACTGATGATCTGGACACTATTATAGTTAGTGTTTTTGTACAATCAGACAAAAAAATATACTTAAAGCTATAATCGTGTCTTAAATGCAGTGAAAAAAATTATATTTTTTTTCCAAGACGTCAGTAACTCATTTAATATTGTCAAACTAACTTGCTATTTCCTATACCTACTTTGGTATTGTTCTCAACATTTGAGTAATATTAATATATTTTAGCAATGAGCTCTTTGACTATTACTGAATACAAAAAAAAATTGCAAAAATGATTCATAAAACATAAGCTCGTTGGAAGTCTGTGCACTCTTGTCTGGCTTCTTCATTTATATTACTCAAAGAATATGACTCATTTCACATGTTGCAACAACTTAATCAGAAACTTTTAATCGCGTCAGTGATTTTGCAAGTGTTATTAGTTTACATTTTTCTTATCAATGACATTGTAACGAGGTAATGACACACTGAACATCTGCTGCTTTGAACATACTTTGCAGTCCAATTCAAATTCCATAAAATTAGTTTTTCTAATTCCATAAATTATGTGAAATCACTCACAAGTCATCACAAATCACAACTAAAATGAACTACTAAAATACTACTTACATTTATATTTATAGCCTTTATTCAGAGTTTACATTCATTATAAAAATTATGAGTTATTAGTACATTTTAAAATATTATTAATTGCATTACATTATTATATAATAAAAATACTACTAGATTTTGTAATTCAGTAGATCAAATTGATGCCAACCATGTAATTTTTTTCAGCGTTGGTTGGACAGTGGTAAATCAGTGAAGAAGCAAGTAGGTGCAAATGCACAGTTTTGGTTAGCAGTCCGATTCTACCCTCCGGAGCCGTCACGTCTGGCTGAGGAGTATACGAGATACCTGCTGTGTCTGCAGCTCAGGAAACTATTGCTGGATGGAAGAATGACAGCGCCGAAGAATACCGCTTTGTTGCTGGCCTCTTTCACAGTACAAGGTAATGTTACTCTTATTTGTAGAAGTAATAAAGCTGAAGATTTATCTAAACTATACTTGAGTAGAATAGCAACCTATTACCCACTGGTCATCGACATCTTTAGAAAATCATGCTGTATGGGATCTTAAGATTTGATCTTCACCTTATCTAGTTACCAAATGTCAGCAAATTTTTACTCACTATAGTTATACAAACAAATAGCTATCCTATTGAAATCCCTAAGCTTTCACTAAAACTGTTTTTTTTTGTTAATTTTACACTCATGCTTGGCAATTTTTTATTGTTATTCAAAAAATTAAAGACATGAAAATTGTTTTAGTAAAAACCTGTTATCATTATTTATTGTTCACTACAAGAAATATAGTCAATTAGTTTCCGCCCGCGACTTCGTCCGCGTGGACATTCGGAAAATCCCTAGGGAACCTGTGACCGGGATAAAAAGTATCCTATGTTTTAATCCTGGCTTTAAACTATCGTGTTTCATCTGTATTTCATCCAAATCTGTACAGCCGTTTTTGCGTGATGGAGGAACAAACATCCAGACCCACAAACTTTCGCATTTATAATATTACTAGCGGCCGCCCGCGGTTTTACCCGCGTGGTTCCCGTTCCCGTGGGCATATCGGGATCAAAAGTATTCTATGTTTTAATCTAGGCTATCTTCTATCTATGTGCCAAATTTAAACCAAATCCGTTCAGTAGTTTTTTGCGTGATTGAGGAACAAACATCCAAACATCCAAACCCATAAACTTTCACATTCAGTAGGATAGGAGGATTATCATAATACTTAAGTATATTATAGTAGTAGCTTAGTTACTAATCTTTCTTTTGTCTTTAAAGCGGAACTAGGCGATTACAACGTATCAGAACACCCACCGGACTACTTATCCGATTTATGCCTCCTACCAAAACAAACCACGGAAGACGAGCGACGTATAAGAGAACTCCACAAGCTGCACCGAGGCCAGGCCCCCGCTGATGCTGAAGCTAACTTTCTAGAACATGCTAAGAGACTAGATTGTTATGGTGTGGAATCGCATCCGGCTAAGGTAAGTTTGATTGACATTTGTATAGGGCCAACCATAAATAACGTCACACGAATTTCATGATTTTTGACCTACTCCCCCGTCCTTGTCACATGGTGTCATGGTGTCAGCTGGTCACATTTGTGAGACCCCCCACCTCCCTAGTGTGACATCACATATATTATAAATTTACATCTTGAAATAGTTTTTGAATTAAAACAGCAGTTCAGAAATTTGTTTTATTTCAATTTAAATGATTTTGAAATGTGACGTCACGAACTTTAGGACCCCTCCCCACCCCCTTATCACACTATGTCACACTTCGTCGACCCCCTCCCTCCCCCTTAACGTGTGACGTAATTTATGTATAGCCCCAATTAGATGAACAATAGAACTTGGTACTTTGTCGTACCAACTATTACTCTTGTGTTGTATAATAATATGGTGTAAATCTACTACATTATTGTAATCAATTCAGTGACATAGTATACTAAAATGTTACATCCACTGACAGGCATGATAATAGTGTATTTCTAGGTGGAAAAAGCAGCATTTTAAAATGTAAAATTTTTGACACCGAAATACTAACCCTACTAGAATAGGGATGTTGACTAATGAATAAAATAACGAAATACTAATAAAAATCGTAAACATATTAAACTTTTAGAGTAGCTTGTATACCTCTTGGTTTTCTATATTGCATATTATTTGTTTTATGACCCTTCAAAGTTGGGTGGACAAGTCCATTTAAAAAGTATAAAATTTATTAAAATAAATGATACCCTTAATTAATCCGTTAAATTTATAGCAAATTTGTCTAAGAAACCATTTTGATAAACACAATATTTAATATAGCTGCTGAACAAATTTCCTATGCGTTGCATACAAACTTGCAAGGCGTGACGTCATAACGTGCAAGCCATTAGTATGGAGCGTTTTTGATCGAGTCCATTTGTGTGCATTTCACACTGTGATATCTCGGGCAGTTTTCAAGCTAGCGAATTAATTCTTTTACCAATGTTTCTTTTTTTGAGAGGTAATTTATGTAACATAAAATAAAAAAAATAGTCAACATCCCTATTTCTGGTATTATTTATTAAATCAGAACCACAATTAATTATAGCTAAATGAATAAGGAAAGCCTTTGCTGAAAACATTTATTGGAAATGAAAATAGACTCAAATGCATTTAAATTAAAGTTGAATGTTTTGATGTAGGTACATAGTTAGTATACTTAATATAATAGTTAGTCTGTTTATACTTGTTATAAATTATTACATAGAAATATTAAGAAATATTGACTGAAAACTGTTTAATAAATAAGACAAGTAAGGATAAACAGACTATAGCAGTTTTTCCCCCTAGTGTGCAATAAGTGTATTAAGTAACTTATACAGCGTGAAATATTAACCATTTGGTTCCCGCCGTGGGGTGGTTCCACTCATGATTACAAGCAACTTTTACTATGGGGCCAACTCTCCTCCTCGCAAAAAAAACAGCTTTTCCATACAAAAGTGCAGTACCTTCTCGACCTTAATGTATGCAACAGCTGATTATTTTTGCGAGAAGAGTTGGCCCCATAGTAAAAGTTGCTTGTAATCATCATGAGTGGAACCACCCCACGGCGGGACCCAATTGATTAAAATTTCAGCGTGTATATTTAAAATTAATAAAATAGGTACTCGGTAATAAATAAGCAAATTCATGCAACTAAAATTAATATTACCAGGATAATTTGCACAGTGGTTTGACCCAACCCACTTTTTAAAATCTTTAAATCGTCCTGTGGTATGGTAAATACCAATTACTGACACATTCCTTCCATTTCAGTATAATTAATTATTATATTTTTATGCTGCAACTTATTTAGATATGCTAATGCGATTAAAGCGAAGCAGTGCACAAAATTTACTCTTTCACTATGTCTTTAGAATAAAGTTGAATATTGCATAGCTTTAATTGACGCTTCGCCAGAAATTTGACGAAATTTAGTACATTTTTATTGATTTCTGAAATACTGCATCATTTATTGAAAATGTACTCTGTTATTGTGTTAGATCGATAAAAGACGCTATCATTTATGCATAAAAAATCATATCACTGTCGTTGAAAGTTACGATATATCTGACGATTTGAAATTTATTTTTATAAGTTTTTATGGTGTTATTAAGGATTTTTTTACAGAGTTACCATGCCATTTTTCAATAATCTGTTCGGTTATTGTGTTTCTTTGTTTCTTTTTCAGTCTACAGTAATTTTTGTGAAGTAGAATTCTACATCAGTTCTTCACATTGGAAGTTCAAAAATCTGTATTTTTTTTATCATATCGTGAACTGGCTTCGCCTTAATTTAACAATGTACAACAGAAGTGACCAACTTCAGAGCGCTTGCGGTACAAAACGATGTATTTTAATCTGTAAAATTTACTCTTTGCCATACATTCGCGAGTAAAGTTGCAGCGGATGACTGTCTATTCTCAATTTAATCGCATTGTATTTATTGTAGATACTTTACTGAGGCAATACATTATAGGGTAAAAAACTATGTTTCTCTACATATTTATCAAGATTTTATTACTCATATTCAGGTCTAATCTAAACATCTGCATTTTGATACGTAAAGTTAAAAAAACCCTAACTGCAATAGATATGAGATATGAAAAAAGTTGCTACCCTTAAAAAAATTCAACTATCAATGTTTGTTTCAGGACTACAACGGGAAGGACATATTTATTGGTGTTACGTCAATAGGAATAGTGGTCTTTCAAAACAACATCAGAGTGAACACGTTCTCTTGGAGTAAAATCGTTAAGATTTCCTTCAAGAAGAAACAGTTTTTTATTCAGTTGAAGCGAGAACCAGTAAGTAGTTTGTTTTATCTGATTTTTATTCGAATAATGTAGATATTCTTTAAAATCCATTTCAACAAATACCTGTTTAAATAATATAATTATGCTTATTGATATGATATTGCGACCGTTGCTAGGAGCCTTAGCCGTTATTAAGGCCCTTATAACTTTTTTTAATTTTGAGATTTTTGCATTCACAATGCTATTTTTATACAATACTAAATAATATACTAGAAAAAATACGACTCGCACCAGATCAATACTCAGACGGGAATCGAACCCGCGACCTTTGGATATCCGGTCCAATGCTCTGACCGCTGAGCTACCGAGTCACTAGTGACATCGCCGAATTTCTTCTAGTATATCCTACTCTTACGCTGCAAGCCAGCGTTATTTCACCAATGTGAGGAATTACCTCGACATTCAATTGAAATATCTTTCCAGATATTTGGCAATCGATTAAGATGAAACAGCTATATAATTTTTAATTTTGAGATTTTTGCATTCACAATGCTATTTTTATACAATACTAAATAATATACTAGAAAAAATACGACTCGCACCAGATCAATACTCAGACGTATACGTAACGTATACCTTATAACTGTTTATCAAGATTTTTACACTTTTGTTTCAGTCTGAATCATACGACACAGTGTTGGGCTTCAACATGCGGTCGGCCCGCGCCGCTAAGGCCCTCTGGCGGTGTAGCGTAGAAAGGCACGGGTTCTTCCGCCTAAGGGCGCCTCGTAGGCGACCGTTGCTAGGTGCCTTAGGTGCTTTGGCGGGAATTACTGCACCTACGGTACCGAGGACGGAGACGCAGGCGTTGGAAGATGCGAGGAGGTCAAGATCGTCTAATAGGAGCTTTGTTAGGTATGTGTATTGATTAAATTATTTATTTAGGACATCAGCTGCGTTAACGTCGTGGGTCTCTGTTTGTGCCAAATCAAAGTAGTTTTTTATCTACACTCACAACGTAATGTTCCAAATATGAATTCAAAAAAGGTAATATAAATACGTACTTTATTTTCGTGATTAGGTAAAATTAAAAATAAAACTCATTACGATGCAGTCAGCTGCATCATAAAATAACTTTTTTTCTCATTACGATACAGGGCAAATCCAAGAAGAAGGTAGTGCCGTGATATTAAAAAAAACAACGATATTTTCCCACATACTTTCCATGATTAAAATGCACTCTATGGTGATCGATGACTTATTGCGATTAGTTTGCAAGAATGCACTCATCTCATTTTTTCTTTCTAATGAAATGCGCGCCATTTTTAGAGCATCACAAAAAAAGTTTTGAATTTTGATTTCGATTTTTACATTTTGTTAAACTGAATTTCGTAGGTGTTGTTTATTCTTGCCTTAAAATGTGAAAATAATTGACTCTGCAAAATTATTTAAGATGCAGCTAAGGAAATAACTTATTACAAGGTAGGTACTAGCTAATACAACCAAAGTCTCTCTCTCTTTTCTAACGTTGATCTTTTATTTAGTAGGTTCAATCCCAAATGTATGAGTGTAGATAAAGTAGTGTATGAAACTGCACATAACTAGGTATTAAAACACTCGTGTGATACTATTAAAAACCTCGCCTACGGCTCGGTTTTTAAACACACACTCATGTTTTAATACCCCTTATTATGCATCAGTATCATAAACTACTATTATTTGCTAAGAATAGACACATGACGCGGCTGCTCGCGCGCAGGATCGGCGTTTAATGCAGCAAACATTTAACTTGTATTACAAAAATGTTTTTTTTGAGAAATCGCAAATTAAATCAAGCATAAATGAAAACCAAAAAAACTGTCTTTATTTTGAAAAAATCTCTTTCTATTATTCATACTGAAATCTGTTGTTACAGACGCAGCAGTTCCCGCAACCGCGAGCGCTCAGGCGGCACAGCGTCGCCGGGCCCCATAAGCGTCACGTGTCCCGCCCGCGGGGCGCGCGTCACCACGCACACTGAGCCCGCGCCGCGCCCCGCCTGGACTGATTGTGCCCCGCCCGACCAGTAAGTGTATATAGCGAGCGCTCAGGCGGCACAGCGTCGCCGGGCCCCATAAGCGTCACGTGTCCCGCCCGCGGGGCGCGCGTCACCACGCACACTGAGCCCGCGCCGCGCCCCGCCTGGACTGATTGCGCCCCGCCCGACCAGTAAGTGTATACAGCGAGCGCTCAGGCGGCACAGCGTCGCCGGGCCCCATAAGCGTCACGTGTCCCGCCCGCGGGGCGCGCGTCACCACGCACACTGAGCCCGCGCCGCGCCCCGCCTGGACTGATTGTGCCCCGCCCGACCAGTAAGTGTATATAGCGAGCGCTCAGGCGGCACAGCGTCGCCGGGCCCCATAAGCGTCACGTGTCCCGCCCGCGGGGCGCGCGTCACCACGCACACTGAGCCCGCGCCGCGCCCCGCCTGGACTGATTGCGCCCCGCCCGACCAGTAAGTGTATACAGCGAGCGCTCAGGCGGCACAGCGTCGCCGGGCCCCATAAGCGTCACGTGTCCCGCCCGCGGGGCGCGCGTCACCACGCACACCGAGCTCGTGCCGCGCCCCGCCTGGACTGACTGCGCCCCGCCCCGCCTGGACTGACTGCGCCCCGCCCGACCAGTAAGTGTATACTGCGAGCGCTCAGGCGGCACAGCGTCGCCGGGCCCCATAAGCGTCACGTGTCCCGCCCGCGGGGCGCGCGTCACCACGCACACTGAGCCCGCGCCGCGCCCCGCCTGGACTGATTGCGCCCCGCCCGACCAGTAAGTGTATACAGCGAGCGCTCAGGCGGCACAGCGTCGCCGGGCCCCATAAGCGTCACGTGTCCCGCCCGCGGGGCGCGCGTCACCACGCACACCGAGCTCGTGCCGCGCCCCGCCTGGACTGACTGCGCCCCGCCCGACCAGTAAGTGTATACTGCGAGCGCTCAGGCGGCACAGCGTCGCCGGGCCCCATAAGCCTCACGTGTCCCGCCCGCGGGGCGCGCGTCACCACGCACACTGAGCCCGCGCCGCGCCCCGCCTGGACTGATTGCGCCCCGCCCGACCAGTAAGTGTATACAGCGAGCGCTCAGGCGGCACAGCGTCGCCGGGCCCCATAAGCGTCACGTGTCCCGCCCGCGGGGCGCGCGTCACCACGCACACCGAGCTCGTGCCGCGCCCCGCCTGGACTGACTGCGCCCCGCCCGACCAGTAAGTGTATACTGCGAGCGCTCAGGCGGCACAGCGTCGCCGGGCCCCATAAGCGTCACGTGTCCCACCCGCGGGGCGCGCGTCACCACGCACACTGAGCCCGCGCCGCGCCCCGCCTGGACTGATTGCGCCCCGCCCGACCAGTAAGTGTATACAGCGAGCGCTCAGGCGGCACAGCGTCGCCGGGCTCCATAAGCGTCACGTGTCCCGCCCGCGGGGTGCGCGTCACCACGCACACCGAGCTCGTGCTGCGCCCCGCCTGGACTGACTGCGCCCCGCCCGACCAGTAAGTGTATACTGCGAGCGCTCAGGCGGCACAGCGTCGCCGGGCCCCATAAGCGTCACGTGTCCCGCCCGCGGGGCGCGCGTGACCACGCACACCGAGCCCGCGCCGCGCCCCGCCTGGACTGACTGCGCCCCGCTCGACCAGTAAGTGTATAAAGCGAGCGCTCAGGCGGCACAGCGTCGCCGGACCCCATAAGCGTCACGTGTCCCGCCCGCGGGGCGCGCGTCACCACGCACACCGAGCTCGTGCCGCGCCCCGCCTGGACTGACTGCGCCCCGCCCGACCAGTAAGTGTATACTGCGAGCGCTCAGGCGGCACAGCGTCGCCGGGCCCCATAAGCGTCACGTATCCCGCCCGCGGGGCGCGCGTCACCACGCACACCGAGCCCGCGCCGCGCCCCGCCTGGACTGACTGCGCCCCGCCCGACCAGTAAGTGTATAAAGCGAGCGCTCAGGCGGCACAGCGTCGCCGGGCCCCATAAGCGTCACGTGTCCCGCCCGCGGGGCGCGCGTCTCCACGCACACCGAGCTCGTGCCGCGCCCCGCCTGAACTGATTGCGCCCCGCCCGACCAGTAAGTGTATACAGCGAGCGCTCAGGCGGTACAGCGTCGCCGGGCCCCATAAGCGTCAAGTGTCCCGCCCGCGGGGCGCGCGTCTCCACGCACACCGAGATCGTGCCGCGCCCCGCCTGAACTGATTGCGCCCCGCCCGACCAGTAAGTGTATACAGCGAGCGCTCAGGCGGTACAGCGTCGCCGGGCCCCATAAGCGTCACGCGTCATCAAACGTCGTGCGTCAGAGTAGTTTATTTATATAACAAAAAACCTGAGAAAGTAGTCAGACCGCATTATTGTAGAACATGGCCAGTCAGGCACGCCACAAGTCGGCAAGAGTATCTCAAGAGTCAAGTATGACCTATAGTATAGCTCGCAACGTTGAGAGCGATTTATAAATACGGGACTTACTCTGTCCCGCTGCCACTGACTATTTCAACAAAAGCGATTAGTTGACGTAATATATTTATAAAAGGATCACTCCGCAAGATTTTCCGAAAATTTTACGATAACTTTATATCTTTATAATGTATAATAATTCTAGGGACCTATAGCGGCCTTACCACAAAAAACTGTTTAACAAGTATTTAGCTAAAACACTGTTTAAATGTGATGCTGTCACTTTTTTGACAATATTATTTGAAAGAGACAGCATCACACTTAAACAGTGTTTTAGCTAAACAGTGTTTTAAAATCTTTTGTGGTAAGACTGTAGGTCTTTAAGTACATCATGTTTTTTTTTGCAATATGTATAAATGTGTGACTGCTTGTTCCTCAATAAAGAGAAAAAAAAAAGTTTTTTTAAATAAATAGCGAGACTTGCTCCGACACAATAAAGTGCAATGCAAATCATCCAGCCCTCTGACTTTGGCCTGGTTAAACGGGCTCGCCACGCATTAATAGCTTATTCATACTTAAAGTGCGGAGTGTCCCTGGCCTGCTAATACCGACTGCACACATCTTGATAATACTTATTTCTTCCCTTAGCGACGGTGGTTTCCTCGAGCGCGCCCTACGCGTGCCCCTATCATACGTAGACGAGTCGGACACGGCGTCAGACGGGGGCGCGGGCTCGGGGCTCGTGTGCGTGCAGCTGGCGGCGGGCGCGGACGGGCGCTTCGGGTTCAACGTGCGCGGGGGAGGGGCGGCGCCCGTGCTCGTGTCGCGGGTAGCGGCCAGCACCAGGGCGCAGCTGCACGAGGGGGATCAGGTCAGTGTCGGGGTCGACGTGCGCGGGGGAGGGGCGGCGCCCGTGCTCGTGTCGCGGGTGGCGGCCAGCACCAGGGCGCAGCTGCACGAGGGGGATCAGGTCAGTGTCGGGGTCGACGTGCGCGGGGGAGGGGCGGCGCCCGTGCTCGTGTCGCGGGTGGCGGCCAGCACCAGGGCGCAGCTGCACGAGGGGGATCAGGTCAGTTAGTGTATATCATCAGACGGGAACACGGGACAATTTGAACTAGGTTTGGTTGATGGTAGGGCTTATTTCAAGTCCGCCTGACTAGCTACCATCACCATACCTGAGTCTGACGCCACCATAACAACAATTTAGAAAAAATGTTGCGTTCCGACAGTTAAAGGTAAGATAGCTAGTTCCTCAGTGGTGTAGTGCGCTTTTCGGGAGTGTAGTGCGCTTCCACCTTTTTTTTATGCCGAAGGAAAACGCCTTTATGCACAGATGAGCAGGGAGGGGTATGTGGGACTCGCCAGGAGGGGACCGCAACATTCACCGTTGCGGCTCCCTCCACGACTGCCTCCCGTGATCCCACCCAGCCAAATGGCTCGGTGGTATCTCGGAAGGAGGGAATACCCACTAAAAACCTCCGGCACTTGCCCTCTCGCCGCCGGTTGGCCCTGAGGGACCCTTGTAGGATTCCACCTCATTAGACCCGGCGGCCGGCCCGGTTAACTGGGCCTCCTCGCGGTTGGGAGATGGCCGAGCAAGTTTAGCCATCTCCCCAGACGGTTGAGGCCGTGCAAGGCAGGCGATGGGTCACCCCCCACCACCCGCTTGGGCCCGTTTAAGGGGGAATGAGATTCGCGTAGCGACGCCTTCTTACCCCCGTCCGTCTGCGGCGGAGAAGAGCCGCATGAGCGTCCTCTTCGCGGACTCTCCGCTGTCTCCTGGAGGATGACATCCTCACAGAAGGAGACTACCGCTTGCCAAGTACGCTTCCACCTTCGACCTTAACATCAGGTGAGGTGAAGGCCAAGCACTATACCGTTGTGCATAAAAAAGGTCCTACGCTGTCTTAACGCACTTAGCGTCTTCTCATAATTTAGTAACCACATTTCATGCATTATAAGGCCTAAGTAATCACTGACTAATGTCATGCATAGTACCTAATCTTTATCTAACCTATAAAATATTAGATACTTATTTCATATTGAATTATTTTATAAATCTACGTTGTTTCAGGTGATATCAATAAACAGCAACGACGTGGACGAAATGACGCACGAGCAAGTAGTACAAATGATCAGAAACACGCGAGGGGTTCTTTCTCTAGTCATCAAGCCGAACGGTAATAGACAACAAGTGACAACTATATATTTGAAAAGTGCTAATTAAACCCTCTTATTTGATACCCAACACGGCATCATTAGATTTTTTTTAGTTCATGACTTTTAATTCTCTTGAGGGCGCCATATTTAATTTAATGTGACGTCACATAGCCTATAACCAGCGGACGATTAAAACGCTTCTATGATATTGTCAAATTATGCTAAGTAGTTTAGAAGTTATGGGGGAACAGATGAACATTACATACATGCTGTCATAATCATAACCCTTTTTGCTTCGCCGTAATCGGGTAAAGATGAATATCAGATTCACTACAAAAATCTCAATTTAAAAACTGTTTTTCTACATGCGCTAAAAATAAGGCAGAACTTGATCAATGTAGCAAAAACTATTGGCTTTATTTTAAGACCAAATTCAATGAGGATCAGTAATAAGTTTGAATCCTATAGTTTTATTGGTATAATATAAAAACATATTCATAGCTATGAAACTTAGTGAAAGATTTTTTGAAATCCGTTTAGAAATGGCGGAGTTATAAGGGTTTTGAATGAAATGCCAAGTTCAATGCAATATGTGCTTTATCACGTACGACATAAGGTTCGCGTACGTCTCGATGACGTCATAATGACCCCCAAAATAACAGTGTTTTAGCTCGTATAACTTCTCAGGTTTAAGAGATATCGTAAAAATTTCTTCACAGTTAATCATGTGGTGGCATAAGCTTTCTGATAAGCCACTAAACAAAAATCGTTACTGATCCTCATTGTATAAAAGTTACACATTTTTTTCTATAGCGAGTGCCGGTTCTCCTTTATTCGATTAGGTTTAGTTAGTAAAAGTTGCACTTTATTAGCATATTACTAACCATGACTAAAAATTTTATCCAGCGGTCTACGAACCCGAAGAGACCGGCCCCGAAGAGCCCGCAGTATGTTTCGTCCCGCTCGGTTCAGGCGAGTTCGAGGGAGACGCCCTAGAACAGTCCATGCTCCTATTAGGCGACGGGCTAGCGAGCGGCGCTGCTTTGAAACAGTATGAAACTTTACTGAGAAGGCTCGACGAACCATCAACAGCGGCGAAATTACCGCACAATCTTAACAAGAATAGGTACAGGGATATTGCGCCTTGTGAGTATTTACCTTTTATTTTTCAACACACTTGCTCGTAAAGTGGGCCTTATTACATCGCTTTTAGGGCCATAAACCGAGCTATAACAAACGCGTGCAGTAATATATAAAACACTAGTTCGTAATAGAATTAACCCTACAAAGTTAAATTAGTACCTTACTGCAAGTTCTATGCGAGTAAACAGAGCATTCCCAATTTAGCCGGGTAATACAGTTATTTTTTTTGACAACAAAGAGGTTTTATGC